>JBAIZL010000009.1:46517529-46627529 GCA_036971475.1 Prosapia bicincta | reverse complement strand
GCAAACATAAGCAACTCATCAACACACATTTGCGCACTGCCCGTTGCAGGGGGCTCTAAGGAGCTCTGAGGGGCTCTGGGGTGCTTTCTCAAGTCATCCTCTACTTGGCTCACCATCAGTTTACACTGCAAATTCTAATAATAACATTTTATGCTCGCCTCTATAAGCCTCTTCTACATAAGTTTATGTTCACTATGTTGTCTCTGGCATTACAGCAACTTATAGGCCTCATTGCTCTCTCACTAGATTTACCCTTTGTAAATAACAATATTTCTATTTTACGAGAAATATTCATTAGGATTTTAGCATTGAATTGTCCATTTACTCACATGTTTTTGATCACTTTAATTTTACGAAATTTCCATAATGTTATACAAACAAACACTTATAACATAAACAAATAGCAAACATTTCAAACAAAAAAAATGTTTTACTTCCAACAAAACCTATCGAATTTGTGTTCATTTTACTTTTTTAAGCACGTTTTTTTTCGGATCAAATTTCTCAAATTTGTATTTAAGCATAACCCTATTTAAATATTCTTTGATTTATTGTGTAAATGTAAAATCTTTGTGTTGTTAAAATCAATAAAGAAAACTTTACAACTAATATCAAGACTAATTTAATAAATACTTGACCAAGTGAATACATTCGTTCCTAATACGAAGCTAACCCTCTACTCGTTGAATGTTTTGAATATTTTGAAACGCGTCAGCACGTAAGCTATTGCGTATTGAATCTTTTAAAACGCGTCAGCAAGTAAGCTATTGCGTATTGAATATTTTGAAACGCGTCAGCAAGTAAGCAATTGCGTATAGAATGTTTTGAAACGCGTCAGCAAGTAAGCAATTGCGTATTGAATATTTTGAAACGCGTCAGCAAGTAAGCAATTGCGTATTGAATCTTTTGAAACGCGTCAGCAAGTAAGCTATTGCGTATTGAATGTTTTGAAACGCGTCAGCAAGTAAGCAATTGCGTATTGAATATTTTGAAACGCGTCAGCAAGTAAGCAATTGCGTATTGAATCTTTTGAAACGCGTCAGCAAGTAAGCTATTGCGTATTGAATATTTTGAAACGCGTCAGCAAGTAAGCTATTGCGTATTGAATATTTTGAAACGCGTCAACAAGTAAGCAATTGCGTATTGAATATTTTGAAACGCGTCAGCACGTAAGCTATTGGGTATTGAATATTTTGAAACGCGTCAGCACGTAAGCAATTTCGTATTGAATATTTTGAAACGCGTCAGCAAGTCAGCAATTGCGTATTGAATATTTTGAAACGCGTCAGCAAGTAAGCAATTGCATATTGAATATTTTTAAACGCGTCACCAAGTAAGCAATTGCGTATTGAATATTTTGAAACGCGTCAGCAAGTAAGCAATTGCGTAATGAATATTTTGAAACGCGTCAGCAAGTAAGCAATTGCATATTGAATATTTTGAAACGCGACAGCAAGTAAGCAATTTCGTATTCAATATTTTTAAACTCGTCAGCAAGTAAGCAATTGCGTATTGAATATTTTGAAACGCGTCAGCAAGTAAGCAATTGCGTATTGAATATTTTGAAACGCGTCAGCACGTAAGCTATTGCGTATTGAATATTTTGAAACGCGTCAGCACGTAAGCTATTGCGTATTGAATATTTCGAAACGCGTCAGCAAGTAAGCAATTGCGTATAGAATATTTTGAAACGCGTCAGCAAGTAAGCAATTGCGTATTGAATATTTTGAAACGCGTCAGCACGTAAGCTATTGCGTATTGAATATTTTGAAACGCGTCAGCACGTAAGCTATTGCGTATTGAATATTTTGAAACGCGTCAGCAAGTAAGCAATTGCGTATTGAATATTTTGAAACGCGTCAGCAAGTAAGCAATTGCGTATTGAATGTTTTGAAACGCGTCAGCAAGTAAGCAATTGCGTATTGAATATTTTGAAACGCGACAGCAAGTAAGCAATTTCGTATTGAATATTTTGAAACTCGTCAGCAAGTAAGCAATTGCGTATTGAATATTTTGAAACGCGTCAGCAAGTAAGCAATTGCGTATAGAATATTTTGAAACGCGTCAGCAAGTAAGCAATTGCGTATTGAATATTTTGAAACGCGTCAGCAAGTAAGCTATTGCGTATTGAATATTTTGAAACGCGTCAGCAAGTAAGCAATTGCGTATTGAATATTTTGAAACGCGTCAGCAAGTAAGCAATTGCGTATTGAATATTTTGAAACGCGTCAGCAAGTAAGCAATTGCGTATTGAATGTTTTGAAACGCGTCAGCAAGTAAGCAATTGCGTATTGAATATTTTGAAACGCGACAGCAAGTAAGCAATTTCGTATTGAATATTTTGAAACTCGTCAGCAAGTAAGCAATTGCGTAATGAATATTTTGAAATGCGTCAGCAAGTAAGCAATTGCGTATTGAATATTTTGAAACGCGTCAGCAAGTAAGCAATTGCGTATTGAATATTTTGAAACGCGTCAGCAAGTAAGCTATTGCGTATTGAATATTTTGAAACGCGTCAGCAAGTAAGAAATTGCGTATTGAATATTTTGAAACTCGTCAGCAAGTAAGCAATTGCGTATTGAATATTTTGAAACGCGTCAGCAAGTAAGCAATTACGGATTCACTTAGTTAAGTATTTTTAAAATTAGTTTAATCAGTGAATTCAAGAATGATTACATCAAGAAACTTTAATATCAAGAATTATGTAAGTAGAATACAGGCCTAACCTAATCATGTGTGCGCATTTAGGTAAGAGCCAAAATCACAAGAACTTTAAACACTTAATATTATTGATTTTTATAGTCCATTAGGTTCGTTGAATCTTATTAGTCATTTAAACAATAGTTTATGACTATCCGAACTTTGAATTTAGTAAATTTAACAAATTTACTAAATTCAAAGTTCGGATAGTCATAAACTATTGTTTAAGTGTTTAATTACTTAGTATTAGATTAACTTATACTGATAGTTTTTCAAAATTATTTATTTTAAGAATTTTCGCAACAAGAAATCAAATTTTTTTAAGCAAGTTATTTGGGTTACATGAATAACTTAGTTTTTGTCATTAATATATACAAACCGCTTTGAGAATACGAGAAATTTTCATTCAGTTTAAAGATTCTACAGTTAAATGTAAGCAGAAATTATAACCGATATTTTTAACGGAACAGTACAGTTGTAACTTACATTGCTCTAAACATACTTTGCACACATGTTATGATATTTACAATTATTGGTAATTTGGAAAATATAACCTCACACTACCTTAAAGCTCATATAAAGTATTTGCTAGGCATGCTTTGTAAGGAATAGAAATAATATCAAGTAATACTTATCAAATACAGTATCTCTCCTACAACATACATATAATTTTATAAAGACTTAGGCTACATAAATGTGATTACGGCTTGATAAAATTATTTGTGTAATTTAAATCTTCTTCTGTATAACTATTGTAAAATCTTTGGTTTGATAAAAACAATTTTACAAAACAATAGAGGAAACCTCAAAGATAATTAATATAAGAAACTAATTACACTTACTTTTAATCTGAACACCTTCACACAAAATGCCAAAATACCAACCCATTCACCAAAGCTTCAATCTAATAAGAAAATATAACCTACAGCTAACAAACGCACTGATCAAATAAACAGCTGATTCTATTGTTGGCCAAAGTCTAGATCCCAGCGATAAGAATTCGTCACTCCAGTTGGCTGTGACCGTCTCGACATTCTTCCTTTTGATTACTAACATAAGTTATTACGTTGGCAATGAGTGTGACAACATGAATGGTTTGTTTTATATTTAGATAGCTAAATTTATTGCGTTATATATTTATGCGGCTTCACTGTAAATCTTGCATGTGGAAACAAATTAAGAAGAATAAATATGACAAATATTTCAAGAAACATGAACACATCCGGATTGTTGATAAAAACCATGGACCCCCTTTCCCCCTCCCCCCAAGTGAAGTTTCCAAATCATGGATAATCAATCCTAACATTTAAAACTTTCCAAAAATAAAAAAAGACGGGTGTAAATCTCTTATTAAACCATGTAAAATGGTAGTATGATTTTAGTTTTAAAATGTAAACATTTCAAGTTAGATATTTAAGATATTCAATAAATACCGTTAGTAGCAGAAATATCTTTTTCAATTTTTCCTATTAAATCACTCCCTTATACATATCTTTTACAAATTTCAATCGTTAATAAAATACTTTTTATTCATTCACCCAAATTAAAATACATTTTTAAAACTTGTAATGGATGACGATTGATTTTGGTAAAGTATTTTTTAAATATTATTGTATTAATTATTTTAATGAATTCATTTAAGTTTTACGTGGGAGAAAAACTTTTACCAAATGAGCAAGGTATACAATAATTTTGTTTAGTCCCATTTGCCTTAAAATTAATGTTATACCTAACATATGATTTCATAAAACATAAGCTTTAGGCTATATTGTAGAAAAGCTGTTTTAACGCACAGAGTATTTTAATTTATTTACATTAATTGTAACCTTCTATATATATAGAAATGAATATGTGTATGTATCTATGTTTGAGCCTTATGCATTACTAAACCACTGATCCGATCGCTATGAAACTTTCCAATTGTTGAGTATGTTCCTGGTAAGGTATCTGGTGAAATTAAAATTTTAGAAAGATGTCTACAGGCCACACGGCGATGCAGGTTTTCTTTTAACCAAAATCGGCTGATAAAAACACAGACTTTATCTTCGTTTCGTATAGGAAACATCTTGTTGGGTTAAATATGGCGCAGGTACGGCTGTTTTAAATAAGGCTAACCTAGAATCGTGCAAACCTAGAAGTAAAAAATCATTAAAGAAACAAGTTGTGAAACATACCTTGATAAAAACAGCCAGACATTTTCAGGTTCCACTTGCAAAGTTTTTTAAAAGTCATATCTCTCCGCAAATATTTAACAGAACAAAATTTCCTATATAACAAATGAATGAAGAAAATTATATTTTTATTTATTGTTTTCCATTTTTTAAATTTATAATTAACAGTTTTTGAGTATAGAGAACGAGTAATTTCCGACTTTGTACTGCATAAAGCATTCTTGTATCTAATAGTTCAAAATAAATCCGCTTGACAGAAGCACCTGACGGTTTGTTGTAACAATAATTTAATACGACACACACAGACGGCCGCTGTCCTTACTGACCGCCTAGCTCACACCATACCACCAAAATAAAATATACATACTAATAAATTCTGCTTCACAGTTATGTTCCAGGTGACGCAGGGGCACATCTCCAGGGCCGCAGCTTAGACCCAACGGAAGTAATAATTTGATTGCATGCCTTTTCAGTTTCGAGTAGGCAGCAGAAGAAGAGGTGCATGCCATTCCTGCCATAGACTCACTAACAAGGTATTTGCAAGGTAATACCTCTCCTTATTCCATAGCAAGGTGATCCAAGCCCCCAGGGTTCCTGCATGATCTGTCGCGGGATTTTTCCTGGCAGGGTTTCTTTCTTGCCAGGTTTTTTCATCCCGCTCTTAGCGCGACACTTACCGTACTGTTTCATTTCACTATCTCCTGATTCTCCATGGAAAGAGCTTATGAGCTTGGTACATGGGCAATCAATCCCGTTTCCTTCATTCGCGGTAGGGATACTAACCGCATGCGCATGTGAGACGGAGGTAGCTCGCTAGAGGTTGGCTACCACGAGGGCTGGGCGGGTTTTGGGGGCTCAGACCCGGGTTAAAAAAAAAAAAAAAAAAACAATAATTTAATAGACTTAGAAGCAGCACAGTTTGCCTACTACCCTACAATATAGCCAAACACTGACCCTACAATCACAGAGATGAAGTGGGCAATCTCACAAACTCCAGGAAAGTACCTAGACAAGACACCATCACCAACACAACGCTGAACAAACCTGACGGAGAAAGCCATCGCTAACTGCAACGGACCGAGCCAACCTACGCACGCCGCCGTCAACCCATCCGTCGTTGACCAGCCCGCGCGCGCAAGCCGCCCACCAAACCGACGCCCGTTGCAGAGCAAGAATTTTGAAACGAGCCGCTCGCAGCCGAAACCACGAACGCTGTGCAATGCTCGCCAAAATCTGCCAGAGAACAAGTCACTGGACTTAAAAAAGAAAAAACCTAACTTGCTGCGGATTCTACCCTTAGCGGGTAAGTCGTCCCGGGGGATGGGTTCTTTTGAAAGACATCTAAACGGCGAAATGACCATATCAACTGTAGGAGAGTGTAAGAAACTTGTTTAAAATAATACTCAGTTTGTTTGCAAGTTAGTTAAAAAATCTTTATTTTTTAATTTTAAAAAATTTAAAATTTACTATTACAATGCACAGTCTGCAATTTATTTGACTTAAAAAATTATATCCTTTGTGTTGGTTCTTAACACAGTTAAAAAACCATACTGCTTATTTTAGTTGACATTTAAAATTTAAATTAGAATTTACGATTTTAATTTCCTTTCAATCAGAGTATGCCAAAGCGTAAAACTTTGCTCTACTTGACGGTCAATCTTACTTGTCGAAAATATAACCCTTTACTATCTGTCGTAATTTTATTTTATGTTCCCAGGTTCTCAACCTTGCGATTTTAAACGTCAATATATGGTTTTGCTTACTTAACTTTTTACTGAAAATTTTAATTGTTACAAATTACAAATATTCGCTGATTCAAGCAAAGCCTTACCTTTCAACACACTCCGAAAGATCCCTACTTTTCACATTTTGTTCTATTTATTTAAACTCTCTAAACACACTACTTTATTTTATGGCCATATTTTACATAGCCATTTAAATGATAAAATTTTTTCTATATCTTTCTCAATTTAAAATGAGCAATTTTAAAATTCAAATTCTATTTACTTTATCAGGTAAAATTTCAAACAATTTTACCAACAACCTAAAAACAATTTCATAAAACATATCAAATTATATAAAAACCAATTATGAAATACATACTAAAACAGAAATTACATATAAAACCTATAGCCATATCTCCTACAAGATTATCAAAATATTTACTGAACATCAAATAATAATTTATAAAAACTTTTAAAACATCTGCTGAATAAATTCAAACACCTTCCCATATTGAAGTTATAATATTTAAATACATATTTTAATTCAAAAAGTTTACTGAAACTTATTTAAACCTTTTTCAAACATATCTTCACTCATTTACAAAATCTACTAATTTATTTAAATTCATTTAACCCTTTGATTAGAAAATATTTAACCCTTTGATTATCATTTGGTTAACCCTTTCTTCATTAAAATTTTAAATACTGAGTTTTGTTTACAACTTATTTAATCATAGTTAAACCCTTTTAATGTAAAATATGTAACCCTTTTGTTCTCACTTGAATTAACCCTTTCTTCATGACAATTATACATACTGAAGTTTAATTTAAATTTATTTAAAATTCATCAATGCAATTTCTGAAGGAAATTGATATTTAATAAATTTTGTATACCTTTGCTAAATGGCTACAAGCCCATTTGCCTTTATTTTAGAACTTATATTTTTAAACCAATTTGCAAAAATTTCAATTTTCTTTCTAAGTTATTCTACCACCAAGATATTAATTTAAATACACATAAATCATGAAATAAACAATATATATATACTTATAATCACAAAAAAGAAAACTTATATTAACATATTAAAATTGGTTAGCTAGACCCACTTACAAATTTAAAATCTCTTGTTTAATTTAACCCTTTTATTGTACCTTTTAAAATATTTAAAATCTACCCATATTAAAATCATGTCCCTTTATTCTTACTCAAACCTTGGTTTGATTTAATTTATTTCATACACATATATAATTTCACCCTTTTCTAAATCAAATCAAAAATTTACATTTAAAAAGCTTCAATTTGTTATAACCCTTGTTTATTTTAAATGAAAACAATTTATGTCAATTTGTTTATTATGGAAAAGTGTCGTAATGACTTCTTCTAAATAAATTACCAATTTAAGTTAATTTAATTATATGAAATACCACTCCTGTTATAGGAGCACCTGAAACTAAAGCATAGCCTTCCAATCAGCTGTTGTAAAACAATGGCCTTTTGTCCGCCATCTTGGATATTTACTTTTAGGAAATTATATTTAACTTCATTTCAACACATCTTTTATTTAATTTCTTTACTCTTTCATAATATTTTAAACTCTTTAATTAATTTAAATCCTTTATTCGATTTGCTTATTTAAAACCCTTTCCCTTTACATAAGTTCTAATCTAAAATTTCTATTTCCCTTACATACATAAAATACAACATAAATTCTGCATTAATGGCATCGCCATCTTGAAACCCCCCACTCTTTAAAACAAAGCCACCAGCATTTACTTGTAAAATTTAAAGTTTACTGTTAATGATTTGAAAATTTATTTAAATTTTGTAACATTTTCCCAATTTAGAAAAAATTCTTCAAATTAAAATTTTAATTTGCAAAAGGAAAACAGTTTAGATCTGACCTGATTTTACACAAAGCATGGCTTGCCTATCTTCTCCCTCTCTTCTCCGTCTCTCCCTTTGTCCTCCAACGGGGTGGGGAAAATCCGGCGTGGCTGGTGCTTTGTTCCCACTGAAGAATACTTGGATGCGTCCCTCGCATTGCCGCCATCTTTGAAATCCTCCATCCCTTTGTGTGTTTTCTAGGCCTCGGGTAGATCCGCTCGCTTCACCCTTTGGTTGAATCCTTCCATCTTCTTTCTTCGATGCTATTCGCACCTCTTTTAAAAGTCGACGGTTACTGGTAAAATTTTAGCTTTAAGCCCTACTTTTAACACTGTTCTTGGGCATCTCTTAATACAGAAAATAAAAAGAAAAATCTTTTAAAAACGTTTATCAATTTAGTTAAATTTTGTTTAATTTTGTTTGAAATTTAGACTCACACTTTTTTAAACTGTTTGCTAGGTTACACTGTTCACATCGCCCTGTCTTTCTAGCACGGCTACAACACACACATTTAACGACGCTCGCACATAATTTGATGGAAAATTTATAGGAAAACCCCTTTCGCTGCGATCTTGAAATGCGAAAGGGGTCCCACTACGAAACTACTGCGTCACGACATCTCAACGAAGCGAACTGTCTCTAGCCACTCATAGTTTTTGAACTATTTACGGTAATAAAACTATTGTTCATTATTTTACCGGAGCTACTCCCGACACCGACCTTACCCTTCGAGAGTCCTGGTTTAGCTGGGGCTCCAACAGACGCGAAGCCTGCTCAATCCCCGGGCAAACACCCCCACTTGCAGACCGTTCCCACGGGTTGACAACCAATCAGGAGCTTAACTTGATGTCGCCTGATCGACTCGCGCACATCTTTTGTACTTTGGTGTAACGGCTCGCAAAAATGATAGACCGATCGATTTAATCCATTTTTTCGATCAAGCCGTATAACTCCTTAAGGGTGCTTCTGATGGAAATTTACTATTCTTTATTTTTGATTTTTCTCGTCTTGCTTTATCTCTGGAAATGTCGATGGTAACTCTAGGCCAATTTTGACCATCTTCCCCTTGCAAACTGCCTTAACTTTAAGTTACAAACCCTTCCCACGGTGGCTTGGTTTGTTTTACTTACATAAACTTTAGACTCTTTATGTTTTACATATTATATTTTTGCGGCATGTATTCCTGAAGAATATTGCCCGCCGCAATATCCCCCTTTAAAATTGAGACAAAATAAAATTTTTTTGCAAAGTACCTTCAAAAAAAAAATTTACTTATAAAAAAAAATTTTATTTTTCGAGATTTATCTTTTCTCCTATTTTATTTGTGGGTGCTAGCTAACTCTTAATCTACCTTACTTATAAATATCTATTTGTCCTTGGTCCTCTTCTTTTTCTTCTCACTGAAACACTTAGAAAACTTTCACAATATTTATAAGTACAACCCTAAGTATATACATTTTTATAAGACTCACAACTCTCACTGTTCACTCACAGGCTTGGTACAATAAATCTGATCTTGTTTTCTCTTTGCTTGATTTTTTTTAAAAGTTAAAAAATTTAAAATTTTTCTTAAATTTTCCATTTCCTAATTTTCCTACATTTATACCCTCGTTAGTGGCTTTATTTTAATTTTTCATTTCATACTTATAAACATTTTACATTTCTTATAAATAAACTACAAAATATCTAACCAAGTTCTTACAATTTATCAGCAGTTACTTACTTACGCTCCTTATCTTGAGTGAGGAACGATGTTCAGGTGTTCCCCTCTCACTCTCGGGCGCTGTCTCTATCAGCTGGCGTTATCTTGCCTACGCATTAGTCGGCCGCTCCACACAGCTGTGACCTTGCGTAGTAAAGCTGCTTCCTTATATTTTTTGCTTGGGTCAATGCTCTTACTGTATACACAACTTTGGATCGATATTTGTTGCTCTACGGCAACATACATTTCTTTATCTTGCAGTCAGGTCAGCTATCAGGCTTCCTTGTTTATTTTTAGTCTACGTATAATTTTACACCTTTAACATCGTACCTTCCTGGAGTCTCGCTGAATGCCTCTTTGTATTTCTTTTATTAATTTTCCCAGCCTTTCCTCCTGAGTCTTTGTGAGAATTGAGTTAATTTTATCCTGCTGCTGTATTGTACTCAGGTTTCTTACATTGTATACTCTATGTGGTTTCAGTGTTTGGCCATTTTTAGAATTTTTGTGTTTCTTTCTCTTTACTCTACTCTTCCAATCCACAACTCCTAATCTCCTCCTCATCCTGTATCTGGGTCTAGTTCGTTTTGCCTTGTCCTGAGTTCTCTTTTCTCCTCCTTTTTTCTTCCTATTACGTTTGTTTTTCTTTTCCTCTGGCTCGCTCGCATCCTTGTTTCCTTCCGGGATTTCCGCATGGTCGTAGGAACATCCTGGGCCTCCTTGTCCTCTCTGTACCTTTCCTCCTATTTCTTCCTCTTGTCCTTTATACTTTTGATGCCTACTTTCGGCTTTCACGGGCTCTGCCCTTTTTTCCGCCCTAGTTCCACGTGTGTGACCTTCTTTGCGCCTCCCTTCCGGCACATTTCCGCTTGCTTTACCATCGGCTCCTCTTCCTTTGTTTAAAGTTGCTGCTCCCTTCTTGCTTTCTTTTTGCTCTATTTCTTTTGCCTCCTGGCCTTCTGGTTTTCCCTTTTTCTCCTTTTTACTACCTCTCTGTACTATTTTTGCATTTGGTTTTTCCTTTGCCACTTCTGCTCCAACATTTCCTTCAGTTTGGGATCCATGTCCCAATCCCCCCCCGAGACTCGGCCACTCCGGGTTCTCGATAGGGGTAACGACGTCAGCCTGGTGTACGGCTGGCGCCAGTACAAGCCCCTCTTCTTCGCTTGTACCAATCCATCCCACCTTGTCGATTTTTGCACTTCTACTAATCTCTTGGAGCTCTCCTGGATGGTCTTGTGCAGATCTTACTTCTTCTCCTTCCTGAGCTTCCAAGTTAGTAATGGCTGTGTTTG
Source organism: Prosapia bicincta (assembly GCA_036971475.1). Lineage (NCBI taxonomy): Eukaryota > Metazoa > Arthropoda > Insecta > Hemiptera > Cercopidae > Prosapia > Prosapia bicincta. Next base: position 46,616,055 of record JBAIZL010000009.1, on the reverse strand, counting down.
GATGGTCTTGTTTAGGTCTTATGAAGTCGAGACTGGCCATCTCTCCTTCGACCTCGAAAGTCATGAAGCGTCTCTCCATGTTGATACGGGCCTTGAGTCGATGTAACAGATCGCAACCCATGACAATTTCCGCTCGTAAGCGTTCCACCACCATGAAGCTACTTTCTATTACATGACCTCCCAAACTCAGAGGAATAAAGGCCTGCTTACAGACTCTTATCTGGGGTGTCTTCACCGCCATAATAATGCCCGTATTGCTTACCGGCAATTCCAAGAATTCTTTCCCTTGGCGCTTCAGCTCGTTATACAGGTTGCCCTGTATAACGGACACGTCCGCGCCGGTGTCAATCTCAACACGCACTACCTGTTGCCAGATAGCGCCTATGAGTGCAGGGCATTCCTCAGAATTCTGGGATTGTCGGGGCAACAAACCTTCCTCCTCGAGCAGGTCGTCTCGTATCTCCATATTGAGACCTCCTAACTTCCTTTTTTGTTCCATATCTGGCTGTTGAGCCGTGGCTCTTATCCTTTCTGGCTTTTCATCTCCTTTATTTTCCTGATTCGGAGTTTCTTCTAGTTGGCTTGCATTTCCGTTTCCTTCTTGGATCTTGGCTAGGTCACTGGAACTCTTTGGGCCTCCCTGTTTTGCAGCTTCCTGCTGCCTACTATTTTTCTCTATCTCTTCTTTTCTTCCTCCTTTACTGTTACTGGGTAGCTGTTCTACAGCATCCTTGGGCTCTGCCCCACCCATCGCCCTGTTTCCACTCTGTTCCCTTTTGCCTTCTCCTTCCAGCACGTTTTTGCTCGCTTCCCTGTCAGATGTAACTCCTTTCTGCCTCTCTTTTTCCTTTACTATTCTTTTACTTTTCTTTATACTACTAATACTCTTTTTTATTCCTTTGTTCCGGGTCTCGGTTTGAAAGTTGTCCAAGAATTCAATGGCGTTGACCACGGACTCCCGATGAACTCCTATGCAAGCACTGCTAATTTCCCTTTCGAAGTGTGCCAATACTTTGCTCACCAAGTACCTCTCAGGTATTGGTGGGTCCAGGTTCCTGGCCTTGTTAACCATCACCACGAAGTAGTCAGACCTCTTGTATGGTCCCATCTCGTTATACCTCCCAGTGTCTAACTGCCGCCTTATCTTCTCTTGCGCAGCAAATCCCCAGTACATGTTGAGAAACTTGCTCTTAAATTCCTCGTACTGGTCTTCTGGCCGTTGCACTGCCAGCCACCAAGCTTTGGCTGTTCTTTGTAGATTCCTTACAATCATTTGAAGCTTGGCCTCCTCCTCGAGCATGGGGTCGATTTCTTCGAAAAGCTCTTCCATCTTTTTTATGAAGTCAACTGGATCTTCATTTTCCTTCCCGAAGAACTCGATCCTTTGGATTCCCATTATCTGATGGTAGGCCCACACTCTCGGTTTCTCCCAGTAGACGGTTGGTCCTGGTTGTCTGACGTTGCTTATTTCCTCTTGTTCTTTCTTTACTTCTTCCTTCCTCCGTTCTTGCTCTCTCTCTTCTTTTTCTCTTTGCCATTTCATTTTCTTTTGTTCCCACTCTTCCTCTCTCTCTTTTCGTTCTTGCTCTCTCTTTTCTTCTCTCTCTTCCCTCTCCTTTCGCTCTTGCTCTCTCTTTTCTTCTCTCTCTTTATCCCTCTTTGCTTCTCTTTCTTCTCTCTCCTTTCGCTCCTGTTCTCTTTCCTTTCGTTCTTGCTCTCTCTTTTCTTCTCTCTCCTTTTGCTCCTGTTCTCTCTCCTTTCGTTCTAGTTCTCTCTTTTCTTCCCTTTCTTTATCCCTCTTTGCTTCTCTCTCTTCCCTCTCCTTTCTTTTTTGCTCTCTCCTTTCTTCTCTCTCCTTTCGCTCTTGCTCTCTCTCCTTTCGCTCCTGTTCTCTCTCCTTTCGTTCTTGCTCTCTCTCTTCTTCTCTCTCCTTTCGCTCTTGCTCTCTCTTCTTTCGTTCTCGCTCTATCCACCACTCCAAGAACTTCTCTATATCACTCTTCTCCTGCTGCTTTGGTGATGCCATCATCTCTGTTTTATTTTATTTCTTCCCTCCTTTTTTTCTTTTTTTTTTTTTCAGTTTATATATAATCCTATCCTACTCCTTCTACTCAGACTATGAATATGTTTCCTTACATATTCCTTCTTCCGTTTGCTGTCGCTGGATGTCGTGCGTGTGTTTCCTATGTGCGCGTTCGTCTGTGTGTTTCCTTTTTCCTACTTACTGCTAATTACCCCTACTTTACTTTCTTAACTCTTTTAAAACTATTTCTCATACTAACCTACTTAACTCTTACTTTCATCTTCTTATCTTATTTTTAAATTAATTTACCAGTGTTTTAACCTAGAACTGCAATATAACTCTTTTCTTTAACATTTTATTTTTTATTTCTTACACTTCCTAGGTCGAATTTCGCCATGTCTTTTTATGATTTTAATAGAGACCGAAATATTTATACGGGAAAGTCCGCAACTCTACCCGTCGGTCCCACTCGTTAGGGCGCCATCTTACTAACTGCAACGGACCGAGCCAACCTACGCACGCCGCCGTCAACCCATCCGTCGTTGACCAGCCCGCGCGCGCAAGCCGCCCACCAAACCGACGCCCGTTGCAGAGCAAGAATTTTGAAACGAGCCGCTCGCAGCCGAAACCACGAACGCTGTGCAATGCTCGCCAAAATCTGCCAGAGAACAAGTCACTGGACTTAAAAAAGAAAAAACCTAACTTGCTGCGGATTCTACCCTTAGCGGGTAAGTCGTCCCGGGGGATGGGTTCTTTTGAAAGACATCTAAACGGCGAAATGACCATATCAACTGTAGGAGAGTGTAAGAAACTTGTTTAAAATAATACTCAGTTTGTTTGCAAGTTAGTTAAAAAATCTTTATTTTTTAATTTTAAAAAATTTAAAATTTACTATTACAATGCACAGTCTGCAATTTATTTGACTTAAAAAATTATATCCTTTGTGTTGGTTCTTAACACAGTTAAAAAACCATACTGCTTATTTTAGTTGACATTTAAAATTTAAATTAGAATTTACGATTTTAATTTCCTTTCAATCAGAGTATGCCAAAGCGTAAAACTTTGCTCTACTTGACGGTCAATCTTACTTGTCGAAAATATAACCCTTTACTATCTGTCGTAATTTTATTTTATGTTCCCAGGTTCTCAACCTTGCGATTTTAAACGTCAATATATGGTTTTGCTTACTTAACTTTTTACTGAAAATTTTAATTGTTACAAATTACAAATATTCGCTGATTCAAGCAAAGCCTTACCTTTCAACACACTCCGAAAGATCCCTACTTTTCACATTTTGTTCTATTTATTTAAACTCTCTAAACACACTACTTTATTTTATGGCCATATTTTACATAGCCATTTAAATGATAAAATTTTTTCTATATCTTTCTCAATTTAAAATGAGCAATTTTAAAATTCAAATTCTATTTACTTTATCAGGTAAAATTTCAAACAATTTTACCAACAACCTAAAAACAATTTCATAAAACATATCAAATTATATAAAAACCAATTATGAAATACATACTAAAACAGAAATTACATATAAAACCTATAGCCATATCTCCTACAAGATTATCAAAATATTTACTGAACATCAAATAATAATTTATAAAAACTTTTAAAACATCTGCTGAATAAATTCAAACACCTTCCCATATTGAAGTTATAATATTTAAATACATATTTTAATTCAAAAAGTTTACTGAAACTTATTTAAACCTTTTTCAAACATATCTTCACTCATTTACAAAATCTACTAATTTATTTAAATTCATTTAACCCTTTGATTAGAAAATATTTAACCCTTTGATTATCATTTGGTTAACCCTTTCTTCATTAAAATTTTAAATACTGAGTTTTGTTTACAACTTATTTAATCATAGTTAAACCCTTTTAATGTAAAATATGTAACCCTTTTGTTCTCACTTGAATTAACCCTTTCTTCATGACAATTATACATACTGAAGTTTAATTTAAATTTATTTAAAATTCATCAATGCAATTTCTGAAGGAAATTGATATTTAATAAATTTTGTATACCTTTGCTAAATGGCTACAAGCCCATTTGCCTTTATTTTAGAACTTATATTTTTAAACCAATTTGCAAAAATTTCAATTTTCTTTCTAAGTTATTCTACCACCAAGATATTAATTTAAATACACATAAATCATGAAATAAACAATATATATATACTTATAATCACAAAAAAGAAAACTTATATTAACATATTAAAATTGGTTAGCTAGACCCACTTACAAATTTAAAATCTCTTGTTTAATTTAACCCTTTTATTGTACCTTTTAAAATATTTAAAATCTACCCATATTAAAATCATGTCCCTTTATTCTTACTCAAACCTTGGTTTGATTTAATTTATTTCATACACATATATAATTTCACCCTTTTCTAAATCAAATCAAAAATTTACATTTAAAAAGCTTCAATTTGTTATAACCCTTGTTTATTTTAAATGAAAACAATTTATGTCAATTTGTTTATTATGGAAAAGTGTCGTAATGACTTCTTCTAAATAAATTACCAATTTAAGTTAATTTAATTATATGAAATACCACTCCTGTTATAGGAGCACCTGAAACTAAAGCATAGCCTTCCAATCAGCTGTTGTAAAACAATGGCCTTTTGTCCGCCATCTTGGATATTTACTTTTAGGAAATTATATTTAACTTCATTTCAACACATCTTTTATTTAATTTCTTTACTCTTTCATAATATTTTAAACTCTTTAATTAATTTAAATCCTTTATTCGATTTGCTTATTTAAAACCCTTTCCCTTTACATAAGTTCTAATCTAAAATTTCTATTTCCCTTACATACATAAAATACAACATAAATTCTGCATTAATGGCATCGCCATCTTGAAACCCCCCACTCTTTAAAACAAAGCCACCAGCATTTACTTGTAAAATTTAAAGTTTACTGTTAATGATTTGAAAATTTATTTAAATTTTGTAACATTTTCCCAATTTAGAAAAAATTCTTCAAATTAAAATTTTAATTTGCAAAAGGAAAACAGTTTAGATCTGACCTGATTTTACACAAAGCATGGCTTGCCTATCTTCTCCCTCTCTTCTCCGTCTCTCCCTTTGTCCTCCAACGGGGTGGGGAAAATCCGGCGTGGCTGGTGCTTTGTTCCCACTGAAGAATACTTGGATGCGTCCCTCGCATTGCCGCCATCTTTGAAATCCTCCATCCCTTTGTGTGTTTTCTAGGCCTCGGGTAGATCCGCTCGCTTCACCCTTTGGTTGAATCCTTCCATCTTCTTTCTTCGATGCTATTCGCACCTCTTTTAAAAGTCGACGGTTACTGGTAAAATTTTAGCTTTAAGCCCTACTTTTAACACTGTTCTTGGGCATCTCTTAATACAGAAAATAAAAAGAAAAATCTTTTAAAAACGTTTATCAATTTAGTTAAATTTTGTTTAATTTTGTTTGAAATTTAGACTCACACTTTTTTAAACTGTTTGCTAGGTTACACTGTTCACATCGCCCTGTCTTTCTAGCACGGCTACAACACACACATTTAACGACGCTCGCACATAATTTGATGGAAAATTTATAGGAAAACCCCTTTCGCTGCGATCTTGAAATGCGAAAGGGGTCCCACTACGAAACTACTGCGTCACGACATCTCAACGAAGCGAACTGTCTCTAGCCACTCATAGTTTTTGAACTATTTACGGTAATAAAACTATTGTTCATTATTTTACCGGAGCTACTCCCGACACCGACCTTACCCTTCGAGAGTCCTGGTTTAGCTGGGGCTCCAACAGACGCGAAGCCTGCTCAATCCCCGGGCAAACACCCCCACTTGCAGACCGTTCCCACGGGTTGACAACCAATCAGGAGCTTAACTTGATGTCGCCTGATCGACTCGCGCACATCTTTTGTACTTTGGTGTAACGGCTCGCAAAAATGATAGACCGATCGATTTAATCCATTTTTTCGATCAAGCCGTATAACTCCTTAAGGGTGCTTCTGATGGAAATTTACTATTCTTTATTTTTGATTTTTCTCGTCTTGCTTTATCTCTGGAAATGTCGATGGTAACTCTAGGCCAATTTTGACCATCTTCCCCTTGCAAACTGCCTTAACTTTAAGTTACAAACCCTTCCCACGGTGGCTTGGTTTGTTTTACTTACATAAACTTTAGACTCTTTATGTTTTACATATTATATTTTTGCGGCATGTATTCCTGAAGAATATTGCCCGCCGCAGGACGTCCCCTATACATGTCCCTGACAGAGCCTCATTTATATATTCAAAAACGATTGAATTTTTTCATCAGGACATAAGACTAATAAACAGAAAATAGTAAATTAAATTTTAAAAATTTCAAATTACCCAGCTTTTAAAACGGACTAAAAGTATAAAATAGTTTTTCATGGCCTTTCTACAATTTTGAGGGAGAATTGATAGAGTTTATGGATATATTTGTAATACCTGGAGAGAAAATAACTTGGGGGTGCAGCCAGTAAATAATACATATAGACAATCCGGATGAATTGACAGCTGATTTCAAGGAATTGGAAATGGGATTCACTGTACTTTAATTCATTTACTCCTCCTTAACCATCATAATTACCTCCACTCCACGTTTTTCTCTTCAACTATTTCAAATATATCCAAAGCAACTAACAATTCTCCATAAAAATTGTAGAAGGGTCATTAAAAGTTATTTTATACTTTTTGGTTAGTTTTAAAAACGTGGTTTATTGAAGACACATTTATTTAATTTATTACTTTTCATTACAAATTAGGAAAATTTTAAAATTAGTGATAATGAGTATAAATGGAAAAACTTAATAATACTCATTGGGGTCCAAAATGCCATCAGCTTTAGATCTAAGCCACCAACCATTCCTAACATACGTTTACGGTATTAGACAGGCCTTACATAACTTTCTATGAAGTGTGTAGGTATATTTATATTAGATAGTATAATCCTTAAAAGTAAATCGTCCACATGCAAGTTGTACAGGGCCTTATAAACAATATTTAAACCCAAAATAAACATCGAGGTTTTACATTTAAACTTACTATATACTGTTTTCATTGTAAAAAGTATTTTATAGAACAAGGCAAGGTGCGATGTATCACATAAACCCCCTCCATGTCCGCAATATACCGATGGGAACTTACCCTTATCTTATTTTGTAACCATAAAGGCTTTGTTATTGTTGCAGAACCTATAAGTAGGGGAGGCCAAGGCTAGTTGTAACACGGGTAAGTTGGCGCAGTGGCTTCTAATTCTATGTTAATGAGTTCACAACACTGACAGCTCGGTGATGTATTTCCCCACGTAACACAACAGTGTGGACGTAATCTGAGACCTAGATTCTTAGTTGTTTCCTGAGTGTTTGGGATGGTTTGTTTTACAAAAAGTTAATTAATAATTTGTTACTACAAGTACCGTATTATTTTATAACACCATTGCTCTAACTTCTAAGTCTTGAAAAAAACCACTTCATTTCCCTTTTATCAAGCTACAAAACAAGCCGCTGTTTCATACTTTTACTTACTTTGGTATAGAGCGAGATTAGTTCCAACCTAAGATAGTGTGACGGGGTAAACTGGCGAAACTGTCTGGGTGCATGTTGACGCATCGCTTTTTTACCCCGTACCCTTCTTATTTCGTTACTAAGATCTAAGTTACTATATCTTGAATCTTACATAACAGAGAAGGACAGCCAAGAGCCGGGTGTTGTAGAGGTTCAGTGGCTTTCCCTGTAAGCGTGAACCGATTTGACTTTAACTACTCCTGAAGACATTATGCTATTAAGAAAATTGTAGGAGGGCCAAGAAAACCTATTTTCTACTTTTTAGTCAGTTTTAAAAACATAGTATATTGAAAAAAAACATTTATTTAATTTATTATTTTACATTACAAATTAGGAAAAATTGAAAACTTAGTGATAATGAGTATAAATGGGTATAAATGAGTATAAAATGAAAAAACTTAGTGAGTTCTTTTGTTATTGAATAAAGATGTCGCATCAGGGGGTGATATATATATAATACTCATTGGGGTCCAAAATGCTATCAGCTTTAGATCTAAGCCGCCAACCATCCCTAATATAAGTTTAAGGTATTAGACAAGCCTTAAATAACTTTCATAAGGGTTCGCAGGTGTATATATATATATATATATATTACACACTATAAACCTTAAGGGCAAATCGTCCTGATGCAACTTGTACAACCCACAACATTTAGGCGGGCCCTATAAACAATGCTGAAACCCAACATAAACCTCGATATTTCACAATTAGACTTACTCTATATTTTTTTCATTTACAAAAAGTAGAACCAGACAAAGTATGATGTATCACATAAACCCCCACCATGTCCGCAATAAGCATTACTTTATAAATAATGATAGGAACTCACCCTTATCTGATTTTGTAACCATAATGGCCTTATTATTGTTGCAGAACCTAAACGTAAAGGGAGACAAGACAGTTGTCACACGGGTAAGTTGGCGCAGTGGCGAAAATTCTAAGTTTATGAGTTGACAGCACTGACCGGCCCGTGGAGTATTTTTCCTCGTACACAACAGTGTATTTAAGAAATCCTTGTATCATGGAAACCTGTCAATGTAAAATCAGGCATTGTTTTAATCACTTTAAACGTGTATAATTTACAAACCTGCCCTTATATCAATTTATTTCTGTAGGGACTTGTAGTGATATCTCTCCAAATATTCAACACAATCTGTTCCTTATACCAAATGAGCCACTGAAAGCTTTAGTGGTGTAAGTCACTTTACTATAAAGATAGTATACTGAGTATTGTTTTGTACAGAAGAGCCATTGGGATTGCTGTTTGTACTTACCCTCACGTAGTGTACAGTACTCCATTCCCTTGTAGCTACCAACAACAAATGTTTGTTATCAAACGCAAAGGCAATTATTTGACTTTGAGAACCTATTTAATAGAGCTGTACAGAGAGTATGTATGTGTGAAATGGTGGACTTCACAATTTACCCTTTAAAAAAATACTACGTATGAAAAGAAGTTTTAAGTTGAAGTTGAAAACAAGAAAGTTTTACTCAGATACAACTTCATCTGAAAGTGGAAAAGACTCTGTGCTCGAAAAAGAAGGGTCTCTTACATTTAGTGATGCTGACGATAACTGGCCTTTTTTTCTACTTGAAAAAACATTGTGATAGGAGATTGTTTTTTTTTATTTCGCTTAAGACTTGCAGAAGAGGCTACATGGCATCCGAACTCTTTCTGATGACTTTAATTCCATGTTCCATAAGTGGGCCGAAATCCATTATTTGTTCTTTCAAACCTTTTTAGCATCCAGAAACCTTCTCCAAATTCTTCCCGTGTCATGGACACATGACATGGATCAGAGATGGCTGTTTACGATTTACGAACGGTTGAACATTAACTATTCTCCAATTCTTAGCGTGACAGCATACCGCGGATACGGAGGCACAACTGTACTTGCCTGTAAAAATCCCCCGTCAGGATGATATAATAAAAGACAAAACTGCAAATAGTATAAAGCCTACCTTTCAAATCCATTTTTGGTCATTTATAAAATATGATTTTCCGGTTCCAGAAGTTGTCGCATGTTTTCCTTTCCGAAGCCTGTTCCCGACGTCTGCATCTGTCACCTGGAAAATGTTTTTATAATTTCAATCATATTGATATTTATAAAAGAACATTATCAAACATAACAATGGTAATAAGGATACGTTTGTATTCTACAAAACTACAAGGTTCTATGAAGTAATTAGAAGTAATACCATAAAATACTTTGCTCAACAAAACGGCTACCAACACACACTCATAGATAACATACTCAGAAAAAAAAAATTAGACATGAACACCATCAAATGGCCACGCAGACAAACCACACAAAAAACAACAAATACATATCCCTCACGTGCCACAGCAAAAACACACACAAAATAACCTCCACATTAAAAAAAAACTCTATGACCAAATATTCTACAAAACAAGAAACACTTTAAGACAGCACATACAACCTTTTCAAAAACAAACTGACAAATACAAACTATCAGGTATTTACAAATTAACTTTTAACGATTGACCCAACTATTACATCGGCCAAACCAGCAGGTCATTCTATACACGCTTCGAAGAACACATTACCCAAAGAAAATAAACAAACCCAAAATCCAGCTACGCAAAACACCTAAAAAACACTCAACACACACATGGATATACATACTAATTTAAATATTTTACACACATTAAAACAAAATAAAAAACTAATAACCTTAGAAAAACACAAGATATAAAAACACAACTCAACAGATAAAGAGAACATATTAAATGATCACGCACATTTTGAAGCCAACAGCCTTTTCCATTACATGACACACAACCAAAATATGCCACCCCATCCTACACTCATGAATCCATTTTTTATACCTAACCGATGTCACCAGTAGAGGGTTAGCTGTGTAAAAGGAACAAATGTTTTGAAATGCATCAGCAAGTAAGCAATTACGTATTCACTTAGTTAAGTACTTTTTTAATATAGTATCAAAGAGTATGTATGATTTGTGTTGGGATTAATTGTTTAATATGTTTATACTTTGTTTTTTTGTGTGTTTGTAAATTTCATATTGTTCTAGTGTGTTGGGACGTAGTCCTATTTTGTTGACAAAACCTTGTACATTATACTCTTTGATTCTATCGAAAACCTGCCTTTAAAACCATCACCACTTAACATAACAACTCCAAGCAGAAGGCACTGATGAAGTTCGCCATGAAAACGTTCTGCCTCAGTAAGTGTTTTCAAATTTACAAAATTTTAAGTTCGGATAGACATGAACTAATATTAAAGTGATTAATAAAGTTTCACCGAACGTAATGGACTATAAAAATCAAGAATACCAATATATGAAATAAAATTCAATTTATTAATAATTTTTACCTCAAAGTTACGGTCTGTGTTGACAAAGTGACACATCTCCCGAAACGACCGTCCTCAACAAGCAAAATAAGTGCTACTACAGGCAAGTTTAAAACATTTAAAAGTGTAAGTGTTTAAAACTTTGTATCAAACTTTGATCTAAGACACCTAAAACTTTCACAATAGTTACCAACAATAGCTAAATGAGAATCATATCTTATGAGTTTGTTATAATGATATGAATAGTGCAATTCAGTAACACATAAATAATATTCTTACAATGCATAAAATACTGCCAACACAATATATTTTTTCTATATAAATAATAGTTATAAATTTAACGTGGTAATATGTTAACTATCTGTGGAGATAATGACGGAACGAATGTGATTAGACAAAGTACAGGAACTGTTTTAATGTTTAATCTTCTTATATTATTAGCAATTTTCTTCTAGATACTTTTTTATAAGGTAAAAATAAAAAAATTAATATCCTTGCAACTATTAGTAGTCAAATACCCAGAATTATTATTACCAATATGATATTTATAAGTATTCAGCCCTAGTTTAAAATAAACCCACTTTTTAATATTGAAACCAGAAATGTTGCAATATTAAAATAAATATCTTTGACTCTATATTTAACCATGACTCTACATGTTTATAATTTATTTGGAAAAAACATAATAAATCAATTGATTATTGAAAACCTTTCGAAACCTGTGTACTAACAGCATAATAACAATTCTAGGGAAATAGAGCTAAAATGCAGATAATATTCTACAGTTGAGATAAAATGTTTTTAATATTCTACATTATATTAGCCGAATCTGTAAATTAAACTAATCTTGTTTCTTGCGAGACTAATATGTACTTTTAAAAACTTGAAATGGAAAAATAAATTCACCTGGTTGAAAGACTTAGTTTGCAATTGGTGGTGATGATTTAGGTGTTGGTGGTTCTGGTCGCTAATGCTGGTGGTTTATTAGATGGCAGTGGTCTTGATGAAAAGGAAGTAAGTATCTAAAAACAGGAATTTATTTATTTATTAAACAATTGTGTGTGTGTGTGTGAAATAGCAAAGATATAAAAATATTATAGTCAAGACATATTTTAAATATAGTATAATTACCTTCATATGTATTGATAGAAAACAGGTTGTTGAACGTTTAGCGTTACCCAGGGTGCACCACAGGGAGGCGCCCAACTTCACACCCCCTAACACAAACAAACAGGTTAACAATGAATTTATATCATGTATTTATACTATGAAAATAATTGTTATTATTAACAAAAATGCAGTTTATGTAATATTGTAAATATTTTGTGGTTTTAATTTAGAATATCTGTGCATTTCTTATAATGAACAATGTTTTCTATAAATTATAGAAACAAATACAAATTTTATATCAAGTTATAGTTTGTATAATGGTATTGATTAAGTTTGCCCAATGATTTTTCTTACCTGGAAAACAACCAAAACTTGATATTCAAATAAGAAGCAATTTATACAAACTAAAACAGCCTCACACTTTTAGTTTTAGTTACAAAATATTTCAGTGTTACTTACTAGAACAAAAATAGTATTTTATCATTTTCAGATCATTTCAAAATAAAAGTGTGTTGTTGAACAGTTTAAAAAATTTATTCTTATTTGTATCTATCCTGTTTAGTATTTTTAATATTAAATAATTTTCTTATTTAAAATAATTTTTTAGGCTGTTGAAGCAATAAAGTAACTATTTTGGAAAATAGCCGAGGAACACAAACAGAACACCACTCAGCACCTTACAATCACATAAAAGAAACAGGACACAAATACACAGACATTTACCATATCCTAGAAATCCTACACATTAACAAAAAAAAGGCCACATCTCAACACACTAGAACAATATGAAATTTTTCAGACACTCAAAAACACAAAGTACAAACTTATTAAACGAACAAACACAATACAAATCACACATACTCTTTGATACTATCGAAAACCTGTCTTTAAAACCGCCACCGCTTGACTTGACATCTCCAAGCAGAAGACACTGATGAAGATCGCCACATAGTGATCGAAAACCTTCTGTCTCAGTAAATTTAACCAAACTTACAAAATTAAAGTTCAGATAGTCATAAACTATTGTTAAAGTGGTTATTATTTATATTTCAAATGTATGGAAACATTTGCTTCTCCAGTCCACATTGTCAAGAAAGACAATAATCCTCAGAACAAAAGATTTCCTTGCTCAGTTTTATTTAATGTAACTAATATTGTACCTCTAAATCTTACTACACACTAGTTTATTAAAACAAACAAACTAATTTCGACGACAATGTCACCTTCATCAGTGTTTGGGTGTAGAATTTGTGTTATGAGTTTAGTGAGTGTGATGATTTCTTGGGTGAGTTTTTGTACAGTTTAGTTTGTTGTGAGCAAGTTTTCTAGTGTTTGAAGTGATTGTTTAATGGGTACGATGGTGTTTAAATTATTTATGTCGAATGACGATAGAGTGGAGTTGTGGGGTATATAGATGGCTTTAATTTTGTGGATTAGGCCAATGACATTGTGTATGGATCTGTGGTTATTAACGTTTGTGTGTGTATTTTGCTAGCTTACGTGAAGGCACTGCCGGATTTAGGAACAGGCAAATAAGGCGCGTGCCTATTGGCCCGTATCAAATGGGGGCCCGCTCCACAAAAAAATATTAGAATTTCAAATAGCTTGTCTGCAGCGAGTCCTCAGTGCTGACTGCTTTTTTGATTTCTTGGAGGAGCTGTTTGTATTTTTCACTTCTTCAACCAGTCGTTATAGGACTTTGACAGACTGCTTACAAAAAGCAAAATCTGCGAGTGAAAGCCCATGAAGAGTCAGTGAATGCCGATAAAGCTAAAGACATGTTTCAAAGCTTCTTCACGTTCTTGGAAGAGAATGGTTTAGACATCAAGAACTGTTGTGGTCAATCCTATGATAATGCTAGTTCGATGAGTAGAAAATACAACGGCCTGCAAGCTTTAGTACGGCAAGAAAATGACCTGGCTTTGTGGGTACCATGTGCAGGACACTCGCTGAATCTAGCTGTGCAAGCTGCAGCTGGCTGCTGCCTCAGTGCTGTCTGCTTTTTTGATTTCTTGGAGGAGCTGTTTGTATTTTTCACTTCTTCAACCAGTCGTTATAGGACTTTGACAGACTGCTTACAAAAAGCAAAATCTGCGAGTGAAAGCCCATACTAGTGCCAAAAAGAACGACGACAACACGGTGGTCATGCAGAGCTGATGCCACCAAAGCTCTTTTGAATGGCTACAGAGAGATACACAACACACTTTTTGATATCTCAGGCGACCAAGAAGAGCCAGGTAAAGCCAGAGTATAAGCTCTGGGCTTGTTCAAAAAAATGGAAAAATTGGAAACAAGACTTTACACTGTATTTTGGAATGATATCTTGGGTCAAGTAAACAAAACAAGCGAAACTCTTCAAAACCCAAGGCTGGACATAAACACAGCTGCATCGTTACTCTTATACCTTAAAAGCTTGATAGAAAGTAAGTGAGATAGTTATGAGGAATACGAAGAGAGAGCCTCAGACTTAGATAATGGTGAAGTTGATGGTGACAAATATGAGGAAAAGCGCAAGCGCAAAACAAATGTACGTTTAGCTACCGTAGACAGTGCCCAAGCCCCAGAGGTAGATTTGACACCTTCAAATAGGTTTAGAATAGGAAGTTTTATTCCTGTCATTGACGAATTAGAATGAGCATTACACAAGAGGCTGCAAGCTTACCAACAAGTTAATGCACGTTTTGGGTTTCTCAGCAAATTGCATGAACTTTCTGTGGAAGAAATGCAGGTAGCGAGTAAGAAACTAGTGGGCTATATAACAACGATCTTGAATATGATCTTGAAAATGAACTGGTGCAGTTTAAGACCTTTTCTGAGCAGTATCGTGACTCTCCAAATTAAAATTAATAAAGAACAGACTCAGAACATCTATGACAGAAGATCGACTGAACATTTTATCTTTGCTAAGTATCGAAAATGTTATCTTGAAGCAGGTTAATTATCATGATGTATTAGTACCTTTACTCATTTAAAATTAAGGAGAAAACCAATCAGTAGTAGCTAATTAATTGTAGAATTTTTAAGTAAGGTAGCTACTAATGTATAACATTTTGTAGTTAATTATTTTATCATAATAAAATAAAATACATATTATTAATGCAGTCCAACACGGTCGGTATTGTAATTAGGTTATATATATATATATATATATATATATATATATATATATATATATATATATATATATATATATATATATTTAATATATAAATTAAATGTGACCAAAAGAAAAAAAAAATTGTGTTATCATAATTAAATTAAGCATGTAAAATTATTTTGAAACAAACTAATGCATTTGTATTTGACGCTGTATTGAAAAGGACATTTCCTATAGGATGTATAAAGGTGCGTGATAATTCTACTTGTACTTAAGTTTTTTCTCTCTCTCTCTCTCAGATTGCAGCCAAGACAAGACCTTCCTCTCGCCAGCGGGCAAAGGAATGATTAAATCATTTAATATGGATTAGTTATTTTTATTTATTTCAGAATTGTAGTTAATTAATTTTATTTTAATTAAAAATGTTAACGTTTTTATTTAAATTCAGTTTTAATATCGTGTGATTAACGAATAAACACAAATCACTAGCATGCAAGGATGTGTGCCAAGGATTCAGAAAGGTAGACATTTACAGTTGTTCTTACATTTTCAATACTATTTCTTTTCTACATTAATAATAATTTGATCAACTAATTAACCAATAAAGATTTCAAAATAATATGCAAATTATTTCAAAATTTTTGTCTTGAAAGTGTTTTAGTTTTGTGCAACGTGTTTTATCATGTATTTAAAGTGGTGAATAACTTGTTGTCATAATTAGATAATATTTTAAAATTTCAATTAAATTGCTTTATTAGTATGGATCTGTATTATCACATGGGTAATACCCCTATCTATCCAACATTTATTCATAAAATAAAAGTTTAAATTCTATATATATATATATATTCTTGATATTTAATATTATCCATTGTTTTTCCGTTGCACTGACTTTATGAAGTTAATATATTACTATTTTTGAGTAATTTTATCCACCATTAAGTGCAATAATTTCACCTTGAGTGTAAAGGTAAATTTACCACTCAAGGTAAAATTATTGCACTTAATGGTGGATAAAATTACTCAAAAATAGTAATATATTAACTTCATATATATATATATATATATATATATATATATATATATATATATATATATATATACATTTTATTTAGTTGCTATTATAATGTCATTAAATGTTACACTGTCAACTAACTCAATGTTTTTAGAAAAATTAATTTTTTTTTCATAATTAAACTTAATTGACGTCTATTTATTAATCATTCACATGGTAATTGGTAACAAAGATAAATTTAATATGGTTGTACGTATTCTGAATTAAAGGTTTCTAAATAAATCAGTTGGATGGGGATATTCTATATTGCCAGAAACCCCCTCCCCCCCCCCCGGAAGGGCTCGCACCACAAGCTGAGTCTAGGGGGACACAGATCCTAAATCCGGCCCTGACTGAAGGTGCCTGCGTGTGGTTTATTATTGTGGAATGTGTGTTTTGTTTGTAATGTTTCTTTCGTTCTGGTTTCATGATTTCGGTGCATATGCTTAGGTGATTTTTAATTTCCGTTTGATTTTTATGTGTAGGGACTAAATGGAATTCCGTTATGTTGTTTTCTGTCGTGAATTTATTTATTTTATTGTCAACGTCTTGTTAGTGCATTATTACTATAGATCTGCCTTTTCTGTTTTAAAATATCGAGGTTGGTCGCTATTTGTATGATGGAAGGGTTGTGTGTTTATTAAATGTGCTTGGTTTAGTGTTTAGTGTGTTTATGATGGGGAATGGATTCCATGCTTTGTATTGCTGTTTTGTGTGTCCAACCTTTTGTTTGTAGTTGTATTTTTGGGGCGAGAGCCTTATTCAAGTCATTTACGTCCTAACTCGTTTATATTAAATTTGATGTTTATGGTGCATATTGTGCGTAGATGAAACTGTTGGTGAGTGTAAATGTGTTATTTTTCGACGAGAGTTTTGTTTGTGTCTGATACTCTGTTGCTATCTTTGTGTATATTCTTTGGTGTACTGAACGATTTCTGCGAGTACTAATTGCAAAGTATCAACGATTATGTTCAATTATTGTTTATATAGGTCATTAAATAAAACCCATACAACAAACTATACTTGTATATATTTGAGGATTATAGGATATCAAATATTTTGAAAACTAAACAAATAAAACACATCTATATAATCAATCAAAAAATATAGTCGAGAAATGGGGAATATAATATAAAATTATTTATAGTAAAAATATAACAGTATTTTCATGTAAAGATATTAACAATGACTGAAATGTGGTTGCCTGGTATCACGCGTTAAGGTTGCATTATTGTTTCCATGGAAAGATTCATTGTTCCTGGAGTTTAGGTTTGTAGCTAGTAAAATAGGTAATTTTATCGAGGTGTGTATCCAAAATATTATATGTTTAATAATAGCATAAACCTGACGTAAATGGATTTAATTTTTGCCAGACTTTGTAGCAGCTTTTTTAGATTATTTTCACTTTGCTTGTTTCATCTTATTATTTTCATCCTCACAACTATTCTCATACATTACACCTAACATAACCAACCCATCAACTCACCTTCTTGCAGTTTACGGTGCGGGGAGGCTCTGGGAGTCTCCTGGGATTTTCCGGGGCGCTCCGAGGTGACTTTTTTAAAATCATTCTCTGCTTGAGTCACCAATAGTCTGCAAATGCAATAACAACATTAATTGTTTCCATCTATAACTTTGTATTACACTATGCGAGGTTCACTTTTCTGGTTAGTATCTTATAGTGCTTTTGAAGATAAACGTTTTTCTGTTTTTAATAAGATTTTATCTAGGATGTTGGTATTAAATGTTTTACTTTAGATTTTTTAATTACACATTTCTTGTTAAAAAGCCTCATTATACAAAAGCAAGACATCTATATTAAATTCGTTTCTTAAATATTACACCCAAATAAATATAGCATGTAACACATTACGTAAACATTTCCAATAAAACCTACTGTAGTGTTCTTCTCTGCTTTATATCTAAATACATAATTTTAGGTATGTGATTATTTTCGTAATTTTTATACACTTTTTTAAACAGGATTTTTGGGAAGTCCTGTATTAACACTGGTGTTAAATACTTCTTTTCACACTAAATGGTCCCTCAAAGCCAAATGTATTTTATAACACAAACAATGTTATTCTTTGCAGGTTTTTGCAAGGACCTATATCCCAAAGCTCCATGCTTAAAGCAGTCATAGCCAATTACCACAACCTTTACACACACATTTAACCTATAGACCTATAGGTTAGCAATTTAATAACAAATGTAACATATTTACATGCTGCAAATTTTTGCTGTAACACACTGGAACCAGGAAATAAAAAAAGTTATAAACGAAATTTTCTTTTATCCCAAGTGGTTTGGTGTGCATGTGTGCGTGTGTGTGTGTGCTCAAACGGGCAAAAAATGCTGTTTGAAGGCTTAAAAGCCAAAATTTAATATATAAAATTTTTTTTTTTTTTAATATTCAAATAAAATGTAGCAATACTAAAGGAATATTAATTATAAAACAAAGTGTTACGGTAAAGCCAAATCATTTTAAAATTTTAAAAACTAATCGCAAAGATCAAAGTCAAAGAAGATAGAGATAGGAGTGGGAAAAACGTTACAGATGGCAAATTGGAGTTAGTTGAATTTGAGACACCGGTCAGATTAGATATAGGAGCCAGAGAACAGGGACTGCGGGAGTAGGTGTTGTTTTTTAAGTTTTCTTTGGTATCATCCTGGCGGGCTACAGAGTTAATCCCTAACCTTGCCAAGAACAAAAACTGTTAGTACACAATTCTCAAAGTAAAATAACTGCAGTAGAACCATTCCGAATAGAACTATCAAGTCACTGGAGAAAAGGGACTCATCGCAAGAACACAGGAGAAGGATATGGAACATTCCTGAACCATTCCAGGCGGGATCAGCATCCATTTGCTGGCAAAAGCAGGCGACTGAAGATGACATCTTCCTTCAAAGGCATGACCAATCCAGACATACTAATTTTAAACTACTTAACTAAATGAATATGTAATTGTTTACTTGGTTGTAAGCAAGTACTTAATTGAGTAAGCAATTACGTATTCACTTGGTTAAGTAGTTTAAAATTAGTTTAATCAGTGAATTCAAGATGATTACATCAAGAAACTTCAATCCAGTCATGCTTAACTCTGCTTCTCAAAGTAAAATTTTGAGTAAATTTGTTAAATTAAAAAAAACAATTTCAAGAAGAGATTTGGCTTTACTTAAATTTATTTAAAATTGTTCAAATATAAAATTATAGAAATTTATTATATTTTAAATTATAATATTTATATAAAAAGATGTATAAAGAAAGATATTTCAAGTAAGTTCTTATAAATTTATATTATGAAATAATCTAATATATTTTGATTTAAAAAATGACAACTTTTTAGTATATATATATGGGATTATATTTTTTAAAATGAGACAAAATCAATTTTGTTTCACAAAACGTTTTACATTTACATTTCTGATTCTAACACAGAAAACTGTTATACTATATTTGAATAAAGCAACAAAATATCAAGTTAGGAATAATTTAGTTATAAAAACACTCATTATGTTTGTTAAGATAAGCCTAATGTAGACAGATAAAGTTGCCTTCATTTTGGTAATGTTCCTGTATTACTAAGGAGACTGTTTTAACAATACAACTGGTCAACACGTTCAACTGTCTACCTTGTGTATAATTAAACCATTTTTTTAAAGAAATTTTACCCTAACCAGATATAGATACTTCATCACTATATTTTAATGGAGCACTGTTTTGTAAGAAACCAAACACTTTATAAAGATTTGTGTTTTAAAGCAGTTGCAATATTTCTGTACATTTTAATAGTAAACTGTTGCACAAATAATTATTTGTCTTTGTATTTATATTAGTACAAATAAACAACTCCAAACACATATAAACAAAATACACTAAAATATCCAGTTCACTGCAGAATTTGAAAACAACAAAACAATGAATTTTTTAGACATCACCATAACAAAAAATCAAAACAAACATGAATTCAACATATACCGCAAGCCAACCATGACAGACACACTGATACACAGTTCATCGTACCACCCAATACAACATAAACACGCAGCATTCAAACATTGACCACATAGACTAAATAAAATACCCATGTCCACAACTAACTACACAGAGGAACTAAACACAATCAAATATTTAGCTCACAAAAATGGATATGACAATTATCTAATTGACAAACTACACAGAAAAATACTCAACAAGGAAAGTTACAACAAAAACACGAACACAAACAAATTCATCACCCTCACATACATAAACAAACTCACAAATAAGATAGCACACCAATTCAAAAAAGCAGGATACAATGTAGCTTACAGAACAACAAATAAAAGGCAAACGGCTATTAGACACAGCATTAATAACAAGACCAACACATACAATAACCCAGGAGTATACAAACTAAAATGCCACAACTGCAAACAGGCAGATCTTTCACCGAAAGATATAAGGAACACAAAAGGGCAGTGCACACTACTATTGAATCCACCTTCGCAAATCACCTCATGGACACTAAACATCATACTCATGCACAAGTATGGAAAATAACATGAGCATCCTCCATACATGTAACAAAGGCCATAAATTAAACACACTAGAACAGTTTGAAATGTATAGACATAGCAACACACATATAAATGACATCTTAAATGAATAAACAAGGCACATATCACACATACTTTTCGATCACATCACTTCTAACTTTAAAAAGAAATGGTACCGAGGAAGCACAACAGCAGCATTCCTAGTGGCAAAAATACGAGGCTGAAGAAGTCGTAAGACGAAAAAGTTTCCTCCAAGTGTAAGTTACCAATTAACAACTTTTAGTTAACAAATGTCTGGTCGCAAGTAAAAGCACAAGTGTAATTTGTAATTTACAACTAGCTTGACATGAACAGTAACAAGATTTCGATATTAAAATAATTATTATTGGAATTTGGATCAGTAACCAGATTAAATAAATATATGGCAAATTTATAGTAATAAATTTTTAATATAATTTATGATTTAATAAAAACCCAATGAAACAAACAATTTATACAGATTTTATGGATTTGGAATTCTAAAAAGGGGTTAGTAGCAGATATTACTGCTAAGTGCAGATATTAGCATATAACAACACACAGTTTTTACTTTCCAATAAAGCTATTTGTTTAATAAACATGTTTACGCATAAGGAATTTAATTACCTCCAATAATATGGTTCTGAAACAAAATATTTATTTTCAAAGAATATATCAGGTATAGCTAAGTTACAGTAACATTTAACTAGTTACATGGTGTTTTTTAAAAGGACTATAAACTTCACTTTAATATTAATTTGTTTATCAGAGGCTACAAAATTGAAATATCTTTAACCTTATAACTTCGTCTAATTCAAGAAATTAAATCTTTTTCCATACTTCGCTTTTCCTGTCTTAAAATCATCAGTCAATGCTGGTGTTGCATCTGGGTATACTTCTAGTTCAGGTTTTGAAGGTTTAGGTCGGGATGTTTCATGGATTTTAACCTCACAATAATAACCAACATTAGGATGTTCCAAATTCATGTTATCTTTAACACACTGATCATAAACCTTCTGAGTTTTTTGACAAGGAGTAAATTCGTAACCATCACAGCTATTATTAATGCAATTCGAGTAACCTTGAAATTCATATTAACATGTTTTCTTTAACTGTCGGTATACTTTTTTCTAGTATGCATACTACTTTTCTTTTCAAATATTGTAGGTTACCATTTTCTAATTAGTATAACTCAATTTTTATAAAGAATAGTAAACATATAGTTTTAATCATGTGTTTCATATATAATTTTCCAAAGTTCGTTTGTCATATTATATTACTTATTTATGTACCAAGTATAATACTAATTGTCTTAAAATTAGACAAAGGTAATTCCATTGTAATAATGCACAAACAAGACATCGACAAGAACGTAAACAATTTTATAACTGAAAACAAAATAACCGAACTCCGATCTGACCCCACACTTAAATTTCAAACAGAAATTAAAAATCTTCTAAATAAATGCACCAAAATCATGAAAACAGAACAAAAGATATAAATCAAACAAATAAAACCCCAAGCTCCACCATTAAACGCTTTGCCCAAAATCCACAAAGAAAACACACCCATCCGTCCACTAATCAATCACACACCTGCACCATCACATAAGCTAGCCAAATATGTAAATAAACTTATCAGGGACAACATAAACATTAACAATCACACATCCATACACAATAACATAGACCTCATACACAAAATTCAAGACATCCACATACCACACAACTCCACCATTGCCTCATCTGACATAAAAAACCTTTACACTAATGTGCAAATAGAACAAACACTCCAAATACTACAAAACATGCTCACACCAAACAACACTCTACATAAACTGACACATGAAATCATCACACTCACCAAACTCATCACATCACAAAACTACTTCACATACCAACACAAATTCTACACACAGAAAGACGGCCTCCCAATGGGTCCCCCCCATCTCAGGGATCCTAGGAGAAATATTCCTACATAATATCCAACAACAGTACATTCTACAGAACAATAATCACACACATAAGAAAACAATAAAATAAATTTTCTAGACCTCACCTTCACCAAACACAACACCAGAAAAATTTCAAAATATACAGAAAACCAATAATTACCGATATTGTCATACATAATACATCTAATCACCCCACACAACACAAACACGCAGCATTTATTCATATGTTACTCATAGACAACATACTCAGGAAAATTAAACATGAACACCATCAAATGGCCAAGCAGACAAACCACACAAAAAATACAAATACATATCCCTCACGTACCACAATAAAAACACACAAAATAACCTCCACATTAAAAAAAACTCTATGACCAAATATCCTACAAAACAACAAACACTTTAAGACAGCACATACAACATTTTCAAAAACAAACTGGCAAATACAAACTATAAGCTATTTACAAATTAACTTGTAACGATTGCCCCAACTATTACATCTGCCAAACCAGCAGGTCATTCTATACACGCTTCGAAGAACACATTACCCAAAGAAAACAAACAAACCCAAAATCCAGCTACGCAAAACACCTAAAAAACACTCAACACACACACGGATATACATACTAATTTAAATATTCTACACATATTAAAAACAAAGTAAAAAACTAACAACCTTAGAAAAATACGAGATATAAAAACACTACTCAACAGATAAAGAGAACATTTTAAATGACCACACACATTTTGAAGCCAACAGCCTTTTCCATTACATGATACTCAACCAAAATAAGCCACCCCATCCTACACTCATGAATCCATTTTTTATACCTAACCGATGCCACCAGTAGAGGGTTAGCTGCGTAAAAGGAACAAATGTTTTGAAACGCGCCAGCAAGTAAGCAATTACGTATTCACTTAGTTAGGTACTTTTTTAATATAGTATCAAAGAGTATGTATGATTTGTGTTGGGTTTGATCGTTAAATATGTTTGTACTTTGTGTTTTTGTGTGTTTGTAAATTTCTTATTTTTTAGTATGTTTAGATGTGGTCCATTTATGTTGAAATACTCTTGTGTACATACTCTTTGATACTATCAAAAACCTGCCATTAAAAACGTCACCACTTAACATAACAACTCCAAGCAGAAGGGACTGATGAAGTTCGCCATGAAAATGTTCTGTCTCAGTAAGTTTTTTACAAATTTAGAAAATTTTAAGTTCGGATAGTCATGAACTAATGTTAAAGTGATTAATTAAGTTTCACCGAACGTAATGGACTACAAAATTCAAGAATACCAATATATGAAATAAAATTCAATTTATTAATAATATACAAAATAAACGACTGTCAATAATTTGTAAATATATCTGTAGCTTAAATTATATATAAAAAAAAACTGAATAGAAATATTCGAAAGTAAAGTTTAAAACTTTGTATCAAACTTTGAACTCAGACATTAAAACTTTCACAATAGTTAAAACAATAGCTGAAATGAGAATCATATCTTATGAGTTTGTTATAATGATATGAATAGTGCAATTTAGTTAATACATAATTAATATTCTTACAATACATAAAATACTATCAACACAATATATTTTTTCTATATAAAGAATAGTTATATATTTAACGTGGTAATATGTTGACTAGCTGTGGCGATAATGACGGAACGAATGTGATTAGACAAATTACAGGAACTGTTTTAATGTTTAATCTTCTTATATTATTAGCAATTTTCTTCTAAATACTTTTTATATGAGGTAAAAATAAAAAAATTAATGTCCTTGCAATTATTAGTAGTCAAATACCCAGAATTATTATTACCAATATTATATTTATAAGTATTCAGCCCTAGTTTAAAATAAACCCACTTTTTAATATTGAAACCCAAAATGTTGCAATATTAAAATAAATATCTTTGACTCTATATTTAACCATGACTCTACATATTTATAATTTATTTGGAAAAAACATAATAAATCAACTGATTATTGAAAACCTTTCGAAACCTGCCTGCTAACACCATAATAACAATTCTAGGGAAAATAGAGCTAAAATACAGATAATATTCTACAATTGAGATAAAGTGTTTTTAATATTCTACATCATATTAGCCGATTCTGTAAATTAAACTAATCTTGTTTCTTGCGAGATTAATATGTACTTTTAAAAACTTGAAATGGAAAAATAAATTCACCTGGTTGAAAGACTTAGTTTGCAATTGGTGGTGATGATTTAGGTGTTGGTGGTTCTGGTCGCTAATGCTGGTGGTTTATTAGATGGCAGCGGTCTTGATGAAAAGGAAGTAAGTATCTAAAAACAGGAATTTATTTATTTATTAAACAATTGTGTGTGTGTGTGTGAAATAGCAAAGATATAAAAATATTATAGTCAAGACATATTTTAAATATAGTATAATTACCTTCATATGTATTGATAGAAGATATTTTGTTGAACATTTAGCGTTACCCAGGGTGCACCACAGGGAGGCGCCTAACTTCACACCCTCTAAAACAAACAAACAGGTTAACAATGAATATACATTACATATTTATAGTACTAATAAAATAATTGTTATTATTAACAAAAATGCAGCTCATGTAATATTGTAAATATTATGTGGTTTTAATTTAGAATATCTGTGCATTTGTTGTAATGAACAATGTTTTCTATAAATTATAGTAACAAATACAAATTTTATATCAAGTTATAGTTTGTATAATGGTATTGATTAAGTTTGCCCAATGATATTTCTAACTTGGAAAACAACAAAACCTGATATTCAAATAAAAAGCAATTTATACAAACTAAAACAGCCTCACACTTTTAGTTTTAGTTACAAAATGTTTCAGTGTTACTTACTAAAACAAAAATAGCATTTTCTCGTTTTCAGATCATTTCAAAATAAAAGGATGTTGTTGAACAGTTTAAAAAAAAATTATTCTTATTTGCATCTATACTGTTTAGTATTTTTAATATTACATAATTTTCTTATTTAAAATAATTTTTTAGGCTGTTGAAGCAATAAAGTAACTATTTTGGAAAAATACTAAATTATGTTTATAAATTTCAATACTTACGGAGGGTCAGGCAGAGGAGGAAAGCTGCAGCTGCAGATTCTAGAAAAAATACAAGCACTTAGAACAACTTGCAGACAAAACATATTATATCCCTTAAGTTATGCAGTACAGCCAAACCTCTTCTTATTGACACTCCCATGTTACAAAATGACTCTAACTTTTGATAACATTTTCAATCCTCAGTCCCATTGCAAAAGAATCATCTATCAAATTTCTCACAACAATACACACTCTTAAATATGAACAGGTGCATTTACTCTTTTTGTCAAAAAAATTAACACATTTGAATTTAACTTGTAATAAAAACATTACTTAGTGATATGTGTCAGCAGACATGTTTCCACTTAGTCAATACAATGCCTTTAATACACTTGCATTGTAGAATGTTGCAAGTCATGGACAAGATTGTCTGCTCAGATAATTGATATTTTGGTGTTCTGTAATGTGGGGTTGTTCTGAGTTGATTATTTATTTGTATATAGTGTTTTATTGTATTTTTAACCGTGTGTTCTATCACTAGCTATGTAGTCTCTTTGATTTTTGTGGTGTTTGTACATGGTAATTCAAAATTTTCTGTTATGTTCAGTTTACTGCTTTTATTGGTAGAACTTTTTGGTTTGTGCCAATGTTGGTGTAGGTGTGTAATGAGTTTTGCATAAGTATGGTGAAATTAGGATTAGGTTGTGTGTGTTTATGTACTCCTTGTATTTTGTGGTGAAATTTCTTCCCATTTACCCTACTTAAAAGCATGAGAAATCGTTACTTTTGCAATGGTCTTTTGATCAGATACGAACAATATTTGTTGGTTGGAAGTTTTACTGTACTATAATTTTATACTAAATCATAAGTAACTATTGTGTATAATTATGAACTTACTTGCTTTTAAAACTATCATTTTATTGACAAGGCTGACCTGCTACTCCTGGCGATCGCTCAAGTTTGCAAGACCTATGATTTATGATTTATGTTTACTCTAAAATGGAATAAGGTGTTAGATTCGAAGTGTGTGTGTGTGGTCATTTGTATGCTGTTTTTGTGTTGTGTAATGTTTGAATATTTAATTTTTGTGTAATGGGTTATTTATTTACTATGATTTGGTATGTGGGGAATATTTAAATTAATATGGATGCTTGTGTATGTGTGTTGGGAGTTTTGTATATGTGTTGTGTAGCTGGATTTTTAATTTATGATTCATCAACAACATAAAAAAAGTATTAAGCCATAGTAAAAAACTAACCACTACAGTAAAATTTTAAATATTCAAACATCACACAACAAAAAAAAACAACCTATCTTGAATGTTTGCACACACTTCAAATCTAACGCTTTATCCCATTACACAGTAAACAACCCGCTTAACCCAAACCCACTCCAACGTTATAAATCATATGTCCAGCAATCACTGGCAGTAGGGTTAGCTTCTTCAATGAAACAGATGTTTTGAAACACGCCAGCAAATAATTTCATAAGTATTCACACAGCTGTGCAATAATTACTCATAACCTTATAAGTTTACATTGTTCGGTATGGTATTTCAGAACAAAACCATAGATGTTATTTTATTAATAGCGTCTTTTGTTTTAGTGTATAAACTTTAAAAACCCACCACATACATATAGTGCAAATATTTCTAGAATTACGAAGGATACATTAGTCTTGGAAACAATAATTCAAAAGAACTGATTTTTTGTCTAGCTTTGAACTTGAACAACAAAGTAATGTGCTTTTGCTCGCAATTATAATATAAACTTGTCTAAATGTAGCATTCTGTGTTTATTGTAGGAGTTGATGTTGTTGGGAGATGTGTATCAGACGAATGTAGGTTAAGTACTAATTGATGATAATGTTCTTAGTAAAACTTTCAAAGATGACTTAGATGTTGATCATGTTATGAGAACTGTTGCGTAATTGGGTAAAAGAGGTGTAAAAGAAATCAAGAAGAATATATTCAGGCTGTAACTCTTCTTCTACAACAACCAAAAGTAAGGCCAATATAGACATTGGCATACATTAATATATTTCCAAGTCTTTACGTGTGAGTTAGGAGCTATAGGTTGAAAATGGAATAAAAAAATGTAGTTATTATAATTAGTAAAAATATAATAAAAAACAAAAACCATTTTAGACGAATTGAACCAAAGAAATGGATTGAATTCAAGGACAAAACTTTTATTGTGTCTAAAGAAAAATAAATACTAATCCAATATTTAAAAAAAATATTTAGGTTACTATGTTTCGTAATTAATAATATTAAACACAATGACGGGAAGACTAACTTTGCAAAAGTTTCAATAGTACAGATAAATTTGTAAGTACTTTAACTAAAATATTTTGCTTTTAAAAAAAGTGAGGGTGGAAACTATTTTTATCTATACACTTTAACATTTAGGGTAGCATACATACAAGTAACTTAGCCGAGATTGTATAACATTTATACCGATGTCTACATGGAGATTTTCGATCAAATTATTAATTAACTAATACCACACGAAATTACATATTCATTTTACCGACAGGACTTGTCACACCCCTCGTGGATCACTGACTTATGTGCGATGTGTTTTTACCTATGAGAGTAATATCTCCTCAGGTTTATGGCCGTCGAGATCACGGGATTTGTCTCCTTCTAATTATTACTCATGGAGAAATTAAAAAAATAAAATATATGGCAGCAATCCAAAAACCATTGAAGATGAAAAGCTCTTGATCACAAACTGCATACGCACTACAACTATTACGACTATTGAACAAAATAATAAATGATACTACTATTTAGTAGAGGGTTGGCTTCGTAAAGGAACGATTGTTTTGAAACGCGTCAGCAAGTAAGCAATTACGTATTCACTTAGTTAAGTACTTTAAAATTAGTTTAATCAGTGAATTCAAGATGATTACATCAAGAAACTTCTTTATTAAATGATATTTGTAAATTGTTACAACAATCCAGGATATATCATAAATAAACAAATATAATTTTAATTGTGTTACGTTTAATTTATGGGGCTTTTTATATGCGGCAACCTGTATATTTATGTGACACTTGCTGATAAAAACTGTTTTATACGCTTAATCTGAAAAAAATTTTGCGACAGAAGAAACACCTTTAAATACATGGTAGGAGGTACAAACAATTTTTTTAAAAATACATGATAAAAAGCTATGTTATGACTTTTTTACACAAATAATATTTGTTTCCATCTTTGAAATGAGATACTAACTTTTATGCTGTAAGAAATATAAAATGATTTTCCATGAGTAGTACAACAGTTATGGGGTGACACTGCCTCTTAGAGTTTAACCATAACTCTCTCCTTTTCCCAGTATCAGGGGATTGACCCTTACTTCACTTTATTTCTCTTACCCTTCTTACAAAGAAGTATAGGAACCCTTTTCTTCTTCGACTAATTTTATAAATATAATAGAGAATAGATTTACTTTAGCTAGAAGAACCCTTTAGCTAGCAGACAAATTCATTTACTGGTACAGCTCCGTCGATGATATCATAACACTATACGCAGGCAACACCCGACAATGGGAAAAACTCCTCATCTACACTAATAAAATACACCCCACTTTCAAAACTCCACTTTACCTCAGAGATTGAAACAACCGAACCCTAAACTTCCTCAACCTAACCATAACAAAAAGCCACACACAAAAACACAACTTCAACATTTATAGGAAACCCATAACAACAGACACATTTATCCATAACACCTCAAACCACCCTATCCACACAAACACGCCGCCTTCAGATTCATGTTACATAGACTTAAAGTAGTTCCAATGACCAGATAAAACATAAACAAAGAGCTAGACTCTATTAAATATTTAGCATACACAAATGGATACAACACCACAATAATAGACAAACTATGGTGCGAAATACAAAAAACACTAAAATTAACACTACAGGCAGGAAAAACAAATACATCATATTACCATACAAAACAACAAATAAATTAACCCACAAATTTCAAAAAACAAGATACAAAATAGCATACAAAACTAATAACAAGTTATAATACAAAATACAACACGGTCAAAACAACAAAAATAGATTACAAGCACCAGGCATATACAAACTAAACTGCGACAAATGTAACAAATTCTACATTAGAAAAACAGGTTGCAGCTTTAAACAAAGAGTTGAGGAACACAAACAGAACACCAACTCAGCACCTTACAATCACATAAAAGAAACAGGACACACATACACAGACATTTACCATATCCTGGAAATCCTACCCATTAACAAAAAAAGGCCACATCTCAACACACTAGAAAAATATAAAATTTTTCAGACATTCAAAAAACAAAGTACATACTTATTAAACGAACAAATACAATACAAATCACACATACTCTTTGATACTATCGAAAACCTGCCTTTAAAACCGCCACTGCTTGACCTGACATCTCCAAGCAGCAGATACTGATGAAGTACGCCACATAGCGATCGAAAACATTCTGTGTCAGTAAGTTTAACCAAACACACAAAATTAAGGTTCAGATAGTCATAAACTATTGTTAATGTGATTATTAGTTATATCTCAAATGTATGGAAACATTTGCTTCACCAGTCCACATTGTCAAGAAAGACAATAATCCTCAGAACAAAAGATTTCCTTGCTCAATTTTATTTAATGTAACTAATATTGTACCATATTTCTCTGGAGATGATTGCTTTGCAAAAAAATGTACAACAGGATTTATTTGAATACAAATGTTTATTTGTGACTAAAAGACTGGTAAATGTGTTACAGTTGCCTATACAAGCACTTACTAGACAGGTGTAACATATTTACACGTTAATCACTTTAAAATTATGTTAAAGTGATTAATTAAAATTCACCGAACATTATAAACTACAAAATTCAAGATATTTAAAAGTGTTTTTAGTTAAAAACTAGTAGCCTACATGAAGACGGAATCAATAAAAATGTTTATTTGTAACTAAAAACACTTTTAAATATGTTACAGTTGCCTATATTAGTCCTTACTTCTATGATTGTTGAGGAGGGTCGTTTTGGGCAACCTGTCCCATTGTCAACTCAGACCGTAACTGACCTCTTGGTTATTACAGGTTAGGGTGGGGTGGGATATATTGTAGGGATGTAGGTGTATTTTAGATGATATTATGATGTCAACAAATGTATGTGACTAATAATGTAATTGGGTGAAACTGATTATGTGTGAGCCAATTATTTACATTATAACTCACATACACTTTTTGATATCATAACCACAATGCTCTCAAAAACACACCTACATCCCTACCCTATATTCCACCCCACCTTAACCTATAAAAAGAAAGAAGTCAGTTACAGCCTGAGTTCCAATGGGACACATCGCCCAAAACGTCTGACCTAAACAATCATAAAATTAAATGCCACTATATGCAAGTGTAACATATTTGCATGTGTTTCAAGTTAAAAACTATTAACTAGCATGAAGATGGAATCAATTGAAATGAATTTTGCTTTTAATTTTATCTTATATAAAATGTAAATAATAATTTTTTAATCTCAGTGATTCAATGAAGATTTAACAAACATTTCAAATTTGTTCCTTATGCTGTATGGTTCAGGAGGTAAAATGTTTAAGGTGAAAACCATTTTATTTCTATATTTATTGTACAAATGAAAAAATGAATTTCAGATAAACATATGTAAAATATATTATGTCATGATACTATTCTCTGGTTTATAACAAAAACAATGATATATTAAATTTGTATTGTATTTTTTTATAACTTATTATAGAAAAATTCTTTTCCACAATAGCAAAAAAGCCAGACCTGTGCATCGTTTTATTTTATGTATAAATCTTGTTTTTCATTTGATCATAAATGCATATAACAATTTTTTATCCCAGTGAATCAATGAACATTTCATATATATTTTTCATTCATACATAAGGCACATGGTACAAGGGATATAAGCAATTAAAGTAAAGGAACAAATTTTGTAAATAAAAAAAACTTTTGGTAAAGTTATATGCCAAATATTATTTCATTATATTATTCCACAGTTGACAAACAAAATAATAACTTCTTACACAGTCAGAAATGAAGTCTCATTTTAGGGTAATGACTGCCAGATTAATGACTACACTTATGTTTTAAGAAACTAGACATTTTAGATGCTGCTATCGTGGCCAAGAGAAGTATTGAAAAAATTGCAAAACGTTTATATAGATAAACTTACCTAAAATTCAGATCAAAGTCACTGCTTGTAGCAGTAAATATAGAGGATAACCATAGTTGCTGAAGAGTTGACAGTTGTTGCTTTGATGAGTTTGAAGAGACAATGTTTTCATTCTAATGTCGGTCTTTATGTAACTCTTTTCTAGAAAAACAAAAGAATAAAAATTTGTGACACATGTTTTTCTAACTAAATGTTTAAAGCATTATAGTGGATCTTATATAATTCATCCAGAATATAAGACTTGCCTGTGCTTCCTGCAGTCTTAGCTCTGCAGTCACAGTTCTGCACATGCATGGTATTAACCTTGACTTTATATGAAAGAGTAGACAATATTTTTGCTGCACTATTTGTTTATAGTATGTGTTTCTTTGTGTTTACTTTTTTAAAAATCCACTGTGAATATAGACCTGTAATTCATTTTCTCAATCCAAGGATTGCATGTTAAACCACTTTAAATTCATCAACAGATTTGTAAGGTATATGGACAAAATCCAATATATTGGTAAGAAGAAAATTCAATTATAGATATGTAAACTGCATAATAACGACAGAAATAGTCGTCCATCTTTAGTTAAGGATGAATTTACCCAAGCCACAGATGAAAACATTCTTGCAATCTTTATGCTTAAAATTAGCACTAGAATGAAAACAAGTTACTCAAGATTAAACCCTTATGTACATTGCGATGACCAAGTCATCAACATCAGAGGGTCTTATTACAATCTATCATCGCACTAGTTTGTAACTTCTTATTTGCTAGATTATACTTTTGTAATAAGACCCTCTGATGATGATGACATGGTCATCGAAATGTGCATAAGGGCTTAATCTTAAGTAACTTGTTTTATTTGTTATTTTTGATTATTTTTGTGGTATTGGGGTTCTTTCCAATGTTTTCATTGTAATATATTGTACCACTGTGCTCTTGATATTGTATATTCAAATTATTAGAATAAAAATATTAGAAAAACCCCAATACCACAAAAGAAATAAACACTTGTAAATATTTACAAACTTGCCTATAGTAGCATTTACTTATATTTATTGAGGACGACCGTTTCAGCAGATGTGTCCAATTTTCAACTCAGACCATAACTGATCTCAAGGTTTACGTAGGTTAGGGTTTTAGGATGGGGGTGGATGTATTATGGTGGTGTGGATTTATTTTGTGATTATTAGGAGCTATGATGTCAAAAGGTGTGTGTGAGTTGTAATGTAATTGTGTATTGAGTATGTCTGTAGGGTGTAGTTTGAAGTGCCTGTATATTTCGTATTGTTTGGTTGTGTATCATTGGTTATTTCTGTGTTGTTTATGAAGTATTTGTAGGTTAGATGTTATGTCTATGTAGTCATGTTTTGTGGAGTTGAGATGATCGGCGAAGTTTGATTGGTAATTATTGTTTGTCAGTGCTTTTATATGTTCTTGGTAACGTGTGTAGAAGGACCTCCCTGTTTGGCCTATGTAAAAACTGGGGTATGAATTGCAAGTTAGTTTGTAAGCTTAAGTGGCGTTTTAAATGTCGTTGATATTGTTGTTGGGTTTAAATTGTTTTTTGAGAGTGTTGTGTGTGCAGTGGGCTATTTTGTAGTTGTATTTCAGTAGTGTGTTGGTTAGATTGTGGGTTTTGGAAGATCTGTATGTTATTGATAAGTATTTTATGGGATTGTCGTGTTGTGTTTGTATTTGGGTTAATAGGTTTATTTTTTAGGCGGTTGTATAATTCATCAATCATTGTTGGGTTGTATCCATTTGTTTGTGCTTTATGTTTTATGGTGTTTAACTCCTGGTAGTGTTCTTCTTTGTGCAACAGTGTTTTAAGCAGACGATATATCATGGTGTTGTAAGCGGCTTATTTAGCACAAACTAACGGATACAACAGAACAATGATTGACAAATTATACAACTGCCTAAAAAATAAACCTAATAACCCAAATACAAACACAATACAACAATCCCATAAAATACTTATCAATACCATACAGATCTTCCAAAACCCAAAATCTAACCAACACACTACTGAAATACAACTACAAAATAGCCCACTCCACACACAACACTCTCAATAAACAATTTAAACCTAACAATAAAATGAACGACATTTACAATGCCACTGGAGTTTACAAACTAACTTGTAGTTCATGCCCCAGTTACTACATAGGCCAGACACGGAGGTCCTTCTACACACGTTACCAAGAACATATGAAAGCACTAACAAACAATAACTACCAATTATACTTCTCCGATCATCTCAACTCCACAAAACATGACTACATACACATAACATCTTACCTATTAATTCTTTATAAGCAACACAGAAATAACCAATAATACACAACCAAACAATACGAAATATACAGACTCTTCAAACTACACCCTACACACATACTCAATACACACAAAATATTCCCACACCACCACAATATCCCACCCAATACACAATTACATTACAACTCAAACACTTTTTTTGACATTATCACTCCTAACAATCACATAATACACCCACACCACCATAATACATCCACCCCCACACTAATACCCTAACCTACATAAACTTTGAAATCAGTTATGGTCTGAGTTGATAATGGGACACATCTCCCGAAACGGCCGTCCTCAACAAATATAAGTAAGTGCTACTATAGGCAAGTTTGTAAATATTTACAAGTGTTTAGTGATAACTAGTAGCTCACGTGAAGATGGAATCAACAAATAAAAAAGCAACTAATAGTTACCTACGAATAAATCTTTGATGGTTATATCAAATGATAAATTAATGAATATAGATAAAGGGCCTAACTCACCTCTATATTCTTTGCTTCACTAGTTTTATTTTAAATATATATGTTGCATTATTTTCATTAGTTTTTATTCTATATATTCTTATAGCCTATAGTTTATATTACTGACATGGCTCAAGATGGCAGACTGTTGTTAGTCAAAGGCAGAGAGGAGGTGGGGAAGTGTTGGAGTCAGTCTAGTTTGTAAATTATTGTATTCTAAATTGTAATTTTGTAATAAGACTCTCTGTTGATGATCACATGGTCATGGAAATATACATAAAGGTTTAATCTTAGGTACCTTTTTATATTAGTTATTTTCTATTATTTTTGTAGTATTGGGCGTTTCCCCAACATTTTATTCTAAAACATTGCACCACTGAACTCTTGATGTTGTATTTTATAACTCTTGCTCTTTTTATGGAATTTCTACAATTTTCAAGATGACTTCTTCATGAAATACAGAGATTTCATAAACCAGAGTACAGTACTTTATATTGCAATAATTAAGGACCACAGGAACAATATGTAAGTTAAATGAATTTTGTATTCTTTAGTATGCAAAAGATTAGAAGGAAGATCTGTAGGTAGTTCATCAGTGGTCCCAATATTTTTTTAAATAGAGCTATTATTAAATAAATAAACAGCTGTAGATGAACTCACAATTATTGACTTTTTATTGATATTATTATTTGATATTATTAATTTTTTTTTCTCCAGACGAAAAATCAATCAAGGTTATCATCGCCTATTTCGAGTGTTAGTTAAAATGAAATTTCCATAAATGAAACTAATAAAAATAAAATAAATAGTTGAAACTAATTTTAATTATCTAAAACTAAAGAAATTAAAATTTTACAAAATTTTACAGCTGGCATAAGAAAGCGACGACACTGTTGATAGCAGTGACTTCGTCCTTTAAAAGCACCTTTAAACTACCTCGAAGATCATAACATATTTACTAATCAGTCAACTCAACACAATCAAGCAGAATGTGCTTGACTCTGATGGTACTTCCACAAAACTGAGACAGTGGTGGATCCTCTCATCGCATCAACCATCCATGTGTTAACAAATAGTGGCCATTGCGGAGCCAAGTAACCACCACTTCCTTCCTACGATTCGACCGAACAGACGACCTCCATGGTCGGATGGTATTTTTGATGGAGGAACTGTAAATGGTCCGTCAACTTGTTACCATTTACATTTTGCCATTCTTCATTCAAAACAGGGAATATTGTAGTTTTAACATTTCAAACAAAATTTGATACCATCACAGATTGTGTCGATGGCACCATACTTGTTGTTATTTTTGCACCTTCATCTGCTTTAGTGTTTTCGAATATTCGGCAGTGACCAGGCACCCAGAGAAATGGCACCTTGACCTCTCGTAATTGGAGCCTGTTTATTGAGCACAAGATCAAAATACGGTTCATATATGAGTCAATAACACTTTTCAAAATAACAGCGACGTTTTGACAGCTTGTTATATACAAGTTGTGACTATTAAATAACGTGATTGACGCTGCTGCGGATCAAAGGAGCATGCGTCAACCACCATTGTTCAACAGCTGTTTTAGTGTGAACCTTTCTCTTTAGCAGGCAGTTAGTCCGTAAACAACACCCCTTAGTCAAAGCCTTTGTTCCCATTATTGTTGTTTTTTTGTTTTGCTGAATAATTTTGTTAGTGTAATAGTAAACCGACGAGTTACTGTAAAATTTCTCTTTAAACTTGGAAAAACTGCTACTGGAACTTTTACTTATGATCCGCCAATCCATGCACTGGAAGAGCCCAACTTCACCGAGAGCCAAAAAAGCTCGAATGGGCAAGTCAAAATTTAAAGCAAAGATGATTGTTATTTCAATATCCGTATGATTGTTTACCTTCACTGCACTCCTAAAGGTCAAACAATTAATCAATATTACTACCTTGACATACTTTTTAAATTACGTGAAAAAGTAAGGAAAAAATGTCCCGAAATATGGAAGGACAAAACAAGGGTTCTGCAAGATAATGAGCCAGCTCATTCCGCATTATCTATCGAGAGGTTCCTAGCCATTTACAGCATCCCAGTGTTAGAGCATTCACCTTATTTACCAGATCTTGAATCATGTGACTTCTGTTTCCTAAGGTGAAATCTGCATAAAAGGAAAAGATTGCATATGTGGAAGCTATATAAGAGAAAGCGGCACGTGTCTTGAAGGAGCAGTGGAAATTTCACATGGAGCGTTGTAGGGCTAGAGAAGGAGTGAATATTGAAGCTGATAATAACTAATTATGTATAAAATGAAAATAAAATATTTTACAATGTCAGTCTCACTATTTAATAGCTACATCTCGTATATGTACAGGTTTATGATTATTTATAGATTTGGTAGGTTACAAAAATTTACTATTACATGTCTCATGTTGTATAGTAGACATTTATTTCTGCAATTTTAGGCCTGATTAAAATTGCAAACTAGCTTTTG
The DNA here is from genome assembly GCA_036971475.1 of Prosapia bicincta. Classification (NCBI taxonomy): domain Eukaryota; kingdom Metazoa; phylum Arthropoda; class Insecta; order Hemiptera; family Cercopidae; genus Prosapia; species Prosapia bicincta. Next base: position 46,578,797 of record JBAIZL010000009.1, on the reverse strand, counting down.
AAATGTAGCAGTTATTTTGAAAATAAATTATTATTGACTCATATATCAAACGTCTTTTATTAATAAAAATTTAGTCTTAAGCCCTAAGTTGAACATGTGATGCTGAATTGCTTACCTCTTTTCACTATAAAAAGTGTTTTGTCATGTCCATATTTGTGTCATATAAGTAAAAACATTTTACAAAAAATAGGCTCCTGTCATTGACTTACCATTTTCAACTTAGTCCCTCATGGGACATGTTAAAGACGGAAGTGTGTTTAGAGGTAATTAAAATATACTCTTCCTAATAAATATTTAAAGGTTTAAATGAAGTTTATCCCATTTTCAAAGTAAATAATTGTAACAGGATAGCTCGATCTATTGAAGTAAACAAATATACTAAACATTCACTATTGTAAGATATAATTGAATTGGAAAATTAATTAAAACCAACTTGCATACATAAGTTTCCAATAGCTTTTGTGGGAACCAATAATAATATTAAATATCCTTCTTTTTAAACACTCTCTAAAGTTATACAAGGTATAATCTATTACTTCTCAATGTCAGGTATGGCACTGTATAAAAGTGTGCCTGGTAATAAATGATTGCTCCATTTAACCCTAGAAATATATCTTGAATTTGTAGTCCTTAATTTTGTGTCATCAGAGAAGACACTGATTAAGATCAGCACATAGAGATCGAAAATGTTCTGTCTCAGTAAGTTTTAACAAATTTACTAAATTTAAAGTTCGGGTAGTCATAAACTATTGTTTAAGTGATTACCTAGAAATATAATTGGCTGTATTAAAGGTTTCCTCTAATTTTAAAACCCTTTTGATAATATAAATTGTGAACCATTAGTGCACAGCCTTTAAATATGTAGTGTAGGGGTGAAGTCATTACTGTCAGAGTGGACTCTGACTATTTAATGATAATGTAAGTTTCATTTATAGGGATTTGTATACTTCCCCTGCATTTGTAGCTTGTTCTCCTTCAAATGAATTTCTTTTTCACTTCATAACACATATTAGAACTTACAACACATGCTAGGTACTACACTTAAACCTATTCAACTGAACCATTCTTTATATTAATTTGTATGTTAAGTTTCCTTTAGAATGCCTTCACTTTATAATTACCTTAATGTAGCATTTTCATTTATGTTATTTTACTTCAATAAAATATTTCATCTCTTTTTATTTTCTGGTAACAAGATAACATCTTAGCTATTTATTTCCCTCCCAACATTATCCCATTAATCTGGAGACAACTCGCCGCTGAATTTTCCACATAGATACTGAATTTCTTTTATCAACTCACGATCGTTTGTATCCTGTTTTGTAACATAAATGGTCGCCGTATAGCGATCCCCTAACATTTACAAACTCATTAATTATAGCAAACATTTTTATTAAATCTATATTGTTAGGTAGAAAATGGTTAGAAATATGTAATATACAAATTTTAGAACAACTTAGCAGTAAGAAAATATTTAAATTAAATTTACAGGAAATGTTTAGATGAAGCGAATTGAAATGGCGTGATGGCTAGTAAACTAGCCGTCATTTTAATTTCCTTCATGGCACATCGTTCAAATTAAGACCTTTAATCTGGTATGCTCTTGAAAATTGATCCATTACATTCATCACCCTTCTGTTTCATATAACGGTTCTTCATTATTTGACAGTAGGCACATCACCTTTCCTCCAAGATTTTCTAAAATGAAACCAAATTCTGTGTAAATTTTGTTTCAAACAATTAGACTTTTTAGAAGTAGTATAGTTCTTGAATTTTCATGAAGTGTTTTATGATTAAATTTTAAAATAATTGATATTAGTAAAAAAAATTGTTTTAAACATTTCATAATTTGGTAACAAATATAAGTGGATTTTGACAACTAGTAGGACATTCTTGACAAGTTATATTTTTTTACTCTGCTCAACCAGTATGGACCGATTTTCAATTGAAGCTATTTTCAACAGATGAAACTTTCAATTGCTTCTGCTAACTCAGCAATGAATATTCTTCTAGCAATTTTCATCTCACTCTTCTCCTTAAATATGATCTGAAAATTTATTGTTGCTAAGTTCAATAATCCATTGAATGTAGTCATTGGCCATCTCTGTTACTCCCTCTTTTTACTGAGTATTCGTTCTCCATTCATATCAACTCCTTCCTTTGATAAGTTGTAGAGCGTAACCACATGTGGTTTAAATGAATCTCCTGCTTTGTGATCAATTTCATTGTCTGAATGTAAATTTGATAGCATTATTAATTACATTTTTTGTTTTTTTAGGAACATATGAAGCAAAAATTGTTTGATTATGATTGGCCCCAAAACCAAACGTACTGCTAAAAACTGTGACACAAAAGGTCACGTTCTTAGGACTGAACAGTGGCACAACACTTTACCCCCCCCCCTACATCATTGCAGATCGCTTAGTCATGGGATTAACTTCAAAAAAAGGTGTCAGATAAGGTCAATGATACGTAGCTAGCTCATCAAAACTGTAGTGCAAAAGAATAAACAATTTCCTTTACACTAACTATTTTTGTTAGGGCTCCCCTAATGGTACGACGGAACGCAAGTTAAAGGTGAGCTAAAGCAGTCTGTAATAAGGGTCAATGTGTACCCTAGTTAAATGTGTTAACTCTGAGTCTCTTATTTCATGTTTACAAAAATAATTTTTAACTTCTTCATTATGAATGCATAAAAATCCCAAATAATATTCTATATTAAAAAATTGCTCCAAGACGTTAAGATTGATACAGACTTGGGATTCTAGGTGATTTTTCTTCATCAAAGAAGTTTGGAGAAACTAATATAACCATGGCATATAAAACTTTATTTTTAATGATACGCAGTAAGTGATGTGGAAGAAATCTTTTATTCATCAATAAATATCAAAATTTATCTAGATGGACCAGAGGCGATTTAAAACTAAAATTTATAAAGGACTCAATATCATAAACATACCTATTTAACCTTCTGTTAATCTTTCATTGGTCTGTATCCAGTTCTGACTCTAGCTGCCAAATCTGAATATCTGCTAAGCTCCTCTAACTCCAATTTTCCTACTGTCTCTTCATGTTACACTCTGTTTTCTAAAAGAATTGTGGCACTGTCCAAATAAGAATTCTGAGACTGTTTTGGAAAAATTAAAATGAACAATAACTTCACTGATGTCAATAAAAATGCCTCAACATTCACATGAACATGTGATGTTGAATTGTTTGCCTCTTTTCACTATAAAAAGTGTTTTGTCATGTCCATATTTGTGTCATATAAGTAAAAACATTTTACAAAACAATATGCTCCTGTTATTGACTAACCATTTTCAACTTAGTCCGTATGTTAAAGACGGAAATTGGCTTAGAGATAATTAAAAAGACTCTTCCTAATAAATGTTTAAAGGTTTAAGTGAAGTTTATGCTATTTTCAAGTATAAAATTGTAACAAAATAGCTGGATCTATTGAAGTAAACAAATATAATAAACATTCACTATTGTATTACTATTTTATTAACTATTGTATTCAGAACTTAGGTTAGAGTGGCCTTGAAATAATGTTTTTTGAGGGGAAATTTCTTCTAGAATAATCAGTTAGCCTGCAATACCATTTACTCGCATTATTGTGGCGAAATATATTTGGACTACATAGATTTAGGTCACAACAGAAATATATTGCACTGGCCGTGGAGGTAGAGAATTAGTTATTCTACGTATAAATAATATCTGCCTATTCTAACAATTGTCGTTATTAAAGAGTTATGGGAAATAATAAATAACAAATTTGGATTATTCTACAACCAATCGCAGTCAAATTGGCGTCGCACATCTGCAATCCTGTATAGCCTTAATACTTTTGTTTTATTATTAAAATAATAATTTATTTAATTATTGTCTTATAGTTTGAGGGTGAATGTTAGGTTTAGTATGAAGTTAATTAGCTGCTTAGCTAGTAAGAAGAATTCAGAACGGTAACAATTTAAACACTTTACTCTAAATCTTACTACACACTACTTTATTAAAACAAACAAACTAGTTTCGACGACAATGTCACCTTCATCAGTGTTTGGGTGTAGAATTTGTGTTATGAGTTTAGTGAGTGTGATGATTTCTTGGGTGAGTTTTTGTACAGTTTTGTTTGTTGTGAGCAAGTTTTCTAGTGTTTGAAGTGAATGTTTAATGGGTACGATGGTGTTTAAGTTATTTATGTCGAATGACGAGACAGTGGAGTTGTGGGGTATATAGATGGTTTTAATTTTGTGGATCAGGCCAATGTCATTGTGTATGGATATGTGGTTATTAACGTTTGTGTGTGTATTTGGCTAGCTTACATGAAGGTGTCTGCGTGTGGTTTATTATTGCGGAATGTGTGTTTTGTTTGTAATGTTTCTTTTGCTCTGGTTTCATGATTTCGGTGCATTTGCTAAGGTGATTTTTAATTTGCGTTTGATATTTTTGTGTAGTGACTAAATGGATTTCGGCTATGTGGTTTTCTGTTGTGAATTTATTTATTTTATTGTCAACATCTTGTTGGTGAATTATTACTATAGATCTGCCTTTATCTGTTTTAAAATATTGAGGTTAGATTGTATGATGGATGTAAGGGTTGTGGGTTTATTAGATGTGCTTTGTTTAGTCTGTAAAGTGTGTATGATGAACATTTTATATTCAATGCCTTGTCTAATGTATTCATGGGGAATGGATTCTGTGCTTTGTATTGCTGTTTTGTGTGTCCAACCTTTTGTTTGTAGTTGTATTTTTGGGGTCAGAGCCTTATTCAAGTCATTTGTTTAAGTCCTAACTCGTTTATATTAAATTCGATGTTTATGGTGTTTATTGTGCGTAGATGAAACTGGTGGTGAGTGTAAAAGTGTTATTTTTCGTCGAGAGTTTTGTTTGCGTCTGATACTCTGTTGCTGTCTTTGTTTATATTCTTTGGTGTATTGAACGATTTCTGCGAGTTCTAATTGCAAAGAATCAAAGATTATATTCAATTATTGTTTATATAGGTCACTAAATAAAACCCATACAACAAACTTTACGTGCATATATATGAGCATTATAGGATATCAAATATTTTGAAAACTAAACAAATAAAACACATCTATATAATCAATCAAAATATAAAGTCGAGAAATGGGGAAAATAATATAAAATTATTTATTGTAAAAATATAACAGGATATTACAATGGCTGAAATGTGGTTGCCTGGTATCACCCGTTAAGGTTACATTATTGTTTCCATGGAAAGATTCATTGTTCCTGAGGTTTAGGTTTGTTGCTAGAAAAATAGGTAATTTTATCGAGGTGTGTATCCAAAATATTATATGTTTAATAATAGCATAAACCTGACGTAAATAGAATTAATTTTTGCCAGACTTTATACCAGCTTTCTTGGATTATTTTCACTTTGCTTGTTTCATCTTATTATTTTCATCCTCACTACTATCCATACAATACAGCAAACATAATCAACCTATCAACTCACCTTCTTGCAGTTTACGGTGCGGGGAGGCTCTGGGAGTCTCCTGGGATTTTCCAGGGCGCTCCGAGGTGGGTTTTTTAAAATCATTTTCTGCTTGGCTCAGCAATGGTCTGCAAATGCAATAACAACATTAGTTGTTTCCATCTATAACTTTGTATTACTCTATGGGAAGTTCACTTTTCTGGTTAGTATCTTATAGTACTTTTGAAGATAAACGTCTTTCTGTTTTTAATAAGATTTTATCGGATGTTGGTATTAAATGTTTTACTTTAGATTTTTTAATTACAAATTTTCCCGTTAAAAACCTCGAATTATACAAAAGCAAGACATCTATATTTAATTTGTTTCCTAAATATTACACACAAATAAATATAGCATGAAACACATTACGTAAACATTTTCAATAAAACCCACTGTAGTGTTCTTCTCTGCTTTATATCTAAATACATAGTTTTAGGTTTCTGATTTTTTTCCTAATTTTTATACACTTTCTTAAACAGGATTTTTGGGAAATGTCCTACACTGCTGTTAAATACTTCTTTTCACACTAAATGATCCTTCAAAACCAAATGTATTTTGTAACACAAACAATGTTATTCTTTTGCAGGTTTCCCCAAGGACCTATATCCCAAAGCTTTATGCTTAAAGCAGTCATAGCCAATTACCACAACCTTTACACACACATTTAACCAATAGGCCTGTACGTTAGCAATTTAATATGAAATGTAACATATTTACATGCTGCAAATGCTTGCTGTAATAAACTGTAACCAGGAAATAAAACAAGTTATAAACTAAATTTTCTCTTATCCCAAGTGGTTTGGTGTGCATGTGTGCCCGTGTGTATGTGCTCAAACGGGCAAAAAATGCTGTTTGAAGGCTTAAAAGCCAAAATTTAATAAATAACAAATTTTTTTAAAAAATATTCAAATAAAATGTAGCAATACTAAAGGAGTATTAATTATAAAACAAAGTGCTACGGTAAAGCCAAATCATTTTAAAAGTTTTAAAACCTAATCGCAAAGATCAAAGTCAAAGAAGATAGAGATAGGAGCGGTAAAAACGTTACAGATGCCAAATTGGAGTTGTTGGATTTGAGACACCGGTCAGATTAGATATACGAGCCAGAGAACAGGGACTGCGGGAGTAGGTGTTGTTATTTAAGTTTTCTTTGGCATCATCCTGGCAGGCTAAATAGTTAATCCCTAGCCTTGCTAGGAACGAAAACTGTTAGTACAAATTTCTCAAAGTAAAATAACCGCAGTAAAACCATTCCGAACGGAACTATCAAGTCACTGGAGAATAGGGACTCACAAGAACACAGGAGAAGGATATTGAACATTCCTGAACCATTCCAGGCGACTGAAGATGACGGCTTCCTTCAAAGGCAAGACCAATCCAGTCATGCTAATTTTAAACTACTTAACTAAATGAATACGTAATTGTTTACTTACTCGTAAGCAAGTACTTAATTGAGTAAGCAATTCCGTATTCACTTAGTTAAGTTGTTTAAAATTAGTTTATTCAGTGAATTCAAGATGATTACATCAAGAAACTTCAATCCAGTCATGCTTAACTCTGCTTCTTAAAGTAAAATTTTGAGTAAATTTGTTAAAAAAACAATTTCAAGAAGAGATTTGGCTTTATTTAAATTTATTTAAAATTGTTCAAATATAAAATTATAGAAATTTATTATATTTTAAATTATAATAATTATATAAAAAGATGTATAAAGAAAGATATTTCATTTAAATTCTTATAAATTTATTTTATGAAATAATCTAATATATTTTTATTTTAGAAATGACAACTTTTTAGCAAATATATATATATATATATATATAAATTAAAAATATTTCAAAAACAAGAATACGCTTAGTGAATATATTTATTCAAAGCTTTTCGCCAATAAAATAGTACCAGCATCTTCAGGAAAATAATTATCTAATAAAATATTTTTACAAAATTAAATCATATGTGCTACAAACGACCATATGTTTATAAGTATTGCACTTTATGTAATTTTTTCTATAACATTAATGACCTTATAAATAGTTTGGTGCCTTGATCTCACTTGAATTTGTTCATCAATTAATTTGTTTTTAACTTTATGCTTATAAATTTCCAATGTTTCAAATATATTCATTTTTAATCCTTTATTTAATTCTTTTATTAACTTCATATTTTCTATTTCCGAAACTCGTGTCCATTATTAATACAATGCATAGTTAAATTTGATTTGTATCGGGAGTAACATCGGGAGCTCAGATCTGGTACACAGATGGCTCCAAGATGGACTTCGGCACTGGAGCGGGGGTGTATTGTAAAAACCCAAGGGTAAAACTAGTTTTTTCCTTGGGGAGGCATACCTCTGTCTCTCAGGCCGAAATATATGCTATAAATGCCTGTCAGGGAGAGATAGCGAGAAGGGGAATACACAGGATTGCTATTTTCTCTGACAGTCAGGCAGCAATTAAGGCACTAAACGAACATGTGGTCACCTCGGCCATATTTAGGGAGTGCCTAAATAACCTAGAAGCCCTGGCAAGGCACAATCAAATCAAGATAGGTTGGGTGCCAGGGCATAGGGGAATATTTGAAAATGAAGCCGCAGATGCACTGGCCAGAGAGGGGTCTTCAACTCCCCTAATTGGACCGGAGCCGGCGGTAGGTATTTCCAAATCCATGGTCAAGATTGCAGTGCGAAGGTGGATGGCTGAAAGACACTATGAGTACTGGGTCAGGGCTGAAGGAATGAGACACAGTAAACTAGCCTTTAGGAAACCTTCCAAGTAAGCAATTACGTATTCACTTAGTTAAGCACTTTTTTAATATAGTATCAAAGAGTATGTATGATTTGTGTTGAGTTTGATCGTTAAATATGTTTGTACTTTGTGTTTTTGTGTGTTTGTAAATTTCATATTTTTTAGTGTGTTTAGATGTGGTCCATTTTTGTTGAAAAACTCTTGTATACATACTCTTTGATACTATAAAAAACCTGCCTTTAAAACCGTCACCACTTAACATAACAACTCCAAGTAGAAGGCACTGATGAAGTTCACCATGAAAATGTTCTGTCTCAGTAAGTTTTTTACAAATTTACAAAATTTTAAGTTCGGATAGTCATGAACTAATGTTAAAGTGATTAATTAAGTTTCACCGAACGTAATGGACTACAAAATTCAACAATACCAATATATGAAATAAAATTCAATTTATTAATAATATGCAAAATAAACGACTATCAATAATTTGTAAATATATCTGTAGCTTAAATTATATCAAAAAAACTGAATAGAAATATTCGAAAGTAAAGTTTAAAACTTTGTATCAAACTTTGAACTCAGACATTAAAACTTTCACAATAGTTAAAACAATAGCTGAAGTGAGAATCATATCTTATGAGTTTGTTATAATGATATGAATAGTGCAATTCAGTTAATACATAATTAATATTCTTACAATACATAAAATACTATCAACACAATATATTTTTTCTATATAAAGAATAGTTATAAATGTAACGTGATAATAAGTTGACTAGCTTTGGCGATAATGACAGAACGAATGTGATTATACAAATTACAGGAACTGTTTTAATGTATATTCTTCTTATATTAATAGCAATATTCTCAAAAATACTTTTTATATAAGGTAAAAATAAAATTTAATATTCTTGCAATTATTAGTAGTTAAATACCCAGAATTATTATTACCAATATTATATTTATAAGTATTCAGCCCTAGTTTAAAATAAACCAACTTTTTAATATTGAAACCAGAAATGTTGCAATATTAAAATAAATATCTTTGACTCTATATTTAACCATAACTCTATATGTCTATCATTTATTTGAAAAAAAAACATATAATAAATCAACTGATTATTGAAAACCTTTCGAAACCTGCCTGCTAACAGCATAATAACAATTCTAGGGAAAATAGAGCTAAAATACAGATAATATTCTACAGTTGAGATACAATGTTTTTAATATTCTACATTATATTAGCCGAATCTGTATATTAAACTAATCTTGTTTCTTGCAAGATTAATATATACTTTTAAAAACTTGAAATGGAAAAATAAATTCACCTGGTTGAAAGACTTAGTTTGCAATAGGTGGTGATGATTTAGGTGTTGGTGGTTCTGGTCGCTAATGCTGGTGGTTTATTAGATGGCAGCTGTCTTGATGAAAAGGAAGTAAGTATCTGAAAACAGGAATTTATTTATTTATCAAACAATTGTGTGTGTGTGTGTGTGTGAAATAGCAAAGATATTAAAATATTATAGTCAAGACATATTTTAAATATAGTATAATTACCTTTATATGTATTGATAGAAAGCAGGTCGTTGAATGGGAGGCGCCTAACTTCAGACCCTCTAAAACAAACAAACAGGTTAACAATGAATATACAGCACGTATTTATACTAATAAAATAATTGTTATTAACAAAAATGCAGCTCATGTAATATTGTAAATATTATGTGGTTTTAATTTAGAATATCTGTGCATTTGTTGTAATGAACAATGTTTTTTATAAATTATAGTAACATTTTATATCAAGTTATAGTTTGTATAATGATACTGATTAGTTTATATTAATTAAAACAACCTCTCACCACAAATTCAACAAATTTTATTTTAACCTTTATTAACCTTATTTTAACGAAAAAGTTCCACTAGATTCAAAGAACACATTGGTCATATAAAATTTCAAAGGCCAGAGAAATCAAGTGTAGCTGAACATATCTTAGAAACTAATCATAACTTAGATATAAATAACCTTAAATTAATTTAAAATGTCAAATCAAAAAATATGTTAAATAGTTTCGAAAGTATGTTTATTAATAATTACGAAACTAATAAATTATTAAATTCTGACAAAGGGCCTATCCCGAATTTCCAATTGTATCTATTAGTTAAGAGATAGTTATAGTTTTAATTGTTAAATGTGTAAATTTAATAATTACTGTAAAATTCAAAAATAATGTAACGGTAACTCTTTCTGTTAGACCAGACCTAGTTGTTACTCGTAACTTGATTGGTCGGATAGTGTAGGCAGCGTGGCCAAGGAGTTCCCGTTGCTTATAAATACGCATAGGTTTAGCTGTAAGTTAGTTATTTGTAAAAATACCTCTGAAGATGATTACTTTGTAGTCGAAATGTACATAAGGTTAAAATAAAATTTATTGAATTTGTGGTGAAATTTGGGTATTGAAATTTCTTCCCATTTACCCTACTTAAAAGCATGAGAAATCGTTACTTTTGCAATGGTCTTTTGATCAGATACGAACAATATTTGTTGGTTGGAGTTTTACTGTACTATAATTTTATAATAAATCATAACTAACTATTGTGAATAATTATGAACTTATTTGCTGGCATTGATGTTATTTTATTAGTAGCTTCTTTTGTTTTAGTGTATAAGCTTTAAAAACCCACCACATACATTTAGTACACAAATTTCTAGAATTACGAACGATACATTAGTCTTTGAAATAATAATTCAAAAGAACTGATTTTTTGTTTAGCTTTGAACTTGAACAACAAAGTAATGTGCTTTAGCTAGATGTAGGAGTTGATGATGTTGGGAGATGTGTATCAGACGAATGTTGGTTAAGTACTAATTGATGATAATGTTCTTAGTAAAACTTTCCAAGATGACTTAGATGTTGATCATGTTATGAGAACTGTTGTGTAATTGGGTAAAAGAGGTGTAAAAGAAATCAAGAAGAATATATTCAGGCTGTAACTCTTCTTCTACAACAACCAAAAGTAAGGCCAATATAGACATTGGCATACATTAATATATTTCCAAGTCTTTACGTGTGAGTTAGGAGCTATAAGTTGAAAATGGAATAAAAGAATATAGTTACTATAATTAGTAAAAATAAAATAAAAAACAAAAACCATATTATACAAAATGGACCAAAGAAATGGATTGAACTGAAGAAAAGCACTTTTATTGTGTCTGAAGAAAAATAAATACTAATCCAATATTTAAAAAAATATTTAGGTTACTATGTTTCGTAATTAATAATATTAAACACAATGACAGGAAGACTAACTTTGCAAAAGTTTCAATAGTACAGATAAATTTGTAAGTACTTTAATTAAAATATTTTGCTTTTAAAAAAAGTGAGGGTGGAAACTATTTTTATCTATACACTTTAACATTTAGGGTAGCATACATACAAGTAACTTAGCCGAGATTGTATAACGTTTAAACCGATGTCTACATGGAGATTTTCTATTAAATTATTAATTAACTAATACCACACGAAATTACATATTCATTTTACCAACAACACTTGTCACACGCCTCGTGGATCACTGAATTATGTGCGATGTGTTTTTACCTATGAGAGTACTATCCCCTCAGGTTTATCGTCGTCGAGATCACAGGATTTGTCTCCTTCTTATTATTACTTACGGGGAAATTTAAAAAATAAAATATATGCCAGCAATCCTAAAACCATTGAAGAGGAAAAGCTCTTTATCACAAACTGCATACGCACTACAACTATTACGACTATTGAACAAAATAATAAATTATACTACTATTTAGTAGAGGGTTAGCTTCGTAAAAGGAAGGATTGTTTTGAAACGCGTCAGCAAGTAAGCAATTTCGTAATCACTTAGTTGAGTAGTTTTTAAAATTAGTTTAATCAGTGAATTCAAGATGATTACATCAAGAAACTTCTTTATTAAATGATATTTGTAAATTGTTACAACAATCCTGGATATGTCATAAATAAACAAATATAATTTTAATTGTGTTACGTTTCATTCATGGGGCTACTTTTACATGCGGCAACCTGTATGTTTATGTGACACTTGCTGATGAAAACTGTTTTATTAGCTTAATCCGAAAAAAAATTATGCGACAGAAGAAACACCTTTAAATACATGGTAGGAGGTACAAACGATTTTTTTAAAAATACATGATAAAAAGCTATGTTATGACTTTTTTTACACAAATAATATTTGTTTCCATCTTTGAAATGAGATACTAACTTTTACGCTGTAAGAAATATAAAATGCTTTTCTATGAGTAATACAACAGTTATGAGGTGACATTGCCTCTTAGAGTTACACCATAACTTTCTCCTTTTCCCAGTATCAGGGGATTGTCCCTTACTTCACTTTATTTCTCTTACCCTTCTTACACAGAAGTATAGGAACCCTTTTCTTATTACGACTATTTTCACAATTATAATAGAGAATAGATTTACTTTAGCTAGAAGACCTTCCACAGGTGATGTTTTATACCAGGGAGTTGTAATCATAATAAGGTAGGGATCATAATATTCACAATCCTTTCTTAATCTTCATAGGTGACCATGATAAAAAAAGCCTGGAGATCTTAAAATGAAATAAAGAAAAAGAACTATGACGTAAGGATGCTAGTTTCAATAGTTATTTTTAATTTTAACCATTTGACTGTTTTATTAGAGAATGTATGACGTAAGGATGCAAGTTTCAATAGTTATTTTTAATTTTAACCATTTGACTGTTTTATTAGAGAATGGGACGATTCTTAAACATCACAAATGTAATTACTACATTTAAATATTTAGGTGATGATAATATTTCTTGGTTATCTTTGTAACAACATATTCTTGTACACACCTCTCATTATCTGGCCCTCCGCCTTTTGTATAGCAGCCGTTTCAGGTCGATTTCCAGTCATGTCATACTAAGGTACTGTTCAGATGAAGCTGCGACTTTTAAACCTGAAACGGACACATCAGTTGAACTCACCAAGCTGTGACTTTCAAACCTGAAGCAGACAAATCAGTTGGACTCACCCAGCTGTAACTGTCAAACCTGAAACAGACAAATCAGCTGGTATAAGATTATTTTCATACTGCATCATAAATATACAATATTCATTTAATATTTTATAACAATATATTTCTCTTAACTACCATTCTTGAGTTAATATACTCAATATGTTTGTATTTTGGTCTCTTCTATAAAAATACTTCTCTTATAAATTTATTGATATTCAAATTAGTAAAACACTCATTTAAACACTTGTATATATTTTACAAGCTTGCCTATAGTAGCACTTACTTATATTTTTTGAGAACGGTTGTTTTGAGAGATGTGTCCCATTGTTGAGAAACGGCCGTCCACAACAAATATAAGTACATGCTACTATAGGTAAGTTTGTAAAATATTTACAATTGTTTTAGTGAAAACCAGTAACTCGTGTGAAATGGAATCAACAAATATAAAAGGTTCAGTTATATATAATTTAATTTTAATATTTTTCCTCCTAATAACCATTATTATCATATTTTTGCCCTTAGTTTATCACAGATTGTTTACAGATGTTAAAATCTTTACTTCCTTGATATTTAATCAACTTTTTGTTGACATTTATTGAAATTTTGTCGTCATAATCTTGTTTAGTATTCTCAAAATGACTCATTTATAGGGTAAAAATCTTTATGATTCTTGAGTTTTGTAGTCTGTTCGGGAATCTTATTCACTTTAACAATAATTTATGACTATCCGAACTCTAAATTTTCTCAATTTTTTGAAACTTACTGAGACGGAACGTTTTCAATCTCTATGTGGCGATCTTCATCAGTGTCTTCTGCTTGGAGATGTCAGGTCAAGCGGTGACGGATTTAAAGGCAGGTTTTCAATAGTATCTAAGAGTATGTATGATTTTGTATTGTGTTTGTTCATTTAGTATGTTTGTACTTGTGATTTTGTGTCTGTAAATTTCATATTGTTCTGGTGTGTTGAGATGTTGTCCTTTTTTGAAGATGTGTAGGATTTCTAGGATATGGGGAATGTCTGTGTATTTGTGTCCTGTTCCTTTTTTGTGATTGCAAGATGCTGAGTTGGTGTTCTGTTTGTGTTCTTCGACTCTTCGTTTAAAGCTAAGATCTGTTTATCCAATATAAAATGTTGCATTCATCGCAATTCAGTTTGCATACGCCTGGTGCTTATAGTTTATCGTTGATGTTCTTGCAGTGTTTTATTTTGTATTGTAACTTGTAATTAGTTTTGTATGCTATTTTGTATCCTGGTTTTTGAAATTTGTAGGTTATTTTATTTGTTGTTTTGTTTATGTATGGTAATGTGATGTATTTGTTTTCCCTGTCTGTAGTGTTAATTTTAGTGTTTTTTTGTATTTTGTACCATAGTTTGTTTGTTATTGTGGTGTTGTATCCATTTGTGTATGCTAAATATTTAATTGTTTCTAGTTCTTTGTTTAATGTCTTATTGTTTTCAGTGGTCATTTGAACTTCTTTAAGTCTATGGAGTATGAATCTGAAGGCGGCCTGTTTGTGTTGGATAGGGTGGTTTGAGGTGTTATGGATACGTGTGTCTGTTGTTCTGAGTTTCCTGTAAATGTTACAGCTGTGTTTTTGTGTGTTGCTTTTTGTTATGTTGAGGAAGTTTAGGGATTGGTTGTTTCGATCTCTGAGGTGAAGTGGAGATTTGGGTGTATTTTACTTGTGTAGGTGAGGAGTTTTTTGCATTGTCGGGAGTTGCCTCTGTATAGTGTTATGATATCATCGACGGATCCGTACCAGTAAATGAATTTGTTTGCTTGTGTATTGTTTGTGAGTATCTTGGCGTTTTCTATGTGTTGTAGGAAAATTTCGCTTAGGACACTACTGATAGGACTTCCCATGGGTAGGCCATCTGGTTATGAATAGAAGTTTGAGTTGTGGGTGAAATAGTTTTGTTTGGTGATGGTTTGGAGGATGATTAGGATTTAGGTAAGGTGGGTTTTAGGTATGTCGTTCTGTATTAATTGGGTTTCTAGGATGTTGAGAGTTTCGGATACAGTATGTTGGTGTACATATTTGTTATGTCGAGGGATAGTAGTGTTGAATTGTATGGTATGTTTATGTCTTTTATTTTATTTATGAGGGTTTTTTGTTTTTATGTGTGTTTCTGTATTTAAGTTTATAGATTTTCTGATTATTTTGTCCATGTATTTTTCTAGTTTATGTGCAGGGGCATTTTGGTAGTTGATGATGGCTTGGATGTGGACATTAGATTTGTGAATTTTTGGGAGAGTGCGGAGGGTAAGTACAATTACTAAACTAAAAGCGGAAATAATTTACATTAAATTACCATTTGTAATGTAAGTCCGTGTCCAATCATGTTGGAGAGATTTAAGTGAAGTTGGTATAACCTATATTTTAGAAAGTCCTAATTTTTGTATAAGGTTTTAATACTTTCTTTAAAGTAAATTATTTCTGCTTTTTGTTTAGTAATTGTTCCTACCCCCGTGCTGTCCCTAAAATTCACAAATCCAATGTTCCCATCCGTGATGGGTAATGGTACAGATACGTCGATGATATCATAACACTATACAGAGGCAACATCCGACAATGGGAAAAACCCCTCACCTACACATAAAATACACCCAAAACTCCACTTCAAATTAGAGATTGAAACAACCGATCCCTAAACTTCCTCAAGCTAACCATAACAAAAAGTCACACACAATATCACAACTTCAACATTTATAGGAAACCCATAATAACAGACTCATTTATTCATAACAACTCCAACCTTCCTATCCAACACAAACACGCCGCCTTCAGATTCATACTCCATAGACTTAAAGTAGTCCAATGACCACATAAAACATAAACAAAGAACTAGACTCAATTAAATATTTAGCATACACAAATGGATACAACACCACAATAATAGACAAACTATAGTACAAAATACAAAAAAAACACTAAAATTAACACTACAGACAGGAAAAACAAATACATCATATTACAATACATAAACTAAACAACAAGTAAAATAACACGCTAATTTTATAAAACAAGATACAAAATAGCACACAAAACTAATAACAAGTTATAATACAAAATACAACACGGCCCCAACAACAAACATAGACTACAAGCACCAGGCGTATACAATCTAAACTGCGACAAATGTAACAAATTCTACATTGGACAAACAGGTTGCAGCTTTAAACAAAGAGCTGAGGAACACAAACAGAACACCAACTCAGCATCTTACAATCACATAAAATAAACAGAACACAAATACACAGACATTTACCATATCCTAGAAATCCTACACATCAACAAAAAAGGACCACAACTCAACACACTAGAAAAATATGAAATTTTTCAGACACTCAAAAAACACAAAGTACAAACTTATTAAACGAACAAACACAATACAAATCACACATACTCTTTGATACTATCGAAAACCTGCCTTTAAAACCGTCACCGCTTAACCCAACATCTCCAAGCAGAAGACACTAATGAAGATCGCCACATAGCGATTGAAAACATTCTGTCTCAGTAAGCTTAACCAAACATACAAAATTAAAGTTCGGATAGTCATAAACTATTGTTAAAGTGTTTATTATTTATATCTCAAATGTATGGAAACATTTGCTTCACCAGTCCACATTCTCAAGAAAGACAATAATCCTCAGAACAAAAGAATTCCTTGCTCAGTTTTATTTAATGTAACTAATATTCATTTATTCAAAGCTATCATTTTATTGGTGAAGCTGACCTGCTACTCCTGGCGATTGCTCAAGTTTGCAAGACCTATGATTTATGATTTTTGTTTACTATAAAATGGAATAAGGTGTTTCGAAGAGTGTGAGGTCATTTGTATGCTGTTTTTGTGTTGTGTAATGTTTGAATATTTAATTTTTCTGTAGTGGTTAATTTATTTACTGTGGTTTAGTATGTGAGGAATATTTAAGTTAGTATGGATGCTTGTGTATGTGTGTTGGGGGTTTTGTATATGTGTTGTGTAGCTGGATTTTTAATTTATGTTTCATCAACAACATAAAAAAAGTATTAAGCCATAGTAAAAAACTAACCACTACAGTAAAATTTTAAATATTCAAACATCACACAACAAAAAAACAACCTACCTTAAATGTTCGCACACACTTCAAATCTAACACTTTATCTTATTACACAGTAAACAACCCGCTTAACCCAAACCCTCTCCAACCTTATAAATCATATGTCCAGCAACCCTGGCAGTAGGGTGGCTTCTTCAATGAAACAAATGTTTTGAAACACGCCAACAAATTAGTTCATAAGTATTCACACAGCTATGCAATAATTACTCATAACCTTATAAGTTTACATTGTTGGGTATGGTATTTCAGAACAAAACCATTGATGTTATTTCATTAATAGCTTCTTTTGTTTTAATGTATAAACTTTAAAAAACCACCACATACATATAGTACAAAAATTTCTAGAATTACAAAGGATACATTAGTCTTGGAAACAATAATTTAAAAGAACTGATTTTTTGTCTAGCTTTGAACTTGAACAACAAAGTAATGTGCTTTTGCTAGCAATTAAAATATAAACTTGTCTAAATGTAGCATTCTGTGTTTATTGAAGGAGTTGATGATGTTGGGAGATGTGTATCAGACGAATGTAGGTTAAGTACTAATTGATGATAATGTTCTTAGTAAAACTTTCCAAGATGACTTAAATGTTGATCATGTTATGAGAACTGTTGTGTAATTGGGTAAAAGAAGTGTAAATGAAATCAAGAAGAATATATTCAGGATGTAACTCTTCTTCTACAACAACCAAAAGTAAGGCCAATATAGACAGTGGCATACATTAATATATTTCCAAGTCTTTACGTGTGAGTTAGGAGCTATAAGTTGAAAATGGAATAAAAAAATATAGTTATTATAATTAGTAAAAATATAATAAAAAACAAAAACCATATTAGACGAATTGAACCAAAGAAATGGATTGAATTCAAGGACAAAACTTTCATTGTGTCTAAAGAAAAATAAATACTAATCCAATATTTTCAAAAAATATTTAGTTTACTGTGTTTTGTAGTTATTAATATTAAACACAATGACGGGAAGTCTAACTTCGCAAAAGTTTCAATAGTACAGATAAGTTTGTAAGTACTTTAATTACAATATTTTGCTTTTAAAAAGTGAGAGTGGTAACTATTTTTATCTATACACTTTAACATTCATGGTAGCACACATACAAGTAACTTAGCCGAGATTGTATAACGTTCAAGCCGATGTCTACATGGAGATTTTCTATTATATTATTAATTAACTAATACCACACGAAATTACATATTCATTTTACCAACAACACTTGTCACACGCCTAGTGGATAGCTGACTTATGTGCGATGTGTTTTTACCTAAGAGAGGACTATCTCCTCAGGTTTATGTGCGTCGAGATCACGGGATTTGTCTCCTTCTAATTATTACTTATGGGGAAATTTAAAAAATAAAATATATGGCAGCAATCCAAAAACCATTGAAGAGGAAAAGCTCTTGATCACAAACTGCATACGCACTACAACTATTACGACTATTGAACAAAATATTAAATGATACTACTATTTAGTAGAGGGTTAGCTTCGTAAAGGAACGATTGTTTTGAAACACGTCAGCAAGTAAGCAATTACGTATTCATTTAGTTAAGTTGTTTAAAATTAGTTTTAAGAGCTAGTAAAATTAGTTAAAGAAGAAACTTCTTTATTAAATGATATTTGTAAATTGTTACAACAATACAGGATATGTCATAAATAAACAAATTTAATTTTAATTGTGTTACGTTTCATTCATGGGGCTACTTTTATATGCGGCAACCTGTATGTTTATGTTTATGTGACACTTGCTGATGAAAACTGTTTTATTAGCTTAATCCAAAACGGATCATGGGACAGAACAAACACCTTTAAATAAATGTTGGGAGGTACAAACAATTTTTAAAAAAATACATTATAAAAAGCTATGTTATGACTTTTTTTACACACATAATATTTGTTTCCATCTTTGAAATGAGATACTAAATTTTACTCTGTAAGAAATATAAAATGCTTTTCTATGAGTAGTACAACAGTTATGGGGTGACACTGCCTCTTAGAGTTTAACCATAACTCTCTCCTTTTCCCAGTATCAGGGGATTGACCCTTACTTCACTTTATTTCTCTTACCCTTCTTACAAAGAAGTATAGAAACCCTTTTCTTCTTCGACTAATTTTACAATTATAATAGAGAATAGATTTACTTTAGCTAGAAGAACCCTTTAGCTAGCAGACAAATTCATTTACTGGTACAGATCCGTCGATGATATCATAACACTATACAGAGGCAACACCCGACAATGGGTAAAACTCCTCATTTACACTAATAAAATACACCCCACTTTCAAAACTCCACTTTACCTCAGAGATTGAAACAACCGAACCCTAAACTTCCTCAACCTAACCATAACAAAAAGCCACACACAAAAACACAGCTTCAACATTTATAGGAAACCCATAACAACAGACACATTTATCCATAACACCTCAAACCACCCTATCCACACAAACACGCCGCCTTCAGATTCATGCTCCATAGACTTAAAGTAGTTCCAATGACCACATAAAACATAAACAAAGAACTAGACTCTATTAAATATTTAGCATACACAAATGGATACAACACCACAATAATAGACAAACTATGGTGCGAAATACAAAAAAACACTAAAATTAACACTACAGGCAGGAAAAACAAATACATCATATTACCATACAAAACAACAAATAAAATAACCAGCAAATTTCAAAAAACAAGATACAAAATAGCATACAAAACTAATAACAAGTTATAATACAAAATACAACACAGCCCCAACAACAAAAAAGGATTACAAGCACCAGGCGTATACAAACTAAACTGCGACAAATGTAACAAATTCTACATTGGACAAACAGGTTGCAGCTTTAAACAAAGAGTTGAGAAACACAAACAGAATACCAACTCAGCACCTTACAATCACATAAAAGAAACAGGACACACATACACAGACATTTACCATATCCTAGAAATCCTACACATTAACAAAAAAGTACCACATCTCAACACACTAGAACAATATGAAATTTTTCAGACATTCAAAAAACACAAAGTACATACTTATTAAACGAACAAACACAATACAAATCACACATACTCTTTGATACTATCGAAAACCTGCCTTTAAAACCGCCACCGCTTGACCTGACATCTCCAAGCAGCAGATACTGATATAGATCGCCACATAGCGATCGAAAACATTCTGTCTCAGTAAGTTTAACCAAACACACAAAATTAAGGTTCAGATAGTCATAAACTATTGTTAAAGTGATTATTGTTTATATCTCAAATGTATGGAAACATTTGCTTCATCAGTCCACATTGTCAAGAAAGACAATAATCCTCAGAACAAAAGATTTCCTTGCTCAGTTTTATTTAATGTAACTAATATTGTACTACATTTCTCTGGAGATGATTGCTTTGTAAAAAAATGTACAACAGGATTTATTTGAATACAAATGTTTATTTGTGACTAAAAGACTGTTAAATATGTTACAGTTGCCTATATTAGCCCTGACTTCTATGATTGTTGAGGAGGGTCGTTTTGGGCAACCTGCCCCATTGTCAACTCAGACCTTAACTGACCTCTTGGCTATTATAGGTTAGGGTGGGGTTTGGATATATTGTAGGGATGTAGGTGTATTTTAGATGATATTATGATGTCAACAAATGTATGTGACTAATAATGTAATTGGGTGTAACTGAGTATGTGTGGGCCAATTATTTACATTATAACTCACATACACTTTTTGATATCATAACCACAATGCTCTCAAAAATATACCAACATCCCTACCCTATATTCCACCCTACCTTAACCTATAACAAGAAAAAAGTCAGTTACAGACTGAGTTCCAATGGGACACATCGCCCAAAACGTCTGTCCTAAACAATCATAAAATTAAATGCCACTATATGCAAGTGTAACATATTTGCATGTGTTTCAAGTTAAAAACTATTAACTAGCATGAAGATGGAATCAATTGAAATGAATTTTGTTTTTAGTTTTATCTTATATAAAATGTAAATAATAATTTTTTAATCTCAGTGATTCAATGAAGATTTAACAAACATTTCAAATTTGTTCCTTATGCTGTATGGTTCAGGAGGTAAAATGTTTAAAGTGAAAACCATTTTATTTCTATATTTATTGTACAAATAAAAAAATGAATTTCAGATAAACATATGTAAAATATATTATGTCATTGTGTTATTCTCTGGTTTATAACGAAAACAATGATATATTAAATTTGTATTGTATTTATTTATAACTTAAAAAAATTCTTTTCCACAATAGCAAAAAAGCCAGACCTGTGCATCATTTTATTTTATGTATAAATCTTGTTTTTCATTTGATCATAAATGCATATAACAATTTTTTATCCCAGTGAATCAATGAACATTTTATGTATATTTTTCATTCATACGTAAGGCATATGGTACAAGGGATATAAGCATTTAAAGTAAAGGAACAAATTTTGTAAATAAAAAAAACTTTTGGTAAAGTTATGTGCCAAATATTATTTCATTATATTCTTCCACAGTTGACAAAAAAATAATAACTTTTTACACAGTCAGAAAAGAAGTCCCATTTTAGGATAGTGACTGCCAGATTAATGACTAAACTCTTATGTTTTAAGAAACTAGACATTTTAGATGCTGCTATCGTTGCCAAGAGAAAATTGTATTGAAAAAATTGCAAACGTTTATATAGATAAACTTACCAAAAATTCAGATCAAAGTCACTGCTTGTAGCAGTAAATATAGAGGATAACCATAGTGGCTGAAGAGTTGGTAGTTGTTGCCTTGATGAGTTTGAAGAGACGATGTTTTCATTCTAATGTCGGTCTTTGTGTATCTCTTTTCTAGAAAAACAAAAGAATAAAAATTTGTGACACATGTTTTTCTAACTAAATGTTTAAAGCATTATAGTGGATCTTACAAAATTCATCCAGAATATAAGACATGCCTGTGCTTCTTGCAGTCTTAGCACTGGAGTCTCAGTTCTGCACATGCATGGTATTAACCTTGACTATATATGAAGGAGCAGACACCATTTTTGCTGCACTACTTGTTTATAGTATGTGTTTCTTTGTGTTTACTTTATTGAAAATCCACATGTGAATATAGACCTGTAATTCATTTTCTCAATACAAGGAATGAATCTAAAAATCACTTTAAATTCATCAACAGATTTGTAAGGTATATGGACAAAATGTAATATAATGGTAAGAAGAAAATTCAATCATAGATATGTAAATTGCATAATAACAACTGAAATAGTTGTCCATCTTTAGCTAAGGATGAATTTACCCAAGCCACAGATGAAAACATTCTTGCAATCTTTATGCTTAAAATTAGCACTAGAATGAAAACATTGGAAAGAACCCCAATACCACAAACATAATAAAAAATAACAAATAAAACAAGTTACTCAAGATTAAACCCTTATGTACATTGCGATGACCAAGTCATCAACATCAGAGGGTCTTATTACAATCTATCATCGCACTAGTTTGTAACTTCTTATTTGCTAGATTATACTTTTTTAATAAGACCCTCTGATAATGATGACATGTTCATCGAAATATGCATAAGGGCTTAATCTTAAGTAACTTGTTTTATTTGTTATTTTTGATTATTTTTGTGGTATTTCTTTTTGTGGTATCTTTCCAATATTTTCATTGTTATATATTGTACCACTGTGCTCTTGATATTGTATATTCAAATTATTACAATAAAAATATTAGAAAAACCCCAATACCACAAAAGAACTAAACACTTGTAAATATTTACAAACTTGCCTATAGTAGCACTTACTTATATTTATTGAGGACGACCGTTTCAGCAGATGTGTCCAATTTTCAAATCAGACCGTAACTGATCTCAAGGCTTACGTAGGTTAGGGTTTTAGGATGGGGGTGGATGTATTATGGTGGTGTGGCTTTATTTTGTGATTATTAGGAGCTATGATGTCAAAAGGTGTGTGTGAGTTGTAATGTAATTGTGTATTGAGTATGTGTGTAGGGTGTAGTTTGAAGTGTTTGTATATTTCGTATTGTTCAGTTGTGTATCATTGGTTATTTCTGTGTTGTTTATGAAGAATTTGTTGGTTAGATGTTATGTCTATGTAGTCATGTTTTGTGGAGTTGAGATGATTGGCGAAGTTTGATTGGTAATTATTGTTTGTCAGTGCTTTTATATGTTCTTGGTAACGTGTGTAGAAGGACCTCCCTGTCTGGCCTATGTAAAAACTGGGGCATGAACTGCAAGTTAGTTTGTAAGCTTCAGTGGCGTTGTAAATGTTGTTGATATTGTTGTTGGGTTTAAATTGTTTACTGAGAGTGTTGTGTGTGCAGTGGGCTATTTTGTAGTTGTATTTCCGTAGTGTGTTGGTTAAATTGTGAGTTTTGGAAGATCTGTATGGTATTGATAAGTATTTTATGGGATTGTCGTGTTGTGTTTGTATTTGGGTTAATAGGTTTATTTTTTAGGCGGTTGTATAATTCATCAATCATTGTTGGGTTGTATCCATTTGTTTGTGCTTTATGTTTTATGGTGTTTAACTCCTGGTAGTGTTCTTCTTTGTGCAACAGTGTTTTAAGCAGACGATATATCATGGTGTTGTAAGCGGCTTATTTAGCACAAACTAACGGATACAACAGAACAATGATTGACAAATTATACAACTGCCTAAAAAATAAACCTAATAACCCAAATACAAACACAATACAACAATCCCATAAAATACTTATCAATACCATACAGATCTTCCAAAACCCAAAATCTAACCAACACACTACTGAAATACAACTACAAAATAGCCCACTCCACACACAACACTCTCAATAAACAATTTAAACCCAACAATAAAATGAACGACATTTACAATGCCACTGGAGTTTACAAACTAACTTGTAGTTCATGCCCCAGTTACTACATAGGCCAGACACGGAGGTCCTTCTACACACGTTACCAAAAACATATGAAAGCACTAACAAACAATAACTACCAATCATACTTCTCCGATCATCTCAACTCCACAAAACATGACTACATACACATAACATCTTACCTATTAATTCTTTATAAGCAACACAGAAATAACCAATGATACACAACCAAACAATACGAAATATACAGACTCTTCAAACTACACCCTACACACATACTCAATACACACAAAATATTCCCACACCACCACAATATCCCACCCAATACACAATTACATTACAACTCAAACACTTTTTTTGACATTATAACTCCTAACAATCACATAATACACCCACACCACCATAATACATCCACCCCCACACTAATACCCTAACCTACGTAAACTTTGAAATCAGTTATGGTCTGAGTTGATAATGGGACACATCTCCCGAAACGGCCGTCCTCAACAAATATAAGTAAGTGCTACTATAGGCAAGTTTGTAAATATTTACAAGTGTTTAGTGATAACTAGTAGCTCACGTGAAGATGGAATCAACAAATAAAAAAGCAACTAATAGTTACCTACGAATAAATCTTTGATGGTTATATCAAATGATAAAGTAATGAATATAGATAAAGGGCCTAACTCACCTCTATACTCTTTGCTTCACTAGTTTTATTTTAAATATATATGTTGCATTATTTTCATTAGTTTTTATTCTATATATTCTTATAGCCTATAGTTTATATTACTGACATGGCTCAAGATGGCAGACTGTTGTTTGTTAGTCGAAGGCAGAGAGGAGGTGGAGAAGGGTTGGAGTCAGTCTAGTTTGTAAATTATTGTATTCTATATTTTAATTTTGTAATAAGACTCTCTGTTGATGATCACATGGTCATGGAAATATACATAAAGGTTTAATCTTAGGTAGCTTTTTATATTAGTTATTTTCTATTATTTTTGTAGTATTGGGGGTTTCCCCAACATTTTATTCTAAAACATTGCACTACTGAACTCTTGATGTTGTATTTTATAGCTCTTGCTCTTTTTATGGAATTTCTACAATTTTCAAGATGACTTCTTCATGAAATACAGAGATTTCATAAACCAGAGTACAGTACTTTATATTGCAATAATTAAGGACCACAGGAACAATATGTAAGTTAAATGAATTTTGTATTCTTTAGTATGCAAAAGATTAGAAGGAAGATCTGTAGGTAGTTCATCAGTGGTCCCAATATTTTTTTAAATAGAGCTATTATTAAATAAATAAACAGCTGTAGATGAACTCACAATTATTGACTTTTTATTGATATTATTA
Source organism: Prosapia bicincta (assembly GCA_036971475.1). Taxonomy (NCBI): domain Eukaryota; kingdom Metazoa; phylum Arthropoda; class Insecta; order Hemiptera; family Cercopidae; genus Prosapia; species Prosapia bicincta. The sequence goes on along the minus strand of JBAIZL010000009.1, from coordinate 46,553,175 downwards.
TTTGATATTATTAATTTTTTTTTCTCCAGACGAAAAATCAATCAAGGTTATCATCGCCTATTTCGAGTGTTAGTTAAAATGAAATTTCCATAAATGAAACTAATAAAAATATAATAAATATTTGAAACTAATTTTAATTATCTAAAACTAAAGAAATTAAAATTTTACAGCTGGCATAAGAAAGCGACGACACTGTTGATAGCAGTGACATCGTCCTTTAAAAGCACCTTTAAACTACCTCGAAGATCGTAACATATTTACTAATCAGTCAACTCAACACAATCAAGCAGAATGTGCTTGACTCTGATGGTACTTCCACAAAACTGAGACAGTGGTGGATCCTCTCATCGCATCAACCATCCATGTGTTAACAAATAGTGGCCATTGCGGAGCCAAGTAACCACCACTTCCTTCCTAGGATTCGACCGAACAGATGACCTCCATGGTCGCACGGTATTTTTGATGGAGGAACGATAAATGGTTCGTCAGCATGTTACCATTTACATTTTGCCATTCTTCATTCAAAACAGGGAATATTGTAGTTTTAACATTTCAAACAAAATTTGATACCATCACAGATTGTGTCGATGGCACCATACTTGTTGTTAATTTTGCACCTTCATCTGCTTTAGTGTTTTCGAATATTCGGCAGTGACCAGGCACCCAGAGAAATGGCACCTTGACCTCTCGTAATTGGAGCATGCGTCAACCACCATTGTTCAACAGCTGTTTTAGTGTGAACCTTTCTCTTTAGCAGGCAGTTAGTCTGTAAACAACACCCCTTAGTCAAAGCCTTTGTTCCCATTATTGTTGTTTTTTTTGTTTTGCTGAATAATTTTGTTAGTGTAATAGTAAACCGACGAGTTATTGTAAAATTTCTCTTTAAACTTGGAAAAACTGCTACTGGAACTTTTACTTATGATCCGCCAATCCATGCACTGGAAGAGCCCAATTTCACCGAGAGCCAAAGAAGCTCGAATGGGCAAGTCAAAATTTAAAGCAAAGATGATTATTATTTCAATATCCCTATGATTGTTTACCTTCACTGCACTCCTAAAGGTCAAACAATTAATCAATATTACTACCTTGACATACTTTTTAAATTACGTGAAAAAGTAAGGAAAAAATGTCCCGAAATATGGAAGGACAAATTAAGGGTTCTGCAAGATAATGAGCCAGCTCATTCCGCATTATCTGTCAAGAGGTTCCTAGCCATGTACAGCATCCCAGTGTTAGAGCATTCACCTTATTTTCCAGATCTTGAATCATGTGACTTCTTTTTCCTAAGGTGAAATCTGCATTAAAAGGGAAAGATTGCGTATGTGGAAGCTATATAAGAGAAAGCGGCACGTGTCTTGAAGGAGCGGTGGAAAATTCACATAGAGCGTTGTAGGGCTAGAGAAGGAGTGAATAAAAATAAAAATAAAATATTTTACAATGCCAGTCTCTTTATTTAATAGCTACATCTCGTATATGTACAGGTTTATGATGATTTATTGATTTGATAGGTTACAAAAATGTACTGTCACATGTCTCATATCGTATAGTAGACATTTATTTCTGCGATTTTAGGCCTGATTAAAATGGCAAACTAGCTTTTGAAATGTAGCAGTTATTTTGAAAATAAATATTATTGACTCATATACCAACCGTCTTTTATTAATAAAAATTTAGTCTTAAGCCCTAAGTTGAACATGTGATGCTGAATTGCTTGCCTCTTTTCACTATAAAAAGTGTTTTGTCATGTCCATATTTGTGTCATATAAGTAAAAACATTTTATAAAAAATAGGCTCCTGTCATTGACTTACCATTTTCAACTTAGTCCCTCATGAGACATGTTAAAGATGGAAGTTGGCTTAGAGATAATTAAAATATACTCTTCCTAATAAATATTTAAAGGTTTAAATGAAGTTTATCCCATTTTCAAAGTAAATAATTGTAACAGGATAGCTCGATCTATTGAAGTAAACAAATATACTAAACATTCACTATTGTAAGATATAATTGAATTGGAAAATTAGTTAAAACCAACTTGCGTGCATAAGTTTCCAATAGCTTTTGTGGAAACAGATAATAATATTAAATATCCTTCTTTTTAAACACTCTCTAAAGATATACAAGGTATAATCTATTACTTCTCAATGTCAGGTAGGGCACTGTATAAAAGTGTGCCTGGTAATAAATGATTGCTCCATTTAACCCTAGAAATATATCTTGAATTTGTAGTCCTTAATTTTGTGTCATCAGAGAAGACACTGATTAAGATCAGCACATAGCGATCGAAAATGTTCTGTCTCAGTAAGTTTTAACAAATTTACTAAATTTAAAGTTCGGATAGTCATAAACTATTGTTTAAGTGATTACCTAGAAATATATTTGGCTGGTTTTCTCTAATTTTAAAACCCTTTTGATAATATAAATTGTGAACCATTACTGCATAGCCTTTAAATATGTAATGTACGGGTGAAGTCATTACTGTCAGACTGGACTTTGACTATTTAATGATAATGTAAGTTGCATTTATAGGGATTTGTATACTTCCCCTGCATTTGTAGCTTGTTATCCTTCAAATGAATTTCCTTTTCACTTCAACACAGATATTAGAACTTACAACACATGCTAGGTACTACACTTAAACCTATTCAACTGAACCATTCTTTATATTAATTTGTATGTTAAGTTTCCTTTAGTATGCCTTCACTTTATAATTACCTTAATGTAGCATTTTCATTTATGTTATTTTACTTCAATAAAATATTTCATCTCTTTATTTTCTGGTAACAAGATAAAATCTTAGCTATTTATTTCCCTCCCAACATTATCCCATTAATCTGGAGACAACTCGCCACTGAATTTTCCACATAGACACTGAATTTCTTTTATCAACTCACGATCGTTTGTATCCTGTTTTGTAACATAAATGGTCGCCGTATAGCGATCCCCTAACATTTACAAACTCATTAATTATAGCAAACATTTTTATTAAATCTATATTGTTAGGTAGAAAATGGTTAGAAATATGTAATATACAAATTTTAGAACAACTTAGCAGTAAGAAAATATTTAAATTAAATTTACAGGAAATGTTTAGATGAAGCGAATTGAAATGGCGTGATGGCTAGTAAACTAGCCGTCATTTTAATTTCCTTCATGGCACATCGTTCAAATTAAGACCTTTAATCTGGTATGCTCTTGAAAATTGATCCATTACATTCATCACCCTTCTGTTTCATATAACGGTTCTTCATTATTTGACAGTAGGCACATCACCTTTCCTCCAAGATTTTCTAAAATGAAACCAAATTCTGTGTAAATTTTGTTTCAAACAATTAGACTTTTTAGAAGTAGTATAGTTCTTGAATTTTCATGAAGTGTTTTATGATTAAATTTTAAAATAATTGATATTAGTAAAAAAAATTGTTTTAAACATTTCATAATTTGGTAACAAATATAAGTGGATTTTGACAACTAGTAGGACATTCTTGACAAGTTATATTCTTTTACTCTGCTCAACCAGTATGGACCGATTTTCAATTGAAGCTATTTTCAACAGATGAAACTTTCAATTGCTTCTGCTAACTCAGCAATGAATATTCTTCTAGCAATTTTCATCTCACTCTTCTCCTTAAATATGATCTGAACATTTATTGTTGCTAAGTTCAATAATTCAATGAATGTAGTCATTGGCCATCTCTGTTACTCCCTCTTTTTACTGAGTATTCGTTCTCCATTCCTATCAACTCCTTCCTTTGATAAGTTGTAGAGCGTAACCACATGTGGTTTAAATGAATCTCCTGCTTTGTGATCAATTTCATTGTCTGAATGTAAATTTGATAGCATTATTAATTACATTTTTTGTTTTTTTAGGAACATATGAAGCAAAAATTGTTTGATTATGATTGGCCCCAAAACCAAACGTACTGCTAAAAACTGTGACACAAAAGGTCACGTTCTTAGGACTGAACAGTGGCACAACACTTTACTCCCCCCCCCCTACATCATTGCAGATCGCTTAGTCATGGGATTAACTTCAAAAAAAGGTGTCAGATAAGGTCAATGATACGTAGCTAGCTCATCAAAACTGTAGTGCAAAAGAATAAACAATTTCCTTTACACTAACTATTTTTGTTAGGGCTCCCCTAATGGTACGACGGATCGCAAGTTAAAGGTGAGCTAAAGCAGTCTGTAATAAGGGTCAATGTGTACCCTAGTTAAATGTGTTAACTCTGAGTCTCTTATTTCATGTTTACAAAAATAATTTTTAACTTCTTCATTATGAATGCATAAAAATCCCAAATAATATTCTATGTTAAAAAATTGCTCCAAGACGTTAAGATTGATACAGACTTGGGATTCTAGGTGATTTTTCTTCATCAAAGAAGTTTGGAGAAACTAATATAACCATGACATATAAAACTTTATTTTTAATGATACGCAGTAAGTGATGTGGAAGAAATCTTTTATTCATCAATAAATATCAAAATTTATCTAGATGGACCAGAGGCGATTTAAAACTAAAATTTATAAAGGACTCAATATCATAAACATACCTATTTAACCTTCTGTTAATCTTTCATTGGTCTGTATCCAGTTCTGACTCTAGCTGCCAAATCTGAATATCTGCTAAGCTCCTCTAACTCCAATTTTCCTACTGTCTCTTCATGTTACACTCTGTTTTCTAAAAGAATTGTGGCACTGTCCAAACAAGAATTCTGAGACTGTTTTGGAAAAATTAAAATGAACAATAACTTCACTGATGTCAATAAAAATGCCTCAACATTCACATGAACATGTGATGTTGAATTGTTTGCCTCTTTTCACTATAAAAAGTGTTTTGTCATGTCCATATTTGTGTCATATAAGTAAAAACATTTTACAAAACAATATGCTCCTGTCATTGACTAACCATTTTCAACTTAGTCCGTATGTTAAAGATGGAAATTGGCTTAGAGATAATTAAAAAGACTCTTCCTAATAAATGTTTAAAGGTTTAAGTGAAGTTTATGCTATTTTCAAGTATAAAATTGTAACAGGATAGCTGGATCTATTGAAGTAAACAAATATAATAAACATTCATTATTGTATTACTATTTTATTAACTATTGTATTCACAACTTAGGTTAGAGTGGCCTTGAAATAATGTTTTTTGAGAGGAAATTTCTTCTAGAATAATCAGTTAGCCTGCAATACCATTTACTCGCATTATTGTGGCGAAATATATTTGGACTACATAGATTTAGGTCACAACAGAAATATATTGCACTGGCCGTGGAGGTAGAGAATTAGTTATTCTACGTATTAAATAATATCTGCCTATTCTAACAATTGTCGTTATTAAAGAGTTATGGGAAATAATAAATAACAAATTTGGATTATTCTACAACCAATCGCAGTCAAATTGGCGTCGCACATCTGCAATCCTATATAGCCTTAATACTTTTGTTTTATTATTAAAATAATAATTTATTTTATTATTGTCTTATAGTTTGAGGGTGAATGTTAGGTTTAGTATGAAGTTAATTAGCTGCTTAGCTAGTAAGAAGAATTCAGAACGGTAACAATTTAAACAGTTTACTCTAAATCTTACTACACACTACTTTATTAAAACAAACAAACTTGTTTCGACGACAATGTCACCTTCATCAGTGTTTGGGTGTAGAATTTGTGTTATGAGTTTAGTGAGTGTGATGATTTCTTGGGTGAGTTTTTGTACAGTTTTGTTTGTTGTGAGCAAGTTTTCTAGTGTTTGAAGTGAATGTTTAATGGGTACGATGGTGTTTAAGTTATTTATGTCGAATGACGAGACAGTGGAGTTGTGGGGTATATAGATGGTTTTAATTTTGTGGATCAGGCCAATGTCATTGTGTATGGATATGTGGTTATTAACGTTTGTGTGTGTATTTTGCTAGCTTACATGAAGGTGTCTGCGTGTGGTTTATTATTGCGGAATGTGTGTTTTGTTTGTAATGTTTCTTTTGCTCTGGTTTCATGATTTCGGTGCATTTGCTAAGGTGATTTTTAATTTGCGTTTGATATTTTTGTGTAGTGACTAAATGGATTTCGGCTATGTGGTTTTCTGTTGTGAATTTATTTATTTTATTGTCAATATTTCTTGTTGGTGAATTATTACTATAGATCTGCCTTTATCTGTTTTAAAATATTGAGGTTAGATTGTATGATGGATGTAAGGGTTGTGGGTTTATTAGATGTGCTTTGTTTAGTCTGTAAAGTGTGTATGATGAACATTTTATATTCAATGCCTTGTCTAATGTATTCATGGGGAATGGATTCTGTGCTTTGTATTGCTGTTTTGTGTGTCCAACCTTTTGTTTGTAGTTGTATTTTTGGGGTCAGAGCCTTATTCAAGTCATTTGTTTAAGTCCTAACTCGTTTATATTAAATTCGATGTTTATGGTGTTTATTGTGCGTAGATGAAACTGGTGGTGAGTGTAAAAGTGTTATTTTTCGTCGAGAGTTTTGTTTGCGTCTGATACTCTGTTGCTGTCTTTGTTTATATTCTTTGGTGTATTGAACGATTTCTGCGAGTTCTAATTGCAAAGAATCAACGATTATGTTCAATTATTGTTTATATAGGTCACTAAATAAAACCCATACAACAAACTTTACGTGCATATATATGAGCATTATAGGATATCAAATATTTTGAAAACTAAACAAATAAAACACATCTATATAATCAATCAAAATATAAAGTCGAGAAATGGGGAAAATAATATAAAATTATTTATTGTAAAAATATAACAGGATATTACAATGGCTGAAATGTGGTTGCCTGGTATCACCCATTAAGGTTACATTATTGTTTCCATGGAAAGATTCATTGTTCCTGAGGTTTAGGTTTGTTGCTAGAAAAATAGGTAATTTTATCGAGGTGTGTATCCAAAATATTATATGTTTAATAATAGCATAAACCTGACGTAAATAGAATTAATTTTTGCCAGACTTTGTACCAGCTTTCTTGGATTATTTTCACTTTGCTTGTTTCATCTTATTATTTTCATCCTCACTACTATCCATACAATACAGCAAACATAATCAACCTATCAACTCACCTTCTTGCAGTTTACGGTGCGGGGAGGCTCTGGGAGTCTCCTGGGATTTTCCAGGGCGCTCCGAGGTGGGTTTTTTAAAATCATTTTCTGCTTGGCTCAGCAATGGTCTGCAAATGCAATAACAACATTAGTTGTTTCCATCTATAACTTTGTATTACTCTATGGGAAGTTCACTTTTCTGGTTAGTATCTTATAGTACTTTTGAAGATAAACGTCTTTCTGTTTTTAATAAGATTTTATCGGATGTTGGTATTAAATGTTTTACTTTAGATTTTTTAGTTACAAATTATACAAAAGCAAGACATCTATATTTAATTTGTTTCCTAAATATTACACACAAATAAATATAGCATGAAACACATTACGTAAACATTTTCAATAAAACCCACTGTAGTGTTCTTCTCTGCTTTATATCTAAATACATAGTTTTAGGTTTCTGATTTTTTTCCTAATTTTTATACACTTTCTTAAACAGGATTTTTGGGAAATGTCCTACACTGCTGTTAAATACTTCTTTTCACACTAAATGATCCTTCAAAACCAAATGTATTTTGTAACACAAACAATGTTATTCTTTTGCAGGTTTCCCCAAGGACCTATATCCCAAAGCTTTATGCTTAAAGCAGTCATAACCAATTACCACAACCTTTACACACACATTTAACCAATAGGCCTGTACGTTAGCAATTTAATAACAAATGTAACATATTTACATGCTGCAAATGCTTGCTGTAATAAACTGTAACCAGGAAATAAAACAAGTTATAAACTAAATTTTCTCTTATCCCAAGTGGTTTGGTGTGCATGTGTGCCCGTGTGTATGTGCTCAAACGGGCAAAAAATGCTGTTTGAAGGCTTAAAAGCCAAAATTTAATAAATAACAAATTTTTTTAAAAAATATTCAAATAAAATGTAGCAATACTAAAGGAGTATTAATTATAAAACAAAGTGCTACGGTAAAGCCAAATCATTTTAAAAGTTTTAAAACCTAATCGCAAAGATCAAAGTCAAAGAAGATAGAGATAGGAGCGGGAAAAACGTTACAGATGCCAAATTGGAGTTGTTGGATTTGAGACACCGGTCAGATTAGATATACGAGCCAGAGAACAGGGACTGCGGGAGTAGGTGTTGTTATTTAAGTTTTCTTTGGCATCATCCTGGCAGGCTAAATAGTTAATCCCTAGCCTTGCTAGGAACGAAAACTGTTAGTACAAATTTCTCAAAGTAAAATAACCGCAGTAAAACCATTCCGAACGGAACTATCAAGTCACTGGAGAATAGGGACTCACAAGAACACAGGAGAAGGATATTGAACATTCCTGAACCATTCCAGGCGACTGAAGATGACGGCTTCCTTCAAAGGCAAGACCAATCCAGTCATGCTAATTTTAAACTACTTAACTAAATGAATACGTAATTGTTTACTTACTCGTAAGCAAGTACTTAATTGAGTAAGCAATTCCGTATTCACTTAGTTAAGTTGTTTAAAATTAGTTTATTCAGTGAATTCAAGATGATTACATCAAGAAACTTCAATCCAGTCATGCTTAACTCTGCTTCTTAAAGTAAAATTTTGAGTAAATTTGTTAAAAAAACAATTTCAAGAAGAGATTTGGCTTTATTTAAATTTATTTAAAATTGTTCAAATATAAAATTATAGAAATTTATTATATTTTAAATTATAATAATTATATAAAAAGATGTATAAAGAAAGATATTTCATTTAAATTCTTATAAATTTATTTTATGAAATAATCTAATATATTTTTATTTTAGAAATGACAACTTTTTAGCAAATATATATATATATATATATAAATTAAAAATATTTCAAAAACAAGAATACGCTTAATGAATATATTTATTCAAAGCTTTTCGCCAATAAAATAGTACCAGCATCTTCAGGAAAATAATTATCTAATAAAATATTTTTACAAAATTAAATCATATGTGCTACAAACGACCATATGTTATAAGTATTGCACTACATGTAATTTTTTCTATAACATTAATGACCTTAAAAATAGTTTGGTGCCTTGATCTCACTTGAATTTGTTCATCAATTAATTTGTTTTTAACTTTATGCTTATAAATTTCCAATGTTTCAAATATATTCATTTTTAATCCTTTATTAAATTCTTTTATTAACTTCATATTTTCTATTTCCGAAACTCGTGTCCATTATTAATACAATGCGTAGTTAAATTTGATTTGTATCGGGAGTAACATCGGGAGCTCAGATCTGGTACACAGATGGCTCCAAGATGGACTTCGGCACTGGAGCGGGGGTGTATTGTAAAAACCCAAGGGTAAAACTAGTTTTTTCCTTGGGGAGGCATACCTCTGTCTCTCAGGCCGAAATATATGCTATAAATGCCTGTCAGGGAGAGATAGCGAGAAGGGGAATACACAGGATTGCTATTTTCTCTGACAGTCAGGCAGCAATTAAGGCACTAAACGAACATGTGGTCACCTCGGCCATATTTAGGGAGTGCCTAAATAACCTAGAAGCCCTGGCAAGGCACAATCAAATCAAGATAGGTTGGGTGCCAGGGCATAGGGGAATATTTGAAACTGAAGCCGCAGATGCACTGGCCAGAGAGGGGTCTTCAACTCCCCTAATTGGACCGGAGCCGGCGGTAGGTATTTCCAAATCCATGGTCAAGATTGCAGTGCGAAGGTGGATGGCTGAAAGACACTATGAGCACTGGGTCAGGGCTGAAGGAATGAGACACAGTAAACTAACCTTTAGGAAACCTTCCAAGTAAGCAATTACGTATTCACTTAGTTAAGCACTTTTTTAATATAGTATCAAAGAGTATGTATGATTTGTGTTGAGTTTGATCGTTAAATATATTTGTACTTTGTGTTTTTGTGTGTTTGTAAATTTCATATTTTTTAGTGTGTTTAGATGTGGTCCATTTTTGTTGAAAAACTCTTGTATACATACTCTTTGATACTATAAAAAACCTGCCTTTAAAACCGTCACCACTTAACATAACAACTCCAAGTAGAAGGCACTGATGAAGTTCGCCATGAAAATGTTCTGTCTCAGTAAGTTTTTTACAAATTTACAAAATTTTAAGTTCGGATAGTCATGAACTAATGTTAAAGTGATTAATTAAGTTTCACCGAACGTAATGGACTACAAAATTCAACAATACCAATATATGAAATAAAATTCAATTTATTAATAATATGCAAAATAAACGACTATCAATAATTTGTAAATATATCTGTAGCTTAAATTATATCAAAAAAACTGAAGAGAAATATTCGAAAGTAAAGTTTAAAACTTTGTATCAAACTTTGAACTCAGACATTAAAACTTTCACAATAGTTAAAACAATAGCTGAAGTGAGAATCATATCTTATGAGTTTGTTATAATGATATGAATAGTGCAATTCAGTTAATACATAATTAATATTCTTACAATACATAAAACACTATCAACACAATATATTTTTTCTATATAAAGAATAGTTATAAATGTAACGTGATAATAAGTTGACTAGCTTTGGCGATAATGACAGAACAAATGTGATTATACAAATTACAGGAACTGTTTTAATGTATATTCTTCTTATATTAATAGCAATATTCTCAAAAATACTTTTTATATAAGGTAAAAATAAAATTTAATATTCTTGCAATTATTAGTAGTTAAATACCCAGAATTATTATTACCAATATTATATTTATAAGTATTCAGCCCTAGTTTAAAATAAACCAACTTTTTAATATTGAAACCAGAAATGTTGCAATATTAAAATAAATATCTTTGACTCTATATTTAACCATAACTCTATATGTCTATCATTTATTTGAAAAAAAAACATATAATAAATCAACTGATTATTGAAAACCTTTCGAAACCTGCCTGCTAACACCATAATAACAATTCTAGGGAAAATAGAGCTAAAATACAGATAATATTCTACAGTTGAGATACAATGTTTTTAATATTCTACATTATATTAGCCGAATCTGTATATTAAACTAATCTTGTTTCTTGCAAGATTAATATATACTTTTAAAAACTTGAAATGGAAAAATAAATTCACCTGGTTGAAAGACTTAGTTTGCAATAGGTGGTGATGATTTAGGTGTTGGTGGTTCTGGTCGCTAATGCTGGTGGTTTATTAGATGGCAGCTGTCTTGATGAAAAGGAAGTAAGTATCTGAAAACAGGAATTTATTTATTTATTAAACAATTGTGTGTGTGTGTGTGAAATAGCAAAGATATTAAAATATTATAGTCAAGACATATTTTAAATATAGTATAATTACCTTCATATGTATTGATAGAAAACAGGTTGTTGAATGGGAGGCGCCTAACTTCAGACCCTCTAAAACAAACAAACAGGTTAACAATGAATATACAGCACGTATTTATACTAATAAAATAATTGTTCTTAACAAAAATGCAGCTCATGTAATATTGTAAATATTATGTGGTTTTAATTTAGAATATCTGTGCATTTGTTGTAATGAACAATGTTTTTTATAAATTATAGTAACAAATACAAATTTTATATCAAGTTATAGTTTGTATAATGATACTGATTAGTTTATATTAATTAAAACAACCTCTCACCACAAATTCAACAAATTTTATTTTAACCTTTATTAACCTTATTTTAACGAAAAAGTTCCACTAGATTCAAAGAACACATTAGTCATATAAAATTTCAAAGGCCAGAGAAATCAAGTGTAGCTGAACATATCTTAGAAACTAATCATAACTTAGATATAAATAACCTTAAATTAATTTAAAATGTCAAATCAAAAAATATGTTAAATAGTTTCGAAAGTATGTTTATTAATAAATATGAAACTAATAAATTATTAAATTCTGACAAAGGGCCTATCCCGAATTCCCAATTGTATCTATTAGTTAAGAGATAGTTATAGTTTTAATTGTTAAATGTGTAAATTTAATAATTACTGTAAAATTCAAAAATAATGTAACGGTAACTCTTTCTGTTAGACCAGATCTAGTTGTTACTCGTAACTTGATTGGTCGGATAGTGTAGGGAGCGTGGCCAAGGAGTTCCCGTTGCTTATAAATACGCATAGGTTTAGCTGTAAGTTAGTTATTTGTAAAAATACCTCTGAAGATGATTACTTTGTAGTCGAAATGTACATAAGGTTAAAATAAAATTTATTGAATTTGTGGTGAAATTTGGGTATTGAAATTTCTTCCCATTTACCCTACTTAAAAGCATGAGCAATCGTTACTTTTGCAATGGTCTTTTGATCAGATACGAACAATATTTGTTGGTTGGAGTTTTACTGTACTATAATTTTATAATAAATCATAACTAAATATTGTGAATAATTATGAACTTATTTACTGGCGAGTTTCATAACTATCATTTTATTGACGAAGCTGACCTGCTACTCCTGGTGATCGCTCAAGTTTGCAAGACCTATGATTTATGTTTACTCTAAAATGGAATAAGGTGTTACATTCTAAGTGTGTGTGGTCATTTGTATGCTGTTTTTGTGTTGTGTAATGTTTGAATATTTAATTTTTCTGTAATGGTTAATTTATTTACTATGGTTTGGTATGTGGGGAATATTTAAATTAGTATGGATGCTTGTGTATGTGTGTTGGGGGTTTTGTATATGTGTTGTGTAGCTGGATTTTTAATTTATGTTTCATCAACAACATAAAAAAAGTATTAAGCCATAGTAAAAAACTAACCACTACAGTAAAATTTAAATATTCAAACATCATACAACAAAACAAAAACAACCTATCTTGAATGTTTGCACACACTTCAAACCTAACGCCTTAACAGATTACACAGTAAACAACCCGCTTAACCCAAACCCTCTCCCACCTTATAAATCATATGTCCAGCAACCACTGGCATTGTTGGGTATTGTATTTCAGAACAAAACCATTGATGTTATTTTATTAGTAGCTTCTTTTGTTTTAGTGTATACGCTTTAAAATCCACCACATACATTTAGTACACAAATTTCTAGAATTACGAACGATACATTAGTCTTTGAAATAATAATTCAAAAGAACTGATTTTTTGTTTAGCTTTGAACTTGAACAACAAAGTAATGTGCTTTTGCTAGATGTAGAAGTTGATGTTGTTGGGAGATGTGTATCAGACGAATGTAGGTTAAGTACTAATTGATGATAATGTTCTTAGTAAAACTTTCCAAGATGACTTAGATTTTGATCATGTTCTGAGAAATGTTGTGTGATTGGGTAAAAGAGGTGAAAAAGAAATCAAAAAGAATATATTCAGACTGTAACTCTTCTTCTACAACAACCAAAAGTAAGGCCAATATAGACATTGGCATACATTAATATATTTCCAAGTCTTTACGTGTGAGTTAGGAGCTATAAGTTGAAAATGGAATAAAAGAATATAGTTACTATAATTAGTAAAAATAAAATAAAAAACAAAAACCATATTATACAAAATGGACCAAAGAAATGGATTGAACTGAAGAAAAGCACTTTTATTGTGTCTGAAGAAAAATAAATACTAATCCAATATTTAAAAAAATATTTAGGTTACTATGTTTCGTAATTAAAAATATTAAACACAATGACGGGAAGACTAACTTTGCAAAAGTTTCAATAGTACAGATAAATTTGTAAGTACTTTAATTAAAATATTTTGCTTTTAAAAAAAGTGAGGGTGGAAACTATTTTTATCTATACACTTTAACATTTAGGGTAGCATACATACAAGTAACTTAGCCGAGATTGTATAACGTTTAAACCGATGTCTACATGGAGATTTTCTATTAAATTATTAATTAACTAATACCACACGAAATTACATATTCATTTTACCAACAACACTTGTCACACGCCTCGTGGATCACTGACTTATGTGCGATGTGTTTTTACCTATGAGAGTACTATCCCCTCAGGTTTATGGTCGTCGAGATCACAGGATTTGTCTCTTTCTAATTATTACTTACGGGGAAATTTAAAAAATAAAATATATGGCAGCAATCCAAAAACCATTGAAGAGGAAAAGCTCTTGATCACAAACTGCATACGCACTACAACTATTACGACTATTGAACAAAATAATAAATTATACTACTATTTAGTAGAGGGTTAGCTTCGTAAAAGGAAGGATTGTTTTGAAACGCGTCAGCAAGTAAGCAATTTCGTAATCACTTAGTTGAGTAGTTTTTAAAATTAGTTTAATCAGTGAATTCAAGATGATTACATCAAGAAACTTCTTTATTAAATGATATTTGTAAATTGTTACAACAATCCAGGATATGTCATAAATAAACAAATATAATTTTAATTGTGTTACGTTTCATTCATGGGGCTACTTTTACATGCGGCAACCTGTATGTTTATGTGACACTTGCTGATGAAAACTGTTTTATTAGCTTAATCCGAAAAAAAATTATGCGACAGAAGAAACACCTTTAAATACATGGTAGGAGGTACAAACGATTTTTTTAAAAATACATGATAAAAAGCTATGTTATGACTTTTTTTACACAAATAATATTTGTTTCCATCTTTGAAATGAGATACTAACTTTTACGCTGTAAGAAATATAAAATGCTTTTCTATGAGTAGTACAACAGTTATGAGGTGACATTGCCTCTTAGAGTTACACCATAACTTTCTCCTTTTCCCAGTATCAGGGGATTGTCCCTTACTTCACTTTATTTCTCTTACCCTTCTTACACAGAAGTATAGGAACCCTTTTCTTATTACGACTATTTTCACAATTATAATAGAGAATAGATTTACTTTAGCTAGAAGACCTTCCACAGGTGATGTTTTATACCAGGGAGTTGTAATCATAATAAGGTAGGGATCATAATATTCACAATCCTTTCTTAATCTTCATAGGTGACCATGATAAAAAAAGCCTGGAGATCTTAAAATGAAATAAAGAAAAAGAACTATGACGTAAGGATGCTAGTTTCAATAGTTATTTTTAATTTTAACCATTTGACTGTTTTATTATAGAATGGGACGATTCTTAAACATCACAAATGTAATTACTACATTTAAATATTTAGGTGATGATAATATTTCTTGGTTATCTTTGTAACAACATATTCTTGTACACACCTCTCATTATCTGGCCCTCCGCCTTTTGTATAGCAGCCGTTTCAGGTCGATTTCCAGTCATGTCATACTAAGGTACTGTTCAGATGAAGCTGCGACTTTTAAACCTGAAACGGACACATCAGTTGAACTCACCCAGCTGTGACTGTCAAACCTGAAACGGACAAATCAGTTGGACTCACCCAGCTGTGATGTCAAACCTGAAACAGGCAAATCAGCTGGTATAAGATTATTTTCATACTGCATCATATGTATACAATATTCATTTAATATTTTATAACAATATATTTCTCTTAACTACCATTCTTGAGTAATATACTCAATATGTTTGTATTTTGGTCTCTTCTATAAAAATACTTCTCTTATAAATTTCTTGATATTCAAATTAGTAAAACACTCACTTAAACACTTGTATATATTTTACAAGCTTGCCTATAGTAGCACTTACTTATATTTTTTGAGATCGGTTGTCTTGAGAGATGTGTCCCATTGTTGAGAAACGGCCGTCCACAACAAATATAAGTACATGCTACTGTAGGTAAGTTTGTAAAATATTTACAATTGTTTTAGTGAAAACCAGTAACTCGTGTGAAATGGAATCAACAAATATAAAAGGTTCAGTTATCTTTAATTTAATTTTAATATTTTTCCTCCTAATAACCATTATTATCATATTTTTGCCCTTAGTTTATCACAGATTGTTTACAGATGTTAAAATCTTTACTTCCTTGATATTTAATCAACTTTTTGTTGACATTTATTGAAATTTTGTCGTCATAATCTTGTTTAGTATTCTAAAAATGACTCATTTATAGGGTAAAAATATTTATGATTCTTGAGTTTTGTAGTCTGTTCGGGAATCTTATTCACTTTAACAATAATTTATGACTATCCGAACTCTAAATTTTCTCAATTTTTTGAAACTTACTGAGACAGAACGTTTTCAATCTCTATGTGGCGATCTTCATCAGTGTCTTCTGCTTGGAGATGTCAGGTCAAGCGGTGACGGATTTAAAGGCAGGTTTTCAATAGTATCTAAGAGTATGTATGATTTTGTATTGTGTTTGTTCGTTTAGTATGTTTGTACTTGTGATTTTGTGTCTGTAAATTTCATATTGTTCTGGTGTGTTGAGATGTGGTCCTTCTTTGAAGATGTGTAGGATTTCTAGGATATGGGGAATGTCTGTGTATTTGTGTCCTGTTCTTTTTTTGTGATTGCAAGATGCTGAGTTGGTGTTCTGTTTGTGTTCCTCGACTCTTCGTTTAAAGCTAAGATCTGTTTGTCCAATATAAAATGTTGCATTCATCGCAATTCAGTTTGCATACGCCTGGTGCTTATAGTTTATCGTTGATGTTCTTGCAGTGTTTTATTTTGTATTGTAACTTGTAATTAGTTTTGTATGCTATTTTGTATCCTGTTTTTTGAAATTTGTAGGTTATTTTATTTGTTGTTTTGTTTATGTATGGTAATGTGATGTATTTGTTTTCCTTGTCTGTAGTGTTAATTTTAGTGTTTTTTTGTATTTTGTACCATAGTTTGTTTGTTATTGTGGTGTTGTATCCATTTGTGTATGCTAAATATTTAATTGTTTCTAGTTCTTTGTTTAATGTCTTATTGTTTTCAGTGGTCATTTAAACTTCTTTAAGTCTATGGAGTATGAATCTGAAGGCGGCCTGTTTGTGTTGGATAGGGTGGTTTGAGGTGTTATGGATAAGTGTGTCTGTTGTTCTGAGTTTCCTGTAAATGTTACAGCTGTGTTTTTGTGTGTTGCTTTTTGTTATGTTGAGGAAGTTTAGGGATTGGTTGTTTCGATCTCTGAGGTGGAGTGGAGATTTGGGTGTATTTTACTTGTGTAGGTGAGGAGTTTTTTGCATTGTCGGGAGTTGCCTCTGTATAGTGTTATGATATCATCGACGGATCCGTACCAGTAAATGAATTTGTTTGCTTGTGTATTGTTTGTGAGTATCTTGGCGTTTTCTATGTGTTGTAGGAAAATTTCGCTTAGGACACTACTGATAGGACTTCCCATGGGTAGGCCATCTGGTTATGAATAGAAGTTTGAGTTGTGGGTGAAATAGTTTTGTTTGGTGATGGTTTGGAGGATGATTAGGATTTAGGTAACGTGGGTTTTAGGTATGTCGTACTGTATTAATTGGGTTTCTAGGATGTTGAGAGTTTCGGATACAGTATGTTGGTGTACATATTTGTTATGTCGAGGGATAGTAGTGTTGAATTGTATGGTATGTTTATGTCTTTTATTTTATTTATGAGGGTTTTTTTGTTTTTATGTGTGTTTCTGTATTTAAGTTTATAGATTTTCTGATTATTTTGTCCATGTATTTTTCTAGTTTATGTGCAGGGGCATTTTGGTAGTTGATGATGGCTTGGATGTGGACATTAGATTTGTGAATTTTAGGGAGAGTGCGGAGGGTAAGTACATTTACTAAACTAAAAGCGGAAATAATTTACATTAAATTACCATTTGTAATGTAAGTCCGTGTCCAATCATGTTGGAGAGATTTAAGTGAAGTTGGTATAACCTATATTTTAGAAAGTCCTAATTTTTGTATAAGGTTTTAATACTTTCTTTAAAGTAAATTATTTCTGCTTTTTGTTTAGTAATTGTTCCTACCCCCGTGCTGTCCCTAAAATTCACAAATCCAATGTTCCCATCCGTAATGGGTAATGGTACAGATACGTCGATGATATCATAACACTATAAAGAGGCAACACCCGACAATGGGAAAAACCCCTCACCTACACATAAAATACACCCAAAACTCCACTTCAAATTAGAGATTGAAACAACCGATCCCTAAACTTCCTCAAGCTAACCATAACAAAAAGTCACACACAATATCACAACTTCAACATTTATAGGAAACCCATAATAACAGACTCATTTATTCATAACAACTCCAACCTTCCTATCCAACACAAACACGCCGCCTTCAGATTCATACTCCATAAACTTAAAGTAGTCCAATGACCACATAAAACATAAACAAAGAACTAGACTCAATTAAATATTTAGCATACACAAATGGATGCAACACCACAATAATAGACAAACTATAGTACAAAATACAAAAAAAACACTAAAATTAACACTACAGACAGGAAAAACAAATACATCATATTACAATACATAAACTAAACAACAAGTAAAATAACACGCTAATTTTAAAAAACAAGATACAAAATAGCACACAAAACTAATAACAAGTTATAATACAAAATACAACACGGCCCCAACAACAAACATAGACTACAAGCACCAGGCGTATACAATCTAAACTGCGACAAATGTAACAAATTCTACATAGGACAAACAGGTTGCAGCTTTAAACAAAGAGCCGAGGAACACAAACAGAACACCAACTCAGCATCTTACAATCACATAAAAGAAACAGAACACAAATACACAGACATTTACCATATCCTAGAAATCCTACACATCAACAAAAAAGGACCACAACTCAACACACTAGAAAAATATGAAATTTTTCAGACACTCAAAAAACACAAAGTACAAACTTATTAAACGAACAAACACAATACAAATCACACATACTCTTTGATACTATCGAAAACCTGCCTTTAAAGCCGTCACCGCTTAACCCAACATCTCCAAGCAGAAGACACTAATGAAGATCGCCACATAGCGATTGAAAACATTCTGTCTCAGTAAGCTTAACCAAACATACAAAATTAAAGTTCGGATAGTCATAAACTATTGTTAAAGTGTTTATTATTTATATCTCAAATGTATGGAAACATTTGCTTCACCAGTCCACATTGTCAAGAAAGACAATAATCCTCAGAACAAAAGATTTCCTTGCTCAGTTTTATTTAATGTAACTAATATTCATTTATTCAAAGCTATCATTTTATTGGCGAAGCTGACCTGCTACTCCTGGCGATTGCTCAAGGTTGCAAGACCTATGATTTATGATTTTTGTTTACTATAAAATGGAATAAGGTGTTTCGAAGAGTGTGAGGTCATTTGTATGCTGTTTTTGTGTTGTGTAATGTTTGAATATTTAATTTTTCTGTAGTGGTTAATTTATTTACTATGGTTTAGTATGTGGGGAATATTTAAGTTAGTATGGATGCTTGTGTATGTGTGTTGGGGGTTTTGTATATGTGTTGTGTAGCTGGATTTTTAATTTATGTTTCATCAACAACATAAAAAAAGTATTAAGCCATAGTAAAAAACTAACCACTACAGTAAAATTTTAAATATTCAAACATCACACAACAAAAAAACAACCTACCTTAAATGTTCGCACACACTTCAAATCTAACACCTTATCTTATTACACAGTAAACAACCCGCTTAACCCAAACCCACTCCAACCTTATAAATCATATGTCCAGCAACCACTGGCAGTAGGGTGGCTTCTTCAATGAAACAAATGTTTTGAAACACGCCAACAAATTAGTTCATAAGTATTCACACAGCTATGCAATAATTACTCATAACCTTATAAGTTTACATTGTTGGGTATGGTATTTCAGAACAAAACCATTGATGTTATTTCATTAATAGCTTCTTTTGTTTTAATGTATAAACTTTAAAAAACCACCACATACATATAGTACAAAAATTTCTAGAATTACAAAGGATACATTAGTCTTTGAAATAATAATTTAAAAGAACTGATTTTTTGTCTAGCTTTGAACTTGAACAACAAAGTAATGTGCTTTTGCTAGCAATTAAAATATAAACTTGTCTAAATGTAGCATTCTGTGTTTATTGAAGGAGTTGATGATGTTGGGAGATGTGTATCAGACGAATGTAGGTTAAGTACTAATTGATGATAATGTTCTTAGTAAAACTTTCCAAGATGACTTAGATGTTGATCATGTTATGAGAACTGTTGTGTAATTGGGTAAAAGAAGTGTAAATGAAATCAAGAAGAATATATTCAGGATGTAACTCTTCTTCTACAACAACCAAAAGTAAGGCCAATATAGACAGTGGCATACATTAATATATTTCCAAGTCTTTACGTGTGAGTTAGGAGCTATAAGTTGAAAATGGAATAAAAAAATATAGTTATTATAATTAGTAAAAATATAATAAAAAACAAAGACCATATTAGACGAATTGAACCAAAGAAATGGATTGAATTCAAGGACAAAACTTTCATTGTGTCTAAAGAAAAATAAATACTAATCCAATATTTTCAAAAAATATTTAGTTTTCTGTGTTTTGTAGTTATTAATATTAAACACAATGACGGGAAGACTAACTTCGCAAAAGTTTCAATAGTACAGATAAGTTTGTAAGTACTTTAATTACAATATTTTGCTTTTAAAAAGTGAGAGTGGTAACTATTTTTATCTATACACTTTAACATTCATGGTAGCACACATACAAGTAACTTAGCCGAGATTGTATAACGTTTAAACCGATGTCTACATGGAGATTTTCTATTATATTATTAATTAACTAATACCACACGAAATTACATATTCATTTTACCAACAACACTTGTCATACGCCTAGTGGATAGCTGACTTATGTGCGATGTGTTTTTACCTAAGAGAGGACTATATCCTCAGGTTTATGTGCGTCGAGATCACGGGATTTGTCTCCTTCTAATTATTACTTATGGGGTAATTTAAAAAATAAAATATATGCCACAATCCAAAAACCATTGAAGAGGAAAAGCTCTTGATCACAAACTGCATACGCACTACAACTATTACGACTATTGAACAAAATATTAAATGATACTACTATTTAGTAGAGGGTTAGCTTCGTAAAGGAACGATTGTTTTGAAACACGTCAGGAAGTAAGCAATTACGTATTCACTTAGTTAAGTAGTTTAAAATTAGTTTTAAGAGCTAGTAAAATTAGTTAAAGAAGAAACTTCTTTATTAAATGATATTTGTAAATTGTTACAACAACACAGGATATGTCATAAATAAACCAATTTAATTTTAATTGTGTTACGTTTCAATCATGAGGCTACTTTTATATGCGGCAACCTGTATGTTTATGTGACACTTGCTGATGAAAACTGTTTTATTAGCTTAATCCAAAACGGATCATGGGACAGAACAAACACCTTTAAATAAATGTTGGGAGGTACAAACAATTTTTAAAAAAATACATTATAAAAAGCTATGTTATGACTTTTTTTACACACATAATATTTGTTTCCATCTTTGAAATGAGATACTAAATTTTACTCTGTAAGAAATATAAAATGCTTTTCTATGAGTAGTACAACAGTTATGGGGTGACACTGCCTCTTAGAGTTTAACCATAACTCTCTCCTTTTCCCAGTATCAGGGGATTGACCCTTACTTCACTTTATTTCTCTTACCCTTCTTACAAAGAAGTATAGAAACCCTTTTCTTCTTCGACTAATTTTACAATTATAATAGAGAATAGATTTACTTTAGCTAGAAGAACCCTTTAGCTAGCAGACAAATTCATTTACTGGTACAGATCCGTCGATGATATCATAACACTATACAGAGGCAACACCCGACAATGGGAAAAACTCCTCATCTACACTAATAAAATACACCCCACTTTCAAAACTCCACTTTACCTCAGAGATTGAAACAACCGAACCCTAAACTTCCTCAACCTAACCATAACAAAAAGCCACACACAAAAACACAGCTTCAACATTTATAGGAAACCCATAACAACAGACACATTTATCCATAACACCTCAAACCACCCTATCCACACAAACACGCCGCCTTCAGATTCATGCTCCATAGACTTAAAGTAGTTCCAATGACCACATAAAACATAAACAAAGAACTAGACTCTATTAAATATTTAGCATACACAAATGGATACAACACCACAATAATAGACACACTATGGTGCGAAATACAAAAAAACACTAAAATTAACACTACAGGCAGGAAAAACAAATACATCATATTACCATACAAAACAACAAATAAAATAACCCACAAATTTCAAAAAACAAGATACAAAATAGCATACAAAACTAATAACAAGTTATAATACAAAATACAACACGGCCCCAACAACAAAAATAGATTACAAGCACCAGGCGTATACAAACTAAACTGCGACAAATGTAACAAATTCTACATTGGACAAACAGGTTGCAGTTTTAAACAAAGAGTTGAGGAACACAAACAGAACACCAACTCAGCACCTTACAATCACATAAAAGAAACAGGACACAAATACACAGACATTTACCATATCCTAGAAATCCTACACATTAACAAAAAAAGGCCACATCTCAACACACTAGAAAAATATGAAATTTTTCAGACATTCAAAAAACACAAAGTACATACTTATTAAACGAACAAGCACAATACAAATCACACATACTCTTTGATACTATCGAAAACCTGCCTTTAAAACCACCACCGCTTGACTTGACATCTCCAAGCAGCAGATACTGATGAAGATCACCACATAGCGATCGAAAACATTCTGTCTCAGTAAGTTTAACCAAACACACAAAATTAAGGTTCAGATATTCATAAACTATTGTTAAAGTGATTATTATTTATATCTCAAATGTATGGAAACATTTGCTTCACCAGTCCACATTGTCAAGAAAGACAATAATCCTCAGAACAAAAGATTTCCTTGCTCAATTTTATTTAATGTAACTAATATTGTACCACATTTCTCTGGAGATGATTGCTTTGCAAAAAAAATGTACAACAGGATTTATTTGAATAAAAATGTTTATTTGTGACTAAAAGACTTGTAAAAGTGTTACAGTTGCCTATACAAGCACTTACTAGACAAGTGTAACATATTTACAAGTTAATCACTTTAAAATAATGTTAAAGTGATTAATTAAAATTCACCAAACATTATAAACTACAAAATTCAAGATATTTAAAAGGGTTTTAAGTTAAAAACTAGTAGCTCACATGAAGACGGAATCAATAAAAATGTTTATTTGTGACTAAAAACACTTTTAAATATGTTACAGTTGCCTATATTAGCCCTTACTTCTATGATTGTTGAGGAGGGTCGTTTTGGGCAACCTGTCCCATTGTCAACTCAGACCATAACTGACCTCTTGGTTATTATAGGTTAGGGTGGGGTGGGATATATTGTAGGGATGTAGGTGTATTTTAGATGATATTATGATGTCAACAAATGTATGTGACTAATAATGTAATTGGGTGAAACTGATTATGTGTGTGCCAATTATTTACATTATAACTCACATACACTTTTTGATATCATAACCACAATGCTCTCAAAAACACACCTACATCCCTACCCTATATTCCACCCTACCTTAACCTATAACAAGAAAGAAGTCAGTTACAGCCTGAGTTCCAATGGGACACATCGCCCAAAACGTCTGACCTAAACAATCATAAAATTAGATGCCACTATATGCAAGTGTAACATATTTGCATGTGTTTCAAGTTAAAAACTATTAACTAGCATGAAGATGGAATCAATTGAAATGAATTTTGCTTTTAATTTTATCTTATATAAAATGTAAATAATAATTTTTTAATCTCAGTGATTCAATGAAGATTTAACAAACATTTCAAATTTGTTCCTTATGCTGTATGGTTCAGGAGGTAAAATGTTTAAGGTGAAAACCATTTTATTTCTATATTTATTGTACAAATAAAAAAATGAATTTCAGATAAACATATGTAAAATATATTATGTCATGGTATTATTCTCTGGTTTATAACAAAAACAATGATATATTAAATTTGTATTGTATTTTTTTATAACTTAAAAAAATTTTTTTTCCACAATAGCAAAAAAGCCAGACCTGTGCATCGTTTTATTTTATGTATAAATCTTGTTTTTCATTTGATCATAAATGCATATAACAATTTTTTATCCCAGTGAATCAATGAACATTTCATATATATTTTTCATTCATACGTAAGGCATATGGTACAAGGGATATAAGCAATTAAAGTAAAGGAACAAATTTTGTAAATAAAAAAAACTTTTGGTAAAGTTATGTGCCAAATATTATTTCATTATATTATTCCACAGTTGACAAAAAAATAATAACTTCTTACACAGTGAGAAAAGAAGTCTCATTTTAGGATAGTGACTGTCAGATTAATGACTAAACTCTTATGTTTTAAGAAACTAGACATTTTAGATGCTGCTATCGTGGCCAAGAGAAGTATTGAAAAAATTGCAAAACGTTTATATAGATAAACTTACCTAAACTTCAGATCAAAGTCACTGCTTGTAGCAGTAAATATAGAGGATAACCATAGTTGCTGAAGAGTTGACAGTTGTTGCTTTGATGAGTTTGAAGAGACAATGTTTTCATTCTAATGTCGGTCTTTATGTATCTCTTTTCTAGAAAAACAAAAGAATACAAACTTGTGATACATGTTTTCCTAACTAAATGTTTAAAGCATTATAGAGGATCTTATATAATTCGTGCAGAATATAAGACATGCCTGTGCTTCTTGCAGTCTTAGCTCTGCAGTTACAGTTCTGCACATGCATGGTATTAACCTTGACTTTATATGAAAGAGTAGACAATATTTTTGCTGCACTACTTGTTTATAGTATGTGTTTCTTTGTGTTTACTTTATTGAAAATCCACTGTGAATATAGACCTGTAATTCATTTTCTCAATCCAAGGATTGCATGTTAAACCACTTTAAATTCTTCAACAGATTTGTAAGGTATATGGACAAAATGTAATATAATGGTAAGAAGAAAATTCAATCATAGATATGTAAATTGCATAATAACAACTGAAATAGTTGTCCATCTTTAGTTAAGGATGAATTTGCCCAAGCCATAGATGAAAAAATTCTTGCAATCTTTATGCTTAAAATTAGTACTAGAATGAAAACATTGGAAAGAACTCCAATACAATAGAGCTATCATCGCTCTAGTTTGTAACTTCATATTTGCTAGATTATACTTTTTTAATAAGACCCTCTGATGATGATGACATGGTCATCGAAATGTGCATAAAGGTTTAATCTTAAGTAACTGGTTTTATTTGTTATTTTTGATTATTTTTGTGGTATTTCTTTTTGTGGTATCTTTCCAATATTTTCATTGTTATATATTGTACCACTGTGCTCTTGATATTGTATATTCAAATTATTACAATAAAAATATTAGAAAAACCCCAATACCACAAAAGAACTAAACACTTGTAAATATTTACAAACTTGCCTATAGTAGCACTTACTTATATTTGTTGAGGACGGCTGTTTCAGGAGATGTGTCCAATTGTCAACTCAGACCATAACTAATCTCAAGGTTTAAGTAGGTTAGGGTTTTAGGATGGGGGTGGGATATTATGGTGGTGTGGGTTTATTTTGTGGTTATTAGCAGCTATGATGTCAAAAGGTGTGTGTGGGTTGTAATATAATTGTGAATTGAGTATGTGTGTAGGGTGTAGTTTGAAGTGTCTGTATATTTCGTATTGTTCGGTAGTGTATCATTGGTTATTTCTGTGTTGTTTATGAAGAATTTGTAGGTAAGGTGTTATGTCTATGTCTATGTTATGTCATGTTTTGTGGAGTTGAGATGATCGGGGAAGTATGATTGGTAGTTATTGTTTGTTAGTGCTTTTATATGTTCTTGATAACGTGTGTAGAAGGATCTCCCTGTCTGGCCTATGTAAAAACTGGGGCATGAACTGCAAGTTAGTTTGTAAGCTCCAGTGGCGTTGTAAATGTCGTTGATATTGTTGTTGGGTTTAAATTGTTTATTGAGAGTGTTGTGTGTGGAGTGGGCTATTTTGTAGTTGTATTTCCGTAGTGTGTTGGTTAGAATGTGGGTTTTGGAAAATCTGTATGATATTGATAAGTATTTTATGGGATTGTCGTGTTGTGTTTGTATTTGGGTTAGTAGGTTTATTTTAGGCGGTTGTAAAATTCGTCAATCATTGTTGGGTTGTATCCGTTACTTTGTGCTTTATGTTTTAAGGTGTTTAAGTTCTGGTAGTGTTCTTCTTTGTGCAACAGTGTTTTAAGCAGGCGATATATCATGGCGTTGTAATCGGCTAATTTAGCATCATACCACAAATACACACAACCATTACATGAGAGACATTATTAGAGGTAAATTGTCTTTCATATAAATAGCTTCACCCCAGTGAAGCAAATAACATTTTACATGGTTAATCTGACTCTGCTACCAGTGGCGGTTTGTCCAAAAGGGCTCTGGGGTGCAGCCCTCCCAGTTACAAAAATTAATTTTTAATTAATATTCATTTGTCTTAAATTAGGTTAAGAAGAGCTTAGAATTATTTAAGCAATGTTAAAACCATAAAATATTTAGCAGTTAACGCACGAAATTAGCCGCAAGCTTACCCACAGCAGAGACCCCTAGACTAGTGCATTGAGTGTGCATGGAAAAGTTGAAACAGCCAAAACCGTGCGGTGACGTCACTCAACGCGCGTGTTATGGGTGGCCTAGGATGGAGTCCCGTCTTCATGCGCATGCGCTGAGAAATGACTAATCAGTGCTGCTACTACAATTCTGGCTAATTTAGGAAGCAGCATTGTAGGCTTATTTGTAATATTCTCACAAATAAATGTTGGTGCGTTTAACTCAAAGTAAACAAATCAAATTGTATAAGTGTAATCATTTCTTTTCGGAAGTTCTGGTGTTAGAGTTCGGAGTGCTCGTTAAGCAGATTAATTGAATGTAATTTACTATTGTAAGTGGGTTAAATAGATTTTCATATTTTTTTTACAATTTATTTCGAATTTTAAAACACGTGTTAGTACATTAAATAATAGTTTACAAAGTAGTCTACGACCTCAATTTTTCTTAATTTTCACATATGTTAATTACAAATACATTCTAAACAAGGGAAAATTATTTGAAATTTCGGAAATAATAATTATTCTTTCAATGTTCTGTTATCTTTCTTATTTGGATCCTAAGAATAAAATGGAATCCGGTTCTGTTTCCACATTTCAAATGATGTCAATTCAATTATTAGAGACGGCATAAAGAGTTTAGAACACAGAGTAGAACTAAAACGATTAGGTCCTTCGAGGCCTAATATGGTAATAAATCAATTACAAAGAAATAGAAAGAGAAACAATTACAATAGAAAATTTAGTAGACCCTAATAATTTATATAATTATGCTGACTGGTTATGTGGTTGTGGAATAAATAACTCTTTTTTCTGTTACCCATGTATAGTAATGGGATCAACCGTGGACTGTAGATGGAATACCTGACATTAAACATTTGAGTGAAAAAGTTAAAAAACACAAATTAAGTGAAAAACATATCAATGCACAAATCGAGTATGCTGTACTCGGCAAGGTCGATATAAGATGTCAGTTGGACACTGCTTATTGAATAAAAATTTAGAAAATGAATGAAGAAGTAGCAAAAAATCGTTATGTTTTAAGCAAGTTGATTGATGCAATAAAGTTTTGTGGTGCTTTTGAACTAAACTAATTTCACCGAAAACTAACGTTTGCTTAAAATTTTGAAAATTCATTATCACCACGTCGTTCTTCGTTGAATTTAAACTATTAATCTACGAGATACGCAAAACTTCTTTGTTCCAACGTTTTAAAGGAACTAGAAACTCACGAATAAGAGGAGAAGTTCTGTTTTACCCTGTCTTGCCCTGGGTGCTTTGTTTCAGCTTCACCCAGAGCGGGCTGACACTTTTACCGTGGAGTTGTTCAGGTTGTTTAATATTTTCTAAAGCTTACGTAGTATTTACAGTTGCAGTCAGAGTTGTATCCTCACAACATTCGACCAAGATGTAACGGCTAGGGCAGTCACTATCTACGTGAACATTTAATTCTATCTTGTTACAGCTGCGCAGAAAGTGGATTCCAAGCTATCCTTAGAGACGCTTAAATTAAACTAATTTTACAACTTCTGACAATGTGTTAATTTGAGTCGTTATAGACTTAGTTTTAAATAGTAGAGGCAACGTTATATCTATGTGACGTCACCAAAATTGCTAAAACCTTATACCTGAAGATGTACAAAGTCAACGGAAACACGAAACCTAATTCCAAGGTTCCACAAAACTTGTAACACAGAAAATTCTATACACTGGAGGTTTTCATAAGCATTTTATAAGAATAGGTTTGGTTGTAGCAAAAACCAAGTAAAGTCTACGAAGTTAGGTTATTACACTCATGAGTGAACCCTAAATTTTATATTCCTATCCTAATTACATATATTAAACAAACCGTCTATATCACGCATTCTATTCAGAGGAACGGCATTGAAAATATCATCCTCAAGCTGTTAATGTAGACTTAAATGTGTTTCACTTTTCCCAGATATTCTAGATCGCCTATTCCTTATTGGATTATATAGGCGAGGTGTTAGATCCCACAGGAGAGCCTACAATTTGTTTGTAAAGTTCATTGTTAACTTAAAGTAAGCATTATAAAGTAAAATTGTAACTAATTCCAGAAACCCAGCTTCATTAAACTTCTCTTTATTAAATAAAGAGTTCTCCTATTAAATACCAACGTTGCTACGTTATGAAGAATGTAATTTGTAAAACAAATCCAATATTACATGTCTTTAAACTTTACACTGCATCTTAGAACTAGCCCCTTCAATCGTACTGCATGCAACTGCGACTACAATGTTGTCAAAGTATGCGCATGGGAAAATAGAAGGGGCAATGTTTGTAGTTTAATACTGTATTAAACAATCTGTTTAACATATTTTTGTCCTTTAAATAAAAACTATTACAAGTATTCAAACTGTAAATAGAGAGGAATAAAAAGGTAAAAATACAAGCATAATAATGTGGAAAAATATAATTACAGTTGTACCTCAGTATCCGCGGCCGCGGGTAATAAGGACTAGGTGTGTTAAATACTATACCTACAGACAATTACAGTATGCAGGTGTACATGTACATAGATACGGGAATTGCATAAGTACATTATAATTTGTAAAATGTTACAGTACAGTACATAAATATTGTACAGAATAGGCATTGGGATTGCTGTTTGTACTTACCTTCACATAGTGTACAGTACGCCATTCCTCTTATAGCTACCAACAGCAAATGTTTGTTATCAAATGCTGAGGCAATTATTTGACTTCAAGAACTTATTTAATAGAGCTGTACAGAGAGTATGTAGGCTATGTGTGAAATGGTACACTTCACAATTTACACGTTAAAAAAAATACTACGTACGAGAAAAAGTTTTAAGTTGAAGCTGAGAACAAGAAATATTTACTTAGAAACATCTTCATCTGAAAGCGGAAAAGACTCGAAAAAAACGGTCTCTTACGTTTAGTGATGCTGGCGATAACTGGCACTTTTTTTCTACTTGAAAAAACATTGTGATAGGAGATTATTTTTTTTCACTTCGCTGAAGAGTTGCTGAAGAGGCTGCATGTTTATCCAGCGCAAAGGCAATTATTTGACTTTAAGAGCTTATTTAATAAAGTTGTACAGAGAGAAGGCCTATGCATGTGCGGAATGGTACACTTTACAAAGAACACGTAAAACAATTATCACGTACAAAAAGAAGTTTTAAGTTAAAGTTAAGAACAAGAAATATTTTTAGTCAGAAACATAAAAACACTTCACGTGGAAGTGAAAAAGCGTCGGTGTTGGAAAAAGAACTGTCCAGTGAGCTTGACGCTAATGGAGAAGTTGAAATAGGTTTATAATGGGTTTATTGGCAAAGCGATAATGCCACATGCTTCACTGTCTGTAAGCTGTATGCTGCTTTATAGGTCATGTGAACACCATTGCAGCTACTAGTACCAGCTACTAGGGCTGTTAAACCAATTTTTCATTTACGTGACTTTGATTTTCTGACTGAGCAGTCTATTATTTTTTTATAAACAATGTATTTAAAGTTTTTTTGCTTATTTATTTAAGGTGATTGTAGATAAGGCCCCCAAAAGGGTTGATTTTTGCCAGAAAATTCACTTTTTCGTTTCGGAACCTCAATTTTGTGTTTTAGCAGACACAAAAACGTATTATACTATTACTTGATTCACTTATTTCAAGTCATTCATTTATCTCTGCTCATAAGGGTTGTTTTTGCCCCTATAAGGGCAATGGGCATTTCCTCAACACAGACTATTGTCACTAATGGACCTTATATATTTTAAAAGAGATTGCAAAAAATTTCAGATCACTCGATTCACCGTCTTAGAGTTTCTGGGTTTGGCCTTTTTAGTGACTTCCTTTATCCCACTAATGGATATATTTAGAATTATCAAAAACCTCCTTAATAAATATATTTCATTAAAAACAGCTGAGTATGATTTGTAAACAAATAATACATCAAAACGCTTTCATAAAAATTATTGTTTATAAAGATATTTTGTTATGAAAAACTTGAATTTGGGCCTATTATATGATATTCAATTTGTATCAATAAATAAAATTATACAATACTTCTATCTTTATTCGGATCCAGACTATGGAGTTTGTCGTGTGCTAGTAATTAATTAATTAGATTTTGTTGTTTTTAAAAATTTACTGAAAAGATTCAATAAATCATTGACTTTACTGAAATTAGTTTTGAATGTGCTTGTACCCTCAGTGGAAATTAGCACGTTCTATAAACTTCAAGAATAAACGCTGTCTTGAGGAAAGCTTCACAATTTGTCAGTAATGGGCATTGCTTTGTGACGTTATGAAAACATCGGACTTAGAAACGTGTAGTGCACAAATTTGATGTTGCGAAGAACGGTAAATTTCCTCCTCAAATAAGAAAAGCAAACCGTATAAATTAAAACATCAGCCCCATTTATTCACGAAATACAACGGATAGAACTCACTTTCGCCGTCCACCATTGCTATAACTAACATTTTACTTAGCTTAAAATAATTTACAAAATAATGTATACTGATTTAGAAATTAAAAAAAAAAGTTATTTTTAATCCCCCAACATACAATTTAATGTAATGTTTTATTTTATTAAGTAATTCTGTTCGTTGCTCACCTGAAATGACCCTGTTCTTCAAGAGATTTAGAAAAGGTTGTGTCGAAAGGGGTAATTTAGAAGATTGGTCGAGACAAAGAACATGTAAGCGGGTAGACATTCATTTCAGCATTCTGTGAATAGAAAATGAATATTAAAAATAAATTTAAATGCGGATCAACAGCTTCCTAATGCACATCTATGTAATGTTTTTTAAATGTTCGTCTGGACTATTTAAAACAAGGCAAAACAGTGCAACACAACAGAGTAGTGCCAGTTCAAAACTTGCCTTCTCCACCAAAAATTGAAATTTAGTTAGCTGTGAATTCATATAGTATTTTTCATGCTCTTTTCAAATATAACATCTGTTTGAATCAAAACTCTTTATAAATACATTTAAAATGAAGACAAAATCTTGTGTTTGTTGCAAAACTGGCTATATTTGGGAAATGTTTTACTGCAAATCTTGCCTACTCCATTTTAGCCAATAGAAAGCTTCCATTTACAATAATAAGCATGGCCGCCGATCAGCTGATCCGTTAGTCTACAAGTGGTTATCATTATATTCTCAAGTACATTAATTGTAGTAGGCCACACCGAAAAAGAGCAGACAAATTGGAAAGTTCTCGTAAAGCAGTTTCGATTCAGTACTTTGTTAAAGTTGCTGATTGTAAAAGCTTTCAGTTACCTGTTTGTCAGAAATCATTCTTACAGATTCTTAATGTTTCAAAAGATCGAATACAAAGAATTGCACAAAATAATCTTCTGACAGGAGAATTACCCAGAGAATGTCTTGGGGGTGACAGAAGGTCTGCTTTTTACAAAGACTGGAAAGATTCTGTCAGAAAGTTTATTACATCACTGAAATGAGTTCAAATAACGTATTCATCTACATATGGATGGAACATGAGTTTCAGAAAGCCTCCAATGAAATTGCATCCTTCGTTTATCACAGACTGAATAATACGATTTTCGAAGAAAATGTAAAAGACGTACGACTGTGTGCTGATGGTTGTGGTGGTCAAAACCGAAACTCCACAATGATAACAATGTGTATGTCTTGGTTGGCTACTTGTGCACCACCACACATCAAAGAAATTCAAATAATATTTCCAATTCCCGGACACTTTTTCTTACCAGTCGTCAGAGTATTCCGAAACATTGGAAGAGCTTTAAAGAAGAAATCAGTGATAGTGAACCCTCAAGAATACATTGAGACATTAAAAAACTTTGGAACAGTCACAGAGTTAGGAAAAGATGTTGAAGTTTTGAACTGGAAAGAAGCAGTAGGGTGTGTTGTTAAAATTCCTGGGCAATGGCACTTCAAGGTTTCCCGAGTTAAACTGTTTTTTCTACGAAAAACTCAGCGAAACAACATGCTAGTTCCAGGCGAAGTAAGTTATGCATTTAAATGTGGAATGCCAAAATCAATTCTCAAGAAAGGAAAGATGATACAAAACTTCAAACCTGCAACTGTACCTGTAGGTGTTCCTGTCAAACATGCCAAACTAAAAATCTTATTCAAAAACATTTTGGTACAACGTGGAAACAAAATAATGACTTGGAGTTTTATGTGAATGTTCTTAACAGAACAACGGTTGTAGAAAATGGAGAAGATGAAAGTCAAGTTAATTTTTATAAGCAACGAGAAGACGATCCAACAATTTTCGAGGAATCTATTTTAAAATGGTGAATATTTTTCATAAAATGATTATTTTCATAATGTACTTTTGAATAAATTATTCATATAATTTTCATTTATAATAAAATTTTCAAAGTTGTAAAAATATGTACTGAAACAATAGACAAGAGACAATTTTATATTTACCTTTTTAACATTTTGTAATAATTTTTTACTATATTTTTTAATTTTACTAACCACTTTTTCCTAAACATCAATAATAACAATAATAATAATAATGAGTTACATTTTTAATAGTCTGTGTATTTTTTATTGAACGACTTCAAAACCTGTCTTATCCACAACATTCTGTTTCAAAACTTGCCTTCTCCAAGTTGCCGATGCAAAACTTGCTGTTTAAAATTTAAACGTATATTACGTTATATTTATTATATTTATATTATATGTTATTCATTGTATTTAGATTAACTCATATTTTTATACTACTAAATGGTCTATACTACAACATTAAAAAATTGCTCTAAAATACAAAGACGTTTTACTGTTATCACTTTTTTGTCTTTCCTGAAAAATTTTGAAAAATGGAGAAGACAAGTTCTGAAATGGCACTACTCAACAGTACTTAAACAGAAAAGTAAAGTCATTGTGATTAGGCGGTAGCAAGTAATTAACAGGATCTTCATTCTGTTACTCTTTACAATACTCTTATCGCTTACAATATAAAATGTAATACTATCATCATATAATGCCAGCTCATGTAATGCCAAATGCCCCTCAAGTTCTTACACTGGGTGCAAATTGTCTCGCGCTGTAAAAGTACGCTATGCTCTGATCAGCTGTTGCCATCATCGCGTAGCGCTGCAGGGAGAAATTGTAGTATCTAAATACAATAAAACTCCCTCTTCTCCGAAATAATTGGGGCAGAACCATTTCGGATAAGCAATGGTAAGTATCCTTAGGTATATTTCTTCAAGTAAAACCACGTAACACCTGTTTTACTGGAAATATTACAGTAGTTGCATTTTCTAACAATCTCCCAATCCTCTCACATTAACCGCATTGGCGTGAAAATTGTGTAAAAATTCCATTGTTTTTGTAAAATAGAAAGCACATTTTTATAATTTGGGTGTTTTTCAATTCCATCTATTAGCTCACACTATCCATATATATATATATATATATATATATATATATATATATATATATATATATATATATATAGCAATATGTATTATTGTGTATTAATAAAGAACTAAGTAATTGTAATTATTCATTAATTGTAATTGTAAAATAAAAAATAACTAAATTGGTTTTATTTTTGTTGAGCTCAGTAGGAATTTACGTTAAAAAGATTTTTTTCTGTATAACTTGTTTTTAATATTGTGCATACTACTGTGCTAAGATTATATCTATTTCGGTGGCATGCGGCAATATCCCACAGGATGTAATTGCGTCACAGATAAGTCGCAAGAGTACATCCTAAACAGCTAGGAGCTACTAAAGGCAATAAAACTCAAGGCTAGTCTATAAACGTATACGACAAGATATAGTCTCCTGCTTGGTGTGCTCCCATACAAGCTGAGAGAGCTTGC
Source organism: Prosapia bicincta (assembly GCA_036971475.1). NCBI lineage: Eukaryota > Metazoa > Arthropoda > Insecta > Hemiptera > Cercopidae > Prosapia > Prosapia bicincta. The sequence goes on along the minus strand of JBAIZL010000009.1, from coordinate 46,518,877 downwards.
TGAGTTCCTAAACTTATTTAGTTTAGCAACTAGGAGCTACTAAAGGCAATAAAACTCAAGGCTAGTCTATAAACGTATACGACAAGATATAGTCTCCGGCTTGGTGTGCTCCCATACAAGCTGAGAGAGCTTGCTGAGTTCCTAAACTTATTTAGTTTAGCAACTAGGAGCTACTAAAGGCAATAAAACTCAAGGCTAGTCTATAAACGTATACGACAAGATATAGTCTCCGGCTTGGTGTGCTCCCATACAAGCTGAGAGAGCTTGCTGAGTTCCTAAACTTATTTAGTTTAGCAACTAGGAGCTACTAAAGGCAATAAGACTCAAGGCTAGTCTATAAACGTATACGGCAAGATATAGTCTCCGGCTTGATGTGCTCCCATACAAGCTGAGAGAGCTTGCTGGGCTCCTGAACTTATTTAGTTTAAAGTAAAATTATTGCTTACCTCCACCAGATGTCGTTCCAAACAACGAAGCCGAAATGTCGCTCCTGAAAAAATACATTATAATTTGTAAACATTTATTGTAGTAAAAATTATAAAGAGATAAGTTTATATGGACATTCAGAAAATAGATAAATGGGTATTTAGTTTGGTAGGTAAAAATAGAATGATGTACCTTAACCCTATTGGAAGTTGTATAGAAATGCTTACATGAGTATTGAAGTTTACTTAAGGTGTAGGCTACTACAGGATATTTGACTCTTAGGGAATCAAATTAATACACAACTAATTGTTCTTTAATATGACAGATTTACTTTAATTTTGAGTTCAAAGTTGTAACATTTACAGGTAGTTATACATAAAATAACTTGTCCAGCTCTAATTTGTCGACATGCATCAAAACTCTTATAATTATTCATTCTATTAATAAAATCTTATAAAATTGCACATAATTATCTTAAGGCGTGTATAGGTTACTGCACTTGGTTTGATAAAGCTTATATTTGAAATTATTTCTTAAAGAAATTAATGAAAAGTTTATAAAACCTAATATTTTTATCTTAAAGAGTGGGTTTTTAATTTAAGATAAATTAATAGTTTTAGTTGTTAACAAATTATCTCCAGCATGGTTTCTTGTTTCACTTCACTTGATAGCCCAGCCACTTACTAATATTTCTCTTATTTTACTTCACTCTCCTATTCTAGAAATGCTTCTATACAGTACGTAAACTTTATTTCCCCTCACTAACACCCTGACTACTTGGTTATCCCCCATACCTAATCCCCCTTGCTACTTTTATTTAGCGAGTTTACTTTTTTTGTTTTAAATTAGAACTTGTTCCGAAATTACCCTGTCGCCCCCTCGAATCCTGAAATTTGACTAACTCATGTTTCCTTTGGATAGT
>JBAIZL010000009.1:46486106-46511106 GCA_036971475.1 Prosapia bicincta | reverse complement strand
AAACAAAAAAGGAAATGATAAATGTATGAGGTTTAAATTCATATAGACACAGACGTATGCCTAAAATATGGTGTAAATCAATTTGACATGAAAATTATATTATTTTGTTTGTGTTTGTAATTGTAAAATGTTTTCCTGCATGTTTTTTTGCCTGATAAGTATTTCTGTCACCATATAAATAAATGTTAGTGTAATTTCATAAATGTAATATTCATTGTATGTGTGTAGTTTTGCATCCAAGTCCCATTTAAGTCTTTTAAGAGAGAGTTAAACACATGCATTAAATAGCCAACGAAATCACTGAAGAGTATAAAGTTGATTGTGCCTAAACTAATTACACAGTGCAACAGTTACATTGTTGTGCAGGTTTGTCTAGACAGTAAATACAGTTTACCAGCAGCAAGTCAAAATAAAGCAGTTACTTCAAGATTTTACAAGGTGTGTTCAGAAAGTAAGTACCATTTTCCTAAACAGTGAAGAATATTGCAAAGCATCACTCTAATGGGACACTTCACTCATGTTTCATCCATTGGAAATTATCAGCATGGTGATTGTATAGTTTGGGCTTTGTAATCTGTGCATAATTGTTTCTGTTTTGGTAGTGGATTAGATTCAATAACTGAATTTAAGATAGCTATGTGACCATTCAAGAATTATTTAAAGCAGGAATTTTAATCAATAACAGATGGGATGATTTATAATTCAATATTTTTTTTACAATTACAATTTTAAATTAGGAATTATAATTTTTCTAAATTTAATTCAACATAAACAAAAACCTTTTTTCACTTTCTTCCTATGAAATTTAAAGAATAGTTCAGTTTATTTTGTTTCAATCTTTACATTTCATACAAAACATTATTTTTTTTCTATGATTAAAAGTCTTTATTCAGATGAAGTCACTGTAATTGCTAATATTTTGTGTTAAATATTTACAGTGTACTTGAAGTGTTACAAATAATACAAACAAATCTTACTAATACAAACAAAATCTGTTTGTTTTTTCATAGCAGTGTCTTACAAATAATTATTATTTTTTAAGAGAATTGCTAATTTTTTTAAAACTAAAATTGTATTGTTCTCATTTTGTATTAATACGGTTTTAGTTCTCAATAGAAGAAAATTGTGACAAAGCATCAGCCAAGATAAGCACTAATAATAACAGATTGGTATGCCATATTATTTCATTACGAAAATGATATATTCCAACACATTTGAACTTAAATAATAATAAAATATTTGACTTTTTTTTACATTCACTAGATATAGACACAGTTTTTATCATATTAACTGCAGCAGTGCTGAATTAGGCTCTAACTTCAGGGTGGCACTTACCATCTATGTATATAGCTGAGCTCACATTTAGGTCTCAAATTCTGGTGTAGTTGTATGACCTGTAAGCAGGTGATCAGTCAATAGTGCTTGACCCTCTATAACCATCATGTGGGTAATTCACAACAAATATCTGTTGAATAATACCCCACCCTGGGGGCAGCCATCCGAGACCACCCCACTTATCAAACACCCCATCCAGGATGCAGTACTTATATGGTTTTCCAAGGAACTCATCCAATTTATAATTCCGTCAGAAATGCTGTGATCCTTAACTGCTCTCTTGATGGCCAGCCTAGAGGTACTATTAAAAGCCCCTTCCAAATTAAGAAAAGCCCCACCCAATACATATCCTCTTGTTGTTGATCTGACCTTCAATAAAGTCCTCAACTGACAACAGCGCAGTCTCCACTGACCTACCAGTGCTGTAGGCGTGTTGGTCCTGATGAACCGGATACTGCTTCAGAGATCCCCCTTCAAATAGTAGTCCACCAGCCTTTCCAGTGTCTTTAACAAGAAAGGTATAAGGCTGATAGTTTTGAAGTCCTTTACCTTTGTATATCCTTTCTTCCCCGGTCAAAGGGACAAAGATAACTTTTGTTTTGAGCCACTGCCTTGGCGTATAACCCAGGGCAACACAGCCCCTGAGTAATCCCATCAATGGCCCTATAATTTCCTCCAAGCAATTCTGTAGTAATGCTACAGTAATATTATCCAATCCAGGTGCTTTAAACGGCTCAAAAGACAAAATCACCTCTCTCACCTTTTTCGCCGAGATCACCTCTTCAGCTATATTCCATTCTGCCCTTAGCACAGTATGGCGAAGGTTTTGAGCACCGCCCCCTATCGGGAAAACTGTTCCTCATCAGCAAACTCAGGGTGTCAGTAAAGCTACCATCAGCCTCAGAAGTTTCCTAAGGAGAAAAGTGAATTTTCAATATGCTGAAAAGAAAATTCATACTGAAATGGAACTACAGATGTTAGTTGTCAACCCTAACCTCGGTTCCCAAACTTCACAACTTATAAACATTTTTATGTTAATGTTTTATGATTTTATCTTGAAACTGTCAGACTTGATTGCCAGTACACACCTTATTTCAGAGATACCATTCCTTCCCTAACTTTGTTAGCACATAATTCAACACTGTTTACTAATTTCCCCTCTTGCAATTAACATTGTCTTGTTCGGAATGTATTCTTGAGTAACACTTATGAAAAGAAAAAATCCAGGTTACCTGGCATTTTGTAAAGTTTATTACTCTAAAAACATTGTTCAATAGGACCAACCACTTAATCAGACCAAAGCATGCCAGTCCTGACGTGGTCCGATTATCTGGAACCTACTGTGTTGTAGGAGTCACTCGCTACTTCATTTTAGTAACTAAATATATCCTGCGCCCTTGAGCTATAATGTTCAGTATTTATCTCGAGAGGTTTATATCATACCTTTCTAAATATGGCACTATGTTAATTCCTAATTTTGAAAAATATTGTAACATTTTAAAAATGTTAAACATAAGTTGTCGCTCTTGATGCCTGTAACACATAATAGTGAATTTGCTTTCCTGGTATCAATAATGGCCATTATTACAAACCATCTGTCAACTTTTGCTGTCGTTTCTGTAAGGGATTTGCCAATTTTAACAAAATTTTACTACTCATGGAAAATTCATATCTTAAATTTAACAAAAATAACAGACCATAAGCTGGAGTTCTCCATCAACTTGAAAAATTGCTACACACTTTTGTTACATGCTTCATTTGTAGATCAGTATGGCAAGTTATTTACCCAATTTTATAGATGATCTTTAAAAATGGTTTAATCCTTTTTTTTGTAAAATTTGTGGCTTTAGTTTTTCTGGTAAAATTGTTTTGTCATTTGATAATTTAAAAATAGACTGGATAATTTGGGTTCTTTATGTAAGTAAGATTGGCATTGCTTCATATAAACTGCTTATTATTACAAATAAACATTATTGCTTTTGATTCAGCATATCCTAAAAAAACGTATTTTAAATATTGAAATTGTTTTTAAAACATATAACAACATTGTTTTTATTTTTTTATTATTTTTTTGTTAATTTGTATTTATAGTTCTATTTCTAAACCTCCCATGGCCCAAAAAATTTTGTATGTACATCGTCACAAACCTCTGAAAATTACATCTTGCCTTGGCTCTCTTAGGATGTCATTCAAACTGTATTTTTCTGTTCCAGTTGGAAGTCAACCACACATTCAAGTGATTCTACCACATGGACAATGATGCATAAATGGGAGTTTATATTAGTAAAAGTTAAAACATTATTAATAATTCTTTAAGTATTGTTGATAAAAGGTGGAATATTTTGTTGCACCTTTGTAGTTAAACGCAAAAAAATCATTAATTAGTTAAACAAATGCTTTGATATTAAATTGTATTAAATCAAAATCTAAAATGATGAATTAATAAAAGCAAATCGACATTAAATTTCAAATGAAAGTATCGGGAAAATATATATTTAACAATAAAATGTTGGCATAAATTTTATAATTAAATCTATAGTTAAATCTATACAGTGACAATCACTGTAATTGTCTAATTGAAGTTGTTGAATTATGCTATGTATGCATTTGATTGTAAATATATACAGTATGTATGTATGCATGTGTGTAATAAATAATACATGGTTATGTTTATGTGTATATGTATGCTTACAAAAGTATGTATGAATACATACGTACAGATATGTTGTGTGTGTCTGTGTGTGTGTGTGTGTGTTGAAATTCATTTTGTATTGATTGCAGTTTGGCAGTAAATATAAGATAATTTTGAAACTCTTGCAATTTATTATATACAAACTGAAACACAAAACATACAATACATATGTATATATTTATATGTGAGTGTGTGAATGTATGTGTGTGTGTGTATGTCAGTGTGTATGTGTGCGTGAATACACACAGTTACAGTAAATAAAATGGGAGCGAGAGAAATCTGTTGATTATGAAATTGTTGAAATATAAAATAAACTCGAAATATAAAGCCACTTAAAGTGATTTTTTTATTTTATTGTTTTATTTATTTATTTTTTTTATACATAACAAGTTATATATTATATGCATATACATAATTTTTATCTGTGTTTAGTACAAGTTGACTTGTATTTGCAGATTTCTCTTTTCAGCTTATTGGAATATTATTTCAAATTAAATTTGAAAAATGTTCACAATAAGATACTTTTATGAAATATTTTTAAACAGAGCTCTAACAATATATAAATAATATATACTTTCTTTTTTAAAATATAATACTCTTAGTTATAAGAACAATCAAATATCAATAATGAAAACAACTCACTTCATCTCTCAGGTGATATAACTCATAAAGTTTCTCTGTCATATGTCTGTTTTATAGAAAAATTAACACATAAAGTGGTCTATATTCTTATTTTTATTGCCAAATAAACACAAATAATTCATATGAAATTATTTATGTATTTTTTAAAAGTAATATATGTTTCTAATCAAATATGTTTGCTTTATTACACGCATAAATAAAGTTGTCAGATATTTTTCTGTAACAAATATAAAGTATGATCTGAAGTAACACATGCAAAATATTTTCTCTTTTCTTACAAATAATATCATGGTTATAAAAGGTGTTCTTGATATGATAAAAGGGAATGCCAAATTTGACTATTGAATCACAAAAACTTGAGGACAGTTAATATTACAATGACCTAATTGCACTCTGACATTTAGAAATTAACTAGTATTTAAGATGTTAAGATTTAAAGATTATTATTTTAAAAGGAGACATTAAAGTTCATTTGGCAGTAATTGCCCAACGGTTTGATCCAGGTACTGGTTCTTGCTACTGAGAAAGAGGTGGAACTATGGGCAAGGTTTCTTCTCTAAATTATACATATTTAGTGCTGCAGGTAGATATAGATAAACACTACAAAAATGTGAAAGGAATCTTTTTAAGTTGCATTGTTTTACCCTGTGGCTCATTAGGAACAAGAAGAGTTAGTATATAAATTAGTGGTATAATACATTTGTGGAGAATAAGAATTTACTATTTTTTCTTTGACCTGTTAAAAAATAAATTGTTAACAAGGTTAAATAATGTCAAATAGCTTGAAATCACTTTTTGTATCATAAATATTTTTTGCATCAATTTCTCATAATATTTGTCCTTGACAATGGAACTAATCATTTCCTTACTATATAATTTAATAATATTTTGGTTTTACTTTTACCAGGATATCGAATCGATATCACTTGCTCTGCTTGACATTAAAAAAATTATTATTTGTTTATTGTTTCCAAGAAAGAAGAATTTTCATAATGGGTAATTCAGTGCAGTAACGTGGAATATATACCACTCAGATATATTTAAAGTAGATAAAGCTAGAGTCTTGATTGTTTTTTTAAATAAGTAGATAATAAAACATTGCTATATGTACTTTAAAAAGTATATATATGCATATGCATACATACACATACTTACATATTAAATATAACGTTTTCAAAATTTTAAATTTGAAAAATATTTACTAAATTTTTGCTGACTAATTTTGTGTTTGCATCTTCTGGTTAACATGAAACTTCAATGAGCTAATACAGTAAATTCTTGTTATAATGATCCTTTGAGAGGGTGTAGAATTTTTATTTCATTAAAATAAGGTTCATTTATACCATTTTTTTCTCCTTTTGCCTGTTAAGGATAGGAACACTTTGAAATAAAAATAAATAACACTATTTGTGCACAGTGAAATATGTCTGTCCATTATGAATTCTTACAAAAATCATCAGATTGACATGAAACTTTAAGAAATTGTTGAGTACACTTCTGCAAAGGCTTCTGGTGCATTTGTAGCCAGATTGGTCAATATTTTTCAGAAATAAAACCATAAAAAATGTTACAACTTTATACCTGTGCATTCACTTACTTAAATTGAAATCTAAGAATTATTCATATAGATGTGACTAATTAAAATTGATGGCAGTAATAATGCTATGACATACAGCTAACACTTAAAATTAAGTGGAATCACAAGTTTATATATATATATATATTACGTTGTCCATTATTTTTTCGTTGCACTTACTTTATGAAGTTGATATATTACTGTTGTAAATTCTTTTATCTACCACTAAGTGCAATAATTTTACCTTGTTGTGATGAGGCACCTTTTGCTCACTTGACCATTGTCGAATCACTGATTATTTTTTCTGGTGTAGATGTTCGGTGCGTGATGTTGGTATTTGTTGACGTTACACTCATTTTCTCTTGATCTGCGGGTATGATGTTTTTATATAGTATGTCTTCTCTATATATGGCCTGTAGGTTCATTAAATTGCTGTGTGTGTTTTTATAAATGTGATATTTTTCTATTGGGTTATAACCCAATATGCTTTTTTATGCAGGATAGTTGTAATATGTTAATGTTTTTTCTAACATCTAGGATTTAAGTATTTTTCTATACCCAAAGTTTAATTTTGTCTGTCCCATCAGTATTACAACAGAATACAACTGTTATTTTATTTACTTTTTGGCATCTAACCCCTTGGAAGTTCAGAGTTCTATCTGGCACTCTAATATCAGCAATATTTTTGGCAACTTGGTTTTTTAAAATTATAATACTCTTAACCAATTTTTGACCTATTTTTTATCTAATTTACTCACATCCCCAGAAATGAGGAAACGTTATTTTTGTTTTAGAACCTTTAGAGCCATCCATCAAAACATTCTAGGATAGGGTTGCCCCAGTTCTTTTTCTTTTGTTTTCATAAGCGGTCCAGAAATCAGTATCTTGGACAATCTCTTACTTTTAAACCAATCAAACAACTTATTTTCAAACTTAATGTGTCCCAAAACGTAAATTCTTCTTGTGTGCTATTTCCTGTCCATTGTGTAACGATAATTAAGTTGATTTCATCTTCAGAAGAACAATTGTAGAAAATATAGACTTTGAAATACCATATTTTTCCGTAATTACCTTTCTGGTCAAAACTCCTTCATCGACTCCTTTAAGTATTGAATCAATCAACTGCACGCTCTGAGAACTGAGCTAAGAGTGGATAAACAGACAAGGTTGTTTGTGTGCAGCAAGGGAGGGATTTCATAGCCTAATTTCCTGGAAAGGTAGAAGCTACTTCTCTGATACATTTCCTAGAGTATAACTAATTTCTGGAGTATCTTATATCACTATAAGATAAACTAAACAATCTAGGATCCTGAAAAGGTAGTGGTGTTTTTTTGTACTAATGAACAGCAAATAATCAATTTCACTCTAAACTACAAGTTCGTTTCAATCAAAAACTAATATTTTTAAGGTTCAAATAGAGTCTGTAGTTCGTTCTATGAGAGTTTATTCACTATAGCGAGGGATGGTTTTAAAAAATGTTAATTTGTGGGGAACAGTATTTTAGATCGTTATAACAATGTGCTTATTGTATCTGAAGTCATTGTAACAAGAGTTTACTCTAATAATAACTGAGTTTGGTGTTCAGCCTCAGATTGTTGTTCTGTGTTACACTTTCATACACTTTACCATTACCAGCTCAATTACAAAGCTACCAGTTTTATTAATCACTTTTAAATCACCAAACCCTTTATAAAGTGATTATGTTTTGATTGCACTTGTTTTTGTTATTACAAATTGTAAATAACATATACATATTACATTGCGTAAATAGAATTTGCAGAGGGATTGATGATTTACCAGCGATGTGGAATCAAGCTGACGTTGATAATTTCAACAACAGTGTAATGAAGGACATTATGCAGCTGAATACTAAACTTTATTATTATTTAGATCAAAATTGCATGTTAGCCAGAAGTTGCCGACACTAAATTAGTTTGTGAAACATTCTGTAAACTTGTCTTTTGAAATTTAAGTTCTTGCTTATTTAAACACATATGTACCTAATTTTAAGGGTGTTTTCTGAATATGGTGTACCATTGATATAATATCAATTTTTTATCTTCTTCGATAAAGAGGGGGCTTTCTTGTAGTTGAAGTCAACGAAATACATTATTATGATTCATGGGTTTAACTTATGTCTGTAGTTATTCAAAGTATGATGAGCCTAAATCTTGAAGTTCACTTTGATTTTTATCCTTTTAAAACAACTTATTGTGCGTTGTATTAGACATGTCTTACATTACCTAAAGGAAGGGTTATTTGATTTTAAAACTTAAGCAATGCTGCATTTTGAAACAAAATTTTCAGAAAATTTATATGCATTTATAACATTTGTTTATATAAAACACTAAATTGAGTTTATTTTAATACAAAATTTAGCTTCTTATCTATTATCTTGTGGCATTGCCACTGCTAAAAGTGACGTCTAAATATATTTAATACCCACTCACAAGGGTCTGTTGACTCTAAACATATCCAAAGAACATTCTAATATCCTGACTTCCAACAACTATAGTGGTGACTACATAACCCTGCATTTGGCCTTGAGATATCGCAGTAGGCGAGACGGGAGGTAGAGGGTCAGTATAAATACTTCCCTACAAACATGATAAGGACTGTTGAAACACTAACTTGCATGAGATGGTCAATATTAGATACATTTGATGATAACTTCTGCATGAAATAACAAACAATCTTTAAATATGTGTAGACATATCAGATGCAAAAGATGTTGCTGTTTAGAACATACTAAATATATAACATGTTTTCAGAAGTGGTAGTACATGAGAAATCTCACAATGCCAAATTCATGTTTATGTGGTACACACTGTATACAGTTTTACCTAAACATTGTTTTATAATAGGGCTACTTTTTTCAGGACTCGTGTCTTGGTGTTTATTGTCACCTAAGTATGATGAATTCACTGTAAATTGTACAAACCCTTATAAAAGTAATAACATTTATGTGCATCTTATTCTATTAAATCTGTTATTATATATTTTAAATCAATATTAATAACAGATTATGCTGTATGCATTATACGTATTGAGGCGCTATCCTGTTTATGGTTTTGGTTACTACACTATTTTCATACTTCCATAAAATTAAAGGGAAAACATAATAAATAGAATATATTAGTTTGAATATTTAAGAATTAAATTTAAAATATTACTTTTCGTTTCTTATATATATATATATATATATATATATATATATATATATATATATATAAAATAAAATAAATTTTCTAGATTTAACCATAATAAGAAAAAATGAAAAATTTGAATATATGATATACCGTAAACCAACTTTAACAAACCAAATTATACCAAATAATTCTAATCATCCATATAATCAAAAAATGGCTGCTTTATATAACTTATTATATAGAACGCATAAAATACCCATGAATGAAGAAAATAAAATAAGAGAAAAAAACATAATTTATCAAATTGCATTAGAAAACGGTTATAAAAAGAAAACTGTTGAGAAACTTAATTATAATATTTTTAATAAACAAAATAATAATTTAATTTGCAATAGTAATAATAATACAATATGGACTACATTTTTATTTATAGGCCATGAAATAAAAAATATCACCAAATTATTTAAAACACAAATATCAAAATTGCATACAAAACAAATAATAAACATAATAAATAACAATAATAAAATAATTAATATACATGAAAAAGGTGGTGTTTATAAATTAGAATGCGAAAACTGTAATAAAGCTTATATAGGTTAAACCAAGAAAAAATTAAAAGAAAGATATAAAGAACATTTGAATGCCTATATAATCCAGAAATATATAAATAAAATTTTGCAAATCATTGTATTAATAATAAGCTCCAATTTCCAAATATTGAAAATATCAAACTTATAAAAGAAATTAATAATGGATTTTCTTAATATATATGAAGCATTCGAAATATATAAATACAATAATAGTAACAAATTAATAAAAGAACAAATACAAATACATTCTAAATTTGATACTATATTCAATGTTTATAATGTCACAGCAACAAAATAAATTTTGCAATTTGTATAAATTTAGCAACATTTCTATTTCTAATTTAACATATGTTTTAGGCCTATAGCTTACATTATTGTAATTTTCATTCCTGATGATGTTGGTACTGTTTACCAACGAAAAGCTTTGGATATAAATTAATAAATATTCTTGTATTTGAATAACCTATGTTGTTTTAAAATATATATCAAATATTCTGTAGTTATGCATCTCGCTCAGGTTTTTTATGTTTTAGTGATGTATATAACAGCATTTTTTTAGTCAAAAACTAAAACTTTATTTCTAAAAATCTTTTTTTTCCATATTGTCTTCCATGCTTAAGTCTAACAAGTTCTAAAGTTAAAACAAAACTTTATTAAGTTAATTAGAGCTTAGCTAGTGAGAACTACAGTATTCACAAAGGTAAAAGTCAAAATAGTCAACTCAAAATCTCACAAAAAATTAGTTTTTAATAAAAGAACCAAAAAATTTTTTTTAGTAGTAGCGAAGCACTGAGGAAGGCGACATCATTGCCGAAACTAGTTTGTTGTGTGAGTGTTTATTAAAAACTAATTTTTGTGAGATTTTGAGTTCACTATTTTGACTTTTACCTTTGTTAAAACAAAACAACTGTTTTTTTTTTTGCAAAATATAAACGTAAAGTACAGAAAAGTCCATTGTTTCGTGTATGTCTTTCTATAAATTCTTCTGATGAAATATATAATCAGTTTATGGTTAACCAGTATTACAGTTTATGGTTTTGAGATGAACTTTATCTGTTTTTGTTACATTTTAATATTTTGTGTAGAATGGAATTATTTTAAAGATTTAGTATGTTTAGACGATAATTGATAGTTAATTTGTTTTAAATGTCTAGTCAGGATAAGTTATGTCATTGTATATTGGATATATCTCTTATTGCAAGTGCAATCAGATTAAATGTTTTTTTTTAATATTAATGATATGCATAATTTTTTTTTTAATTTATAGACAAATATTACATGCAGGTAAAAAAAGCAATAAAGATTCGAAATCATTTATGACTAAATAAATATAAGTAGTTTCCTACAATAATCCCATAAGTTAATGCTTATTTTTATAAAATATTTGTCAATAATCATATATATATATATATATATATATATATATATATATATATATATATATATATATATATATATATCTCACTGTTACATAATAATATAAGTGTTATTTAGGAATTTTATGAGAATAATATGTTGGTTACTTCTCAATAAATAGATTAATTACATGCTGGATATAAAATATTTTTACTAAAACACTTGTAAATATTTACAAACTTGCCTATAGTAGCACTTACTTATATTTCTTGAGGACGGCTGTTTCGGGAGATGTGTCCCATTGTCAACTCAGACCGTAACTGATCTCAAGGTTTTCGTAGGTTAAGGTGGGGGTGGGATATTATGGTGGTGTGGGTATAATTAAGAGTTATGATGTCAAAAAGTGTGTGTCAGTTATAATGTAATTTTGTATATTGAGTATGTGTGTAGGGTGTAGTTTGAAGTGTCTGTATATTTCGTATTGTTCGGTTGTGTAACGTTGGTTGCTTGTGTGTTGTTTGTGAAGAATTTGTAGGTTAGATGTTATGTCTATGTAGTCATGTTTTGGGGAGTTGAGATGATCGGCGAAGTTTGATTGGTAATTATTGTTTGTTAGTGCGTTTATATGTTCTTGGTAGCATGTGTAGAAAGACCTCCCTGTCTAACCTAAATAAAAACTGGGGCACAAACTGCAAGTTAGTTTGAAACTCCAGCGGCGTTGTAAATGTCTTTGATTTTGTTGTTGGGTTTAAATTGTTTATTGAGAGAGACATTGACGAAATCATCCACCTTACAAAATTAATCTATCTCAAAATTACTTCACCTACAATAACACATTCTGTAACCAAAAAGATGGCCTACCTATGGGTTCCCCCATAGCTAACATCTTAGCAGAAATATTTATACACCATATTGAACAAAACCACATTTTACACAGCAATAAATACTCAGATAACATAATTTACTGGTATAGATATGTCGACGATATCATAACATTATAGAAAGGTAACACACGCCGAGCACAAATATTTTTAAAACACCTTAATTCCATACACGCAAAACTAACATACACCATCGAAACAGAACAACAAAACTCTCTCAACTTCCTAGACCTTACAATTAAATGTACAGACAAACAAACACATAAATTCAACATATACCGAAAACCCACTAGTACTAATACTATACACAGCTCCTCAAAACACCCACACCAACATAAACTAGCTGCTTACAACACCATGATATATCGCCTGCTTAAAACACCGTTAGACAAAGAAGAACACTGCCAAGAGTTAAACATCATAAAACATATAGCACAAACTAACGGATACAACACAACAATGATTGACAAACTATACAACCGCCTAAAAAACAAACTCAACAACCCAAATACAAACACACAACACGACGTATAAAATACTTATCAATACCATACATATCATCCAAAACCCACAATCTAACAAACACACTACGAAAATACAACTATAAAATAGCCTACTCCATACACAACACTCTCAATAAACAATTCAAACCCAACGACATTTACAACGCCGCTGGAGTTTACAAACTAACTTGCAGTTTGTGCCCCAGTTTTTACATAGGCCAGACAGGGAGGTCTTTCTACACAAGGTACCAGGAACATATAAACGCACTAACAAACAATAATTACCAATCAAACTTCGCCGATCATCTCAACTCCTCAAAACATGACTACATAGACATAACATCTAACCTAAGAATTCTTCACAAACAACACAGAAATAACCAAAGTTACACAACTGAACAATACGAAATATACAGACAATTCAAACTACACCCTACACACATACTCAGTACACAATTACATTACAACTCACACACTTTTTGACATCATAACTCCTAATACTCCCAAAGTACACCCACACCACCATAATATACCCCCTCCCTAATACCCTAACCTACGAAAACCTTGAGATCAGTCACGGTCTAAGTTGACAATGGGACACATCTTCCGAAATGTCCGTCCTCTACAAATATAAGTAAGTGCCACTACAAAAATACTTTTATTTAGGCTATTGAAATTTTACTTTGGCTTTGTATAAGGCATCCATGTGAAGTTCTTATAGTAGATTTGAAACTTAAAATCAGCGTGAAAAAGGTATCTTTTATTTACCAACATCTTATCTTGAATTTAAAAATATTGTTGTATCAGGATAGGGTGTTTAAGAGATATTGCTTAGAGGAAGTTGAGTTGATATTCATTAGTGATATTTGTTCTGCAAGTGCTATTTTGATCAATAACTGGTATTAAACAGTTTGTTTAATGATCATTATAATGTGATACTATGATTGTACCATGTATTTTTACACATGGCATAAACTATTAAGCATATAATAGGGGATAGTTGAAATTGTATTTTTTGTTGCAACATATTGTGTTCACTGGTTTCGTATAATTAATATAGTATTTATTTTTTATTTCATTGTTTATTACAATTTTAGAGTTTTAAAACCAAATATATGTAACACAATGAAGAGAGACAGGTTTTTAATTAAAAATAGAGGACTATTATTTCAATGTTATTTAATTATAGATGTTTTTCATATATTATATATAGGAATTAATACCAATTTAAAAAACAAATTATTATAACGGAGATATATTTAAACATAGCAGTATATAAGGTACAATTTCATGTTGTAAACAGACAATTATTTATTTTGATTTGTTAAGATAAATTTGAACATAAAAACTGTTTTAAGTTAAATTTAATGTGCAATGTGCATGCATTAAAAATAATACTCAGTGTCTTATCAAACAATGAAAAGAAAGCTCCGAAGTTGTTATTCGTAATAAAAAACTAATTATATTTTCTTCGTATATTTAGAGATAATTTTCTAAATCAAATCACAGAGATTATTATTATTAAATACTTTTACATAAAGTAGAACTGTCTAATGTACAGTTGCAAAACATTAAATATATTTATTCATTTAAAAGTATATGTACACTTGTCTAAAGTATCACTTACGTTGACTTATAATGATGACTGCTGTAGTAAAAGTTGGCAGACATCTCTTGAAACAGCCATCCTCAATCAAAGTCCAAGCTTTGATACTTCAGGCAAGGTTATATATACACATAATGAATAAGGGTATGAGTAGCTGCAGGTCAAGATGAAAACAAAGACTATTAAATATGTTGTTTTAATTATGAAAATAAAAGTTTTTGTCAATAAATTATACATAATATTATAAACTGTTGAAACGGTTTAGTTTAAAGAGAAAAAATAGCATTCTTTTTTTACAATAGATTTTGTTTTAATTTCTGCAAACTAATGTTGTTTACAATAAATGTTTTACAAATTAAGACTTATACATCAGTTATGTTCTTTTATTATCTGAAAACCATCAGGTATTTGTAAATTTACTTTCACGTCTAGACAAATTGGCAGTTTATAGAAAATGAATATTACAAATATTTAATATGTCTAAAAACTCGATATCCGAATAAAAATTTGTAGAGTTAAAAGATGGCTCTAAACAAGAAGGGTGGTTTCCTTGGTAAAGATTCAGCAAATTTAGAAATGTATTTTTTTTTTTGCTTTGATATTTTCAATTATGATGTAGTTTGGATAAGTAGAATGCTTGTAAAAGATTGAAGAGTAACTGTTAGGTTTCATATCTCACCGATCCTGTAGTGGAGAAGCTGGCTTCAACATTATGGCCTATAACGGTGTTTTAATATGTTCAGTAATACCTGAAAATATTTTCATGATGTTTCATAGTATTTATTACAAGTATTACTTAATGTGTTTAAGGTTAGTGACAGATCACAGACCTAGTAGTGCAATTTGTCTTGTAAATGATAATATTTTTAATAATAATAATGAAATATTTGATTTTAATTATGCTAAAAGTATTGTCTATGAATGTTATAAACTGTAAATTATGGTTCAATATTAGATTAATAAACTTTTAGTTCTTGAAAAAGGATTTTCTGATAGAAAGTTAAAACGTAGAGTGTATTTGTATAAGCATGAATTGGTCTGTGATGTCACTCACCTTAAACACGTTAAGTAGATATTAACAGACATTAAATTAAGTTAAAACAAAGTATTACTTCATAACACAGGCCATTCAATAATATTTTATTCAATTTAAAGATTTCCAGTTTCACTACTTCAGATAATTTTGTTCTGAATTTGTATGTGAGTCTGATATAAAGAAAAAATGCTTTTAACATGATTTTTAAAGCTATTTGTGTAATAATTTTGTTAAAACCTGTTATAGATATTTTTTACTTCTATTTTTAACCAACAAAACTTGCAAGTTACTTTTTTTAGAGACTTTTTTAATAAATTTGGTCAGCTTGAAATCAGCCAGAAAAATGTGATATTTTTACAGTTAATATATAAGCCATTGAAAGCATTAGTGGTGTAAGTCAGTTTTTTATCAAAATGGGTATTGAGTGTTGCGAGAAAATATGACCTTCATTCTATTTAATGTAAAGGTGGTGTAAGTCTTATCTACCACATGAGCCTACAGAGTGCAGCACAATAAAAGAATATGGAATGAAACTAACCATAAGTATAATGAATAAGTGGTGCAAGTCATAGAATATATTCGTTGCTATCTTTATTAGATGTTCATAATCTTAAAATGAGTTCTAATGGTGAAAGTGTATGTAATAATGATTTAGAAGCTGACAAAGATATATTCAACCTTTGAACATATTCTTTTTGTGACCAAAGATGAATACAATAAATAAAAAGGAAAACAAAACAAAAAATGAAGAAATGTGGAAAAGAAATTATGCAGATTTTGGTAACATTGAATCTGCTTCAAAGAAAGCAATAAAATATGTACCTTCAGATTGGTATAACATCATGGAAAACGCAATAAGAAGTAACAAGTTCAGATTGAACAAAATGAACAGTGGCAGTTTCAATACAACAAATCAACTAATTTTAAACTACTTAACTAAGTGAATATGTAATTGCTTACTTGCTGACGCATTTCAAAACAGTCGTTCCTTTTACAAAGCTCAGGATTACATCAAGAAACTACAACAAATCAGATTTAAAAATTTATTTGTAGAAGAAAGACTGACAAAAAAAGGTGAAAAAGTAAACTGATTATACATTCAATGGATCAGAATTTTTAAAGATAAACCTTTAACAATGTTTTTTTTAAATTTATTATTATAAAATATTTTCTTTATTCTGTATTCTTAATAATTTTTGGATAGGTAATTTGAAAACAATAGTAGATCTAGGGTTAACTTGTAGAATAACTTTTTTTTAATATGTAAAATTATAAATTTGTTTTATAAGAGAAACTTGTCATACAACAACAAGCATAAATATAGTTCATTCAAAAGAAATAGTGAAGTTAGTCATTCAAAATAGGATATCAACTTTAACATGTTTAAAACATTTCTGGTTTAAGAAAAAAATAATGCTCATAAAATGAATCACATGAACATTAAACTAAAATATTTATGTGTAGACAGATTAAAATGTATTAAAAGATATATAAAGATTTTGGAAGTTATTTTAAGAAGGTTAAGTTCAGTATAATGAATAAAATTTATTTCCAAATATCTCAAAACCACTATTTTGGACTTACACCACTAATGCTTTCAGTGGCTTATTTATGTAAAATAAAAATTAAACATTTAATCCTGAAAGAAGCACTATACATAGATTTATAATCTCATCCATTTTGGTATATATATATATATATATATATATATATATATATATATATATATATATATATATATATAGAACAAAAGTCTAAATACAATTACAAGAATTATAATTGAATTTACAATTGTTTAATATTCCTGATGATGTTGGTACTGTTAGCCAACGAAAAGCTTTGAATTGTAAATTCAATTATAATTCTTGTAATTGTATTTAGACTTTTGTTCTTTATTAATACACAAGAAAACATACTGCGATATATATATATATATATATATATATATATATATATATATATATATATATATATATATATATAGCTTATTTTTAACCTCTGAAACACATTTCCTGAATCTACCTTCCTGATACATTAAATATGTTTTAAGTGTTAAAGTGAAATTTAGTATCGTAATTTCAAGAAAAAATATCTAATTGTGAAATTACAAATTTTAACTACAACTGTTTTAACCACCCTTTATTTTAAGTAGATTTTTTTTTTCCTTTTACCCGCAAGGAGAAAAAATGTTTTTAAAATTGTTGTTTGTGACCATATGTAACGTTTATCTCCAGTAATTTCTAGTAATGATTTAATTTTAATATCTCCATGACTGGTTCATTGTTCTTTAAAGCTATTCCTCTTGGTGTGAAGTACCCCATTCAGGCCAGAGAGGAATTTGTAAATGTGAAGAGAGTCTTTTGCTGATGAATAAACTGGATTGCTTTAAAACTGAAGGCTGACTGAAAGAATTACTTCTGATGCTAGCTGATGAACATTATTTCAGCATTTATTGTGTCACTCTGTGGCAAGAAATCCATTAGAAAAAGCAGCCCCTACCTATCCCTTAACACCATAAACCAGGTCTGTCTGACCTTTTTATATAGGAAAGTGAATCTAACCTGGAAGCATGAACACCATGTGTCGTAATGTTTTAATAAAAATAATACCTGTAACAGCAATAATATTAATAACCCATAAGTCCCAGACCAAACATTAATACAAAATAATAAACGATTAAACAAATCTATCATTTGTACCTGATTACAAGCCATATATAAGAAAACTTATATTATCTGTCTCATTGGTTAAACTTGTTTCATGCCACCTAAGTGAAAACTAAAAATGAGAAGGAAAAAGCTAGGTGTGAAAATGCTTCAAAAGGCGTACATTTATATACACTAATAATAACTCGTCTTTCTTAAAGGTCACTCAGATGCTGAAATTGCTCTTTGAAATATTACAAAAGGTAATATGTTGAAGAATAATGTCAAAAAATCATCCCCACTTTTAACAGTTTTCAATTGCAACAATTTATTGGATTCATATTTTGGAGATGAGATGGTGCTGAATTGGACATAGCTGAATACATAGTTTTCTGGGCTGAAATCGTTTGATTGAACTTGAATATATGGTAATGTTAAATGTCTTTGTTCTGTGGATTCTACTGTAACATGTAACAGTCATTTTTCATCATCAATTACAATTAGACTTGAAGGTTCAACACTATTAACAACCAAAGAAAGTACAAGCACTGGTCACACATATTGTTTTGTAGACCTCTCAACATCTTGGATGACTATCATGAGCATCTTCTGATAATTTAAGAGTTGTGTCTCAACTAAGTGAAGAGCACTCCTTGAGTCTTGAGGAATATGAAAGTAAAATTTTAAATTGTAAAGGATCTGTGTTCTCAATCTTTGTATACCCCTCTGCACTAAGTTTTCAGTAATGAGAGAGTCGCCCACTAAGTTGTTCATCACTATTATTTATGTTCATTTTTAAATACTTCCATTGCTCTTACTTTGCTAAACACTTCACTAATATACTGATGAATGTCAGCTGCTTTTGCATACCTCTCTGCACTAAGTTTTCAGTAATGAGACAGTCACCCACTAAGTAGTTCATGGCTATTATTTATGTTCATTTCTAAATACTTCCATAGCCTTTACTTTGCTAAACACTTCACTAATATACTGATGGATGTCCGCACTTTTTGCATAACGCTCTGCACTAAGTTTTCAGTAATAAGACAGTCACCTACTAAGTTGTTCATGGCTATTATTTATGTTCATTTCTAAATACTTTCATTGCTCTTACTTTGCTAAACACTTCACTAATATACTGATGGATGTCCGCTCTTTTTGCATAACTCTCTGCACTAAGTTTTCAGTAATAAGACAGTCACCTACTAAGTTGTTCATGGCTATTATTTATGTTCATTTCTAAATACATCAATTGCTCTTACTTTGCTAAACACTTCACTAATATACTGATGGATGTAAGCTGCTTTTGCATACCTCTCTGCAATAAGTTTTCAGTAATGAGACAGTCACCCACTAAGTAGTTCATGGCTATTATTTATGTTCATTTCTAAATACTTCCATTGCCTTTACTTTGCTAAACACTTCACTAATATACTGATGGATGTCCGCTCTTTTTGCATAACTCTCTGCACTAAGTTTTCAGTAATAAGACAGTCACCTACTAAGTTGCATGTCTATTATTTATGTTCATTTCTAAATACTTCCATTGCTCTTACTTTGCTAAACAGTTCACTAATATATTGTTGAATGTCAGCTGCTTTTGCATAACTCTCTGCACTAAGTTTTCAGTAATAAGACAGTCACCTACTAAGTTGTTCATGGCTATTATTTATGTTCATTTCTAAATACTTCCATTGCCTTTACTTTGCTAAACACTTCACTAATATACTGATGGATGTCCGCTCTTTTTGCATAACTCTCTGCACTAAGTTTTCAGTAATAAGACAGTCACCTACTAAGTTGTTCATGGCTATTATTTATGTTCATTTCTAAATACTTCCATTGCCTTTACTTTGCTAAACACTTCACTAATATACTGATGGATGTCCGCTCTTTTTGCATAACTCTCTGCACTAAGTTTTCAGTAATAAGACAGTCACCTACTAAGTTGTTCATGGCTATTATTTATGTTCATTTCTAAATACTTCCATTGCCTTTACATTGTTAAATACTTCACTAATATACTGATGGATGTCCGCTCTTTTTGCATAACTCTCTGCACTAAGTTTTCAGTAATGAGAGAGTCACCCACTAAGTTGTTCATGGCTATTATTTATGTTCATTCCTAAATACTTCCATTGCTCTTAGAAACATTTTAAACTTGCATTAAAATTTGTATTTTAATTTAATATACATCTATTAAAATTTATATATTTGACTTTTAAAAAAAGTCTGACTAAAAAACAAAAATTCCTAGTGGATTTTATAATAGTGATCTGCATTGCCAATGCAGTGCTCAAAAGATTTTTTACATTTTGTAATCAGTATTGTCAGATATAAATATAGATGATTAAACTGCTAAACTGTTATTAACTATTTTGTCTTCAATTTAATTAATGTGTAGAACTAAACGTTATACATTTTCACCTTAAAATATTGAACAAATTATACATTTTTCATGAATAATAACTGTTTTAGAGGCCAAATTTTAAACTTTCCCAATAGGCAAATGACCAACACCTTCATACTAAAATATTGTAATAAAAGAACTAATCTCGATTCTATAAGTTATGAAGAGTAGTTGCTTACAAAAACTTAAAATCTCTTAGCCTACTTCATGAGGAGTAAAATGAAACTTACAATGTGTGTATTTACCTACTCCAATCTACAAAGAGTAAGAGCTATACACATCACATTAGCAACAGCAGTTCAGTAAGTTTTGTTACTGATTAATAACTGAAAAGTGCACATTTATAACTCAGATGATTTATATATTAAAAAGTTAAAATCATGAAACAGTTGCTATAAAAAACTTCAGGGTGTTTTATTTCATGTTAGGGTTAAATATTACACTTTTGTCAAACTTATGTTTTCTTGTGTTTTAAAATTATCGTATTGTCATAATTAAATTTACTTAATATTTATAGTTTTAAAAATCTGCCAAGTGACTACAATATTTGTTTTTGATTTCTTGTAAATAAAATAAACTAGAAATTTAAAAAGAAATTTTTCAAGTGGTTAAAGTAAAATTTTTATATGTGATTACATCTATATTTGTTCATCCTTCAGCAATTTACTATCTTCATGATTTTGTTTTTAAATTTGTATTATTTAAAGGTTTTGTTTTTAAAAAAGTATATACAACTCTAGCATCATATGCTTTTTAAATAGATTCATACTTTTTACATAACTTTTTAAAGTAATGAATAGTAGTAAAGAATAATTAATAAAAATATGTAAATCTGGCATTTTAGAGTAAATAATATAAATTCATTTTGTAGATAAATTACAAATTTAATTACAAGTATTATATAAATTTATATACATACTTAATAGTTTATTTAATACTAATGTAGTTTACTAGTTTACATTAACTTAAACAATTTGTTACAGTCAGGTACTATTTGACAATTTTAATAATTTATGAATAATTTTACAGTTTTTCTGTAATTTGAATTTGTAAAAATATAAACAAATAATAAATTTTAATTATATTTTTTATATAGGCTAATGACAGATTACAGACAATTAATTAATGCTTTTTGATGTGTTAGCTCAACATTTCGAATTTCTTTCCAAAATTGTATTTCAAGAGCTCGTTTTTATTAAACCAATATACAACATAGCTTACAATTTATAAAATTCTTAACATTTCATTGTACATAATAAAAATCATGAATACAAAACTCTTAATAAATATTCTCATTTACAAGCTTTACAAGTCAAATTTTTATCACAATAAAACAGACAAATCACAGATACATACACTAACTCATCATACTAATAATAACAGAGTCAACACTTTTAATTTTAAACAACACAATCATTATAATATATACAATACATCGAGTGATCAAAAAACCTACACAAATTTTAAATTTCACTTATATTTTCATTACTAAAGATTCATATGCAGATGGCAAATCATTTCATTATGTCATTTTATTCAATTCATTTCTTCGTTGTTTTATTATATACCACATTTCCATATTTATAAAAAAACAAGAAGAAATCCATTAAATAAAATGACAGAATTAAATGATTTTCCATCTGCATATGAATCTTTAGTAATGAAAATATAAGTAAAATTTAAAATTTTTATCATTCTGGGGTTATTGTATATATTATAATGATGGTGTTGTTTAAAATTTAAAGTGTTGACTCTGTTATTAATAGTATGATGAGTTAGTGTATGTATCTGTGATTTGTCTGTTTTATTGTGATAAAAATTTGACTTGTAAACAAGAATATTTAATAAGAGTTTTGTACTGTTGATTTTTATTATGTTTAATATAATGTTATGAATTTTATAAATTGTAAGCTATGTTGTATATTGGTTTGATAAAAACGAGCTCTTGAAAAGGAATTTCGGAAATAAATTTGAAACGTTGAGTGTTAAAAAAAGCATGAATTAATTGTCTGTGATCCGTCATTAGCCTATGTAAAAAATTAATAGTTATTAACAGACAAAATAAAAATATTAGTTTAATTATATTACTGAACAAGAATATTACTGGTTTATTTTGACAATTTGTTATCAACCTTTAGCAAATGTGTTATTACTGTAGCCTTAATGTAAAAAAAGTATATTTTCAGTGTACTTTGTAGTTTAAAAAATCAAACTATGCATTTTGTTATTTTTATGCTATGAAAATGCATTAGACTATCCCCATTTGTGACTGTTTAAACAGTTTTTATAAACAATAATTTAAAAAGCAATATACATAACTCACTCTAGCAGTGAAAATTGGTTTACAAATCTATTAAAATGTGATGAACATAATGGTGATTACATTAAAAAAGAACATGTTAATAGTATACACATTGTTGATCGTATTTTAAAGGCTTGTAAATTTTTATTAGGTATTTCAATTTAAAAATTTTTGTTTAAAACGTTGAATGTAATTATTTTACTACAAAAGGGTCTTTTTGTAAATTTTTGAATTGACATTTGAAATAAAATGAAGTTATGGAATCTTTATTAAACAGATTATTTAAAATTGCTGTCGTTATTTGTATTCCTCTGTGGTTTCTTAGATTATATTGGGTAAAAGCAGGTATCTAAACACGGAGAATATGGAGAAAAGGATGATTTTACACAGTATTAAACCTAATTGCTAGTGATAAGATATTTAAATTATTTTCAACAGTGTAATGAATTACTTTCAGGAGAAAATAATACCCCCCCCCAGATTCAAGCTCTTTGGTTTGAAGTATGGTTGCTGTACAAAAGAATCTTAAAAATGAAGAATACTTTCAGTCAAAAGTAAACCAGAAAATTTTAAAATAATGAACGTCTCTTCAATAGAAATTAATTAATTAACCAATATAAAGTAGCATACAGTTTATCCTTTCTTAAATTACTGTACTTTTTATATATCTGTAATTGGTAATTACAAATTACTATTTTCCAGTAAAAGTTGTAATTTAATAACTTGTCCCAACTTATGAAATTGATATGTATTTATTCTATGGTTTTCAAGAATTGAAAATATAATATAAAATATTAAAAGTAATCGAACCAAAACAGATATGAAAATATATGAGAACACCATAAAAACAAAAATTATTAGTGAATATTTTTTTTACTTTAATTTAGAGAAAAATTTTTACTTAATATTGTATGAAAATTTAAACTATTTTTAATACTTTCTGAATTTTTCAACCAGTGAAGGTGATTGAAATCAATCCAGTATATCTAATGGTCTTGCTGGTGATTTAGTGACAATGGTCTCTATTTATGTGAATATGAGTGAGTGACTAGTCAGTCTCTTGTACACAATATTTACTCATGAAAACTACTGAACAAAAAACATGGAGTAGGGTTACTTTTTAGATGCACCCTTGTCCAAATATAGGTCAAACTATCATTGTCATTGTATATACGTCTTACTTTTCTTTAATCTTTAAGAGAAACAATTGAATTTTAGGTTTAAATGTTAGCAGTTCTCTGATATTACAAGAAGAGAGATAGCTTGGATATCTGCTTAACCCTTTGAAAAGTAATGACAACTGTAAAATGCCATGCCACAAGCCACCCGTAGCAACGATGTTACTATTTTTATATTTATTTTAAAGCAGTATTAAGGTGTATGTTGCTAGTGAACTACCCTGCCATGCCTCGGCGATTTTTAAAAGCGAATTGTAGTTCTCACATTGAATAGGTGTCAGAAGTGTGTTGTGTTAGTAATGTGTAGCACTAACGGGCAGGTAGGTCCAAAAAGTTCCTGAAAAATGCAAGGATTAGTGTTCTGGCTTCACCTCTGTCAGTTCGCCTATTTCACAAACACCAGCAATCTTGGGCACCCATATGAAATTTTGTAGTGGGGTGCTAGATGTGAAGGCATTGCATAATACAAAATTAAATAACCAAAAAATTCAAGTTTCAACCTTGTTAAACCTGTTACTACTCGAATTTTGTAGTCCATTACATTCGGTGAATCTTAATTAATCACTTTAACATTAGTTTATCACTATCTGAAATTTAATTAAAGTTCGAATAGTAATAAACCAATGTTATAGTGATTAACCATTACTACTTTTTGAGTACTAAGCTACGGTACTTAATGTTTAAAGAGAATAAACACATACATCTAATTACTTGTACTTTTTATTAAAAAACAATCTATGTATATGTGTGTATGTATGTATCTTATGAGCGCTTAACAGAAGATAATGTAATTTGAACGGCTTGTGTAATATATTCCCAAGATGCTTTGGTCCAGAACCATCCACAGGACTCCGTCCCAAAGGCTTAGGATGGTTCAAAAACTGATGTATGTATGTATGTATCTTATGGATGCCTAAACCACTCAACAGAAGTTAATGAAATTTGGAAGGATTCTTTAACATACTCCCAAGATGGTTCGTGTGAAGTTTGGTGGAGATCAACCTGTAGGACTAACTTTTTAAAAACCGGATTGGCTTTGAGAACGTGCAATTTTAGCTCCTAAAATGACTTTGTAAACAATCTAAAATTAGCTAAT
>JBAIZL010000009.1:46476106-46481106 GCA_036971475.1 Prosapia bicincta | reverse complement strand
AGGCAGGACGTAAGCTGAGACGCAGGCGGCGCAGCGCATGCAACGCAACACATGGCAGAAAACTGTGCCGCCATATTACCTAACGGCGCCGCGTGAACTGAGGCGCATGCATGTTTGTGTCGGGCACACTCGTGGGCCAGTATGTCACAGTTTGTAGTACAGACACAGATTTGACGACACACGTCATGCAACTAGGGATCCAAGATGTCGTTAAATGACCTTTCGATTCAGCTGGTAATGGGCAAACACTCAACAGTAGCTGACATATTGTACCTAAATCTTTTTTTTAAAATCTTTAATACCACACATGTTTTCACAATTAGGTTGTTATATTCAGTAATAGACAAACACTCAACATTAGTTTACATATTGTACTTAACTCTCATATTTTTAAAATCTCTAATAACTCTGTGCGAGTTACCTGTGCTATACCTGGGAATCATGAAGGTTATAGCAAAAAAACGTATAAAGACTCTTTGTGGGCCAACATATCCTTGTCTCTGTTTAGTTTTTTCATGTATTCACTCTGCCACACACTTTTTACTCGACTTTTGGAAACACTGTATAACAGAACCAATTCCTCAATTTTCATATCGGATTCAAATGAGTTGGTATCAGTATATTCCATCTTCAAGGCAAAAATGGCATGCTTGTGCCGTGTGCTACGTCTCAACATGCGCTGGTAAGAGATTCGTGTGTTGCGTGTGCTGCGCCGCCTGCGTCTCAGCTTGCGTCCTACCTTAGTGCGAGTACCACGGGATTCTGGTTTTGTGCGTACAGCGGCTCGCTACCTTGGATGGGCTTGTGTCATTAGCTGCAATATACAAATAGGCCTACAATTACAGAACAATTTATTAAAATAGTTATGCATCATGTATTACGTATTACAGGTGACGCCGTTTCTAAATGGGGACCGGACAGTGTCCAAAATCCAGAAGAACTGGGACATTATGTTCAAGGGGACATACTATTTCCGAATTCTAACGACTCAGCAAGGAATGGGCTTAAAGCCGCCTCTGCACACTGGCCTAAAGGCGTTGTTCCTTACGAAATAGGCCCTTATTTTAGTGAGTATACATAACTTATTAATCGGATATCATGCGTCAAGTTGTCTTAGAATAAATATGATATAAATGAAGACAAGTAGGGCTATTATGAGTACTTGTAATCCAGATAAAGTAATGAGTAAATTGCAAACATATTTTGAAAATGAACATAAAGATCACTATGAAAATGTTTTATTAAATATTTTCACTACAATATAAAACTACGAGAAGAATATAATTTTAAAGTTACATAACCCAGCCTACATGTCTCTGTTTATTAGGCTTTCCACATGAAACCTTACTGAGTTTCGTATGTATGGGCTACTAGAATAACACGCACACAATAGTAACACAGAACCAAGAATAACGCGGACACAGGTATAACACGGACCCAATAATAACACGGTCACAGGAATAACACGGACACAATAACAACCCGGCACAATAATAACATGGGCGCAATAAGAACACGTCACAAGAATAACAACGACACAAGAATAACACAGAAACAATTGTAACACAGGTCCAATAACACGGACACAATAACTACCCGGGCACAATAAAAACACGGCGCAAGAATAACACAGACACAATTATAACATGAACACATTAATAATACAGGAACAAGAATAACACGGGCACAAGAATAACTACAGGGGGTTTGTAGCATGCATAACATTATCATTTTTAGTGTTATTTTGGGTTACATATATTATATAAGTAATAAGAACTTTGCCTTCTTTACAACCCCTTTAATTTTCTATACTTCGCACCTCGGCAAGAAGAGTGTTACATCTAAAAAAACATGGTTCTGAGATGGTCAAAGTGAAAGGTTGACAGCCGAAAATTACGTTTCATACTTATTATATTTCTGCATTCTATAGTTTATTCGCTTCATACAATACCTGACTAACTATGGCAATGGTGTTGTAACAGAATTCGTGCTTGAATCGATGTATAATTTCCCACCGTTTCGTCACCTTAAAGGATGTAATATTGGGTTTGCCTGTTGTACAACACTAAAAAAACTACTACTGTTGGTATCACTTGGCTAAAAACTACTTTCAGCAGACGCGTTTCGCACCAGATCAGTGCATTGTTCAATGCTGCGTGTCACGGACAAGACTGTAAACTGGACAAATTGCAGACTAAAAAAGCAATCATGAGCAATTTTTTTATATTTATTTACTACAAAAATAGTTGTTTGTAAACACTTGTTGCCTAAAATAATAATTAAAAAAATATATATATATCGCTGATATTTGGTTGCTTGTTTGCTTTGCGCCCTATTAGCCGAAGAGTAATGAGGTTGACCTCATGTGTGCTTTAAAACCTTGTTACTTTGGTCCCCAAATTTGCTTAAATGCGCGCTCTCTCTCTCTCTCATATATATATATATATATATATATATATATATATATATATATATATATATATATATATATATACCATGTTTTTCATGAGGTAACATTCAGGCAATGCAATCTCAAAGGCCGTTAGTGTGTATGTTTTGTTATTGAAGTGTTGATGGAGCAGCTTTATTTCACAATGGAAATGAAACTTATGGTAATATGGCAGCATTTAACCAGTGGTGTGCCTTGAAAAATGAGACCTGTTCCAATTCAAATACTAAAATTAAATTAGAATATTAATATTAAGTGATAAATAGAAGAGTTATCATGTTTATAATTAAGTAAAGGGCTAATAATTACACTTAATAACAAAACCTATAGAAATACAAATAGGCCTGATTAGTATTAGACAATTATGATATTACGTCGCATATTTTAGTATCGCTTTAAGTATATACATACGCGACGTGTAAGCCGTTGTTTTTCGGAAAAAAACGTTCTGAAAGGGAGATTTTGTATTTTGTCAATATAAAAATGATCGACGCAGATTTTTTTTTGAGGAGTAATGCGTCCTCATTTCTTTCAAATTTGATAGCAGTTTGTAAAGCGAATGTCAAAGTTTTAAATTTGTTGAATATTTATAACAATAGCAAAATAAATTAAATAATAAAGTAATTTAGTAGTGGCTACGGGTACGATACATCATATCTCGTGTTATTTTTCCATAATTAGTTTATATATATATATATATATATATATATATATATATATATATATATATATATATATATATATATATATATATATAACACCTATGGTAGGTCGCTGGTCTGAAATATGGTGCGTGGGGCGGACCGCCTCCACTATTGGCACGGCTACTGTCTTCAACATTCATATTATATATTAAGGCAGGGGTCTCCAACCTTTTTTACTTAAGGGCCACATCGAAAAATTTTAGGAGAAAGGCGGGCCGACAAAATTACAGGGCAGAAAGTCTAGCCCCCCATTACACCCACGACGTTTTTTTTTTTATACAAGAGCTCAGTGGTGGTTTCTGAGATATTCTTGCTTAGTTTTTTACGTGTTTACAGCTAGTTTTACACTTATAGAGAAAAGAAGTGGCAGGTGAGAGACGAGTACTGTACTCATATTTAATGGTAAAAATGCTTTAAAAGAAATATATTACAAAATAATTTTTTTGCAGTATGCTAGCTTTCCGCGGGCCGGTAAAAATCTGTTTGCGGGCCGCATATGACCAGCGGGCCGTAGGTTGGAGACCCCGGTATTAAGGGATTAAGGGGTAGTACAAACTCACGCTAAACCTAACTGCGTAGGTTGTGACGCCTTGAACACATGAACCAATTTGGTCACACTTCTAACCTAATTGGTGCCAGACGATTTATTTGGTAACTCTACTCAGCAACATCTTTAAAAGAATGGCAATTATATTAAAAAAAACTGATAAATTGTGCGGTACTTACTAACTCCTCGACATAGAAAAAAATCACAATAATATTTTTTTGAATTACTCATATTATTTACATGATGGTGATTTAACTGTTTCGTGGGCTTATAATACTAATTTAGCGTTGTAAATATCCACTTCTTGCAACTGTCGCTACTAGACAATTTAATTAAACATTTACTTTACAATTTATCGAAATCTTCATTAGTTTTAGAATAATGAGGACTTTTAACTTTTTGCTGCATATGATGTCTGCTTAATTGTTATTCATTTTACAGCAAATTTGAATTTAATCTCATAGCTGTGAGTTGGCTATTATAATTCTTTTAAATTCTGTAATTTCTAATCTATTTCAGGCTTGAAAAGAGAACAAAGTATTGTAGAAACGCCGTCCTATCAGATAAGGGACAAAATGGTAAAATACCTCAGATTCCTTATTACGATCGTAAGGGGTTTATAACCATTGCCTTCGGATTTACCAAGTTGCCCCACATGTAGGTTCACTCATTGGTTATTCCTTACCAACTACATTTGCACATACGTCATATATACATACAATATATATATTAAATATAGTGATAGGTTTTCTTGTAATATAGTTAATGAATAAAAATAATTTATTATTAATTATTAATTAAAATTATTCTTCTATTTGAAATGTTTTTATTCATTAATTACACACACACACACACACACACACACACACACACACACACACACACACACACACACACACACACACACACACACACACACACACACACACTCACACACACACACACACACACACACACACACACACACACACACACACACATACCACACACACATATATATATATATATATATATATATATATATATATATATATATATATATGATTTAATATTCCTGATGATGTTGGTACTGTTAGCCAACGAAAAGCCTTGAATTGTAAATTCAATTATAATTCTTGTAGTTGTATTTTGACTTAGTTCTTTATTAATACACAAGAAAACATATTGCGATATATATATATATAAATATATATATATATATATATAAATATCGCAATATGTATTCTCTTGTATTAATAAAAAACTAAGTCAAAATACAAATACAAGATTTATAATTGAATTTACAATTCATTTACAATTT
>JBAIZL010000009.1:46463606-46473606 GCA_036971475.1 Prosapia bicincta | reverse complement strand
AGACGGTCGATATTAGATAAATTAGCTTCGGCATGAAATATCAAACATTCTTGAAATACGTATAGACGTAACGGATGCAGAAGTTGATGTATCAAACATTCTCAATAAGTAACATGTTTTCAGAAGTGGTAGTACACGCAAAGCCAAGTGCATGATTGCGTGGTTCGCACTTTTCAAGTTCGGAGGTCAGAATGACTAAGTCTAGTTTTTCATCCGATCCGATGGTATATTACATTATTATTAGTAGTAAATATGTAAGAGTTATTACAGCTCCGAAATTCGCTATAAACCCTAAAACAAAGGTATTTATTGCTGTTTTTGGACAAGTACATCATTATAATCATTACTGTAAAAGCTACTATGGCAAGAGGAGTAGTCTATTTCGAAAAAGTTATTTTTATATTTTGAATACAGTTAAGGTCTATTTTGTATTGTTCCTGGTTTTGTAGTTCTGATATTTGGTTGAGTTGGGAACATTTGGTTAGTTTGAAGGTGACCAGGTTGTACGAATGGACAAAGGGAGGATTCTAGTAAGAGATATAAGACTGCTTTAGTGGTTGAGCCTAATCGCTGTATAACGAACCTTTAATGTATATCGTACCTATTCCTGAACACCTGTTACCAGTTTTTAAAGTAATTAAAGTATTATGTTTGTATTCATTTATCAAAAATCTTAAATATTCTTAATAACAATTGTTAATAATAATGCAAGCTAATTAATAGTAAATACATTCTTATTTATGTTGGTGCTAAGAGCCACAAATCAAGATAGTCATAGTTGCCAACAAGGCGATTTCTAGAGGTCGGAAATTGAAGTTCACGAAATCTTTTAAAAGGGTTAATTCTAAACAAAGGTTAATGAAGCAAAATGGTATTTTACCAACAGGATATTAAAACAGAGAAAATTCATTAAAATCTTTCTGCTATATAAACTAAAAAAATAATTTAAAGCAATGAAATTTATTATTTTGAAAATATTTTTTTCACTTTGACCAGAATAATTATAAAAAAAAACACCTTAGCATTTATCTTCCCTGAACACATTGTAATAAAATATTGTAGACGTTTTCTTCTAATGAAGCTCTCCTTCAGGAGCGTAGCCAGGAGAAGAGGATTCTCCTCGAAATTTCTGAAGTAAAAATCGTGTACT
The DNA here is from genome assembly GCA_036971475.1 of Prosapia bicincta. Classification (NCBI taxonomy): domain Eukaryota; kingdom Metazoa; phylum Arthropoda; class Insecta; order Hemiptera; family Cercopidae; genus Prosapia; species Prosapia bicincta. Next base: position 46,472,456 of record JBAIZL010000009.1, on the reverse strand, counting down.
AGATAGCCTATCAAGTAACTAAAAAGTCTTACTAATGAATTATTTAACATTTAATGGTTAATTTTAATTGAAAGGGAATTAGATGCGAATTGAATCAATGTTAAATGTTTTTTTTTTAATAAGGGCACTTATTTTATATGTTTATAAGTTATAATTATATTCCTCCCAAAACGTTTTTGTGGTTACTCCACTGCTTTCGTTACGTATTATTTTTGGATTTATCTCAAGTTATACTACAATAACGAAATAATGGGTGTATAACTTGATTATTCTCTAAAACTCGAGATATTAGACAAGCCCACTCGATAAGTCGCAGTAGTGCAATAGCCTTACAGTCACTCTAATAATCGAAGCCCACTCGATAAGTCGCAGTAGTGCAATAGCCTTACAGTCACTCTAATAATCGAAGCCCACTCGATAAGTCGAAGTAGTGCAATAGCCTTGCAGTCACTCTAATAATCGAAGCCCACTCGATAAGTCGAAGTAGTGCAATAGCCTTGCAGTCACTCTAATAATCGAAGCCCACTCGATAAGTCGAAGTAGTGCAATAGCCTTGCAGTCACTCTAATAATCGAAGCCCACTCGATAAGTCGCAGTAGTGCAATAGCCTTGCAGTCACTCTAATAATCGAAGCCCACTCGATAAGTCGCAGTAGTGCAATAGCCTTGCAGTTACTCTAATAATCGAAACCCACTCGATAAGTCGCAGTAGTGCAATAGCCTTGCAGTCACTCTAATAATCGAAGCCCACTCGATAAGTCGCAGTAGTGCAATAGCCTTGCAGTCACTCTAATAATCAAAGCCCACTCGATAAGTCGCAGTAGTGCAATAGCCTTGCAGTCACTCTAATAATCGAAGCCCACTCGATAAGTCGCAGTAGTGCAATAGCCTTACAGTCACTCTAATAATCGAAGCCCACTCGATAAGTCGAAGTAGTGCAATAGCCTTGCAGTCACTCTAATAATCGAAGCCCACTCGATAAGTCGCAGTAGTGCAATAGCCTTGCAGTCACTCTAATAATCGAAGCCCACTCGATAAGTCGCAGTAGTGCAATAGCCTTACAGTCACTCTAATAATCGAAGCCCACTCGATAAGTCGCAGTAGTGCAATAGCCTTGCAGTCACTCTAATAATCGAAGCCCACTCGATAAGTCGCAGTAGTGCAATAGCCTTACAGTCACTCTAATAATCGAAGCCCACTCGATAAGTCGAAGTAGTGCAATAGCCTTGCAGTCACTCTAATAATCGAAGCCCACTCGATAAGTCGAAGTAGTGCAATAGCCTTGCAGTCACTCTAATAATCGAAAACTACTGACGGTCTAAGGCTAAATTACTCGTATTATAGTCACTGCTACGCTCATAGGAGGCAGTGAACTCTGATAATGTAAATCGTGCTTCCTGTCCTTAGGTCAGGGTTAGGAATACTGAATACAAAAACTGTTTATAGGTATTTCCAGCTCAGCTGGCACTTGACCTGTCTGTACAAACCTACTAAGTAAAAGCATTATCTACCGCATACGGGTCAATTGTCCTCGCGACAATCGTGAAGGTGCTCCAGTAGATGAAATACGAAATTCTATCAAGTGATGTATGTCTACATCCGTTAAAAGTTTGTTAAACATATAACCACGTTTATAAATTGTTCAGTAACAAGATCCTCCAGTTATTTTCTGTCATTTTCCAGGAAACCCCTATTTTTTTAAATTCCACTAACACTTAAAAATTTATGATGAGGTGTACACTCACAAAATTTTGTTAAATAAGAACACGGTTGATGCGTAAGTCAAAGAAATCAATTTATAAGGAATTAGGAAGTTTCCTATGTTGGGGAAACTAAACGTGAATTGCATATTCGTCTTTTAGAACAGAAAAAAAAGAGTAAAAAAGAAAGTCTTAATCTCTCCTCGGTGTTTTACGATCACATAAATGAACATAATGATTCGTTTAATTTCCAAAATCCTAGGATTTTAGACAAGGAAAGTAATTGGAGAGGACGAATTTTGTCTCAAATGCTCCATATAAAGATGCAAAAAATTGTATCAATGTTAAGGAGAACACTATAATCCTTTAGTCATAAAGCTTAAAAACTCTTGATAGTTCTAGTTGTTGATGCACCAGATATTTAGTAATGATTAATTTTTACAGGTTGTATTACTGTTATGTGTTTGGGAATTTTTTTGAAACATTTTAATTAATTGTTTATAGTTTTTATTATCTTGGACTATCACGTTTTATAGTGTGTTTTTTTTAATTATTTAATTTATTTCTGTTGTTGTTTGTTAATTCATTAGTATTAATAACCCTTTGAAATGTTTTTTTTTACTTTATGTTAGTTTTTATGTGAATTTTTATGACGTAAATGTTATTTCTGTCTATTATACTTGTAGGCCTGAATAAGGACTACAATTTGGTCGTCGGAACGTGGCCAATTTCCTAATAAATTGATTTCTTTGACTCACGCATCAGCCATGTTTTTATTTAACTTCAAAATTTAGTTTTTCTCTTGGTGCATTCTTTCTTCAACAGTTTCGCCGTTGGCAGCCTTCTTTTTGTTAAATAAAATTCGTACACCACTCTGCGAACACCAAATTCATCAAAATTGTCTACCCCGGTAATGGGCGTTGTCCTCTTCTTGGTTTTTTAAGGTTTTTAAAAAAGATTTGTTGTCATATTCGCTTACTCTTATGGCGTTTAGTTTCTTGTTGATTCGGGAAATAGCCCGTAGATATACTCCGGTTGCTACGGCGATCCGCTCTCTTGACTTCTGCATCAGTATTGTCACACTAATCTTATACTCTTCTCTCATAAATTTATAAACATTAGATACTATTTCCTTACTTTGATTATTTAAAAGTTTTACTCCAATCTCTAACTTGGATTTAAATTCTGCATTCTTTAAAAGCCTACAAACAGTCATACGTTAAAAACACTTTACTAAACAGCCCACAGTGACACTCCAATAGCAAAGCATACGACTGCCAATTAAAGAGCCTTTAGGAATGTCCAAAATTTGTCATAACAGCACCATTTTATATTAGTCATAGTTTGGGACGTCAACATTCTGAGTCAGCGGAAATGTTTGCAGAATGGTATTTGCCTAACCTCCACCCTCCAGCCTATTGTGTCAAGCCAAGGCCAAGTGCTAGCTGAGCAGGAAATACCTATACATATGTGTATGTGTTTATATGTACGTGTTAGTGTGAACTATTGTAAACAATATACGTATTGAATTTAATTTAAATTGTTTGTGAAGTATATCGTTAACATTAATGAACCTATCGGTTCATTATTGTTTTTTTTTAAGCTATAGTGGATATGGAATCTGAGGATTCCAAGGATGAGATGTCTGTGACTGTTCCAGGTAGAAGAGAGAGCACCAATGGGTGTCAAATAAATCCATTGCTAAATTAATAAATCATATCTTCACTTAGTAAGTTTCTGATGCAAAGGAACGTCAACCGCGATAGACGTTATCTGCAGTCGTCCTTTGGCTACTTAATGCACATGGTAGGTACTTAATGATTTGCATGGTAGGGATCATGTACCTATAGAGTTGAATTTGTGACTCGTATCCCTGTTAAGCTTGACATCCCGTTGGATCTTTGGTAAAGCCTACTGGAACGCCGTTTCGAAATAAATTGTATCACCTTACAAGGATTATTTTTCTCCCTTTCAAACTCAAAACAAGTCCAGTTAGAAAAGACAAGCGCACAAAAAGCCAAGCGAACACCCAAGTGCAAATGAAACCAAGAGGACAATAAACCAAGAGGACAACAAGTCAGTCGTACAATAAGCCAGGCATAGATGACACCAAGGACACAACAAACCAAGCGCACAATAAGCCAAGCGAACTACAACCCAAGTGCAAATGAATCCAAGGGCACAAAAAGCGAAGCGAACAACAAGCGATGCCCAACAATGAAACCAAGGGCACAACAAACCAAGAGGACATCAAGTCAGGCGTTCAATTAACCAGGCACATTAAACCAAGGACACAATAAATCAAGCATACAATAAGCCAAGCGAACAACAACAAAGCGCAATTGAAACCAAGGGTAAAAGAGGTAAGCGTATATCAAGCCAGGCGCACAATAAGCCTAGCGCACAGCAAGCTAGGTTCACAATAAGGCAGGCGCACACCAAACTAGGCTCACAATAAGCCAGGCGCACATGAAACCAAGGGCACAATAAGCAAATCGAACAACAAGCAAAGCGCTCATGAATCCAAGTACACAACAATCAGATGAAAATCAATGGCCTCATACGCTTTTGTGTCTGTAAGTCGTTGTGAAAGTGTGTTGAAGAATAAAGCTGTTTAATTCAACAGAATAGTTGTGGCGAAAAATAATAATGTAGGTTAATATCCACATATTGAAATTACCAACTTTTAAGTTGCGAATAATGTGCAAATACCCACACACGCGCGTTTACGCACGCACATCATGAAAAACTGATGGTCCTACAAACATTTTTTTAAATTAAACATCTCTATCTTCATTATTAATTTTTTGACTCTATATAGACTTATGTATAAATATGGGTGATAGATAAATTGGTAGCACGATAATTGTGATTGTTGATTTTGACAGTAAGTTTTTGTATTTTATTAGATTTGTGACACAAATGTTATTTTAATAACTTATGATTTATATTTCAAGTTCATATTATATGAAACATTTTTTATAATGTCTAATTGAGTAAAAGTATTAATTTTGTTGGTTAGTTTTATAGGTTATATTTTATTATTACTAATATATTACAAATTGGTTTAATTGCTAATAATTATAAGTTATTTTAGTGTTGAAAAGGGCCGTGAAGTTTGTGTTAATGGTCGTAATGACGATGTAAAATTGGATGTTTAAAAATTGATGTAATATATAATTGTTTAATGCCATCCATTGAACTTAATTCATGTTATCTCTATTTCCAAACATGGGGTTTGTAATATACTCCAAAGATGCATATTTCTTTACTTGCATTCAGAGGTATTTTTACAAGTTATTTGTAAAAATACCTCTGAAGATGATTACTTTGTAGTCGAAATGTACATAAGGTTAAAATAAAATTTGTTGAATTTGTGGTGAAAGGTTGTTTTAATTAATATAAACATTTACGCCACAGTTGCTTTAAGTTGTTGATTTACGTATCAAACCTTACAAACTTATATATTTTTATTTCAGACAGTCATGACCGTGCTGTGATAGACGACGCTATCGCGGAATACCACAAGCTAACCTGCGTCAAGTGGGCTCCTAGAAAAGGAACGGAACAGGACTATGTGTACTTCACCACCGGCAACACCGGATGCTGGTCGTCAGTTGGTCGGATAGGCGGTCGACAAGAGATCAATCTGCAGAGTCCTGGCTGCCTTACGAAGAAAGGAACCGTGGTCCATGAAATGATGCATGCGCTTGGCTTCTTACACGAACAGAACAGATGGGAGAGAGATAAGCATGTCACTATCAATTACCAGAACATTCAATCTGGTAAGCATTTAATCGGAAAACTTCCCTTCTGTGTATTTGCACTTTTCTTTCGTTTTATATTCGAAAAACAGCTAAAGCAGATATTCAATTATCCAAACTCTAGTTTAACGGGAACTATCAGGTAAAAATATTCTTCATACTTTACATTTGGTATTTGCCGTTTTGTAGCCTATTCAAACACTGCGGCATTGCTCTGCAAACAGTGACATCTGAAAACAACATAAAAATTATGTCATAAATAAATTTAAAAAAAAGTTTATTGGAAAATGTTTATCAGCCCAATAAACTTTAAATATATTTTAAAAGGTAAACGAAAAAAGTTATTTCTGAAAGTAAAATAACGCATTTAGAATGTTTGTGTTGCATGGTTTACTTTTACAGTAGAATATATTTAAAATCAAATAAAGATATACATACAATAGTAAAAATATGTATTTATTACAATTTATAAAGTTTCTTGACGATATATAATTTGAATATACTAATCCTATAAAGAGATTTTGTTGAGCACATATTTTAAAATAGGCCTATTTATTTAGCATAAATATATAAGTATATATTTAACATATATACGCTATCTCTCCTCGTGATAACAAACCTCTAGTCATATACTTATGTGATAGTACCATATCGAGTTGGATGAACCTAGGAATGGTATCCATCTTCCATGTTTTAATCTGTTTTAATCCGGTTAATCGATAGTTAATGAGATGAAACAGAATGGGTAGAGTTGCATGCAGTGTGAAATCTTTCAGAGTCCACACACAACCGCAAGAGATACAACTAATGTGCAAGAATGAAATATATGATATAACGCAAATGAGTAGTCCTCAGGAAACCACTTATACATCGGATTCATAGTGTGCCATGGATATTTTCTGTGTTGTGGTGAGCAGACAGTGCGACTATTAGAGCCTACAAAGGGCAGGAGAACCTGGAGAACATGTGTAAGATTAGGTTGGATGCAAAGGCAGAGGTAAAAGAGGGAGATCATGGAATAACGTACCCGAAGTAAACCTAATCCACAGGTTACATTCCATTGTAGGGAGAACTATAAAGAAAGTTTTGGAATTAGGTAGGTTTACTTTAGGGACAAGTGAGGGGTATAAGGGGAGGTCGTGGCATAACGTACCCGAAGTAAACCTAATCTACTGGTGACATTCCATTGTAGGCAGAACTATAAAGAACTGTTTGGAATTAGGTAGGTTTACTTTAGGGACAAGTGAGGGGTATAAGGGGAGGTCGTGGCATAACGTACTCGAAGTAAACCTAATCCACTAGGTGCATTCCATTGTAGGCAGAACTAAAAAAAACTGTTTGGAATTAGGTAGGTTTACTTTAGAGACAAGTGAGGGGTATAAGGGGAGGTCGTGGCATAACGTACCCGAAGTAAACCTAATCCACTGGGTGCATTCCATTGTAGGCAAAACTATAAAGAACTGTTTGGAATTAGGTAGGTTTACTTTAGGGACAAGTGAGGGGTATAAGGGGAGGTCGTGGCATAACGTTCCCGAAGTAAACCTAATCCACTGGGTGCATTCCATTGTAGGCAGAACTATAAAGAACTGTTTGGAATTAGGTAGGATTAGGTTAGGTACCAGTGAGGGGTATAAGGAAAGGTCGTGGCATAACGTACTCGAAGTACACCCAATCCACTGGTTGCATTCCATTGTAGGCAGAACTATAAAGAACAGTTTGGAATTAGGTAAGTTTACTTTAGGGACAAGTGAGGGGTATAAGGGGAGGTCGTGGCATAACGTACTCGAAGTAAACCTAATTCACTGTTTGCATTCCATTTTAGGGAGAACTATAAAGAACTGTTTGGAATTAGGTAGGATTAGGTTGAGGACAAGTGAGGGGTATAAGGGGGAGGTCGTGGCATAACGTACTCGAAGTAAACCCAATCCACTGGTTGCATTCCATTGTAGGGAGAACTATAAAGAACTGTTTGGCATTAGGTAGGATTAGGTTAGGGACAAGTGAGCGGTATAAGGGGAGGTCGTGGCATAACGTACTCGAAGTAAACCTAATTCACTGTTTGCATTCCATTGTAGGGAGAACTATAAAGAACTGTTTGGAATTAGGTAGGTTTACTTTAGGGACAAGTGAGGGGTATAAGGGGAGAACGTGGCATAACGTACCCGAAGTAAACCTAATTCACTGTTTGCATTCCATTGTAGGGAGAACTATAAAGAACTGTTTGGAATTAGGTAAGCTTACTTTAGGGACAAGTGAGGGGTATGAGGGGAGGTCGTGGCATAACGTACTCGAAGTAAACCTACTTCACTGTTTGCATTCCATTTTAGGGAGAACTATAAAGAACTGTTTGGAATTAGGTAGGTTTACTTTAGGGACAAGTGAGGGGTATAAGGGGAGGTCGTGGCATAACGTACTCGAAGTAAACCTAATCCACTGGTTACATTCCATTGTAGGGAGAACTATACAAACTGTTTGGAATTAGGTAGGTTTACTTTAGGGACAAGTGAGGGGTATAAGGGGAGGTCGTGGCATAACGTACTCGAAGTAAACCTAATCCACTGGGTGCATTCCATTGTAGGGAGAACTATAGAGAACTGTTTGGAATTAGGTAGGATTAGGTTAGGTACAAGTGAGCGGTATAAGGGGAGGTCGTGGCATAACGTACCCGAAGTAAACCTAATCCACAGGTTGCATTCCATTGTAGGCAGAACTATAAAGAACTGTTTGGAATTAGGTAGGATTTGGTTAGGTACAAGTGAGCGGTATAAGGGGTGGTCGTGGCATAACGTACCCGAAGTAAACCTAATCCACTGGGTGCATTCCATTGTAGGGAGAACTATAAAAACTGTTTGGAATTAGGTAGGTTTACTTTAGGGACAAGTGAAGCGTATAAGGGGAGGTCGTGGCATAACGTACTCGAAGTAAACCTAATCCACTGGGTGCATTCCATTGTAGGGAGAACTATAGAGAACTGTTTGGAATTAGGTAGGATTATGTTAGGTACAAGTGAGCGGTATAAGGGGAGGTCGTGGCCTAGCGTACCCGAAGTAAACCTAATCCACAGGTTGCATTCCATTGTAGGCAGAACTATAAAGAACTGTTTGGAATTAAGTAGGATTAGGTTAGGTACAAGTGAGCGGTATAAGGGGAGGTCGTGGCATAACGTACCCGAAGTAAACCTAATCCACTGGGTGCATTCCATTGTAGGGAGAACTATAAAAACTGTTTGGAATTAGGTAGGTTTACTTTAGGGACAAGTGAGGGGTATATGGGGAGGTCGTGGCATAACGTACTCGAAGTAAACCTATTCCACTGGGTGCATTTCATTGTAGGGAGAACTATAAAAACTGTTTGGAATTAGGTAGGTTTACTTTAGGGACAAGTGAG
>JBAIZL010000009.1:46448606-46458606 GCA_036971475.1 Prosapia bicincta | reverse complement strand
GTGTGGGTCTGACGTAGTTACAACATGTTTGACTGGATAGCATTGCTGGGAAAAGTCTACAACTGTCAGATGAGACATCTCCGTGAACTAGCTCTTGCGAGGGCTGATCTGTTTAATTAGAAACTGTCGTTTAGGTACGGCATACAACAAATTGCAGTGCTCTAGTCTTTAAAAAAAATGTTAAAACATTTCGCAGTATTGGCTGTGCACAGATTTTCCTTTATAATGTACTCATGATCCTTATAAATGTACTCAATAATCTGTAACAAAATTTACTAAGAATATTTCGTTACAGTATTTTAATTTATAAGTAGAAAATACTTATAAATTAGTACCGATATCATATGGTACAAATAATTACCTAAAGAAATATCCAATGACGGCAGAAAACACTCCCTTATTTAAAAATATTTTAAACATCTTTTGAAGCCCAAACAGGTCTTTATGAAAGGCTTTGACTATTCGTCAGAAATTCATTTATATAAGTTGATTTTTCTGCCGTGCAGTGATTAAGAAGCCCGGTTTAAACAGTATTTGGCGAGAGTTTAGTGACGCCAGTTGCTGCTGAGACCTAATATTGCAAGCCAGGTTCATAGGTATCTTACTTTGATCTGAATAACAGTGACCAGGTTCTGTGAATCTGCCGGAATGGAAACACAGCCACGCAGTTAACAAATGAACAACTTTCTCTTCATTGGGTTTTACTGGGGTCAACGAAGGTGTAGGAATAGATTAGGGATGAAGTACTTCCATCGTATTCTGACCCCACCACGAGTGGAGGTTAAACACTTGAAGTCGTCTTCCAAAATAATCAAAAAATCGTCAAAGTTGATAAGAGTTAGTTTAGCAATTACTAGAAGATGTCTTCACAAATGAATACTGCAATAAATACTTTCATCAATGACCATACAATGACCATACTATTCTTCAAATTGCATAAGTATGTGATAACATATTAAAAATACGTTATCCATTTTAGGAAGCACAGTACTGTCATATGATAAAAATGTCAAACTTTATAGTTTCAGAAAAATGTCAGATTAATGTCTTATTCATTGTAAATTACGTAATATTGTTTCAGACTAAGGGCGTCACTATGGGCCAAAGAGACAACCTGAGTAGAAAAGATGTTCAGAAAATTCGTCACATGTACAAGTGTTCAAAAAAGCGCTGAACGGAGGGAAATTAAGCAGTTAATTATTTTTCTTGTGTTTTATATTAATAAAATTATTTAAAAATATGGGTTTTTTTTAAATACTGTGCTACAAGTAATTGATTTGTACATACTTTATTCTATTCATTATCACCTTTCCTCCAAGAGACAGTTCTAAGGTCGGGGTTCAACTTAAAAGTACAGTGCGTGAGGTTAACCGGTGTCTCGTTCTGCTCTAGCATCTGACTACTAGCCTAACTGAAAACATTATACAATACATAAATCGTCTCTTTCGTAATCGCGTCTCTTTCTTTGCAGAAGCAGAGCAACACATTAAAAAGATCATGTCTACATCAAACTATTACAGTATTATCATGTAGTTAATTAGAGCCGTTTACACTTTAAACACGACACTGATGTTTTCTGAAGTTAAACCTCACGCACTATACATCATCCTGCTCTTAGATTTGCTACTGATGCTTTCTTTATTCATCATGGTGTAACTGGAGAACCATCACTACTCGTATTGCAACACCACATGCTTCAAATTTCATGCTCCACTAGTCTACAAAGTAAACCATATAATATCTTTCATTCAAAGTAGTTTTTCACAACTTTATCAAAAATCATTAAAAGGCACTTTCACTTTCTGCGATCATTTTCCACGAGAACCTCTGCAATTAATCGTCAAGCAAACAGTATGCTATTTTCCTCTATGGGTCATAGAATTGTTACATTTCTCTTCTTTCTTATGCATTTATTTACAGCTAGGAGTTTTTAGAAATTTGTAAAGTTGAGAAACTATTTGCACTGATGTTTGTAGTAGGGCAGTGGTGTTAGTAATGCCTAACAATGCCACATACAAAGGTTTGCAGTGTATTTGTACATTTGTTTTCAAAAGATGCAAATTGAAATCTCTTAATATCAATTCCTATAATTTTTGAGTTCATATACTCATTAACCATCATATACTGTTAACCATCTTCCGAGTGTGTTTAAACAAAAGCTTATAGGCTTTAGCTTACATTTTTAAAGCAACATTTCAAAAATCACAAATACAGTAGAGTACATATTTCTATTTAAGCTTATTTCATCTATTTAGAATAAAATGACTTGGCTTCCAAGAAACGTTTATACTCATTCAATATGCAAAGTAAATGAGCCTGACTTCCAAGATATATTTATATCAATACAGTATGCAAAGGAAATGTCAGGCTTTCAAGATATGTATATATAAATCCGGCATCCAAATTAAAGAATTTAGCTTTGACAAAATATTTACATCAATACTGTATGCAAAGTCGAGTTCCCAAGAAGTGTTGGGTTTTGACCCCGCAATGCAATCCAGTCCACAGTAGCCATCTCAAGGTCAGAGACACGGTTAAACCTCACGCACTGCACATCTGTTTGATGTTCTCTGAAGAAGAAAGGTAGACGGGCGATCATAAATAAAGTAGAAACCATATTCAACTCAAAAGTAAGGAAGTAAACTGATTCAACGAGAAACAATAGCTGTATATTTTGCTCTTCATTTATCTCAGTAATGTTAAATATAGGAGAGAGAGACATTATAATACTCCAGTTGATACTGAGTGTGGAAGAGCATTGGGTAGCAAAAAAGCACTCAGTAACTATGGCGTTACCAGTGGCTCTTAAATCCTATACGTGTTAGTTATTCAAGATGTTTTGCGGCGAAACTAACGCCAGGTAAGCTACATGTACTGTGCATGTTGGCAGTAAAAGTGTGGAAACTGGAACTGCATTCGAGTAGGTATTGTGAGAGTGATAATTGGGAATGGAGTAGGTGAATTTTATTCAAGCGAACTAAATTCAGAGAAGAAAAATGTATGGTGCATGTTGGGTTGGCAGTAAAAGTGTGGAAACTGGAATAGCATTCGAGTAGGTATTGTGAGAGTGATAATTGAGGGAATGCAGTAAGTGAATTTTATGCAAGCTACCTAAAGTAAGATAAGCCAAACGTAGGGGGCATATTAGGTTTGCATTGAAAGGATGCAAAGTGAACCGCATAGGAATAGAATTTGTTGAGGTGATAATTGGCGATAAAGTAAGATAATTTTGTGCAAGCTACCTACAGTAAGATAAGCAAAATGTATGGGGCATATTAGGTTTGCATTGAAAGGATGCAAAGTGAACCGCATAGGAATAGAATTTGTTGAGGTGATAATTGGCGATAAAGTAAGACAATTTTGTGCAAGCTACCTACAGTAAGATAAGCAAAATGTATGGGGCATATTAGGTTTGCATTGAAAGGATGCAAAGTGAACCGCATAGGAATAGAATTTGTTGAGGTGATAATTGGCGATAAAGTAAGACAATTTTGTGCAAGCTACCTACAGTAAGATAAGCAAAATGTATGGGGCATATTAGGTTTGCATTGAAAGGATGCAAAGTGAACCGCATAGGAATAGAATTTGTTGAGGTGATAATTGGCGACAAAGTAAGACAATTTTGTGCAAGCTACCTACAGTAAGATAAGCAAAATGTATGGGGCATATTAGGTTTGCATTGAAAGGATTCAAAGTGGAACCGCATGGGAATAGAATATTTAGACGTAATAATTGGCAATAAAGTAAGTGATTTTTATGCAAGCTACCTACAGTAAGATAAGCAAAATGTATGGGGCATATTAGATTTGCATTGAAAGGATGCAAAATGGAAAAACATCACGCTTGGAGAAATCCATCAGCAACTATGGTAACACGGTTTCTTTCCACGAAGCAACATCTACCTCATTTACTGACTGCTTCTCCACTGATCGAACGATATGCAAGGGCATATCTTGTTTTGAATAGGTCAATCCGTCAACTGGAGCTAGTAAAAATATTAATTTGAAGCTCTTTCTCGATTTCTCGTTCTTTTTCCGTTAGCAATGTCCCATTCATAGACAGATTTAAGCTAAGAGCTTTACGAAACCATAAAACTTTTTCCAGTTCTTCATACTTCCCAGTTTTTATTTCCTTTCTTTTCGCTTCTCCTTGCCCTACATTTCCATCTAACTCCTTTATCTTTTTTAAAATTGTTTTTAATGTTTAACTCGGAATGATCAGATTTGCTTTTAATTTCTCAAATATGGATTTTCATCGTGATACTTCAAAGTTTTTATTTTATAATCAACTGATAAAGCATTTATTTATTTTATCTCACTAATCTCATAAGACTAAAAAATACATCATTCTATACTTGACAACAAATACACACTAATAATAAATGATACTATAGCAATTATGAACTTTACTGACCCAAATCTCCAATGTGACTGGATAGAATATACTGCCTTGACGTTTTGTATAGCCTCCGTGTTAAGAGAATTTAGGAAAAGCTCAGATGAGTGAAAAAAAGGAGGGAGGAGGAATTGCATGGTAGAATTTATACTGTACTTGTACACCTACAGTAAACAAACCATGGCATGTTGTTCTAAAGAAACAGAAACGTACCGATGACTTCTAATAGCTACGTGCGCTAAGGCGACCCACCACGGATAGGCGGCAGATACGGTCTTGAATGAAATGTGTGAGCGCTCACTTGGTCAGTACAAGCCGGGCAGAGTTTCCGCATCTTCTGCTGTTTCAAAAACTCGGAGAGGAAAAACTTCAGGACATTTCCAAACGGATGACTTATCCGTTTAAACAAAACATTTACGTTTGCCCACAACTCATGAAACTTTCCTACTATTTCATTTTGTGTACTGGTTTTAAAAATGTGATAAACCTAGAAAACATTTTAGATTATTTGGTATAAAATATCCATCTGGTCTCCAAAATATGCATACAGAATAAATAGTATGTTTAGCATATAAAAAAAAGTCTAGAAACTTATCAGCTCAAATAAGACTACTTACAGCGAATATGTGAAACTAAAAACTCATCAGCTCATATAAGACTATTTACAGAGAGTACGTGGAACTAAAAACTCAGCAGCTTAAAAAAAACTATTAACAGCGAATATATGAAACTAAAAACTCATCACCTCCAATAAGACTATTTACAGCGAATATGTGAAACTAAAAACTCATCAGCTCCAATAAGACTATTTATAACGAGTAAGTGAAAAAAAACTCATCATCTCCAATAAGACTATTTACAGCGAATATGTGAAACTAAAAACCCATCACCTCCAATAGGGCTAATTACAGCGAGAACATGAAACTTAATATTCATAAGCTCATAAATGACTATTTATGTGAAACTAAAAACTCATCAGCTCCAATAAGACTATTTACAATGAATATGTGAAACTAAAAACTCATCGGTTCATAGATGACTATTTAATGCGAATATGTGAAACTAAAAACTTATCTGCTCAAATAACACTATCTACAGCGAATATGTGAAACTAAAAACCTCATCAGCTCAAATCACATTTTTTACAGCGAATGTGTAAAAATAAAAACCCATCACCTCCAATAAAACTATTTACAGCGAAAACGTGAAACTAAAAGTATTTCAGCTCATAAATGCCTATTTACAGCGAATATATATACTAAAAACTCATCACCTCCAAAAACACTATTTAAAGCGAATATGTGAAGCTAAAAACTCATCAGTTCATATAGGACTAATTACAACGAGTACGTGAAAATAAAAACTCGTTAGCTCATAAATGACTATTTACAGCGAATATGTGAAACTAAAAACTCATCTGCTCAGATAACACTATTTACAGCGAATATGTGAAACTAAAAACTCATCAGCTCATATAAGACTATTTACAGCGAGTACGAAAAACTAAAAACTCATCAGCTAAAAAAACCCTATTTACAGCAAATATGTGAAACTAAAAACTCATCAGCTCATATAAGACTATTTACAGCGAGTACGCGAAACTAAAAACTCATCAGCTAAAAAAAACCCTATTTACAGCAAATATGTGAAACTAAAAACTCATCAGCTCATATAAGACTATTTACAGCGAGTACGTGAAACTAAAAACTCATCAGCTTAAAATAACTATTAACAGCGAATATATGCAACTAAAAACTCATCAGCTCCATAATACTATTTACAGCGAATATGTGAAACTAAAAACTCATCAGTTCCATTAAGAGTATTTATAGTAAGTACGTGAAACTAAATACGTATAAGCTCCAATAAGACTATTTACAGCGAATATGTGAAACTAAAAACCCATCAGCTCCAATAAGACTATTTATAACGAGTGCGTGAAAAAAAACTCATCATCTCCAATAAGACTATTTACAGGGAATATGTGAAACTAAAAACCCATCAGCTCCAATAAGACTATTTATAACGAGTGTGTGAAAAAAACTCATCATCTCCAATAAGACTATTTACAGGGAATATGTGAAACTAAAAACCCATCACTTCCAATAGGACTAATTACAGCGAGAACATGAAACTAAAACTTCATCAACTCATAATTGACTATTTATGTGAAACTAAAAACTCATCAGCTCCAAAAGACTATTTACAATGAATATGTGAAACTAATCACTCATCAGTTCAAATATCTAAATTAACAGTGAGTATATGTGAAATAAAAACTTAATCAGCTGCAATATGACTATTAACAGCGAATATGAGAAACTAAAAACTCATCTGCTCAAATAATACTATTTACAGCGATTATGTGAAACTAAAAACTCATCATCTGAAATAATACTATATACAGCGAATATGAAGAACTAAAAACTCATCAGCTCGAATAAGACTATTTACAGCGAGTACGTGAAACTAAAAACTATTCTACTAAAAAAAAACTATTTACAGCGAATATATGAAATAAAAAACTCATCAGCTGGTATAATACTATTAACATCGATTATGTGAAACTAAAAACCCATCAGCAGACTATTTACAGCGAGTACATGAAACTAAATCTCATCAGCTCCAATAAGTCTATTTTTAGCGAGTATCTGGAACTAAACACATATCGGTTCATATAGACTATTTACAGCGAATATGTAAACTAAAAACTCATCAGTTCATATAGGAATATTTACAGCTTGTACGTGGAACTAAAGATTCTTCAGCTCATAAATGACTATTTACAGCGAATATATGAAACTAAAAACTCATTAGCTCATAGAAGACTATTTCCAGCGAACATATGAAACTAAAAACTCATAGGCTCATTGATGACTATTTACTGCGAAAATGTGAAACTAAAAATTCGTCTCCTGAAACAACACTATTTACAGCGAATATGTGAAACTAACAACACATCAGCTCAAATAAGACTATTTACAGCGAGAACGTGAAACTAAAAAATCATCAGCTCATAAATGACTATTTACAGCCAATATGTGAAACTAAAAACTCATCTGCTAATAAAGACTATTTAAAGCGAATATGTAAAACTAACAACTCATCAGCTCCAATAAGTCTATTTACAGCATATATGTGAAACTAAAAACCCATCACCTCCAAAAATATTATTTACAGCGAGAACGTGAAACTAAAAATTCATCAGCTAATAAATGACTATTTACAGCGAATATGTAAAACTAAACACTCATCTGCTAATAAAGATTATTTTCAAAGAATATGTGAAACTAAAAACTCATCAGTTCATACATAACTATTTAGCGTATATGTGAAACTAAAAACTCATCTGCTTAAATAACATTTTTTACAGCGAGAACGTGAAACTAAAAATTCATCAGCTCATAAATTACTATTTAAAGCGAATATGTGAAACTAAAAAAAAAAAATCTGTTAATAAAGACTATTTTCAGCGAATATGTGAAACTAAAAACTGATCAGCTTAAATAGGACTATTTAGAGCGAATATGTGGAACTAAAAACTCATCAGCTGAAATATCAAAATTAACAGTGAGTATATGTGACACTAAAAACTTCATCAGCTGCTATAAAACTATTAACAGCGAATATGTGAAATTATAAACTCATCAGCACCAATAACATTATTTACAGCGAGTACCGGAAACTAAAAACTATCCTGTTCCAAAAAAGGATTATTTACAGCGAATATGTGAAAATAAAAAATCATCACCTCCAATATGACTATTTACAGCGAATATGTGAAACTAAAAACTCATCAGTTCATATAGAACTACTTACAGCGAATATGTGAAACTAAAAACTCATCTGCTAATAAAGACTATTTTCAGCGAATATGTGAAACTAAAAACTCATCAGCTCCAATAGGACTATTTAACGCGAATATGTGAAACAAAAAACTCATCAGCTGCGAAAAGACTATTTACAGCGAATATGAGAAATTAAAACTCATTAGCTCCAATAGGATTATTTACTGCGAGTACGTAAAACTAAAAACTATCCAGCTCCAAAAAGACTATACACAGCGAATATGTGAAACCAGAAACCCATCAGCTCATATGACTATTTAAAGCGAATATGTGAAACTATAAAACTCATCAGCTCCAATAAGACTATTTACAGCGAATATGTGAAACTAAAAACTCGTCAGCTCCAATAAGACTATTTACAGCGAATATGTGAAAGTGAAAACGCATCAGCTCCTATAAGATTATTTTCAGCCAGTACGTGAAACTAAAAACTATCCAACTCCATTAGGACTATTTACAGCGAGTACGTGAAACTAAAAACTATCCAGCTCCATTAAGACTATTTACAGCGAGTACATTAAACTAAAATTTAATCGGCTGATAATTTACTATTTACATTGAATATCTGAAACTAAAAACACTTCAGCTCATATAAGAGTAGTGATAGCGAAAATGTGAAACTAAAAACTCATCAGCTCCAATAGGACTATTTACAGCGAATATGTGAAACTAAAAACTCTCCAGCCCAATAAGTCTATTTACAGCGAATATGGTTAACTAAAAACTCATCAGTTCATATAAGAATATTTACAGCGAGGACAAGCAACTAAAACTTCATCAACTCCAATAAGACTATTTACAACGAATATGTGAAACTAAAAACTCATCAGCTCGTAGAAGAGTACGTACAGCAAAGAAACTAAAAACACATCAGCTCCAATAAGACTATTTACAGCGAATGTGTGAAAGTGAAAACTCATTAGCTCCTATAAGATTATTTACAGGGAGTACGTGAAACTAAAAACTATCCAGCTCCATTAAGACTATTTACAGCGAGTACGTGAAATTAAAAATTAATCAGCTGATAGTTTACTATTTACATTGAATATGTGAAGCTAAAAACACATCAGCTCATATAAGAGTATTGATAGCGAATATGTGAAGTTAAAAACTCATCAGCTCGTATAAGACTATTTACAGCGAATATGTGAAAGTGTAAACTCATTAGCTACTATAAGATTATTTACAGCCAGCACGTGAAACTAATAGCTATCCAGCTCCATTAAGACAATTTACAGCGAGTATGTGAAACTAAAAATTAATTAGCTGATAATTTACTATTTACATTGAATATGTTAAACTAAAAACTCATCAGTTCATATAAGGCTATATGTTGCGAGTACGTGAAACAAAAAACCCATCAGCTCCAATAAGACTATTTACAGCGAATATGTTAAACTAAAAACTCATCAGTTCATATAAGAATATTTAAAGCGAGTACAAGAAACTAAAACTTCATCAGCTCCAATTAGATTATTTACAGCCGAATATGGTTAACTAAAAACTCATCAGTTCATATAAGAATATTTAAAGCGAATATGGTTAACTAAAAACTCATCAGTTCATATAAGAATATTTAAAGCGAGTACAAGAAACTAAAACTTCATCAGCTCCAATAAGATTATTTACAGCGAATATGGTTAACTAAAAACTCATCAGTTCATATAAGAATATTTAAAGCGAGTACAAGAAACTAAAACTTCATCAGCTCCAATAAAACTATTTACAGCGAATATGGTTAACTAAAAACTCATCAG
>JBAIZL010000009.1:45881106-46443606 GCA_036971475.1 Prosapia bicincta | reverse complement strand
ACCTTAAATACACTTACTTACATACTAACCCTTGGCAGGTTAGCTTTTTGTCGGCACGCTGACCTGTAGCGGCGGATCATCTCCCTGTAGTTGTCTTCTTCTTCGTCCACAGGAATGGCTGCTAGGGCTGGACACTGGAGTTGGTGGGCTGCGTCCATCCTGGGGTGTCGGCACAGCGTACAGGCCGCATCTGCTCTTATTCCGATGCGGTGGAGATGGGCTGCCAGGTAGTCGTGGCCAGTGGTCTTCGCACTACACGTATTCCCTGCGTAACGCTAAATGAGCAATAGCGATTCACCGCAGCGCACCGCCCAGACATCGCCCTTAAGTACAAAGAGCGCGCGGGCAAGGACGCTTGCCAAACCTCTCCAAAAGCACTTTCTTATATGCTTCACAGAATTTAAAATCATGTAGATTTTTTTCTATCAATTGCAACCCAATGCCGAATAATTTCAAATCGAAATACGTTATTTTCCTTCATAAATGCAGCAACCTTAATCAGGTGGTGGATGTGTTGATGCCCTTTTTTATGAATGCATAATATTTGGTTCCGTCTCAATTGAACACATCTAACACGTCACACACTGTTTGAACTCTTTAAACGCTGCAAATCTTGTGAATTTATTTATTTAATATTCATGTAAGAAAAACTCATTTTGCTTCTTACAAAATAAATTCATAGTCTAAACAAATTTTTCAATATTCCATTAAAACTATTACTTATTGTTTTTACTCAAATTAATATTCGTGTAGGCCCTACTTAAAATAATTCAAGCTTAATTTGTACTTTATGAATTTTTTCCTGTCTTTTAGAGTGCAGAAGATTCGAACGCTGATCTAGATACGTCTAGGGTTCTACTGAATGATGAAAGTCCGACTTTCTTTGACAGACTTTTAGAAACAATTAAATTAAAACGGAACTCGGAACCTGAAGGAGCAGAGTCAGAGACTAAAGATGTTGAAGTCACTGATGAAGATTGGCTTGCAACAATGGTGAAAGATTTTGATAAGCTTGTAACGGCTCTCGGGGAAGATGTAGACTTCGGTTTAGAGGAAGGGTCAGAAAGTGAGTATTTAATATTTTAAGAAATGGCGTTCGCCTTTATTTAATGTACTCAGACGCACAAATCTTCTGATACTGACTATACATCATACATTAACGAAATAAATGAAATCTCTACAAGTAAATACTGAACCTCTATGACATTTTGAATATTTTTTAAAATCATTTTATATTTTTAAATTAATATCACTTACGGGCATTTGAAGCTTAGCACAAGTAGGTAACGATCTGAACAAGTCAAAATATTTGTCTTGAAACCATAACAAAAATTGTTACGTTGAAGCCAATTTCAATGATAGGTAAAATGCAAATATAATTTTTTTAAACATATCTTTGTTTACTTTGCAGGACTATCAGGGGCGCGGCAAGAGGTCATATTAAACCCTAAAGATGTTTATATAGTTTTCAAAAAAAAAATCTTTAGCACTTTTTGTAGCAAATCTAATAATAAATAAAATTATCTTAATGAAACTGAAATAAAATAACTTCAAAATAGCTTTCACCGAAACGAGTTGACTGTTGAATATCTGTGTACAATGGGCGTAACTTCGTTTGAAAATGACCGCATATTTTGGAAATACGAATTAGGAAGAAATTCAAATACAATTAAAAAGTAAAATATAATTTAGGGTTCATTGAGTACAAGTGTTAGAATGACGTGAAAGGCAATTAATTTTCAAAATGTTTCCTTCGGGGCATACAATCAAGAACTAATATATAGCTCTACAAATAGCTCTCAATTCCTTCGGAATGTCAATAAGGAGGCATTTATAGCTACGCTACTGAAACCAACGATAAACCGAAATACTTTTTGTAGTAATCATGTTTAAACTGGAAATAACTTTGAGATAGACCAAAGTAAAACAAATCAACTGATTCAAACAATCGTAGGCCTACACGCTACATAATTTTTGGTTACAATTCAGCATGTTGCATATATATTTGTTATATTTAGTTAATGTAAAATCGGCCTTGTTTAAAAGAAATTTTAGTTTGTAAAAATGTTGTATGATAACGCTAGTCAAAATGATTCCATGTTAAAAAGTAGTAACCAATGAAAGGCCTTTTTCTGAATGTACAAGGTGGGGAGATTCAGAACCATATGCTAGGTTACCGTGAGAAAAATCGTATCGTCTATCTTCCAGTAGCTACGCTGCACGGAGGATCACCATGGGCTTGCAGGCGTTAAATTTTGTGTTAAAATTTTAATAACCTAATTTTAAAAATTTATAAGAACAGTGATAAGTTTTATAAGTGGCTGTGTTACGTTTAGTTTATTGTTTTCAAAATTTAAATTTTATAAAAGTAAACCCGTGTAAATTGTTATATTACCTAAGAAAGCCACGTAAGTTTAAGCGATTGCCAAAGTATGTTTTAAATTTAATATTAGATACTTTTTCGATACGTTCAAAATCAGTAAATATAAATGACATGAGCGTGCATTAACCTAGCTTGTGCGTAAACATTTGTGAAGGACGTGAACTTTTTATATTGATTAATTTGATGTTAAACATGTAAAATAACAATGTTTAAAGTGTAATATTTTAATTTTACGTAAGTTTAAGCGATTGCCAAGGTATGTTTTAAATTTAATATTAGATATTTTTCGATACGTTCAAAATCAGTAAATATATATGACACGAGCGTGCATTAACCTAGCTTGTTCGTAAATATTTGTGAAGGACGTGAACTTTTTATATTGATTAATTTGATGTTAAACATGTAAAATAACAATGTTTAAAGTGTAATATTTTAATTCTACGTAAGTTTAAGCGATTGCCAAGGTATGTTTTAAATTTAATATTAGATATTTTTCGATACGTTCAAAATCAGTAAATATATATGACACGAGCGTGCATTAACCTAGCTTGTTCGTAAATATTTGTGAAGGACGTGAACATTTTATATTGATTAATTTGATGTTAAACATGTAAAATAACAATGTTTAAAGTGTAATATTTTAATTCTACGTAAGTTTAAGCGATTGCCAAGGTATGTTTTAAATTTAATATTAGATATTTTTCGATACGTTCAAAATCAGTAAATATATATGACACGAGCGTGCATTAACCTAGCTTGTTCGTAAACATTTGTGAAGGACGTGAACTTTTTATATTGATTAATTTGATGTTAAACATGTAAAATAACAATGTTTAAAGTGAAATATTTTAATTTTACGTAAGTTTAAGCGATTGCCAAGGTATGTTTTAAATTTAATATTAGATATTTTTCGATACGTTCAAAATCAGTAAATATATATGACACGAGCGTGCATTAACCTAGCTTGTTCGTAAACATTTGTGAAGGACGTGAACTTTTTATATTGATTAATTTGATGTTAAACATGTAAAATAACAATGTTTAAAGTGAAATATTTTAATTTTACGTAAGTTTAAGCGATTGCCAAGGTATGTTTTAAATTTAATATTAGATATTTTTCGATACGTTCAAAATCAGTAAATATATATGACACGAGCGTGCATTAACCTAGCTTGTTCGTAAACATTTGTGAAGGACGTGAACTTTTTATATTGATTAATTTGATGTTAAACATGTAAAATAACAATGTTTAAAGTGAAATATTTTAATTTTACGTAAGTTTAAGCGATTGCCAAGGTATGTTTTAAATTTAATATTAGATATTTTTCGATACGTTCAAAATCAGTAAATATATATGACACGAGCGTGCATTAACCTAGCTTGTTCGTAAACATTTGTGAAGGACGTGAACTTTTTATATTGATTAATTTGATGTTAAACATGTAAAATAACAATGTTTAAAGTGTAATATTTTAATTCTACGTAAGTTTAAGCGATTGCCAAGGTATGTTTTAAATTTAATATTAGATATTTTTCGATACGTTCAAAATCAGTAAATATATATGACACGAGCGTGCATTAACCTAGCTTGTTCGTCAACATTTGTGAAGGACGTGAACTTTTTATATTGATTAATTTGATGTTAAACATGTAAAATAACAATGTTTAAAGTGTAATATTTTAATTTTACGTAAGTTTAAGCGATTGCCAAGGTATGTTTTAAATTTAATATTAGATATTTTTCGATACGTTCAAAATCAGTAAATATATATGACACGAGCGTGCATTAACCTAGCTTGTTCGTAAATATTTGTGAAGGACGTGAACTTTTTATATTGATTAATTTGATGTTAAACATGTAAAATAACAATGTTTAAAGTGTAATATTTTAATTCTACGTAAGTTTAAGCGATTGCCAAGGTATGTTTTAAATTTAATATTAGATATTTTTCGATACGTTCAAAATCAGTAAATATATATGACACGAGCGTGCATTAACCTAGCTTGTTCGTCAACATTTGTGAAGGACGTGAACTTTTTATATTGATTAATTTGATGTTAAACATGTAAAATAACAATGTTTAAAGTGTAATATTTTAATTTTACGTAAGTTTAAGCGATTGCCAAGGTATGTTTTAAATTTAATATTAGATATTTTTCGATACGTTCAAAATCAGTAAATATATATGACACGAGCGTGCATTAACCTAGCTTGTTCGTAAATATTTGTGAAGGACGTGAACTTTTTATATTGATTAATTTGATGTTAAACATGTAAAATAACAATGTTTAAAGTGTAATATTTTAATTCTACGTAAGTTTAAGCGATTGCCAAGGTATGTTTTAAATTTAATATTAGATATTTTTCGATACGTTCAAAATCAGTAAATATATATGACACGAGCGTGCATTAACCTAGCTTGTTCGTAAACATTTGTGAAGGACGTGAACTTTTTATATTGATTAATTTGATGTTAAACATGTAAAATAACAATGTTTAAAGTGAAATATTTTAATTTTACGTAAGTTTAAGCGATTGCCAAGGTATGTTTTAAATTTAATATTAGATATTTTTCGATACGTTCAAAATCAGTAAATATATATGACACGAGCGTGCATTAACCTAGCTTGTTCGTCAACATTTGTGAAGGACGTGAACTTTTTATATTGATTAATTTGATGTTAAACATGTAAAATAACAATGTTTAAAGTGAAATATTTTAATTTTACGTAAGTTTAAGCGATTGCCAAGGTATGTTTTAAATTTAATATTAGATATTTTTCGATACGTTCAAAATCAGTAAATATATATGACACGAGCGTGCATTAACCTAGCTTGTTCGTAAACATTTGTGAAGGACGTGAACTTTTTATATTGATTAATTTGATGTTAAACATGTAAAATAACAATGTTTAAAGTGAAATATTTTAATTTTACGTAAGTTTAAGCGATTGCCAAGGTATGTTTTAAATTTAATATTAGATATTTTTCGATACGTTCAAAATCAGTAAATATATATGACACGAGCGTGCATTAACCTAGCTTGTTCGTAAACATTTGTGAAGGACGTGAACTTTTTATATTGATTAATTTGATGTTAAACATGTAAAATAACAATGTTTAAAGTGAAATATTTTAATTTTACGTAAGTTTAAGCGATTGCCAAGGTATGTTTTAAATTTAATATTAGATATTTTTCGATACGTTCAAAATCAGTAAATATATATGACACGAGCGTGCATTAACCTAGCTTGTTCGTAAACATTTGTGAAGGACGTGAACTTTTTATATTGATTAATTTGATGTTAAACATGTAAAATAACAATGTTTAAAGTGAAATATTTTAATTTTACGTAAGTTTAAGCGATTGCCAAGGTATGTTTTAAATTTAATATTAGATATTTTTCGATACGTTCAAAATCAGTAAATATATATGACACGAGCGTGCATTAACCTAGCTTGTTCGTCAACATTTGTGAAGGACGTGAACTTTTTATATTGATTAATTTGATGTTAAACATGTAAAATAACAATGTTTAAAGTGAAATATTTTAATTTTACGTAAGTTTAAGCGATTGCCAAGGTATGTTTTAAATTTAATATTAGATATTTTTCGATACGTTCAAAATCAGTAAATATATATGACACGAGCGTGCATTAACCTAGCTTGTTCGTCAACATTTGTGAAGGACGTGAACTTTTTATATTGATTAATTTGATATTAAACATGTAAAATAACAATGTTTAAAGTGAAATATTTTAATTTTACGTAAGTTTAAGCGATTGCCAAGGTATGTTTTAAATTTAATATTAGATATTTTTCGATACGTTCAAAATCAGTAAATATATATGACACGAGCGTGCATTAACCTAGCTTGTTCGTAAACATTTGTGAAGGACGTGAACTTTTTATATTGATTAATTTGATGTTAAACATGTAAAATAACAATGTTTAAAGTGAAATATTTTAATTTTACGTAAGTTTAAGCGATTGCCAAGGTATGTTTTAAATTTAATATTAGATATTTTTCGATACGTTCAAAATCAGTAAATATATATGACACGAGCGTGCATTAACCTAGCTTGTTCGTAAACATTTGTGAAGGACGTGAACTTTTTATATTGATTAATTTGATGTTAAACATGTAAAATAACAATGTTTAAAGTGAAATATTTTAATTTTACGTAAGTTTAAGCGATTGCCAAGGTATGTTTTAAATTTAATATTAGATATTTTTCGATACGTTCAAAATCAGTAAATATATATGACACGAGCGTGCATTAACCTAGCTTGTTCGTCAACATTTGTGAAGGACGTGAACTTTTTATATTGATTAATTTGATGTTAAACATGTAAAATAACAATGTTTAAAGTGAAATATTTTAATTTTACGTAAGTTTAAGCGATTGCCAAGGTATGTTTTAAATTTAATATTAGATATTTTTCGATACGTTCAAAATCAGTAAATATATATGACACGAGCGTGCATTAACCTAGCTTGTTCGTAAACATTTGTGAAGGACGTGAACTTTTTATATTGATTAATTTGATGTTAAACATGTAAAATAACAATGTTTAAAGTGAAATATTTTAATTTTACGTAAGTTTAAGCGATTGCCAAGGTATGTTTTAAATTTAATATTAGATATTTTTCGATACGTTCAAAATCAGTAAATATATATGACACGAGCGTGCATTAACCTAGCTTGTTCGTAAACATTTGTGAAGGACGTGAACTTTTTATATTGATTAATTTGATGTTAAACATGTAAAATAACAATGTTTAAAGTGAAATATTTTAATTTTACGTAAGTTTAAGCGATTGCCAAGGTATGTTTTAAATTTAATATTAGATATTTTTCGATACGTTCAAAATCAGTAAATATATATGACACGAGCGTGCATTAACCTAGCTTGTTCGTAAACATTTGTGAAGGACGTGAACTTTTTATATTGATTAATTTGATGTTAAACATGTAAAATAACAATGTTTAAAGTGAAATATTTTAATTTTACGTAAGTTTAAGCGATTGCCAAGGTATGTTTTAAATTTAATATTAGATATTTTTCGATACGTTCAAAATCAGTAAATATATATGACACGAGCGTGCATTAACCTAGCTTGTTCGTAAACATTTGTGAAGGACGTGAACTTTTTATATTGATTAATTTGATGTTAAACATGTAAAATAACAATGTTTAAAGTGAAATATTTTAATTTTACGTAAGTTTAAGCGATTGCCAAGGTATGTTTTAAATTTAATATTAGATATTTTTCGATACGTTCAAAATCAGTAAATATATATGACACGAGCGTGCATTAACCTAGCTTGTTCGTCAACATTTGTGAAGGACGTGAACTTTTTATATTGATTAATTTGATGTTAAACATGTAAAATAACAATGTTTAAAGTGAAATATTTTAATTTTACGTAAGTTTAAGCGATTGCCAAGGTATGTTTTAAATTTAATATTAGATATTTTTCGATACGTTCAAAATCAGTAAATATATATGACACGAGCGTGCATTAACCTAGCTTGTTCGTAAACATTTGTGAAGGACGTGAACTTTTTATATTGATTAATTTGATGTTAAACATGTAAAATAACAATGTTTAAAGTGAAATATTTTAATTTTACGTAAGTTTAAGCGATTGCCAAGGTATGTTTTAAATTTAATATTAGATATTTTTCGATACGTTCAAAATCAGTAAATATATATGACACGAGCGTGCATTAACCTAGCTTGTTCGTAAACATTTGTGAAGGACGTGAACTTTTTATATTGATTAATTTGATGTTAAACATGTAAAATAACAATGTTTAAAGTGAAATATTTTAATTTTACGTAAGTTTAAGCGATTGCCAAGGTATGTTTTAAATTTAATATTAGATATTTTTCGATACGTTCAAAATCAGTAAATATATATGACACGAGCGTGCATTAACCTAGCTTGTTCGTAAACATTTGTGAAGGACGTGAACTTTTTATATTGATTAATTTGATGTTAAACATGTAAAATAACAATGTTTAAAGTGAAATATTTTAATTTTACGTAAGTTTAAGCGATTGCCAAGGTATGTTTTAAATTTAATATTAGATATTTTTCGATACGTTCAAAATCAGTAAATATATATGACACGAGCGTGCATTAACCTAGCTTGTTCGTAAACATTTGTGAAGGACGTGAACTTTTTATATTGATTAATTTGATGTTAAACATGTAAAATAACAATGTTTAAAGTGAAATATTTTAATTTTACGTAAGTTTAAGCGATTGCCAAGGTATGTTTTAAATTTAATATTAGATATTTTTCGATACGTTCAAAATCAGTAAATATATATGACACGAGCGTGCATTAACCTAGCTTGTTTGTCAACATTTGTGAAGGACGTGAACTTTTTATATTGATTAATTTGATGTTAAACATGTAAAATAACAATGTTTAAAGTGAAATATTTTAATTTTACGTAAGTTTAAGCGATTGCCAAGGTATGTTTTAAATTTAATATTAGATATTTTTCGATACGTTCAAAATCAGTAAATATATATGACACGAGCGTGCATTAACCTAGCTTGTTCGTAAACATTTGTGAAGGACGTGAACTTTTTATATTGATTAATTTGATGTTAAACATGTAAAATAACAATGTTTAAAGTGAAATATTTTAATTTTACGTAAGTTTAAGCGATTGCCAAGGTATGTTTTAAATTTAATATTAGATATTTTTCGATACGTTCAAAATCAGTAAATATATATGACACGAGCGTGCATTAACCTAGCTTGTTCGTCAACATTTGTGAAGGACGTGAACTTTTTATATTGATTAATTTGATGTTAAACATGTAAAATAACAATGTTTAGTGTGAAATATTTTAATTTTACGTAAGTTTAAGCGATTGCCAAGGTATGTTTTAAATTTAATATTAGATATTTTTCGATACGTTCAAAATCAGTAAATATATATGACACGAGCGTGCATTAACCTAGCTTGTTCGTAAACATTTGTGAAGGACGTGAACTTTTTATATTGATTAATTTGATGTTAAACATGTAAAATAACAATGTTTAAAGTGAAATATTTTAATTTTACGTAAGTTTAAGCGATTGCCAAGGTATGTTTTAAATTTAATATTAGATATTTTTCGATACGTTCAAAATCAGTAAATATATATGACACGAGCGTGCATTAACCTAGCTTGTTCGTAAACATTTGTGAAGGACGTGAACTTTTTATATTGATTAATTTGATGTTAAACATGTAAAATAACAATGTTTAAAGTGAAATATTTTAATTTTACGTAAGTTTAAGCGATTGCCAAGGTATGTTTTAAATTTAATATTAGATATTTTTCGATACGTTCAAAATCAGTAAATATATATGACACGAGCGTGCATTAACCTAGCTTGTTCGTAAACATTTGTGAAGGACGTGAACTTTTTATATTGATTAATTTGATGTTAAACATGTAAAATAACAATGTTTAAAGTGAAATATTTTAATTTTACGTAAGTTTAAGCGATTGCCAAGGTATGTTTTAAATTTAATATTAGATATTTTTCGATACGTTCAAAATCAGTAAATATATATGACACGAGCGTGCATTAACCTAGCTTGTTCGTAAACATTTGTGAAGGACGTGAACTTTTTATATTGATTAATTTGATGTTAAACATGTAAAATAACAATGTTTAAAGTGAAATATTTTAATTTTACGTAAGTTTAAGCGATTGCCAAGGTATGTTTTAAATTTAATATTAGATATTTTTCGATACGTTCAAAATCAGTAAATATATATGACACGAGCGTGCATTAACCTAGCTTGTTCGTAAACATTTGTGAAGGACGTGAACTTTTTATATTGATTAATTTGATGTTAAACATGTAAAATAACAATGTTTAAAGTGAAATATTTTAATTTTACGTAAGTTTAAGCGATTGCCAAGGTATGTTTTAAATTTAATATTAGATATTTTTCGATACGTTCAAAATCAGTAAATATATATGACACGAGCGTGCATTAACCTAGCTTGTTCGTAAACATTTGTGAAGGACGTGAACTTTTTATATTGATTAATTTGATGTTAAACATGTAAAATAACAATGTTTAAAGTGAAATATTTTAATTTTACGTAAGTTTAAGCGATTGCCAAGGTATGTTTTAAATTTAATATTAGATATTTTTCGATACGTTCAAAATCAGTAAATATATATGACACGAGCGTGCATTAACCTAGCTTGTTCGTCAACATTTGTGAAGGACGTGAACTTTTTATATTGATTAATTTGATGTTAAACATGTAAAATAACAATGTTTAAAGTGAAATATTTTAATTTTACGTAAGTTTAAGCGATTGCCAAGGTATGTTTTAAATTTAATATTAGATATTTTTCGATACGTTCAAAATCAGTAAATATATATGACACGAGCGTGCATTAACCTAGCTTGTTCGTAAACATTTGTGAAGGACGTGAACTTTTTATATTGATTAATTTGATGTTAAACATGTAAAATAACAATGTTTAAAGTGAAATATTTTAATTTTACGTAAGTTTAAGCGATTGCCAAGGTATGTTTTAAATTTAATATTAGATATTTTTCGATACGTTCAAAATCAGTAAATATATATGACACGAGCGTGCATTAACCTAGCTTGTTCGTAAACATTTGTGAAGGACGTGAACTTTTTATATTGATTAATTTGATGTTAAACATGTAAAATAACAATGTTTAAAGTGAAATATTTTAATTTTACGTAAGTTTAAGCGATTGCCAAGGTATGTTTTAAATTTAATATTAGATATTTTTCGATACGTTCATAAATCAGTAAATATATATGACACGAGCGTGCATTAACCTAGCTTGTGCGTAAACATTTGTGAAGGACGTGAACTTTTTATATTGATTAATTTGATGTTAAACATGTAAAATAACAATGTTTAAAGTGAAATATTTTAATTTTTTCAAAATTAAATCTTTTTGTAAATACAAACGAGAATTTTAATGTAACCTGTCTTCCTCAGAACGATTTGGATAGTCAGACAAATATGCCTAAGCCTAATTGTAAGATACAATTGTTAAAGTAAACAATTTACCCAGTGAGACTTGTCAAGGTGTAAAGAATAAAGATAGTGAATATAGGTAATTAATTTTTTTTAAATAAATGAATGCACGCACACCATTTACAAAATATCGGTGGGTTACATACTTTGATTTTCATCTAATTTTATATTAGCTTTTAGGTCAGTATCGACATAGTTCTATTATCTAGTACGTTTTAATACAAATTAGCTATAGCACTAATCATATTTCCTTATTATTTCTTATATTATTGATTGTAAATATACTTCGAAATATTTTACTGATTCTTCTGTACTATTTCTTTTCCCATGATTTTATTGTCATACCTATATAACGTATACAGGTATACACCTTACATGTAAATATTTTAAACTATATTATTGATGAAACTTTCAGACATTATTTTAACTTAGAATCTAATTTTGCAGGTGTGACAAAAGCAGATCAAAACAAGCGACAAATAAAGGTGAGCTCAAGTAAGATTCATTAAGTCTTCAATTTATTAAAACGAACCACGCTGGATGTAATCTATACGTATTATCAAAGATATAAACATAAACAGTTTTATGAGATAAACTGGTGCGATTTATTTCATGTAAAGTTGAATTAAAGATAAGGTACATTTCAACTTCTACTTTTGTGTAGAAAGGTTTCAAAACTCAGTGACGTGTTACTTTAAATCTTCTTCGGTAGAAATAAAATAAAAATTATTAAAATTTTTCCTACTTTAAAATCATGATGCAGGAATTTTGTATTGCAGACTAATTTAAACGTATATAGAACAAATACTTTAGAATGATTTTCAAATCATTTAAGTAAAGGTTTCTATACAAACCAAATTCATAGTAGTAGAAAAAAAATTACATTACTATGGTCTTTGGCATTCACTTATATAGGGTAGTATATATATATATATATATATATATATATATATATATATATATATATATATATATATATATATATTAAAACAACATAGGCTATTCAAATACAAGAATATTTATTAATTGCATAACCTTGTATTTGACTAACCTATGTTGTTTTAAATTATTAAACAAGAAAACGTATTATATATATATATATATATATATATATATATATATATATATTAAAACAACATAGGTTATTCAAATACAAAAATATTTATTAATTGAATAACCTTGTATTTGAATAACCTATGTTGTTTTAAATTATTAAACAAGAAAACGTATTATATATATATATATATATATATATATATATATATATATATATATATATATATATATTATAATAAATGTAATGCTTCCTTAATACTTATGTCATTACAATGTAATGCACCCCTATTACTTGAGTCATTAAGATGTAATGCATCCCTATTACTTGAGTCATTAAGATGTAATGCATCGCTATTACTTAAGTCATTAAGATGTAATGCATCCGAATTACTTGAGTCATTAAGATGTAATGCATCGCTTCTAAGGCCTCTCCTTTCATCCTCTTCTCGACATGGCCCACGCATTCAATCAAGACCAAATTATTTCTGCTTACAAGACCTCTCCTTTCATCTTCTTCTCGACATGGCCCACACATTCAATCAAGACCAAATTATTAATGCTTCCAAGACCTCTAATTTCATCCTCTTCTCGACATGGCCCACACATTCAATCAAGACCAAATTATTAATGCTTCCAAGGCCTCTCATTTCATCCTCTTCTCGACATGGTCCACACATTTAATCAAGACCAAATTATTTATGCTTCTAAAAGCTCTCCTTTTATCCTTATCTCAACATAGACCGCACATTCAATCAAGACCAAATTATTTATGCTTCTAAAAGCTCTCCTTTTATCCTTATCTCAACATAGACCGCACATTCAATCAAGACCAAATTATTTATGCTTCTAAAAGCTCTCCTTTTATCCTTATCTCAACATAGACCGCACATTCAATCAAGACCAAATTATTTATGCTTCTAAAAGCTTTCCTTTCATCCTTATCTCGACATGGCCCACACATTCAATCAAGGCCAAATTATTTATGCTTCTAAAAGCTCTCCTTTTATCCTTATCTCAACATAGACCGCACATTCAATCAAGACCAAATTATTTATGCTTCTAAAAGCTCTCCTTTTATCCTTATCTCAACATAGACCGCACATTCAATCAAGACCAAATTATTTATGCTTCTAAAAGCTTTCCTTTCATCCTTATCTCGACATGGCCCACACATTCAATCAAGGCCAAATTATTTATGCTTTAAACAGCTCTCCTTTCATCCTTATTTCGACATGGCCCACACATTCAATCAAGACCAAATTATTTATGCTTTAAACAGCTCTTCTTTCATCCTTATCTCGACATAGACCACACTTTTTTAATCAAGGCCAAGCTATTGATGCTTCAAAACG
Organism: Prosapia bicincta; assembly: GCA_036971475.1. NCBI lineage: Eukaryota > Metazoa > Arthropoda > Insecta > Hemiptera > Cercopidae > Prosapia > Prosapia bicincta. The sequence goes on along the minus strand of JBAIZL010000009.1, from coordinate 46,429,746 downwards.
CTCTTCTTTCATCCTTATCTCGACATAGACCACACATTCAATCAAGACCAAGTTATTTATGCTTTAAACAGCTCTTCTTTCATCCTTATCTCGACATAGACCACACATTTAATCAAGGCTAAACTACTTATGCTTCAAAAAGCTCTCCTTTCATCCTTATCTCGACATAGACCACACATTTAGTCAAGACCAAATGATTTCTGCTCCCAACTTTGTTCTCCCGACCTAGGGCATACAATCGATAAAAACCAATTTAAGATGACTTTCCTGTATCATCACGCTACATAAAAATTCTTAAATCTTTTATATCAATCCGATTTTTGTAATATAAAAAAACAAATAGTACTAGTCAACTATAACTTCATTAAATAATTTGTTTTAAAATTTCGATTAAAAAAATTTACCTACTAATATCTCTTGAGAATGGAATAATAGTTAATAATATTATATAATTCGATACAATCATTATGTTTTCAAAAATATAAAATGACTAAAACATAGGAACTATTACGGTTTGCTCGTGAATTACTAACAACTGAGTAATGTTTAGAAGCAGTTTGTATTGTTTCAAATCTTTTTTTGTTTTATAAAACATAACTTTTAAATAAACATATGACCTTCAGGTTATATATTAACCATATGATAATAAATGTATTATTTTCATATCGAATTATAATACACATTAGATTACATACGTTGTATTATTATAGTTGATTGTAATATATGTAGATATATAGTCTGTTATATATATTATATTGTATTATTATTTATATTTATACAATAAAATATATATTGTTATAAATACAAAATTAATAAATAATTCTTGTATTTGAATAACCTAAGTTTATATATATATATATATATATATATATATATATATATATATATATATATATATATATTGTATATTGTAATACATATTATTCATATTGTATATTTCTTTAGATTTTTATGTTATTTTAAATTATATAACGATATTTCACAACATATATTTAATGGAATATATAGCTGTGTTTATGTCAAAGACTAGGGGAGATTATACAGTCTGTTATTGCAATTCTGTTGTGAAATCTTTATTGCTGACGAATTATTTGCTTTAAACTATTTAACTATTTATGATTAATCACGACAACAAATTAAGCAATAAATATATGTATATTTATTTCCAGGAAGCGAAAACTAGTAAAAGAGCTAGCAGAGGAATCAAAAAAGTCAGAAATACGAATAGTAGAGGTCATAAAATGGCTACCGATTTAAGAAAACAACCCCGAACGAGAAGAAATACTTTTGGCACAAACAAAGCAGGCTTAGTTTTTAAACCCAACCAAGGTAAAGGTGGAAAAATATTCAACAGAGCTGGAATAACCAAACGAGAAACAATGGAGTCAAAGTTTTTTCACGTACCAGAACATGCAGCTCGTAACATAGCCGACAGCATAGTGGACACGAACGCGATGCAAATACAAGAGCCACAGGTTAGTTTAAGGCATAGAAGACATCCTACAGTGCTTAGCGACAATCCTAGTTTTATGGACACAAACCATAATGAAGTTCAATCTAGTAATAAACAAAATAGTGAGCAATTTTTAACAAAGAAGTTAGAATCTAATCAGAATGGAGCTATAAACAGTCAAAATCATGCACCTTCTTTGCCATTATTGTCAAGTAATTCTGAAACTTCAAACTCACAAAAAGAATCTCCTTTAACTAATTTATCTTCAAAAATTCCAGGAATCCCAAATAATGTCTTACCTTCCGAAGTGAGAGCTGATGGTGGAATTTCCCCAACAGCAGTGATCGGAGGGTTCACCATGATGCTTATGCCTATGCCAGAGATGTCTTTATCCAACATCCAAAATATGTTACAGACTGGACAACAGTTCTCTCAGGTTCTCCCTTCTCTACCTTCAATTCCAAGTTAGGGCATAATAGTAACAGAATTTGCACTCATTCTACATTTATTCTTTGTATTTTTTATCTTTTGTAAATAAACAATACCCTATAATTAATAATTGCAGTTTAATTTGTTCCAGACAACTCTAGTTGTAATACGTTGAGTGTTAGATTTAGTATCATCCTATTTATTGTTTTATTATTACTATAGAAGTACAAAAGTAATATAAAGCTCAGTAGTACAGTAAACTCTCTATAATCCGGCCATTCACCTATCCGGATAGGATACGTTTTCAACACTCCGGCAATATCCCAGCCTCGTATTTGCTAGATTAGTGAGAGTTTACTGTAATTATAATTATTAAACTCAGTTTATTTGTAACCTTCTGATGATGCTAATTGTGTTAGCGAAATTTACATTAAAGCTGAGTAAATATCTACAGCAAGGGTTTATAATTGTTTATTAATTGAAGAAATACTTTGTATTTGTTAGACCTTAGCTGAATTATATATTTTAATGCAAGAAATAAGGTTAAAACCATGTCAATAACAAGTTATAAAATATCTATTAAAATACACAGACAAATACACACACTCTCTCTCATATGTGTCTGTGTGTGTGTGTGTGTGTGTGTGTATGTATATATATATATATATATATATATATATATATATATATAGATGTGGAAGGCCCAAACCCTCCCCCTCACAATTTCGCTCCAAGCGCTCCCCAAATTGGATGTAAATAATAGTAAAATTATGAAAATTGTGTAACTTTAAAAAAAAAATATCATTTGGGATTATTCAAGACTCACCTTAATAATTAGGACACTATTATTGCAGTTATGGTATTAATCAAAGAACGTGAAGCGGTAACGTGGCAATAGATCCTCATTAAATGTGCATTTAAAGCTCAATCTTTACTATCTAACATCCGAGATAGCACACATTGAATTTTCCATGTATTTAAAAGTGTTAAAAGCATCTATTACTAAAACAATGCAGGAGAAATCAACTTCAGGTTGACCAATTCTTACGGTTAAGGAACTCGATTCCTCAAATCACAAAAGAACCTACGTATTAAATTTACATTATATCGTACGTGATAATCAAGGGAGTAAATATCTGTCATTATCTGTCGCCACTTCATAGTTTGTTATTCCTTCGCCTCAGCACTGCTGGTCCTCTGAATCTACAATAGGGCAGGAGAGGTTGAAGAACTTCGCTATATTGAATACCCATCAAGGTGTATTGGACAATTTAGATCTGAGACTAATCGTGAATGATTTCATAAAAAAATATCCAGTACAAAGGGAAACAATTGCGTTCTACTATGAGTAAGACCTCATTATGAGAGTAACAACCAATGTGATAACAAATACTGTAGTTGGAGAGCCAACTGCAAGAATGATGGTTGTCAAAAAATCACATTGTTCAAGAAAGGTTTTTAAAGTTTAAAGACTAACAACTTTACGATAACTTTTTTAATTACAAACACACTTATTAATATAATATGCACATACATCCTTAACGTAAATATTAGAGAAGGGGTTTTTCCTCATTACAGGGGCAATTGTAAGAGAATAAAAACTTGTCATGTACAAAGTCGATAGATGTAAAAAAATGACTCAAAATATGGCAGTCAAATAACTGTACCATTACGCTTCTACAAGATGAAAGTATGATGTCTGTATTCTACGAAGAGTTATCCCATGAATCTCTGCAAGTGTTTTGACGCTAGCAGAATTTTCAAATGCGTGCTGTCTCTAGTTAATTTAACCTTGTAACGATATCTGTTATAGTAGTTATACTTTTGATATTATACTTTGATTTAAAGTAGAATAGTCTGTGGCAGGGTAGGGATGCGATGTTGTCAGTTCGAACGCATTGACAGTCAACCTGCCACTGCCAGCGACTGAAATTGCAGAACGAAGCAAGCTACACCACCATTAAATCACTCCAGTACAGTTACGATCTCACTGAGCGACGAACGGAAGTTTAACGTCGAATTGACAACAAGGCTCAACCACGCAGCAAGATGTGAATTTCCTATTAGCTCAGACGGCTATAATCCCCACTCCCTCTGGTCGATTTCCCCTACACAGAATCCTATTCTGTTTTAAATCAAACTACAGCTTGGTAAAAAAACCACTACTTACTGATATTTTTCAGCAGACGCGTTTCGCACTATATCAGCAATGCTATGGGTTACGGACAAGAATGTTGCTCAGGTGTGTTGTCCTTTACTCACAGCATTGAATAATGTACTGACCTTGTGCGAAATGCGTCTGCTGAAAAATATCAATAAGTACTGTTTTTTTTTACCAAGCTAGTACCAACAGTGTAATTATAGAAAAAACTTTAATTAGAAGTCAATCAGCTAGCCATCAAATTAATTACATTTAGTGTTGTTTGGCAGCACACAAAAATACATGATATTAAATTTTAATAGTTTAGAGCCCCTCAGATATTCTTTAAATCTTGCAGTTACCTGAGACTTTCTTTAGTTGCAACATATAAAATAGGCATACAATTTATTTAAATTTTCTTTCAACTATTCAAAGCAATTGTTGAAGTCAAATAATTCTATTGGAAAAGTGATTTTGTTTTAATATTTTTTACACTTAAAAAACTTAATGTAAGTCAATCTAGATTACTTTAAGTAAAAAAAAAATGGTAATATTAAAATTTATTTAAACTAACTTTGAATTAGACTAAATAAAATTAAACTAAATATTAAATTGTAGGTAATAAATGTAGGCGCCACAGAAAGGTGATGATGCGGCCAATATCTGTCGCACCGTCCCGTAACTGAATGAAGTCCACAACGAACGGACGGTGTTCCAGATGTCTCTCAGATTGTTTATATTCATATATTGCCATTCTTCAATCTAAGCAAGGAATAGTGCATTCTTCACTTTGCATGCAAAATCATACGCCATGACACGTTTTGTCGATGGCACCATACTTGTAACCAATTTTGCCCCTTCATATGCTGTTGTGTTTCCGAGTATTCCACAGTGATCAGACACCCAGCAAAATGATACCTGGGCAACCCGTAATTGGAGCCTGTGTATTGACCACAAAATATTTCCCACCAAGAGCCTCTTAGAGTACATTTCCTGAATCGATACCGCAGATGGAATAGTTGTTGAAGCTTGGTAAAGGATAAAAGTTCTGCTGTAAAAACATTACAAGCTGAGGGCAATTTGTAAGTAAAGGTGCGTCCTGACACATAAAATGCGCATCCTACCCCACTGTCCATTTTTAAACCACCTGTGAAAATAATCACACTATGTTGGTTGGTTCTATGAATCTCCTAAACCTCTTGACGATAAATAACGTCAGGAATATTGAGTTTTAGATACCTGGGCAGTGAAAAATCAAAATTTGGCATTTTATTGTCCATTGAAGAATGTATTAAAATGTTCGTTCTTTGCTTGGGGTAAATGTTGGGTTTATGCATTGGCTTTAGTCAATATTTAAAATTATTATTACGTAATTTTTAGACAATTGTATTGCAATAAAATATTGTTTCTCTCTAGAGATTAACCTACTACATCCCATCCAAACTAGGGAGCTCTCCCCAGGATTAAGCGACGTTAGCACACATTCACACGCGCTGACCTGTATATCTGTCGCTGATGGTTTACCATGAGTTACCTACTAAGCCTCGGTCTACCTAACTGTTAGCCTATATCCTAATTGACAGCTGCCGTACGGAAAAATACGAATACTTCTCGGAAGGAAGCTCTAAATTCAAACGTGATAAAAGGCACGTAGTGTCCTAATTGGAGCGTTTTGGCGCCAGCGTTCAACGCACATGCAGTGACCTTGATTTGATTCCACTTTGACCAACTCCACTTAGACAGACACTTGAATATGTAGAGCAAAAATTACTGAGCAAAGAATTCGAAAATAAATTTCTGCATTGCTAGAACAAAAGAATGTTGTTATTAATTTGACGTATCGAATTGTCAAAGAAACATGTTTTTTCTTAAATAATTTGATTAATTAATTCTAAGCATAACCATAAAGATCTTCATTTGAAAAATATTATATCAACAGGTACAAATATTTTGTTAAATAATTATGTCAACATAAAAAATGAGTCTAATTAGATCGAATCTATCTAAAAATGGAAGATTACAACAGTTACAAATTACAACAATTAGCGTCAAAACTATTCTTGGACTTCTTTGTACTTCATAATACTAATAAAAGCAAAAGTAATATTAACTGTGCAGCAATAGAATTTTTTAAAACATAAATATTCTCAAAGTAGTTGAATGCCATATATATTTATGTAAATACTGCGAATACTTCTTATGGGTTTCTCTGTACCACAGATTTGTGTGATCTATATCTGTAGTAGCCTCTTTTGCAAAAGAGTAAGCTCCGACTTGGTGGAGGGATTGCCGTTTCCTCGGAGGCTTATCACTAACGTTCACCGATCACATGGTAGCAAGTTTAATACTTGTCAATTACGCGCAAGAAACGCCAAAAGGTTTTCTGTTAGGAAACTGTAAACGGTACGAGAGTAAGTAGGCAGCTGTATGGCTTGTATTAGGTAATGCTGCAGTGCGTAGTCCTGCGATACGTGACGTCACACCACCAGTGCCCAGGTCTCAGGGGTGCTCAACCTTTTTGGAACGGGTGGACCAGTTGAGTGTTCATTTTTCTCGAGCCGGGCGACAGCATTAAAATTTCTCGAGTTCAACAATTGGAATACGTCTTACCTAGTTGTGGTTAACTTTAATATAGTAAAGCCTACATTTTAAATTATAATGTAAGGGTACATCCCTTACATATACAGCCACTTTGTAATATACGATAGCCTACATACCTGTAACAACGTATCCAGATTCTCTATCTTGTTAATGTTACAATGTTGATACTTGCAGCAAGTATTTAAAGCTCACTACACCTATTATTCATACTACACCAGGATTCAAAACATAAAACAACTTTAAACTTGAAAATAAAAAAAACATGAAATGAATTATGAAAAGTGTTTATTTTAGTGGAAAATTTGACACTGTTTTTCTTTTGATAACTGTTCAATGTCTATTTTAATGTTTGTAGTTACTATTTTCAATGTTGATTCCCAGTGAATGTCAGTTAAACGCGTACGAGCTTTAGATTTGATAGATTTCATTAACAAAATGCATGCTCACAAATGAAAGTACTACCTAACAAACACGAAATTTTTAAAATATTTCTCACAGATTGACCATTTCTCCAGGCAAGTAATTTTTGTAGAAATCAAATAATGGAACTTCACAGAATTTTGACTTGAACTGAATCATGTGCAGCAGATCAATAAGTTTCATTTGAATATTGTGTGGTTCATCCATACAATCAACACTGAACGGAGATGCAAAGATTTCAAATAACTTTTCAAATTTATTAAGATCATGAAATCTGTTTACAAAATCTTCTTTCAAACAATATTGCTATATTTCGAGAAGTCCAAGGTGTTATCAGCATCTATTGAATTCATCTCAATGAGCGAAGGGACGTTAATCAGAACTCCATTTCCCATTTGGGCGCCCCACACTTACATCTTCTTTTTAAGCGCTCTTATAAGCCTCACTGACGAGTGAATTGAATTGTCTCTGCCTTGAAGTTTGGTATTCAATTCGTTAATATGATGCATAATCATTTTTAAACTTGAATACCGTAATACCAAGATAAGAAAGAAAATATAAATTTCTTCACGTACACATAGAGTACATTAAGATTAAATATTTCCATAACCACTTCAGTATTGGTTATACAATGTACAGAATGTGCTCGCTTATGCCTTTCCCTATGGAATAGCATTACATTTCACTATATTCAAAAGCAACATTTTAGAGTGGCCCGCGGGCCGCAAAAAACCATGTCGGGGGCCGTGGGTTGTGCACCCCTGGTCTAGATGGTGTTGCTTAGGCTCGGTTGGATCATACGGGAGAGGGTATTTTAAGCTGATTAATGCAAATGCAGTGTCCTATAATTCATTTTTCGGACTAAAGACTAGGAGAATGAACTCCAAAATAAAAACAAGGGTAGCTTGGGCTCTTAGCTGCAGAGAAAGCAACCATGCTAGGGGATGAAAACCCTGATAAAAAATGACCTGGCCCACCAGTTAGTGGTTGAGCGTAGGGCTAACAACCTTACATCGTAAAAAACTCTTGTTACGAAACCAAACAATGTAATAATAAAGGATGGATTAAAAGGCAAAAGAAAACGGAACTCGAACCTGGTTTTAGCAGCATGGAATGTTCGGACAATGTTACAGCCTGGAAAAATGGATGGCTGAAGTCGCTAAACAGCTATTTAAATTTAACATTGACGCAGTAGCCCTACAGGAGATTAGATGGTGAGGGCAGGGTAGACTCGATAAGAAAGAATATACCATACTGTACAGTGGAGCAGCAAAAACTGGACAAAGAGGAACAGGATTCATGCTTACAAAGAGACTATGCCGTAGTGTATTGCTATTCGAACCCATTAATGATAGAATGTGCAAGATGCGCTTGAGGGAAAAATTTAGAAATACAACTTTGATCTCTGCCTATTCACCACCTGAAGACAGTGATGAAGATGAAAAATTACTTTTCTACCAACAATTAGAAAATTCTCTTCTATGTAGTCCCAAAAATGACACACAAATAATACTTGGTGATCTAAACGCCCAAGTGGGTAAGGAGAATTTTACACAAACTGTTGCTGAAACCTACTCACTTCGTAATATAACTATTGATAATGGTAAACATTTGTGTGAATTCGCTGAAGCAAACAATATGATAATAAAAAGTACTTGGTTCCCGCACATAAAAAATACACATTGGAACTTGGAAAGCACCAAATGGCACATTAACCCAAATTGATCACGTACTCATTTCAAAACGCCATTCTTCCTCAGTGACTGATGTCAGAACGGCCAGAGGCCCAAATTGTGATTCAGACCACTTTCTGGTGAAAATTAAATATAGAGAGCGACTGGCATGTTTGCGACAAGAGAAATTATATAAAAAAAGGCACTGGAACCTAGAAAAAGTTAAAGATCCGGACACATTAGAAGGATTTAGAGAACTGGGCGATAGAAAAATAATAGAAGTGTTACTAAAAGAGGATATTGAAAATGAGAAAACAGAAATAGAAGTAAAGTGGTCTAAAATTAGCAGAGCCATTGAGGAGACGTGAGATGTGATTGGTGAGAAAATGAGGGGACGTGGTGAGGAAGGGTTCGATGACGAATGTCGTGAGGTGCTAAGAACAAGAAATGCATATAGATTGATAATGTTACCAACTAAGCCGTAGAAGAGCAAATAAGGTCATACGTGAAAACAAAAAAGCCTTTCTAAGGAAGCAAGTAGAGCAAATTGAGGAGTTGAGAAGTAATAACGAATCCAGGAAATTCTATGGTGCAGTTAAATATATAAATAGAGGTTTCCAGCCTAAAACCGAATTATGCAAGTATAAAGATGGTAGAGTAGTGGAGGGTAAGGCGGAAGCTATTGGCAGATGGGCAGAGTACTTTGGTGATCAGTACAAAGCGGGAGCTCAGACGATAGACACGGACAAAAATACCTTGAGCCGAATAGAATTGACAAATGAGGATGACATTGAGCCACCGGACATGGATGACTTCATGGAGTCGATCGAAATGCTGAAAAGCAACAGAGCACCTGGTGAAGACTCACTTGTAGCCGAATTTTTTTAAAAATTGTGGAGAAATTGTACAGTCACAATTATATTCCCTGATCCTAGACATATGGGAAAGAGAACGCATGCCTAGAAAATGGAGAACTAGTCTCATATGTCCTGTTTTTAAAAAGGGTGACAAATTGGAATGCAGTAATTATCGTGGAATATCTCTGCTCACGGTAGCAAACAAAATATTTTCAAACATAATACTGAAAAAGCTCAACGTCTTTGCTGAAAACATCATAACAGATTATCAGTGCGGATTCCGACAGGGAAGGGAACTACCGATCAGATATTTGTTTTAAGACAGTTACTCGAGGGGTGTTGGGAATATAAAATTGACCTTCATCTTCTTTTTATTGACTATCGGCAGGCTTTTGACAGTGTCAACAGAGTAAAATTGCTCGAAATCCTAAAGGAGTTCAACGTACCAAACACGTTGATCAGACTGATCAACATGACATTGTGTGATAGTGACGGCAAAGTTGTCATAGGTGGCGGTATTAGTCCCGAATTCCCTATTCTGACTGGCGTGAGACAAGGCGATGCCCTGTCTGCTACCCTCTTCAATCTCTCCTTACATGGAGTTTTGAGGAGAATTAACGTTTCAGGGAATATCATGCATTCATGCAGACAAATATGTGCATATGCTGATGATATATGCTTGGTTGCCAGGAATATTCCATCGCTCAAAGAAACTTTTAATATAATCAATAATGAAAGCAAAAAGATAGGCCTCTGCATAAATGAGGGGAAAACTAAATATATGAGTACAAGCAGAGGGCGTAACAGTACGACTATAGATATCGATGGATATTCATTTGGAAAAGTAAAAAGTTTCACATATTTGGGCTCGGAAGTAAATGATGAAATAAAACAATAAATGAAGTCCAGAAAAAAATAATGACAGCTAATAGAGCATATTTAGCAAATATAAAGCTTTTTAAAAGTAGGCTATTGTCTCAAACCACTAAGGTACGACTCTATAAAACCTTAATTCGGCCAGTCCTAACGTATGGAGCGGAGACGTGGACTTTAACCGCCGCGATGAAAAATCAGTTGTCATTGTTTGAGCGTAAGCTTTTAGGAAAGAATTTATGGTCCGGTCCACGAAGTACAGACAAATGTGTGGAAGCTTCGATCTAATGCCGAGTTGTATTCCTTATACAAAGACGCAAATGTGGTTCATTTTATTTAAACGCGACGTCTAAAATGGTTGGGTCACATCATAAGAATGCCCACCAATAGAAGGCCGAATAAACTTTTACATGGCACTATGATTGGCAAAAGAAGAGTTGGCCGACCAAGAAAACGATGGCTACAGGACCTTGAGGAAGATTTAAAAGTACTCGGCATTACAGCATGGAAACAGAAGGCTAAGGATAGAAGTACATGGCGGAACATTGTTAAGGAAGCCAAGACACACCCTGGGCTGTAGCGCTACGTAGTAGTAGTAGTAGAAGAAGTCGCTACCTATTTTATGGGATAAGCGTAGTGAACACTATAAAAATCGTAACAAGGTTCGGGAGGAGTGGGGGAGAATATCCACAATACTGGGAAAGTCAAATAAGTACGCTATTTTATTGAAAATACCTAATACTTTTTTATTATGGATATGATAATTTTTCATATCCAATAAAAATATTAACAAAATTAAATAATTAATGCTTAAAAAATTACACACAATCTCTATATTACATCAAATGACAATATTTTTGTCATTACATGTTTTGTCAGTAAATATTACAATATTTATAATAATATAACCATTTCTTGAAAGCAAGAATTTTACATCTTCCTCGCTCAACATTTCTGATGACACTACTCTCCTGTCCACGAAATGGTCTGGACAACGCAGCCCCCGACTTTCGTACGACATTACCGCAATATATTAAGACACTCATTTTGCACGTACGAATAACGAGAAGAGGAGATTTCGTTCGGTGCTGTATAGGTTTGCCGTACGGCATCTGCCAATAAGGACATAGCCTTCCTGTTAAAAAAGAGACCAAACACGACGTATTTATATCGATATTTAATGGTTTACATATTATCTATTATCTTTAGAAGAGACATAATAACATCATGTTTGACCTTTATTTCCAAGGATAATATGTGTCTAGTAGCTGACTGTTACTTAATACCGTCTTATTAACACTTGAATATTGAAATATTTAAATATTTAACAAGTTTGTCTGTACGAACTGTCAATATCAAATCAGCTGTGATTTCAACGGATTCGGCTAACCGACGACTGTAATGTGTACTTAACTGTAAAGTGAGGTTTGACCGGAAACCCTGTATAGGGTTTGTTTTGACCCAAGTGTGAAACCATTGTAAATACGTTGATACAGGGTATTAGAACATTTTCTTGATAAGTGCCCTAACATAGTAATGTGAATGAATGGTGTGACGTAATGAGCTTTTTTTATTTTTGTTGTTTATCACTATATTAGTTAGTTGTTTTTATTTGTGAAGATGTAGGTCATTTATTAATGTAGCGTAAAGAAATATAAAGAAGGTTTATAAATATATATATATATATATATATATATCACTTTCACTATATGTACTTAAACAAGAATCTTACTTGGTATTTATGCGAGTTTACTTTCATAGATTGATAGTATCTCCATTATCAAGCATCCCCCCGGGGGTTTTAGTAGACTCAAAGACATGTATGTATATAGCCTATATACATATAGCCTATATACATGTATATATATATATATATATATATATATATAGAGAGAGAGAGAGAGAGAGAGAGAGAGAGAGAGAGAGAGAGAGAGACAGACAGACAGACAGATAGACAGACAGACAGAGAAAGAGAAATTGAGAGAGTGAGAGATACCTACAGAGAGAAAATGATAGAGAGTTTGCACACATAAACACACACACACAGGAAATTTTTTACTGATCAGAACCTTTGCATGTTGAGGTACTGAAAGCTTCACAAGATGGTAACGGCGCAGCCTATTTCTTTTATTTCAATCATCTCACAACACACACGCATGCACACACAAGTGCGCACACACATGGGGAGGTTTTTACTGATCAGAACCGCTGAAAGCTTCACAAGCTGGTAATTCCCTGCTTATTTATTCGTTTTATTTGAACTGTGTCCAACTAAATGCAAAGAAATAAATAATTCATTGCACATATCGTCTTTTTTTTGTAGTCGAAGTGGTTTTTTTATGTAGATAGGCTCTGAATTCCTAATTATTTCTTACATCTGTGTAAACAACTGCATTTTCTGCTTTAGTTAAAAATTTGATAAATATGACCCTAGTCTAATATGTTAGCCCATAATACATTCTAAATAATCAAATATATCTTTATATGTATATTTGAATTATATATACGTATTTTAAACCCTAATTTTAATAAATAAACATATGGATAACACGAATAATTGATGTTTTTCATAATAATGGGAAAGTGATAGACTACAGCCCATAATGTAAATTATAAATCAAGTTTTCAAGGTCTATAAGCTACATCCAAAATACGAACCTGACCTTTTGATTCATATAAAACAATAATCGTTTTTTTTAAAGTGTGTACAAAGAGTTGCGATTTTTTCACTTTATTAGTATGCATGAACATTTATAAAAACAATAAAATAAATAGTGTGTACATTCTTTGTACATTGTTAGCTCTCTTCTGCAAATTTAAAACCGAAGTGTCAAACGTTAAGTTTTAAAACCAGACTGTCTGAGAGCTAGACTGTACCATCGCCCTCGGCCAAATGTTGTCAAAAATCTTGGCGCATGCGCAGAACGTCCTTCGTAACCTCACATCCGAGAACCAATGACGAGTTCTATACAAAACGCCAACTTGTTGCATTTCTTTCTTCACCCTTACAATGAGATAAAACTGTGTCTGTTATTTACATATTTGTTGTAGTTAACGGTTAACGAGAAATTGGTATTGTTGTTTTAAATGATAGTGCAAACTGTTTATATTTTATCTGTTCAACTCACAGTGTAAGTTTATAAATTCACTAAGCGTCAACATGCTTCTGCCATTGTTATGTTCAAGTTTTCGTATCGTTCCACGATTGTCTAACAAGGGGATTTTCAAAACTAACCCAACTTATCAGGTAGTATTATACTTAATTTTTAAAAAACTACATAAATGTATAATTACTGTATTTACTTTAAGTTTACTGTATTATTAATGGTTAGTTATCTATTAAATATGTGGCACGCGCTTTAGGCAGACAAGAAAGTAGGCATTCTGCCAACTCACTTTTGTTTTATAAATTTTTTAGTATTAGTGAATTTGTAATCGTAGTTTTTCCCTTTAAAATATAGCATGACATGTAATAAATGATAAATATAAAGAGTTGTTTGTTTTGTAACAAATGATTCAGTTATATTTTGGTTTAACAACTAAGTAAATCACCTATTTTAGTTGACTAATTCTTTAATTCTGTTTTAATTCTATATTACATATTGCAGTTATATTAACTACAAGACTTGATTTAATTTCCTTTCTAAACAAATTGTTTTATTTGACCATATAAATTCGGGCTTTTCTGTCTAAACTTAGCCTAACAACTAATAAGATGTAGGCCTATGCATAGTTAGAAAATTTTACAAATTACAGTACAATAAAAATAAAAACTCTAAAAGAGACTCTGATGGTTATAGTGCGGTCGAAAACGTTTTTGTCTCAGTAAGATTTTGCAAGTCGTGAAACTTCATGTCTACAAAAAAAAAAATTTAAGATATAGGGAGATATATCATAATCATCGTTAAGCGCTAAATTCAAATGCGGACGAGCCTGAATTTAAAATATAAGAGATGGGTAAATAGTTTTTAAACAATAAACTACCATTTTAGACATTTCTGTTGAGTAAAAAAAAAAAACTTTACTTTCGGCATAGTTATACAATTTTAAAAATAGCTTAATAAACTCAAAATTTCGCTATAAACCTCTTCGAGTTATAACTCATTTTAAATGTCTGCGAAACAAGAAGAGTAAAATCAAAGTTAAATTCTGAATATAAAAATCAAAATGTCGTGTGGAAGCGTAACCTAAGTGACAAGAATTCTTATAATTTTTTTAGACATATAGGTTGAAACACACAAAGCCGTGGAGTATCTAGCAAAGCAATCTAGAAAACAGTAAAACCAATACCTACACTCGCCGTTTTAATTAACTATGCAATGCCTGACACTCGTATATTTACCTATTTCCAGCAGCTCGTAAGCGATAAATTATTGCTCGCCAGCAATAAAAACGCTAAAAAATACAATTTTGCCGAACTCACGAGTAAATTATTATAAATTATAATATCTAATTTGTTAAACGCTATAAAATGCAGCAAATGTTTTGAAATCTATAAAGAATAAACTTTAATAGCCTATACTGTATTTTTAATATAGGCTACTATAGTAAAGTATTTTTACACATGTCAGTTGTTTAAAGTATTTTTTGAGTTTCGACCTAATAATAATAAAATTTATAAAATAAATACGTAGTATTTGAACAAATTGTATTTTAAAGCATAAACACTTTTTCTACTATGGAATTAAAAAAAAAAGTTTTTTCGCGTTTTTTCTGGAATAACTTTGTAAAAGTATTTAAAAGCGTGAAAATGTATAAGAAATTTGCATTTGAAAATCTATAAAAACGTTGTGTCAATGCATCAACCTTTTATTGAAATAAAAAGAGCAAGATAAACCGGCTGCGTATTGCACTTGGACATTCCAAGCGAGGTGAACTATGCAAGCGGTGAACTGTAAGACAGGTGAACTGTGAATTAGGTGAAATGTGCGAGAGGTGAACGAAGTGTGTGAGATGTGAACTGTGAATGAGGTGAACTGTGTGAGAAATGAGCTGTGAGGAAAACTGTATGAGAGGGGAACTGTGTGATACGTGGATTGTGTGAGAGGTGAATTGTGCAAGAGGTGAATAGTGCGTGAAGAGAGTTGTGAGAGAGGGGAACTCTGAGTGAGGTGAACTGTGTGAGATGTGAACTGTGAGTGAGGGGAACTGTGTGAGAGGGAAACTGTGTGAGGCGTAAATTTTTTGAAAAGTGAACTGTATGTGAGGTGAATTGTGTAAAAGGTGAACTGTGCATGAAGAGAGCTGTGAGAGAGTGAGGTGAACTGTGTGAGAGGGAAATTGTGGGAGACGTGGATTTTTTGAGAGGTGAACTGTGTAAGAGATAAACTGTGTGAGAGGTGAATTGTGTGAATGGTGAACTGTGACTGATTTCAACTGTGTATCTGAGTTAGACTGTAAGGTGAACTATGTGAGATCATTAAGATAATTTAAGACAATTTAAAAATATAATAAACTGAAAATTTGAGGAAAACTTAGTGATGATTTTGGTCCTCCAATATTAAGTAAAATATTACAAAGGTGAATTTTACTTTTGATATTATTTTAAAGACATGTTTTTAACGTGACATTATTAATAGCGTCTACTGGAAATGAATATAAATTAGGCCTTTCATTTTTTTAAAATATAAAACCTGAGAAGTCGTGAAGTGTTTCATTTTTCTCTGGAAACAACAGGATATATCATATTACACTTTTGTATGTCAAAGGGTGCAGATTACAGGACAAAATATGATAGTTTTCGTCGACTTTGGCATCGTTTATTAGAATGTTGCTATGTGATGAGTCGAGTCCTGAATAGGGATGCTACTGTCGAGGCATCACCCAAATGAACTGCAAGCTTCACGATTCACCGTCCTCCGTAACCACCTACAGAGAGAACACACCCCTCTATTACATAGTTTTCTTTTATATTACTATAAATGAACGCATAAATTTTGCATCCTTGTAATTTATAAGTATTTTCGAAAATAATCTAATTTAGGCTGCAACTAACAGTTAATTCACGTACAACACAAAATCTCAGTCATTATTATCACTACACATTATTAATATAAAGAGAAAGAAGACAATATTAAAGTGAAACAACAGCAAGTGGAAGTCCAGCCACCCATCAAGGGCGGCTCCAGGGGAGGGGCAATTCCACCTCCTAGAATTTGGGGTACTTTTAGAAATATATTTTTCATAATCGGAACACATTTAAATTTACTTATAAAAATGTATTTTTGATTAGACTTTTGTTTTAAAGCAATGTAAATTGTTTTTACATTTATGTAATGTTAAGTGTAGAGTTTCATATAACACTGGTAGTTCCACCCAGCCTAAACATCACTGGCATGTTATAAGTTGAGCACTAGTTCCGTAGCTCGGCTATACTAACAGTCTGTGTAGTCTACTACAACTCCGTGTCGTCCTCGTCGGACCTAGCCGTTTGATGAAACAATGAAAGCTAGACAATATTTTGTATTATGTACAAAATAATAATTTTGCTTTATATGTAGATTCAGTTAAAACGTATGAAAAAATGCCAAATTTCCTGTGATTTTCAAGTACAAGAATAGGTTTAAATTTCATTTCCAGGGCTTTATTTTTTAATGTTTTCCTTCCCAAACCACCCCATGTTTACCTGTCATTGTGAACCGCCCCCGAAAGTCTATCCTGGAGTCGCCCTTGCCACCCATATCAGTCCTGAAGTAGAAGTGCAAGAACAAGATTTACCAACGACAAACCAAGAGGAAGACATTGCATAAAGTGGACCACTGCATTGTCTGTAGTGATGTAGTGCATTGATTCCTGCGATGCTGAAATAGAGGGGGTCTAATGGAAATATTCTGCAATTCGATGACACGAATGGGGGTTTATTTTGAATTCTTAACTGAAATCTTCAGATCTTTACGACACTAACTGAAAACTCCAAAAGAAAGATTGGTTGGAATCCTTTGGGAAGTTTGGGTTAAGCAGAAGGTTTTTCTGATTTTTCAACTTAATGTTTTTGACACAAAGTAGGTGAGAAATAAATCATGCTGACACCAGCCTAGAAAGCAATTCCAAAGTAAAGCTGTCTTTTGCAGAACTAACAGTTTATCTCCTGAGTGACTGATTATCCAAACAGTTCTTATGGTGTAATTTGTTGACATTGTTTTGTATCATTTCACGTCCAGGCATTACAGTGATCCCTCGTTATACGCGGGGTTACATTCTCCGAACTCACAGCGAATACTTAAATAATCTGTATAAGGAAAAGCGAAGGTTAGGTTCACATAAAAAATGTTAACAATAACTACAGCTATACTGTACACTTATTATACAGTAAGGTGTATTTACGTAATACATAATTACATACATATTTTTTTACTTTTACGTTTCCCTTTCATCCGAAAACATGAAATTTATATTGAATATGCGTACTCATGCACACAGACAAATGCATTTTTCCTTGTTAAACACTATCCACTAAATTTTATAAACACCTAATTTTAGACAAATAATCTTCTAAACACTTTCAATTTGATTTTTAAGAAACTTGTTATTTTACTTTAGTTCTTTGCTCATTTTTTTATATAGCGTTAGTGCTTCTTCCAGCTCTCGATTAAATTTTAATGTCCATTCTAAAAAGGAATCAATTTCAGTAACGAATGCAGCTAACTGTTTCCCTAAACATACATTTCACCGACAGATTTAATCATCAACTTCAACGATACATTTTTTTACGATTTCCTCGTCTTCGTTATCCGAGATCGGCACAGGTTCGGCAATAAGTTCTTCCAGATCTTCTTCCGTCAAATCTTTGTTCGCACTTTACAAAAGATTGACGAAATTTCACTGTTAATGTGTTTAAATCCTTCGCCGTAAATTCCATGTGCTATTGAGACATCAGTCCGCTAGGACTAAAGCACAGTAGAACAAACTAACCTTTGCGACCTTAAACCCTAGCAGATTTCTCCGCCTTAGAAAGTTCGTGAAGGCATTCTTTTCCAAAATAGTCCAGTCTCATCCTTATAAATAAGGAATGCCTACTTTTGAGTAGTAGTGTGTACTGTAGTACAACGGATGTTTGGAGAATAATCAGATTTATTTGTGATGAATAACTACAGTACTATACAAAATAAATAAGACGGGAACACATAATTAACTTGCACAGTAACTGTACCATCTTTCTTGTCTTTTTTTTTTAAATACGATACATATTAGCGGGATGCTCTGTAATTTTACTAACCGCGAATACCGAACCCGCGAATAGCGAGGGACTCTGTATTACATTTTCTATTAGTTATCTAATTTTAGGGAATATCCAGGCACTTAGGTAGTTTCAATGGTTAATTTTTGTGCTATAAGTTTATAAACTCACTTAATATAACAGACCTAAAATCTATCAAGTAGGTTAATTTTAAGTAAAAATTAAACTATTCTGCTGTTTCACTCTCACCACAAGCACAAGAAACATCCAACAATAGCTTACTTGTCATAATAAATGTTAATTTTTTATACTTGTTTTTTGTGAAATTTATAGCCTTGCTATAATTTTATTGTTTTTCAATGTATTTTTTAGTCGATAATGGTGCCTAATATTATCAAACTTAAATTGTCTTCCATGTTTAGCTCTTAATAGCAGCGCTGTAAGTAAATTTATTTTAATTTAATATGTTTTATAATTTTTATTTTTTTTTGTATTGTAAGGTTTAAAAATTTTTCTGGTGCCATTGTCGTCTTAATGGAGAATATGTTGTTATTTTAAAATAAAGGTTTATACCATTCGAAACGTAAGAGGTATGCATCTTAACGTCTTTGGAGATTGCGCACAAAAAATATGATTATATTTAAAACTAAAATCTTTTTGAACAATTTTGGGATTTTTTTCATTAACTTCTGGCCATAATTTTTGTGTAAGGTTTTTACGTTCCTCTAAGCCATACACTTTTTAAAGAGACATTTTGAATTAGGTTTTACTCTGTAGAAATCAGTGGCGCACCCAAGGGAGGGTCCCTTTAGCATGCAAAAAAAATCAAATTTATAAATAAATTAAAAGTAACAAGAAAAATATCATATATTTAACTGCAATTTAAGTGTAGGATAATACAAACGACAATAGAAAATAACCTTTAGCCTACTTGTAATCTGAATTCTCTGAGTCAGTATTTCCTCTAGTGAACAAACTTTAATAGCCTATATTTATTCTAAGCACGCCATCCTCCGTTGGGTAAAATACAAGTTTTAATTACTTTTATTTCTGTCTATCCCGTTTTAAGAGCCTTATTAGGTTTTAAGTAGCATTAAAATATTAGCAATTTTTAAATTTATGATTAATTTTAAAAAATCTCAACATTTCTCTTTGCGGTAAAATACGCAGTTTTTGAGTTGGCACCTTAAGATTTAACAAAATAAGCATTGAAGTTACTTGATAATTGATAATTATGGGAAAATATTAAACTTAGGCGATTGTTTAATGCTTTAACAGTTATTTAACCTCCATTTGTACAAACATAACATTAGTTCTTGTCCTCCATGGGTGTTTCGGCGGCAGTTAATATCTCTTTGCAATCGTCAGAGGGCATTGCTATAGTAGGATCGTTAGTTAAAGCATAACTGCTTAATAAATAAGAGGCATATCAAAAACCAAAGATAGGCCCTAACATATTTTTAACAATTTTGAAGACTGTTAGGGTTTAATTAGTTTAAAACTGCCAGTTTAAAACACGTTTCCGAGATGTCATGACAGGAGCAGACAAAGTTTCAATAACGTTGTCTTTATTTCGGTGTAAATTCTGAGACCATTATAAAGAACCAAATCAACTTTTAACAATAAATATCCCATATATTTGTTAAAGGTTTATTTGTTCTTTGCTGTCCATGGTATTAAAATTTAGACCGTAATTAGAAGATGTTCTTTGATTATAATAATTTTGTGGGTAACAAAAAAAACAAGACGACTTCAATTAAAACCAATGGTAGACCGTACAGGAATAAAAATGTGAAAACGCCCAAGGTACTCGTCGAAAAATAATAAACAACCTACTATACTATGACATAAAAAACGCAGATTTAATTTCAATTTGATTTTTTTTATGCTGCATATGCCTCAAACATAAGTTTTAGAGTGGTAAAAATATTTTCTACGGGAGGTGAATAAACCGAAAGTTGTAGTTTTGGCACCCCCCCCCCCTTGACAAAATCCTGGATGCGGTCCTGGTAGAAATAGTTGTATTAAATAAAATAGGCTGATTATTTTTAAAACAATTAGGGATGGGCCGATTCCGATTCTCGATTCCAGGAATCGTCGATTCTAGGTGGTATCGAGGAATCGTCGATACTCGATTCTTCATTCATAAAAGCGTTGATTCCGATTCCTATTTTGTTAACTATTAAAATATGCGTGTGGAGTAATTTATTACCAAACAAAATTTGTTACCAAAATTTATTATATTTGTGTGGAAAAATAATTAATTACCAACTATGTCTTATTTATGTATTAGTTGATTTGAATGAATTAAATGATTAAAGTAAACGAAAATATTATTATTTATGAAGCAACAGCAATCAAGATCGTAACCATTTCTGGTCGTTTGACATCGCTCGTCTCTCTCTCTCTCTCTCTCTCTCTCTCTCTCTCTCTCTCTCACTCACTCACTAAATGTCAGAACAAAACACAAAAAAGTACAGTAAAAACTCGATTAACCGTCACCGTCGGAACCGTGGTTGAGCGAATAGACGGATAACAGAAACACTGTATTATTCCTTCGAAACTTGACCTTAATAAATTATATTATAGACAGATATCACTCTCACGGTTGAAGGTTATGTGTAGCCTATTACATTAAAATAGAACTTTTAAAAGGTTTTGCCATATGACCAAGATGTTAACTAAATTAATTATTAGAGAACTAGCATGTAAGCTAATATAACTTGAAAGAATCGAGAATCGGCTAAAGAATCGAGAATCGAAAGGAAAATTTTAGAATCGGAATCGGAATCGAAAATTTTAGGAATCGGCCCATCCCTAAAAACAATCTATAATTGTTTTTTCAACTTATGAGAACTCTTATTACTTTTAGAACAAAAGAATCCATCTAAACATTTTACCACAGAAATGTTAGATATGAAATTTCCGTAGTCAGTATTGCCAACTTATAGTGAAAGAATTGGCTTATATTTTTCTTAAAATTTATATTCTACTAAACAAAATTGATCGTAAAAATGATTGACCTGCCGTATTTTGGATTTGAGGTTTAGAATTAATCTGTAGTGCTTAACTCTGTCTCACATATTTACTTTACTTTGACAGCGTTTACCTAAAGGGTTTTTGTTTACATTCTATAATTTAAAGATTATTTCATTTCAATATTTAACTGAAGCTCTGCAGAAGAAAACAAAATCAGGATTTGGTTACTGCCAAATTAGTAGGTTATAAATGTGTGCCAAATTAAGTAGCAAAATTTCCAATTTCTCCAGATAACCAATTTTTGTTCTAATGAATTTATATAACGATTATTATATTTAGCTTTAAGATTTATCTATTTATGATTAGATTAGTAAGAAGCAAGCAGTCCAGGTCCGTAGTTCAATCTTTTTATCAGTTAGTGGCCAGTGTTCACGACTCAACAAAGGCGCGCGCGTGTGCGATCACATCGGACATGATACAGAGATCGGGGAACCGGCTCAAGGTCTCGGGTTCAAAAAACCAGCACAGGCAATCTGTTTTGGTAGACTACTCGATAGATAATTGTCATGTTAAAGCGTTAAGTAACACTGCGGATTCGATTGTATGTAGCCTTCAAGAGGGAGGAAATAGGTGAAGTATTAACATTTCACCTGTAAACAATGAAAAATTGTGAACAAAATACAATTCATGTTTTAAAAATGCAGATTTAAACTGTTTTAAAGTATTAACTTTTATGGATAAACTAAGTATTTACATGAGGGGAGCTAAATTTAAATATTGCTCATTACTTTTCCCTAAATTGTAATAAGCTCAGATGCAAGGAAAAATGAATGTGTCTTTGCATATTTTACAGTACTTCCACTACATAAATGTAAAGCTATGGAATTTAGTGGAATTTACACCTACACAACTTAATACTTTGTGTGGTACAGCCAGTTTCTTATTTACTTTAAAAGATACTAAAACTAAATTCGATCAATTCCACTAATTATTTCTAAGAGGAGAAATAACTTTTATATTTATTTGAATTCCCTCCATTTCATTATAAGGAAACGAAACTTATTACATGTGTATTATTTAATAGATTCACCTTATTATTAGTGAGCGGGAAAACCTTATATTGGTTTCAATTCCCACCATTGCATTGTGGGAGAAAACGAAACCTTATATAAATATTTATACTGCATTTTCTTAACACATTCAACTAACCATTAGTGAAAGGAATATTTCCTTAAAAAGAGCAATACGGACTTCATATAAAAGAACCCGAATATATAATTTATACTTACTAAAAAGTAAAACATAATTTTCTGATAACGAAAACATAATTTATCATAAGCTTGGACTCATACTTAACATACTGAACGTGACAAATAAAGGGTTTTTACATGATCTGGCATATAGAATAACAAATTATGATACAAACACAGGCTATTCAATCATTTCGTAGACTTCCGTAGACTTATTTTATAGATACAAGAATTTTTTTAATTTATGATACAAAAGGTTTAAGGAGATATCTCCTATATTTATAAGCATCTACAGTAATCGCATTCCGTGTAAATCATTCAAAAAAAGTTGAACTGTCCGCAATCTGTATATCTGAACGAAAAATATGCAATCATATATTTTTATCGGACAAAATCTGATATTGTATGGTCTTCTCGGGGAAAAAATATGAATTATCGTCTCGCATTTCAAATCTTTGTGGGCTTACGATAAATTATGTTTTCGATATTGGAAAATTACTTTTAACTTTTTAGTAAACAAAATTTATATATTCGAGCTCTTTTTTTAAGGTAGGTTCGGTTTTTTTCTTTATTTTATTTCATGATTTTTATAAGTATAATCTCTAATTCCTATCTATATTGGCGGCGCTGATTTCAAATCTTTGTGGGCTTACGATAAATTATTTTTTCGATATGAGGAAATTAATTTTGACTTTTTAGTAAATACAAATTATATATTCGAGCTCTTTTTTTAAGGTAGGTTCGGTTTTTTTCTTTATTTTATTTCGTGATTTTTATAAGTATAATCTCTAATTCCTATCTATATTGGCGGCGCTGATTTCAAATCCTTGTGGGCTTACGATAAATTATTTTTTCGATATGAGGAAATTAATTTTGACTTTTTAGTAAATACAAATTATATATTTGAGCTCTTTTTTTAAAGGTAGGTTGTTTTTTTCTTTAATTTTATTTCGTTATTTTTAGAGGTATGATCTCTAATTCATATCTACATTAGAGCTGAACTTCGTTTCATGCCGTTGATTATGTTGGCAAAATTGCCAGTATTTATCTATACACATTTTCGATGTGTATATCCCTCTAATCATATTGCTTAATCATTGTTCAAATAATTGGCACGCCCTTGAACAATGCAATAAGCATATCAGTTCGTCAGACGAATACATTGAGTAATTTATGTTGTAAATTCCCTTAATGAATTTTCCTAAAATGCTGGATATTATTTCTTATCTTACAATTAATCTTTTCATTTCCGTTTAAAAATGTGATGTATGACGATATCGATAACACGGTGATTAAATGAGTTACGGTAATGCGCGAGAAAAATCTTCCATTGTCAGGAAATCTTATGAGAGAAAAGGATTTGGAATTTGCAGTATCATTAGGACACAGTTGCTTTAACGCAAGTAACGGTTGGATAGAAAATTTCAAAAAATTGCATAGCATCGTTCAAAAAGTCATTTCGGGAGGAAGTGCTAGTGTTGATATCCCCACTTGAGAATTTTGGAAGGAAAATGTGATGAAATAAATTTTAAATGATTATGAACTAAAAAGACATTTTTAATGCTGATGAGATAAGTCTGTTTTTTAAAATGTTTGCTCAACAAAGACACTAACCTTTAAAACCGACCCTTGTTTTGGAGGAAAAGAGACGAAAGAATCGCCATATTAGTGGCAGCTAACATATTAGGAACAGAATAACTCAAATTGCTTGTGAATGGTAAAAGCAAATCTCTGCGACGTTTCCGATCTATCAAGTCCTTAGAAGTTGATTACACGTTTAATAAAAAGGCGTGGATGTCGAGCGAAATTTTCATTGAATGGATGTTGTTGCTGGACACGCAGATCTGCAATGAGAAAAATGCACTTTTCTAAGAAAACTGCCCTGTACGTCCACATGACATCAATTCCAAACTGAAGAGTGTCAATGTGTTTTTCTTTCCACCAAATATCACATCGTCCAAATGACAAACTCAAATTAACTTTTGGAAGATGATGACAATCATTGTGATGAACCTGAAGAGAAGAACCCTACAGATCATGAGGTTTTACAAGATTTCAAAATCATCAGGTGAGGACTTTAACTGAAATATGGTGTAGGCCTATAACAGGCGCACTACAAGTTCCGTTCTGACCGTTGAGTGGTGGCGCGCGGGTGTGAGGGACAAGAATCAATGCTGTTCTGCAAATATTGGTTTTCTGTTATTCTACAAAAACACAGTAATTCATTCTGTGTAGGAATCATATGCATACAGTCCGACGAATTTCAAAAATACCAGCGAGCACAGAAAAAACTAAAGAGGAGTTAGTAGCCAGGTGGTTGATGCCAGCTTTCTTGGCTATCCCTCACCAACATGGCGGACCACAAACGACGAGTCCCCCGAGTAGAGAGCGTTCCATTAGACGATGGGATATACGCTTAAAAATATAATATTAATGATTTAGTTACTAGATTATTGGCCTAAATAATAGGCCTAATATAAGCACCGTATATAATAATTGTAACTGTCATTAAATTCTGACTACAAATAAGTTTTATACAGTACATCAATAACAAAAATAAAATATTAATGATTAAGTTACTTGACTTTTTGCCTAAATAATAGGGCTAATAAAAACACCGTATATAATAATTGTAACTGTCAATAAATTCTGATTACAAATAAGTTTTATACAGTACATCAATAACAAAAATAAATATTAATGATTAATTTTATTTTTTTTTTATTTTTAAATAAATAAAACCTCTAAACCACAAATAACATTTTATTTAAACCTTATGTACATTTCGATTGCCCAGCAATCATCTTCAGAGGTATTTAAAAAATACAACTCAAGAGCAATAAGATACAATACATCAATAGCAAAAATATAATATTAATGATTAAATTACTAGACTGCTCGCCCTATAAATGTATAATATTATTCCGTAGAGTTATTGTGTAGCAATGAGGATGAATTTTTCTCGATTTCCATGCGGTTTAGTCAACAGAAAAATAGAATATTTTCTTTATAATCCGTATGTATAAAGTACTTTAATGTGAGGTTATGTTATTTTAAAGATTTAAATTGTAATGTGTAAAGAGTTTAAAGTAGCATTCACAAAAAAATAGACATCATCTTTTAAAAATAGACATCATCTAACCTTTTTAGGGCAGCATTTTATATAATAAATTTTCAATAAACTGTATTAATGTATACAGCAATTCTATTTTATTCCAGTGACTTGATTCTAACTTGTACAGTAAAATAGCTGCTACAAGTAGTTTAGTTTAGAAACATGTTTTCTCTCCACTTTCAATTTGAATGTCTGTCGTATTTTACTGTCAACATGGTAATTATTGTTTTATGGTAATAAATGTTAACATTTATTGTGAAATATAAATCTACTTCTCAAAATATTCTCATTTTGTATTGTTGTGTACTTATGGTACCTGTTTAATGTCGAAATCATCATTTAACGGGTCAATTAGTCGATAGTAGTTGTCAGACAGGTAATCGTATTTTTACGACAGGGCAAAACTAGAAAATTTTTGTCATTTGTTCTTCATTATGTACATTTTGTAAGAACGATTAACTAAGATAACAACTTGTTACAGATTCAATAGACTAGACAAATAACATGATTAACCCCCCAGCACTCAGTATGGTTATTTGTTTGCGTTAGCAAGTCACACTTTCGGACAATAACACCTAATGTTTGTTTTCAAATACACCAACGCCACAAACCAAATCGGTGGTCGTAGAGAAATATTTTTTTTAAAGAAATAAAAATTGGAATCATACCTCCAACTTTCCCGCAGACATCATTTACCTGACCAAAAAATTTTGAAAACTTCACAGACTGACTTTTTTATCTCAAACTGTAATTCTATTTAGAGAGGTTTTAATTTAATGTAATTTTAAGATAAGAAAACTATTTTATAAAATTAAAATTTTTTCCTATCGTAATTCCTGTATTATATAGGCCTACAAGGCCCACTATGAAACCAAATTTTATTACTTTCTGACAATGGTAACAGGTTAAAAACGCTGTCGGAGGGAAGCGCTAATTTATTTCAAAAAATTTTTTACACAATAAAAATTACATCTTTAAATTGAATAAACAAAAATACAGTTTTATTTAAAATACAAAACATAACTTTAACTAGGGAGGCTGCTTCAGCTTCTCTTCGTCGGCTGCTTGTTCCTCCACCGGCGTTTAGTCCTGAGCTCCTTTTCCACATCATCTCTCATATTTTCCTCGTAGAGTTAGATGTGGTTGATGGCGAAATATTTGTCTTTTATGTTGACCCCCGGAGCAAAAACGATCTTAGTAATTTCTCGAAAAGAGGTCGTAAGCTCGTCGTCCGGGATCAGCTCAGTGCAGGTGTCGTCAGTTTCCTCAGAGTCCCAGGAGAAATAGGCCCTTTTTCTTCAGCTCCTCTACACGGGCCGGCTTGGTCTTGGTGACGTCAAACTCTCTCCCAGCCGGTAGCCACAGTAGCGGGATCCTCCCTGTACTCGCTGTTCCGGTACTTCCTCTTACGAGGGGGAGCAGTTTTCCTGGATACCACAGTATCCGGCGGCGACGACGACTGGAGGTCCCCCAAGGACCTGGCGATCGTTTCTCGGCGCTGGCGTCTGCTTCGGTTTCTTCTGTCTACGGGGCCGGGACTCGTGCTGGGGACAGTAGCCGTACCGCTTGGACGCATGTCCCACGGTCCTGCAGTACTTGCACTGGCCGCTTCGAATCGTCACCCATAATGTCCTGACGGTGACGACACAGCTGAATTCGCTGCGAAGGCTCTCCTGCAGTTCGCCAAAGAGACGCTGAAAGTTCTCCTTGCAGGCCACTGGAACGGGCAGGAAAACCTAGTCGCTACCAAGTCTTGTTTTCCCGGCCAGATACCTCACCAAGATGGCGGACCCGGCTTTATCGGCGCCATATGTCCCCTCTAGTTGTTTCTGTGCTCGCTGGTACCAGACAATATTTTTGACTATCTGAAATAAGTAAAACATTCATTGAACGTGATGATTTATTCAAACGCGAAGTACAACAAAAAATTACCTTTTCAAGTAAAGTTAGAAAAGAAAAGTTTTTGAAAACTAGAAACGATTTAAAAAGTACCTACCTATACGAAGCTGTTTACAGTTTTATTTTACGTTAAATGTAATAGTATTTTCACCGGATACGTTCTGTGTAGTGTATAAAACAGTTTGCGTTATTTAAAATTAAATTGTGTGTATAAAATATTCAAATAAAATTAGTAAAGGCAGTTAATAAATTACGGTACTGAGTGTACTTCGATTATATTCCACAACGTTCAAGTCACGCTTCCTGAAAATGAATTGGTGAATGGACTTATTTATTGCAATATTTCTTACAGTAGGCTTTCATAGGCATTAGATAACTCATCATAATAGCCTATACAGGATAGACTCTATGAAAAATATTCAATATGGATATCTAATATGGTTCAATGAAGAAACATTCTAAACACATTCAAAAAACTATATTTGATTTTCAACAACTTGAATTTTTTAATAAATTGAGACATTATAAAAAAATTATCCGATATTAACGTTACCTTACCAACGCTCGAGATATTATACTGTTCCTTTTATTACCGCCCGCAATTTTATAAGATCAGTAAGACGGGGTGGGAGTATTCTTGACAAGATTACCTCTCAATAACTAATACCTCTCTACAACGAATTTTCTCCGGATAATCAATTTCGTTATACAGAGGTTCAACTGTGTATGTGTATATATAATAAATATATATATTTATGAAAAATTTATAAATAAATTTATGAATTTGTGAAAATTTTCTGAAAAATCGTTATCAAGTATTCGAAAATTGTGTGTATATAGACTACTCTATTTGTAAATTTTTTCTTGAAAACTATTCTGAGGATTTTCACCAAGGTTGGTATTTAGATAATTTTTAACCTTAGCAATCCAATAGGCTAAGTGAAAATTTTCTGAAAAATCATTATCAAATTTTTAAAGTTTTTTGTTTTTTTAAGTTTTTAAAAATTTTAAACATCGAAAACTACTCTAAGATTGTCACTAAAAATTGGTATATATGGTGTTTTTAACCTCAGTAATCCAATGGGATAGGTAAAAATTTGCTAAAAATCTTAAAAGACTAAAAATTGTACACATATGTGTGTGTGCGTGCATGAGTGTAATTTTTTTCCCAAAACATCTCTAAGGATTTTACCCAATATTGGTATATAGAGTGTTTTTAACCTCAGCAATCCAATGGGCTATTTTCTCATTCCCACAATCCAAAGTGAATATTTTCTGAAAAATCGTTAATAAGTTTTCAAACATTTTTAAGAAGTTTATATTCCCAAAATTAAATTGGAGTCAACTTGGATAGACTATACATATACATCAACTCCCAGTTAGACCAGCATTTGCCATGACAACTCATAAGTCACTCAGGCAAGCTTTTGATTATATTGGTATCGATTTAGGAATCTCTGTTTCTATGTATCTGCTATATGTGCCATTCTCTAGGATTAGCTTAAAGAAGGAGTAGCTTAAACATTCTTTTGCCAAATGATAATCCACGCCATATGCGAAACATAATGTTTAAAATTTCTAATACTTCTATAATGTTTGCGAGAAAACATTAATGGTTTTTTTTAACCTATTCAGGACATCCCTCTTACACACATCCGGAAAAATAATTATTACATGAATATCCAGCAATACCACTTTAAAAATCTTAGTAGTGCTTACAATTTCTTTGCAATTTAAAACACTTTCTTCTTTATTTTTATGCATATAATAGAATTTTTGGTGATTTATAGGTATTAAATGTGGTATATTTTTAATAATTATTTACTCCTTGTTAGTTCTGTATACACATGGGGTGAGATGTTGATATCATTTAAAATCTTAAATAAAGTAAATATTCATTTCCTTACTTGGTGCTTTTTGCTATTGTAAATTCAAAGTTCATAAAATACAGTTTGTTAACAAAGCAACCCTGTCTCTACTGCATTTTTATATTGACAGCATTACCAAACTGTTCAAGTTAAATTTGGAAAATAATAAAATGATATTTACTTTTTTCAGATTGTTTCATCGAACTTCTCATACCACACATGCGTCCCGTCTTCAGCTCTGATGTTTTTACACCTTTCTCATGACCAGGTATGATAATTGTGATTATTAATCAAGTAGGGCTTAGTGTAGTTTTTGTATAACTTAAATTTATAGTAGGCTTATTTGTAAGTAATAAATAACATATTGAACTTGAGCTACTAAATTTTTCATTTACATTAATACATAAACTCGACATTATTTTAAAAAGTACAATTTTATTTTTTTTTATTTGTTGATTGTCATACATTTTATTAAGAAATGAATGCATATATTAGATTAAAAATAATTTAATTATAAAATAATTAAATTTATTGGGAATTATACCTGGGAATTAACATCTGACTTTGCACCTGCCTTCTTACTATTTGGGGCTGTTTTTTTTTTTTTTTTTTTTTTTTTTTTTTTTTTTTTTTTTTTTTTTTTTTTTTTTTTTTGGAGTGCCAATTACAAATACCTATCACACACCAGATAGTTCCAGCTATACGTTAAATTTTCCTTTTTGAATTAGATTTACACTATGTACGGTAATAACATTTTCAGGATGCCTAGTAATTTTGAGTCGAAAGTAAACCTTTCTCTGTTACCCGATGACTTTCACTTTTTCATGCATGACTCTCCTGGCCACTCACACAGACAAGCATTTCTGCATACAATCACTTTCCCTTATATCATGTAAAACACTTGTAAATATTTTACAACTGGCCTACAGTAGCACTTACTTATGTTTGTTGAGGACTGCCGTTTCGGGAGATGTGTCCCATTTTCAACTCAAACCATAACTGATCTCAAGGTTTTCGTAGGTTAGGGTGGGAGTGAGATATTATGGTGGGGATGTGGGTGTATTGGTGAAGGTTAGAAGTTATTATGTAGAAAAGTGTGTGTGAGTTATAATGTAGTTGGGTGTTCAGTATGTGTGTAGGGTGTAGTTTGAGATGTTTGTAAATTTCGTATTGTTCGGTTGTGTAACGTTTATTATTTTTGTTTCGTTTATGAAGAATTTGTAGGTTGGATGTTATGTCGATGTGAGATATGCAATGTTTTGTGGATATAAGGTGTTCGGCGAAATTTGATTGGTAGTTATTGTTTGTTAGTATATTTATATGTTCTTGGTATATTCGCTTGACTACAGAGCTGTATGTTTTTGGTGACTGCAAAGAGGTGAAAACAGTTTTACCTAAACATTGATTGCTTTTACATTTTGTAGATCTTACTGGTAGTAAAAGCTATGCTATCACGTTCTTAATAGTTGTTTCCTTCAGCTGTCTCCTTCATTTTATTAATATTTTATTTTCTATCACCTACGAATCACATGTGTATCAAAATTATATAAAATGTTTTTCAAGTTCTTAATAGTTGTTTCCTTCAGCTGTCTCCTTCATTTTATTATTATTTTATGTTCTATCACCTACCAATCACGTGTGTATCAAAATTATATAAAATGTTATCAAGTTCTTAATAGTTGTTTCCTTCAGCTGTCTCCTTCATTTTTAATTATTATATGTTCTATCACCTACCAATCACATGTGTATCAAAATTATATAAAATGTTTTTCAAGTTCTTAAAAGTTGTTTCCTTCAGCTGTCTCCTTCATTTTATTATTATTTTATGTTCTATCACCTACCAATCACATGTGTATCAAAATTATATAAAATGTGTATCAAATTCTTAATAGTTGTTTCCTTCAGCTGTATCCTTCATTTTATTATTATTTTA
Organism: Prosapia bicincta; assembly: GCA_036971475.1. NCBI lineage: Eukaryota > Metazoa > Arthropoda > Insecta > Hemiptera > Cercopidae > Prosapia > Prosapia bicincta. Next base: position 46,398,080 of record JBAIZL010000009.1, on the reverse strand, counting down.
TGTTCTATCACCTACCAATCACATATGTATCAAAATTATATAAAATGTTTTTCAGATTTTTTGTTAGAATAAATTAAACTTCCTATTTTTAGAACATGAATTTACCAATTAAACTGATTATTGTTAAATAAACTACAACAATTAGGAGTTAAAAATTTTTTTTAAACCCAAACACATTTTTTAAATTTATTTATTTAATTTTTTGATTTTTGATAGTTTACATGTTTAAATTTCTTCACATATTCATCTTTATTTCTGAAATGAATATTGGTATACATTTGAGCACATTCTTCTACCTTTCCTAACATCAAAACATTGTTCTTCGTCGTTCAGATTAACTCCATTATCGATACTTTAAACTGTACTCATTGATTATCAAAATTTTAAACAGTATTCTTTATTTTAACATGTTTATTTTTAATATTTTTCATTCATGTAAATTACTTTTATATTGTAAAGATTATCAAATATTTAATATGGTTAAATTTTTATGTAAAGAGGGAGGTGGTTTTATGCGCTGTGGCAAAGAGGGCGTAGTGTGCATGCACAACGCCAAAGAGCGCTATTTACCGATTCATTATAGTTTTAGCCTCTTCTTGCGACAAACTAATATCTGCTTTTCTAAAAACACTTTGCATTTAATGTATTTGTCGTATATTTTGCATTTTAAGTTTGATTACCGTCTGATGTGTGTTTAAAGTGATATCAATGTCTAGGACATCTGTGAGTCAATCACTTAACATGCTAAATGTTAGGACTCAGAGTAGTAGCATGTAGCAAGCATTATCACTCATTCTATCCCAACACTGCTGCGTTCTCTGAGCAGAATGCTTCTTTACAAAATAATTCATCTATACATTATTTTGAAATATTAAAACTTTAATGAGCATAAGTAATAAACTATAAACCAGGTTTGATTCTATATATATTTACAAATAGTAAACCATATTCGAATCATATTTTATTACTATAGGTAATGATCATGACTTATTATTGACATTGAAATCCTTAACGCCAGATAAATATAATTAAAGAGACTCAAAACCACAATATTACTGGTTGTAAATAGGTAATTTGAACTTAAAGATGGATGTTTGCTACCAGCTAATGATTGCTTTTCTGTTTATGATTTTGTTTAGTATTTAAACAACAACTCAAGTGGCAGAATAATATTTTACATCAAATTATATATATACAGTATATATATATATAAGTTATATAAACATTTTATGTGAACATTTCATAATTAAATGCGTGCTAGGAAAATTCCTGCTTACGCAGCTTTAGTATTATATAGGTGTGAGAACAGAGCCCCGGCAGTGTGTAAGTCGCCTCTGTATCGCACAGACATTTTCCACTCCGATTGAGTGCACATCAATTGTATTGTTTTATTAAGTAAAATTAATGTAACAGTTTTCTAAATTAATTGTTTATTAAATTCAAAGGTTTGTTAAAAATAAAAATCATTTTTAAAAACCTTTCTTGCTTAATATAAAACGTAACTGGCGCAGTCGGTAGGACACCTCAAGGAAGTTAACGAATATAACGTCCGTCGGTTTTAACCGTTAATTGAGGAAACCTTAAGTAGAGTGAATATCTACAACCACTTAATAGAGCGCATATCTATTAAGAACACGAGCGAATATCGTGTAAGTGAAAAGTGAAAGTTGTTCAAATGAGCAAAGTATTTTGGATCAACTTGTAAGTAGATCTTAAGATATAGAATTAAGAAAAAGTAGAGTAAATACTTTTTAATTTTATATAATTGATTTTTAATTTTATTATTTTAAAGAAAATAATATTTTAAAATGGCAACGCCAACATTAAAGAAAGAATATCTAGATATGATTCCTGAGTATAGTGGAGAGCCCACTATGCTCCACAGATTTGTTTCTATATGTGACAAAGTAGTAAATAAGTTTTATGTAAGCGAAAATCCAGAGGATTTTCAAAATGAATATTTATTTTCTTCTATACTAGCTAAACTAAAAGGCCAAGCATTGGAAATGATTGTAAACTCAAATTCATATAATTGGTATGAGATTAAAAAAGTATTATTAACCAGCTATTCAGACAAAAGAGATTGTTTTACCTTAAATTTAGAAATGGCTGAGTTAAAACAAGAGCATAACGAATCACCTTTTAAATTTTATGAAAGAATTCAAAAACTATTAAATTTACAAATTTCATTTTTTGTTAATAAAGAGCCACAAAGACAATTGGCCAAAGATGTTTTAATAGAATATGTTCAGAAACTAGCTTTAAGAGTTCTCCTTAGAGGTTTACATGAACCTGTAGGATCGCTAATGCGAACCAAAAATCCAGATTCTCTTAGCGAAGCACTTAATATGCTTACTAACGATTTTCAATTTAAAAATAACAAATTATTTCAAAATGTTAAACAGAACATTCCACCTAGGGCCCCACAATACCCGCCTATTCGCAAACCCCTTCCTAACAAACAAACCTTCCAAAACTATAGGCCCAACTACCAAAATAATCCTAACCAATTTACTAAACCTAACTCATACGTGCAGCAAAATCAACAACCGAGACAGTCTAACAACTACACACCATTAAAAGTTCATCAAAAATTTGAACCAGAACCAATGAGCATTTCCACACGTCAAACAGGGAACACAATTAGACAAAATAGACTTTATCAGATGACAGGGAAACCAATAGAGGAGGAAAATTACGATCAAACTATGAATCGATTGACTGAACAAATGACTAACTCTTATCTGACCGAACAAACAGATTATGAACCGCAAGAGGACCCTGACAGCTACATAGACTTTGATGATTCCCCGCAAGAGGAAAACGCATGCGGATTCACTCAAGAGGACAATCATACCCAAAATCATTTTTTAGGACTAACCACATTAAAAAGACATTTTCCATAATGCATATAGAAGACGACACAAACGAACTACCGTACATCCACGATCCCAAGACCAATTTAAAGATGCTGATTGACACTGGAAGTACGAGATCATTTATTAAAAAATCAATAGCTTTCCAATTTTTCAAAAACACTCTAAAACAAGAGCCATTTGAAGTGAGTACAGCTCATGGAGTATCAAAAGAAAAATACAGTTGTACGCTACCCCTTTTAGGAAAAGAAACAACCAAATTCTATTTATTTGATTTCCATAAAGATTTTGACTTACTCCTTGGATTAGATAACATAAAAGAATTAAAAATTAATTTAAATTTTGTGAATGATAAATTAATATTTCGCAATAAGCAAATGCCGATCAAATATTTTAACACAGAAGAACAAAATAATAATAATAACAATAATAATAATAATATAAGCGAATGTCAGGAACAGAAAGCAAAAAAGGGAACAAGTTATGTTATACAAGCCCGCGCTAGCCAAACGATTAAATTTAGAATACAAAATATTCAAGATGGAGAAGGACTCTTACCATACAAAAACTTAAATGGATTAGAAATTCCGCAGTGTATAGTCTCAGTACACAAGGGAGAAGCCTACTGCCCTATAATAAACAACACAGAAGTAAATGTAGAGTTAACAGTAAATGAACCATTAGAATTAAAATCTTTAGAAGAATACAATATCCTTAGACCTGATGCAATGCAAATGAACGCTAATTTCAATTTATTAGATTATAAACAAAAAAATTCGAGAAGAAAAAATTTAGATTTATCAAAATTTAGAATGGAACATATGAACTCGGAAGAAAAATCCGCTATAACAAGTTTAATAAAAGATTATGCAGATTTATTCCATATTGAGGGAAACGATTTAACTTTTACCAACCAAATAAAACATGTTATTAGGACTACTGATGAAATTCCCGTATACTCCAGAAATTATAGATATCCAGAGATTTACAAGAACGAAATTAATAAACAAACTGAGGACATGCTTGAACAAGGAATTATTAGACCTTCAAATTCTCCATGGAACTCTCCTGTCTGGATTGTACCCAAAAAACAAGACGCTTCTGGCAAAAGAAAATTTCGATTAGTAATAGATTTTAGAGGATTAAACAAGAAAACAATTGACGATAAATTTCCCTTGCCAAACATTACCGACATATTAGATAAATTAGGACGATCTCAGTATTTTACAACTTTAGATTTAGCCTCAGGATTTCACCAAGTAGAAATGGATAAAAATAGCATAGAAAAAACAGCGTTTTCAACAGAAACGGGACACTATGAATTTTTAAGAATGCCATTTGGACTAAAGAATAGCCCCCCTACATTTCAAAGAATTATGAATAACATTCTGAGAGGAATCCAAAATGAAACATGTTTAGTTTATTTAGACGATATTATAATTTACTCCACTAGCCTCCAAGAACATATACAAAGACTTAAAGAAGTATTCGACAGATTACACAAAGCCAACTTTAAAGTACAGCTGGATAAAACAGAATTTTTAAGAAAAGAAGTAGCGTATCTAGGGCATGTTGTTACACCGGAAGGCGTAAAACCTAACCCAGCAAAGATTTTGGCAATCAAAAACTATCCAATACCCAAAACCACCAAACAAATTAAAGGATTTTTAGGACTAATAGGCTATTATCGAAAATTTATTAAAAACTTCGCCAAGATAACAAAACCGTTTACTAACTGTTTAAAGAAAAATGCAAAAATAAATATAGAAAATCCAGACTTCATTGAATGTTTTGAAACATGTAAAAATATACTGACTAATGAGCCCCTTCTACAATACCCAGATTTTGAAAAGGAGTTTACTCTAACAACAGACGCTAGTAATTTTGCACTAGGAGCAATTTTAAGCCAGGACAAAAATGGGAAGGACCTTCCTATAGCGTATGCCAGCAGAACTTTAAACGACAGCGAAACTAATTACTCCGCGATTGAAAAGGAATTACTAGCAATCGTATGGGCCACTAAACACTTTAGGCCTTATTTATTTGGAAGAAAATTTAAAATTTATACAGACCATAAACCTTTACAATGGTTATTTTCAGTTAAAGAACCAAATTCCAAGCTTTTAAGATGGAGATTAAAATTAGAAGAATATGATTATGACATAAGATACAAAAAAGGGAAATTAAACCAAAACGCAGATGCCCTGTCTAGAATACAATTGGACATTACTAATAAAAGGTCAACAAACACCCAACACACTGTAGAACCAGACCTTGATTTATCTCCAGCTGGATTAATCCAACGTTTCTTCCCGGAATTAAATGAAGATAACGAGTCTATGGTCGTACAACTCGACGCAACAGATAATGCCAACTTAGAGTACGATCAAGAAAGTGACAGTCAAACCGTGCATTCCAACTTCGAAGGGAACACCCAAATTGAAATACCAATTTCCGACGAACCTGTAAACTTTGGGAGAAATCAAATATTTTTGTCATTAGTAAAATACGAACCAAAGAAAGTAAAAATTATAAAACTATTCGGAACTTCAAAAATTCGTTTAATGGTCGAAATATCAGAAAATAACTTTAAAGAAGACATAGTTAACTTCGTAAAATCATATTTGGTACCCAAAATAAAATATAATCTATATTTTGAAGACGATTTTTACGAGAAATTTGCATCATGCGTAGCCAAAAATTTCAAACAAACTGAACTAAATTTGGTTAAGTGTAATAACAAACTCTTAGACCTAACTTCGGAAGAAGATACCTTAGAAACGATAAGTAATTATCATGTCAGCAAAACCAATCACCGAGGGATACAAGAAACATACGAACAAATTAAGCGAAGATATTATTGGCCTAATTTAAAATCACTAATCCAAAATTTCATAAATCAGTGTGACATATGTCAAAGAACCAAATATGACAGAATGCCCTTACAATTAGAGATGAACTTGACGCCTACAGCTTCAAGGCCTTTCCAGATAATTCACATCGACACTATCTCTTTAGAAAAGAATGCGTTTATCAGCATTGTCGACAGTTTCACAAAGTATGCTCAAGCTTATCGCTTGGGAAGCTCTCAAGCTACAGAGATTGCAGACAAGCTATTAGATTACTTTGCGCAGTTCTGCTTACCAACAGTTATTATCTCAGACAATGGAACGGAGTTTAATAACAGGATTGTGAAGGAGATATTAGACCTGCATAAAATCAAAATCCATTTTATCAGTACACAAAACCCCCAATCAAACGGATTATGTGAAAGATTTCATTCCACCTTAATAGAACACATAAGGCTGTTAAATAATCAAATCGAATTTAAAAAAGACAGTATAATTAAGAAAGTCAAATATGCTATAATTGCCTATAACAATAGCATACATTCAGTCACAAAATTAACGCCGTGCGAAGTCTTATTTGGACACATAAATTCAAACAATTTATTAGATATAGATTTAGAAAAACAAATTGTAAATGACTACGTTTTAAACCATAAGGAAAAAACAAAAATACTTTACGAAAACATTAGGGATAGCAATCAAAGAATTAAAGAAAAAGTTTTAGAAAAAAGGAATGTAAACAAAGAACCACTTCCAGAAATACCATCTGAAGTTTATATAAAATCAGTTCAGAAGCAAAGCAAAACTAAAAACAGATATAGCAAGGAAGAAATAGCTTCGATAGATAAAGAAAGAAAAACTGGAAAAATAAAGCCTAGACATCATAACACAAAAGACAAAATACATTTGTCGAAAATTAAAAGGCCTAAGAAGATAAAAAATGTAATTAATGACCAAAATCCTTCTTGTTCATATTCAACACAATCAAATTAAAATCCCAACCATACCTTTGTCCATTAATTCTATGCAAGAAACTTTATTAAACCTTTAAACAACATTGTTTTATTAATTGTATGTGTTACGAACTGTTGTAATTTATTAAATGATATGTAACTAATTATGATAATAAATATTGTTAATTATTTGAAATATGTTAATCGCAAAAAGGATTGTAATTGAAGAAAATTAGAAACTATACTCTTAAAGAGATAACAAAACAAAAAGAATTCTTATAAACTGACTAGAATCCTTTATCAAAGCTATAACAGGCAATTTGAATGTAAATGATGGTAAAATTATAAAAAAAAAAAAAAAAAAAAAACATATAAAACTTTTATTGTAATCAATGTAAATTTTGTAGAACAAAAATTAGATTCTGATAACAATTGTATATGTTATAAACATTTTGTATCTATCCTATGATAGAAAAGACTCATTATAAATTGTATTAATCAATTCCAAATACTTTTGCTCAGTTGAATTATAATGAACAGAAAATTAGACCGTAAAATGCCCATCATCAAAAACAATAACGCCTACAAACTACGAGGATACTGCGTTGGAAATCGCAGACAACCCATTTAACTGAATCTTGGAAATCAACCTTTGCCTGGTGACTTTCTCCAATGAAGAGGACTTCAACCCATGCCGAAAATTGCCCTTTACGGAGGCCTATTCAGCAGCTTATATACTTCGCCCTCATCAGGAAGAAGAAGAAGACTTCAACCAACGCCGAAACTTCGCCAACCCCCGAAGTTTTCTTTAGGGATGGAGGAGTTATATAAACATTTTATGTGAACATTTCATAATTAAATGCGTGCTAGGAAAATTCCTGCTTACGCAGCTTTAGTATTATATAGGTGTGAGAACAGAGCCCCGGCAGTGTGTAAGTCGCCTCTGTATCGCACAGACATTTTCCACTCCGATTGAGTGCACATCAATTGTATTGTTTTATTAAGTAAAATTAATGTAACAGTTTTCTAAATTAATTGTTTATTAAATTCAAAGGTTTGTTAAAAATAAAAATCATTTTTAAAAACCTTTCTTGCTTAATATAAAACGTAACTTATATATATATATATATAGTTGAATAATATTTTCATAAACAAGAATATATAATTTTTAATTTTTCTCAATACATTTTTACTAAGCTAAATAAATAAAGCTTTCCGCTGATTTGCAGTATTATATACATACTGTATAAAAGTTTATTATAAATATATATATATATATATATATATATATATATATATATATATATATATATATATATACATATATTTGTTTTTATTTTTAAAATTAAAAATGGATCTTACTTTTCGAAAATTTGTATTGTAAGAAATATTATTTTTTAGCAAATATTTTTATAAAATCAAACTACTGTATTGCTGTTATTTATGTTTTAGTCGAAAAATTTACTAAATCTTTAAAAATAACATATTTTACTTTAAATCATTCAGTGGACCAAATATTTAGAACTATCTCTTAATATTTTGTAAGTGATATCAAATTGTAAATAATCTTAGCTAATAGGGCTTTAATTTACAGTGTTATCATGAGTCCATTGAATCCTATTTACATTAATTAGAATTAAGTTATTTAAATTATTTGAAACAATTTAGATTTATTCACAGATTTAGTTTAGTTGGGGTATTGATGCATTTTTGTTTTCATTACAAAGTTTTTCACTACTTGTAACTTTATCTCAGCATTAGAATTCATCACTTATTTAAATGTTATTTAGTAGGGTGATGATATAGGATTTTCTTGAGGTGGTGCAAGATGAAAATTTTCTCAATAAGAACTAAATCTAATGGTAATTTTCTCTAGTAGGAGATGTGAACTAGTTGCGCCTATTGAATGGGGTTTGACATCCCTGCCAGTAAATTAGTCAAGTAAAATGCCATTGACACAACTTAATCAAACCGTTTACATACTTAGACACCACTCATACAGACATTCTCACAAACATAAATGCAAACAACTTACGCATAAATTAATAACACAATCATCTTCACATTGGGATTTGAATGACCAGAGCTGTTGTGAGTTAACAGTGCTTGAAAAACTCTGTGCTGGAATGCTGATGTGAGCTTGCTCTGTCGAAGACATATGCACAGTCACTTTTTGGGTATATGTCCCGACCTTTGACCTTTGATCAGGGACTCCCTGTGGTGCACAGGTGTTGAAACCTGTGCACAGTATTACAAGTTCTTGACTATTGTCCACCCAATTGAGCTAAGGAATAAATTATGGGCCTGAGAGTACTGGGAGTTATAAATGATTGAATGTGTCATAGATATACCCATACTCAATATCTCACTTCATAACGCCTAAGTCCGATTAAAAACATTCATAGAAAAACATACATCAAATCGGGTTGAAGGCATAATCCAGTTTGACAGAATGTGCCTAGTGAAACAAATGGTGTTCATAGCAGTGGGGGCTGGTTCCTAAAACCTATAGGGGTTGCAGATCATAAAAGTGTTAAATTTTTTAAGGTATAGAAGTGTTAATCATGAAAATTTAAAAGGCTGTTATAGAGAAAATAGATAGATACTCCTTAATACTTCGTGGTTTATTCTATTGAATGGAATATTTTTTATTTTATTTTTACTTATTTAACACCAGATCTTGAATCATGGGTTTATTTATTAACAAACCAATTTCAATCCCTTCCTAATTGTGAATTTCAACAAACTTGGAGTGGAACGGAAGTGTGTCTCTTCAGACAGAACCAATCTTAAACAAACACTTCTGAGGTTGCAGCCTGTCTGCAACTTAAGGATCTTATGGTGCTGCCTGGCTATTTCAGTCTGTCTAGACCTTTTAATGTGTTTTCTCCATTAGGAGTGATGTCACTGGATGTTGCAGGTTTTCTTGCAACCAGGCCGTACAAGACTGTCTGCGACTGAGCGATTGGTCACGCGGAAGCCGCAATTCTGATTTTTTTATTTCTATTTGTAATGATGCATCAAGTTATATGATCAATAATCTTTCATAAAAATGTACATAGTTCTTGAATAATATAATTTGTTTGCCATTGTTTCCTGGTTTGGGAGTTTATGCAACCGTACAACCTGCCCACGGGCACATTGTACTGATGTACGGGCTCAAAGCTCAACTACCACTGATGTTTTTAATAATCACAGACAGAAGAAGTTAGAAACCTCTTACAAATGTCACCATTTTTAATACAGAAGGCGGTAATTAGTCCTGTTGAAAGAAAATTAGGTAATGGATTTTTTCCTGGCGAAAAATCAATTGTGGTAGACAAACACGGCAATATTTTTGATAACACATTAATAAATAAAACAAAATACACAAAACAAACATAACCTAAACATAACAGTAATAACAAAAAATGTTTATATCAAACAATAAATGTATAACAAAAAGGAGAAACAACAATAAATAACAAAAAACAACAATAAATAATATAAAACAATAAATATCAAAATAACAACAACGGACAGTATTACAGCTGATAGATCTGCATCAGTCACAATATTCTGAAGACCTGCAAGCATTATTTAATTAATTAGCAGCTTCAAATGAACACAAGTTAATCAGTGTATCAAAATACTAACATGTAAAACTTAACACAACATGGTATTAATGAGATTTTGAAATAGTTAAAATATTTTACTCAGGTTTGCAGGTTGTTTGCTGTTAGTGAAATTGTTTGTCTGTGGACAATATGACATTCAATGTCAATTTACAGGCTAGACATAGCCATCTCTCTATTAACATATTCAAGAGATTATGATTGTTCATCATTATGTAGAGAGTATGTTACATAAAAACTTTAATTATTGTTAATAGGAGTTGACATAAAAATAAAACAAATTTAAACGACAATAAATGAAAGTATATTTTACTACTACAATAAATTTATAGTTACTAAAATTAAGTACATTAATTAAAGAAGTCTGACATCCTACTTTCACTCTTCTTTCCCTTCTGTAGCCGAGGTTTTACTCTATCCTAAAGGGAGTCTGTTGATGGTCAGAAAGTACATGAAAGATACCTTGTAGTTTTGGCTATTACACTTTTGGGCAAGACATTGGTTTTAGTACACATGTTGTGTTTACTAGTAAGAAGCAAAGTTCTATATTTTGGAGGTTAGGATTTATGGGATAAGTAGGACAGTTGTTGACCAGAATTAGGGGTTTGTTCTTTTTCCTGACACCACTAGAAGTTGTGAAATCATCGATGGAATCTGCTATGCTTTACAATTGAAGGGAAGACATCTGATGTATTTGAAAAAGCACAGAATTTTCATAATATTTTATTAAGTCTTTCATCTTCATCACCACAAAAATCATTATTTTTTTAATAATTTTCTACCAATGCACTGTTCCGTTTGAATTTTAAAGTTCAGGCAGTCATCATTTTATAAATGATTTTTTTTTTGTAAACATTGAAGAAATGTTACTCTGAATGTCTTACTTTTAATATGGATCACATTTTCTCCATTTAGCAGTTGTTAAGGGATTTGTTGCATCATAAGACCCTTGGCTACCACTGCATCGTCGCCCAAACTGTTGTAAACTAGTGTTTGTTTATTAAAAACTAATTTTTGGTGAGATTTTGAGTTAACTATTTTGACTTTTACCTTTGTCAAGAATATGTTGTTGATTACGATTGACATTTATTCGAACACACTGCCCAGCCAACCTGGAACAATTGACGCAGCAGGAGATAGTAATAGCAACATGTTGATCTTCCTTTTCTAAAACACACATCAAAGATAAGTTAATATAATTAGGTTAGATCTGTTAGAACTTGAAGCTTATTTATAATTCTTGGATTACATAGGAGATGACGAACTTACCTTGGTAATAGTCTGGTCTATAGCCTTAAAGTAGACTAATACGTTTCAGTGTCTATTTGCGTCTGTTTTAAGTTTACAGACCAAGGTAAGCCTATCAGTCTTCTATTTAGTTTATAAAATCTCCTATGTGTACATATATATATATATATATATATATATATATATATATATATATATATACACATACATGCTGATACGTATTCCTTCACAGATGGAAAAATATGAGTAGTTATTATCTGGAGTACATCTGTTCATTCTGCAGTGCATAAAATCGCAGTTGCATACAGACAGACATACATATACACACACAAGCACACATATATACATACAAACAGACTTATAAAAGATAAAAAGATGTACATTATGGCATTGTAGAATAGTAATAATTACATAACCATTATTATTATATTTATTTTTCCAAGTATTTTGTTAAAATAATAGTTAATAAGCAAATATAAAACTGATGTAATTACAACTTGTCTAAAGGTAAATGTCAGCTGAATTTAAGCCTTTACTTCATCAACTAAAATATTTCCCACCATTTTTTATTATATTTTGGAGCTTTAACAATTTGTATGTATGATATATATATATATATATATATATATATACAGTAAACTCCCGATTATCCGTGGGCGGATTAACCGGTTTGCGGATTATTCAGGGTCTGCCATGGTTTTACAAATATCCAATTTTTATTCTAATCAGATTCATGTGTTTTAAATTTCCAAACGGTGAATTACGACGTAAATACATATTAAGCTTAATAGAAGTTAAGATGAAGGGAATAAATATATAAACATGTACGTACTAATTTTTACATTGAGAGGGAAGCATCCCGACGCAGGCCAGCGAAATAAAAGGGGCTAGCAGACTACTGTATATAAGAGAAAACCTAATGTGTATCATAAGATTGTAAACAAATGTCAGCTAATCTCGGCTATAAATAGTCTTGGACGTGATATATGCATTATCCATGTCTGTCATATACATTATCGATCTTTATGACTTTGTGACACACGTGACACAAGTAGACACTGTGCGACAAAATGATTCTCATGAAACTTAGACCGCACACTAAAGCTAAATCAATGCTCACAAAAAAAAACAGACTAAAGTGACAGATTTTTTTGGTAAAAAGTGAAAGTATTATGTGTAAAGGAAATTACAAATGTATATACATACTTACTTTTGACATATACTTATGTACGTATTGTAAATAGTTAGACATATAAATGTACATGTTATAACCCGTCAATTACATCGACATTTTAAATTATTTTCTGTATTTATTTTGTCCTCTGAAGATTATTTGTGAATTGCATTAACTGGTCATTATTTGTGTAACTTATGGTATAATAATCGATTATCGATCGTTTTGCGTATTCTCTGTTCATAGTGGATTATCCGGGGAATTCGTTATCCGGCGTTGTCGGGCCACCCTATTCCACAAATAATCGGGAGTTTACTGTATATATAACAAGAAAAGAAATTCATCTAAAAATTATATATATATATATATATATATATATATATATATATATATATACATATATATATATATATATATATATATATATATATATGAATTGTTACTATCTGGAGTACATCCGTTCATCATGGAGTATTCATCATATTTTTCCATCCGTGAAGGAATACGTATCAGCATATATATATATATATATATATATATATATATATATATATAGATTTTGATATATTTCAACCACACAGTGGTCTTTGTCAATCGAAGAGAAAACACAAAAAGAAATATGAGAGAATGAAATAAAATAATTATAAGTGCTTTTATGTGTTTCTATTTCAAGACTACAGAGTGGACTCTTACCAAGGTAAGTCTGTCAGTCTCCTAGTCCAAAAAATCTAAATAATCTTTACCAACCAAAACTAACCTAAAATATATATATATATATATATATATATATATATATATATATATATATTCACATATACACACATATATGCATACCAACAGAATTATAAAATACAAAAAAGATGTACAAAATGGCATTGTAGAATTTTAATAATTACAAAACCATTATTATTATACTGTATTTATTTTTCAAAATATTTTATTAAAATAATAGCTTTACTAGCTTTAATAATAGCCTTTACGTCATCAACTGACAAATTTCCTACCATTTTTTATTATATTTTGGAGCCTTTACAATTTGTTTATAAAGTTTTAACTACATTTAAAAGCATGCATGGCAATATTTCATATATTTATTAATGTAAGTTTGTTAACTTAAACATTATGATGTTTAAATACATACACTAAATTTCCATTTGTTAATCTATATATTTCTAAATTTCAGCATGAATTTTCTGTTAGAAACTACTGCAAAAGTGCCTCAAAGAAACTTCAGAGAGAATTTCAAGATCTAAGTGATTCAGACTCAGATTCAGATGATGAATCAAAAACGAGGGGTCAAACTAGAGTAAGTATGTTTTTAAATTTAGTAAAATTATTCTTTGTTAGATCCACTACTTGAAAATAATGTACATAAATTTGAACTTTTGTAGATATTTAAAAAATTATTAAAACTTAAATAGCTAAATTACACATTTTTGTATTAACTTGGCAAAAACCACTACTTACTGATTTATTCAGGAGACATGTTTCACACTAGGTTAGCGCATTGTTCAATGCTGTGAGTCATTGACAAGACTGTTGCTCAGGTGTGTTGCGCTGGTGTGAGTCTGTGGTGTATTTTTGTTCTGTGGTGTGTTATTGTTTATAGAGTAGTTGTTAATTATGTGCTCAAATATAGTATTTGATTATGAGTGTGTTTCGTCATTTAGAATGTGTTGTAGATAGTACTTATGGTGTTTGTATATCTTGTAGTTTTCTACTGTGGTAAGTTTGCTTTTTTTATGTAGTGTAGGATTTTTAGATTGGTGTCTATGTCAGTCTGTGAGTGTAGTGAGTTTTGTATGTGTATGGCGAAATTTGATTTCGGTTGTGTCTTTTTTATCTGTTTTACAATTCCTTGTATCTTGTGGTAAATGATTTCTCTGTTTGTCCTTTGTAAAAGCTGGGACAGTTGTTGTATACGCCTGCCCTGTAGTGGTTTTTTACCAAGTTAATACAAAAAAAGTGTAATTTATACAAAAACCTCAAGATGTACAACACAAAACCGGCAAGTTTTAATAAGCTAAATTAAGTTTTTTAAATTACTAAATAAATCCAATTCTAGAGCTTACAATATGTTTTCAAAAATAAAGTAACTATAAATTTGATATAATGATATGAAAGTATAGAACAGTATATTGATGTAAAACAGTTTAAATTGTTGAGATTACAATGTTACTGTTCAATTACTAGAGACACAGTTACTTCAGACATTACTAAAAATTTCACAAATTGTTAAGCCTTTAAAGACTACAAACTGGGTAGTTGATTATTGTTTATTTATCAAGATATTAAAATGTACATCCGACATAAAGTGTTGTCCAATTTTGAAACATAAGAGAAAATATCCCTTTTTTTAAGTTAATGATAGATCACAGACCAATTCAGGTTTTTACAGTACTCTAAGTTTTGATTTTCTTTCCGATATTTTTTTGCAAGAGCTAAAATTTATCAATCTAATATTTAACCATAGCTTATAATTTATAAAATTCATTACAATACTTTAAACATCATAAAATCCAAACATTTCACACTCTTAATAAATATTCATGACTTGCAAATTTGAATATCTATTAATAATGTGAAATGTTTTGGTTTTTACTATGTTTAAGGTATTGTTATGAATTTTATAATTGTGAGCTATGGTTAAATATTAGAATAATAAATTTTAGCTCTTGAAAAGGGTTTTTGGAAAGAAAATCAAAACGTAGAGTATTGTAAAAACATGAATAGGTCTGTGATCTGTCATTAACTTAGAAAATTGAATAGTTATTAACAGATATTCAGTAAAGTTAAGTAGAAAATAACCTCACTATGTGGTATATTTTCTCACAAATTTCTGAAAATCCTTGTCGCTACACTATATACTATCCAGAGATATTGTATCTAATATAACTAGATAATGAGTCATATTTTTATGTTAGCACATAAATCATTTAATCAGATTTGTTGAAAACTCACAATATATGTATACTAAATATTGAGTTTGGAGCAGTTTAACACGTTGACTGCTAAAATACATGCAATGTAGTAAGACAAATGCTAATTTTTTTTCTAATTTACTTACTAAAATATGTGCAATGAAGAAATATGAAGATAATATGTCGTAACAAGCCATAAAAACCTGTGGTAGCCATTTTAAAATCATGGTAGGAATTCCTACTACGCAGATCTGGAGAAAGTAGTCTGCATTGGTTTGCACTAAATAACGTCTGTTTTCCATTGTAACACATATATTATGATAACATTAGTAATTGTTTTCTATATTTATATTAAACAATTGTTTTAAAGAATGAGAAATGAAAAAAATAAGTCAAAGTCAAATATATATACAGCCCCACAAACCCACCCGAATAACTTGATTAGTTGTGATTAATTACTGTAGTAGTCATCAAAACACTTTGGGACTCATAGTCCTGGCTGTCCTTTGCATTCCACACACTGCCATACAACATGTTTTTCAATATCATGCGAATGACACACATGGCACCGTTTCGCCACAGTACCTTTTCCGTCGCCCCTTTTCTCAGTTATTATTTAAGGTAAATGCAGGACACATCTGCGCATTCAATGGTCTTTTTGGAGCAGGTAGGGCGGGAAGCAGAGAACAACCACTGTCAGATGAAAATCATACATTTTTATTTTTTTCCCATTGGTTGAAACTTGCACTTCTTTGAAAAGGTAGTGAGCGTTGATCATAACCATTTGGAGCATGTAAACAAACTTTTTTTCATACCAACGTAATGTTTTACGTTCAGATGGATAGTAGCTCATCATCTGGCCGCTAAGGGTAATTATCGTGGGGTATTTAGTCGAGAATTGCCCCTACTAGGTCCAGGCAAATCAATATTCATCAATAAAATATTTTTTTTAAAACTATATCTCAAACATTACTTAAACATCAATATGGAAAAAACAGGAGACAAAAATGAACACGTGTAAAATGTCACTAAGATACTTCCCGAGGGACGACAAAGACAAAATTCTACTACATGCTAGAAGCACACTGAGCCAATGAATTACCAATGGACATATGGTAGGTATCCCTACCACGTGCATCTAGGGATGCGCTACCATGGCTGGGATCCCTACCACCCGCAGTCAACGTGTTAATGTTTGTGTTGAATGTTTACATAGTAAACCATTGAGGAAACATCCGACTTTGTTGTAAAAAAGATTGATGGTTTTCTAGTTTCAGTAGACTAGAGACTGGGCTTAATTGAATGCACTATTTATAAGTCTAAGAGCTAGCTGATGTATGGAATTAAGTGTTTTCACAGCTAGATTTTTCAGAGGAATAGTTTATAAAACCATTGACCAAATAGGGTATGATGAAAACAGAAGTTACATGTTCTGTCTACATCCAATTTTTTTACCACTTAAAACTCTTAAAATATTAAAAATATTATTGAATCTAATCTTCAAATCACATAAGTGAGAAATCTTAAAACACCGAATGCTTTAAAGTTGCATTTTTTTTAACCCAAAATATATTGCAGTATAGTATTTTCTTATATTCTCTACTAGAGGGTTTTAATTCCCTTTCTATATTAACAATAATTTTATATCCTTCTTAGGTGATATTAGTAATACTGGCTATTAATTTTAAAATCACACACACACAAAATTTATAAAATATATTAGCTACACTATTTCACTTACCACCAGTACTACTTAAAGCACATTTAGCAACAATCTTACTTCTACAAATAAGGTTCAACACTAGATAATATGGCTTTTTATATATAGCATTGGAATAAACATGCAACTAAAAAGTGGTTCAAGAAAATCGCCGGTTTTTAAAAAGCTGGTAAATTTTTGTTTATCGGTTGGCAACAATGTGTGACTCCATTTCTATTTTCGGGAACATTCCCATTGTTGACACAGCTGATATTTCTTTTGTTCTTGCACTTTGTGTCTATCCATGGAGAAGTTTACCTGTGCGCAATGAGTGTTAATCGTTAAAACGTTTTATCAGAGTAGAGAGAGTTATGTTGCTACTGTTAGGGGACTCTCGGATGTAATGAATCAACAGTTCGCAGACTCATGAAAAAGTTCTTTGAGACGGGTTTAACAGTCTTTAAAAATCCTGGACGACGCCGTTTTAGCCTAACTAAACAGGGCATTGTGTTGGTTCGTGATAGTGAGGCTGTTAGCCCAGCAAAATCAATACCTCGCCATTTTCAACAATTGGGTTCAAGATGTTCTTCTGTATGCTGAATTCTTCGGTATGATCTTCATTATCACCCCTATAATATTCAGTTGAGACAACGTTTGAAAGTGGCAAATCACCAGAAGGGACGTTAGTATGTTGACTGGGTATTGAGAACACGGTAGGAGGATGACAGCTTCGTAAACAAAATCATTGTCAATGATAAAATGCACTTATATTTAAATGGATTTGTTAACAAACAGAACTGCCATATTCAGAAACACCTCACGTTATTAGAGAAAACGAAGTGTGTGATTTGATTATATTGGATGTATTACAAGCATTTATTTACAGTTTTTGCATATATATCTAAAATACATATTGAAGGTATAGTTGTCGGCATTTCAAATTTTTGTTCATTTTCTCTTACATTATACAATATGAATAAAAATTCATTGAGGTCATATTTTTTTCAGTTTCTTCACTAGTTGCTAGATATCTTTGTTTGATATCAATATGATAGCCATTTTTGCCTTGCCAAAAAAATAATTGCAAAGCATTAGATGAATGATGGCTATCAATTTTTTTTTTTGCATGGAGTTATATCTGTGCAGTGTTCATATGTATATTTTTTCAAAATGTTCACCAACTATAATAGCTAATTTATTTACTGTTGGAATATTATAATGACAAGCTGTTTGTTGGCTTTGAGAACCACTATATAATCATCACTGTTATTCCGTAAACATTATTTTGAATAATTACAGAATAATAATTCATTTAGGAATAATAATTCTTCCAGGACTTTTAAGGCTGACTGTTGAACCTGTCTCAAAGAACCTTTTCATGAGTCTGCGAACTGTTGATTCATTTGATGTTTCATTTGATGTTTCATTGCGTCCTAGAGTACCGCGAAGTTGCATGACAGTAGCCACATAACTCTCTTTACTCTGATAAAACGTTTTAACACTCGTTGCGCACAAGTAAACTTGTGAACTAGACACAGAATGAAAGAACGAAAGAAATACCAGCTGTGTCAACAATCGGAATGTTCGTAGAAATAGAAACAAGGTCAAAGATGGTTTCCAACCAATAAACGAAAATTTACAAGCGTTTTAAAAACCAGCGCTCTTTTTTAATCACCCTTGATTATTGTTAGAATAACAATTGAAATGAAAAAATAAGAGAAAAATAACTTCAAGCTTAGTTAATCAGTAATCATTATTTACACACAATTTGCTTGAATAATGTTTTAGGAAGAAAGTGAATTCTGGAGACGCAAGATGAGAACTTTTCATGGAATCCTAGATATTAATAAGGACGGAGTGATTTCTTTTGATGATTTCAAAATATTAGTTGATAGATTTATAGATTTAGGTCATCTTTCGCCTCATCAACAGAAGGAATTTAACGAAGTGATTCAGGTAAAACTTTTAACATCCCAAGTTTATTTTTATTATATTATCTACCTGTACATAAGGTAACAAAAATATATTATTAAATATGTTTATCAATAATTCTTGCTTGAAATATCTTTAAACAAAAAATATCAATGTCTGCCCTACAGGATTGAGCTCTGAGGTAAAAGTCTCCTAAGTCTCCTTTGTTAGGTGCCTAGATCACAAATTTATAATTAACGCATTGAGGTCTCAGAACAGGCTATGCTTGTAGAGCAGTTAATTACTTTGCAGGCCCACATAGCCTGTAGTTAGGTTTACATTTTACATGTATTTAAATGAACTAACACGGGCTCTGTCTGGTCGTAGTTAGTTGTATACGGAAAACATATTGACTATCTTAGTACACAATTTCGTCGCTAGATAGCAAATGTCCTTCGTATGATATTAGTTTGTCCCTTCCGGAAGGTTTTGAAATATTCCACACAAAAGCTCATTATTTGTAAATATTTATTCATAAACAGTTTTTATAGACATTTAGGCTTATTGAAATACATATTTTATAATTTGTTAGAATTAGAATACAATATTGTGATTCAAGAATTAGTCTTAGTCAAAAAAAGTGTGTATTAATTCTACATTGGGCAAACAGGTCGCAGCTTCAAACAAAGACTTGAGGAACACAAGCAGAACACCAACTCAGCATTTTACAATCACATAAAAGAAGCAGGACACAAATACTCAGACATTTACCATAACCTAGAAATCTTACATATCAACAAAAAAGGACCACATCTCAACATAATTGAACAATATGAAATTTACAAACACACAAAATACAAACATAATAAACGAACAAACCCAATACAAATCACACATACTCTTTGATACTATCATAAACCTGCCTTTAAAACCATCACCGCTTAACCTAACAACTCCAAGCAGAAGACACTGATGAAGATCGCCACGGAGCGATCGAAAATGTTCTATCCCAGTAAGTTTTTACAAATTAACAAAATTTAAAGTTCGGATAGTCATAAACTAATGTAAAAGTGATTATTTAAGTTTCACCAAACGTAATAGACTACAAAATTCAAGAGATTAATTTTTATGTTAGATGGGGACATTTTTTTAAAGATATGTATCTCTTTATCTATTACTTTGATTGCCATATGAAGAGATAATCTAGTTACCTTGAGGTAGATGGTACAGTGCTAATGTTATGTGATCTGAGTCGATATATAAATCTTATCAAATAGTCATCCTCATTTAATATCAATTGTAAGGACTACTATAGGCATGTTTTTACTCATGTTAATGTGTAAAGGTGAATACTAAATTGTTTTTATTAGCTAATTTTAATAACATTATTTTGTTTTTAAATTTCAGAGAATGTGGGAAGAAAGATGGGGGAGTGTTGATCCTTATAATTTAGTGACAACAGAACAGTATCTTGAAGACATGCATCACATTCTCAATGATAAAGCACTCAGGAAGAAGGTCCATAACTTCCTACCATACCTTTTTAAGGTAAATTTTAACATGTTATCTTATTTATATTGTTTCCGCAACACAAGTATTTTTAAAAACACTTTTAACATGCATGAACTCCCCCTACCCTACTGGTGCCGTGGCGATAGGCGTTCATGTACGCCCCACATCCAATCTCAATTCATTGCTTCAGTGTGAGGTTAGCCACTGCCGGAAAACATTGTATCGTTTATCGGTTATTGCGCCAGCCTTAATGAACCCTTTAGTGCTTTTTGTTTTTTTTTTCTACCACTGCTGTCGGATTGGGAACTGTGTTATCGTATTAGTGTTACTTGAAGTGTGTAATAGTTCTGTTTAATATATTTTTACCATGAATAAGGATAATGAGGTTGAATTATTGGAGAATGTCTATCTACTCTGACAACGAAAATGGCTCCGGAATAGCTCTGACAGCTCCCACGATGACGACGAGGTGTCTTCAACATGGCAGCCAACACTTGGAGCCACTGGCATGATAGACATGATGGGCATGATAGGAGATTCTGAACTTGGAGTGCCAATTCTCGGTAACAATACTCTAACTGATTGGTTTAATTTTTTCTAAAATTGGTGGTACTTTTTCTATAGCTATAACTAAGTGTTATGAGTGGAAAAAAGGTTTGTCAGTATCCAGCAACAATTGGTAGAGAAACCCAAGATTTAGACAGTAATATTTAAGATCACCTTTAAGTATTTAAAAGAGTGTGACTTAAGATCACACCAAGATTTAAACCATCACCTGAGAACTGGCACCTGAGAACCCCTGAACCATACGAGAACTGGCACCACCGGCAAAGTACGTACATGAACATACCAGAAATGACGTCACCAAAAATGACCAAAATGAATGCCTAGCCAACTTCAGATGACATATTGGGTCCATCAACAACATTTTCAATGTAAATCATGAATAATATTTTTTCAGCAATTTTGATGCCCAATTATAAAACTTTGCCACACTCAACTTGTTAATAACAATCTGTGTATGAAATAGACTATTGCTAGCATGGAATTGGTGAATAAAATAAAATTTCCAATTCTTATAACTCTGTGTTTAAATTAAAATTATGATATGTATGCGAGGATGAAAAAATAAGACAATTTTGTTTTTCAGTGACTAGCGTATTTTTATAGCCTAAAAAGATTTAAAATGTTTTTTTGGTATATTAAATTTTGAAGAATTCCTCTGGGTATAACATAAAACTAGACACACAATTTTACAATTGTAAAAGACAGTGTAACAAATGTTTAAGTTCAACAGATAACAGGTACATAGATTGCAAAAACAATGTCGCATCATGTTCGGGTAAAAGTGAGTGCCTAATGGATTTCAAAAATTCACATTAAAAGCCTGTTTGTTGCTAGGATAATGAATTTCTGACAAATAGTAAGTGACCAAATATGATAAATGCTGTATAAGTGTTAGTTTATGCCAAGCTGATATTATCCACCATGCCATTTCATTTACTTTGCACTTCGATAGAATATTATAGGTCAAAACCTATAAATAGGAGGTATTTAGTTATCTGTGTTTGCCAAAATGAAATGTGACTTATAGAAATATTATGTAATAGGCTTGCATAAAATTAAATCAATTCTGTATTCATGACATCACAGATATTAACAGACAGCAATATTATGACTTATTTAGTTAATCGCATGTTGCTTGTTGCATGGTTAAGATGTGTTTTACCCTCAGTATTCGAATTATAGTAATTATAAATATTATCAACGAAAATCCAAATAATGTAGAACAAAGTTAGTTTCAGTCCATAATGGCCATTGATGATGTCATAATGATGATGGTGCATTGAATCCAAGGCATTAACACTGGCACTAGTGACCCATGTATTGCTTATGGAATTGAGTCATTACTACATTGAATATACTTTACAGTCCTCAGTATCTCTACTTACAGAATCTCTATTAAAAAAAAAAAACTTAGACAGCAACATACTGCGATTCCCGAAATAATGATTTTGTCTACATATGCTGTTGTCCTTATCTCCATGAAGCTATTACAGGCGCAGCGCAAACATTTTCTGGATGCTGAGTCACTGTCTCAGTGCAGTTTTGTGTAATTAACGGTTGTCTATCGCCAGGTGGCGAGCCCTGCCCGACTCATTATTTGTTTCGATTAATCAGTCAGTGTGTCCGATTGGCATCGGTCTGTTGTTTTGTTTGTGAGTGAGTTTCATTGTTCGCCATGGCTTCTAAAAAACACTAGCTGTTTTCTTTTAAGCGGATAAACTAAAAATTATAGACCAATGAGATAAAGCAGTTACTGGTAAACATTTGGCTGAGATGTAAGGTGTTGGACAATTAAAGATTTCAAACATCAAACCTACAATTTTAATGTTCGTGCCAATGCTTGAAAATGAAGATGAAAGTTCTTCAAGAAAATCAACGAAGGCAGCAAAAATAAAAAGAATTAGAAGATGCCATTTTTAAGTGGCATCAACGTTATTTGGAAAACCAAATTTCAGGTCCAATTCTTTGTGAACAAGCTAAGATCTCATACTCTTTGTAAAAAAGCTTACGAAAAAATATAAAACTATAAAAAAAACGTTTTTTGTATCATTAACAAGTTAAATATAGTAATTACTTCACTTACGACTGATCTAATTATATGCGCACCACTACCTCTAGATGGTATAAATAGATTCCTTGTGTAAATTAAGTTGTATTTTGCTACAAAAATATTTTCACTTATAAAGCACTACATATTATATTTTTCATACGGGTGGAATTTTTTTATTTGTTAATTTATTATTTGTTAATTGATTATTACGTGCAATGATAATTAGTAAAATCAAATGAAAAGTTACTTACTGTTTAAATTTGCTTTAGATTCTAGACTCCCATTATTATTGTTCATTTCGTACATATGCAAGAATACACTGATCAGTGTACTGAAAGACACCAAGTATAACCTATACAGAGCTTCTCACTCCAGTTGACATAAAAACTGTTGAGAGTTGATAAATATTCCTTAGAAATCACAGATGTCTAGTCTTGTGCTGACATATCAGAAAATAAGCTCTCTTAAAGCAAACAAATCAATCAAATAATGATGATATTCATGAATAGTTGGGCTAGTGTTTATACCTGCTAGTAATAAATTACTGTGACTAGCTGGCCTAGACCATATACCGCAATGGGTTACAGTTCACATTTTTTTCCAATAAAATTTTAAGTGTCCGCAAGAAGGCAATGACACGATCAATAAGCGCAGCATCGTCAACCAACACCACTTTTAAAACTTACTTGAATGTTAAAATGTTTATAAACCTAGGTCAATGCACTAGATTCAACAAGTGCCTGATTACGATGGTACCTCCATAGAATTGACATAATGGTAGATCCTCACAATGCATCATATGTTCATGAGTTAAAAAGAGGTGGTCGAAATCAAGACGAGTAAACACCACTTCCTTTCTACATGTTGATAGAACCAAAGACCTCCATGAACAGAAGTATCCTTAATTTATCTCATCTTATTGTGAGTGACACCCAACCATTCTTCATTTAATACAGAAAATAATAAATGTTTTACAGAACATGAATAATCAAAACTTGCAGTTTTTGTGTAGTACGTCTTGAGGTATTTTAATAAATTAATATTTTTCGTATCACTTGGCAAAAAAACCACTACTTACATATATATTGTAGCAGACCCATTTCACGCTAGGTCAGTAAATTGTTCAATTCTGTGCGTCATGGAAAAGATTCAATGTCCGTGACCCACAGCATTGAACAATGTACTGACCTTGTGTGAAACGCGTCTGCTGAAATATATAAGTAGGGAGTGTTTTTTTTGCCAAGTGATACCAAAAGTAGTAATTATTAAATAATGAGATTATTGTAGATGGTGCAATACTTGTAGCTGCTTTTATATTCCTGATTAAATCACTGCGACCAAGAACTCTGAAAAGAGATGCCTACAGTGGAGATTGTATACTCCACAGAAATTTTCCCCAAATAAAGGGTTCAAAGAGAATACATCCTGAAGAACCTAAAAAGCAATTTTGGAATTGAAACACAAAATTTAGTGGCATGATGTAGATGCCAATACAGTTATTGCTTTAAGAATAATAAAGAGTTTAGGAGTAAAAACACAGCAGACTGAGGACAATCCATACTTGTAGGTCTATCCCGTTACATATAATGCACACCCAAACTATTGTCTAGTTTTGAACAATCTGTGAAAATAATGTCACTATGTAGGTGGGATCTGTAAATTTCTAAGACTTTCTAGTGGTAAACCGCATCTGTACTATGCGTTTTATATAGCTAGACAGTAAGATATCGAAGTGTGACAGATTTATTATCAATGGTTATCAAGATTATTCAAAAGATTCTTATGTCAAATGGTACAGTTTAATGTTGATGCACATCGTAATACTGTTTGAGAGAGATATATGACTTTTTTGAATGCTAGATGTTTTGGTATGCTTTGAAGACCAGAACGGTAAGAGATTTGAAGCATCTGGAGTTGTCTCGTCAACAACACTAAGCATTAGCCTTTATCTAAAAGCACCATTAGCAAGCTCTAAGACCAGAGTGATAGAAGCATTGAGAACTCTAGGTTGTGGGGAGAAGTTTGCTAGACAACCATAAATTATGCAATATCTAATGGTCATACAATAGAAATAAAGCTTATTGGTTCTGCTTGCTCCCCAATTAGTACCCCTATGAACTCTTTATCATATCCAAAATCTTGTTACATCGATTCTTTAAATCACACACATGATGGATCCATAAAAGTCATTTATCAAATAAAAAACCCAAAAATCTAAAACTATTCACGATTTAAGCTGAACGCCATCAAGATAAAGGATAGCTGAAGGGTTCCTGGTATTACCAACAATGACTAAATGCCACAAACCAGGTTTTCAAAGTAGAAAGTTTAAAACCTTTAGTTAGTGACCATTCCTGTAATCTGTCTATGACTATTTGCAGGAATCTTACCAAAGTTGCTATACTTCAAGCAGGCACATACATACAGAAATCATCTAAAATAGTGATACTGCTAATACCAATGGCTAACAGCATTATGTTTAGTATGGTACATAGCAGAAGTCCATTTTCTAATTCATATTTATTAGATATTGTGTCTCTAAGGTTTATGTAAAAATACCTCTTTGATTGGAAATTTTGAATGAATGTTAAGTACAATATTTCCATGTACACTCCACGATTTTAGTGTCAAAAATGTCTTTTTCTATAGCATGTCACATGCTTCCCCGGTCAAATAAAGCAGTGACAAGTGTTTCACGCAAGAGAAAGGAATTTCGAATAGCATACTCTAACAAAACCAGTTAGTCAATAAACTACGCTAGATGAACTACCTTGTTTAAAACACAACTGTTTTTTTTATAAGAAACTTGTTGGTTTTTAGATACCAGGCAAGAAGTGGTTGACCATCTCCAGTAGTTTGCAGAGGGTGTTTGTAAGAAAGAACAACCTATAACTACTGGGATTGGTTTTATCTTCACCTAGCTTTAACCCATGGCAGATCAAAAGATTCACCATCTGAAAATTGTTCCAACAATTTAAAAAAAGGCAAAAATAACTGCACAATATATACAAAACTTTTAACTTCATATCTACAATGCAATCTATTGAATTCCATATGACACTGTCAAATACAGATTCAAAATACAACACTACAGCATTTGCCAAACACAAAACCTATTCTAAAAGCAAAGATTAAATTCTTCCATTTTTATGTATCTGCAAGATATCGCTTGAAATGTAATAATGTTCAGCGAATCCATGAAAAATGTGAGTTGCTTCTACTTGGAGACAAAAATCCATTGTTTTCAAAATGATCTCAGTCGATAAATTTTCCGGTTACAAAAATTATATTGCAAAATGTTTTTTCTTGTTCCCTTCTGAACACATCACCTGTAGACTCTTTTAACTGACTATTGACATTAGGGTTTACAGACTATCAATCAAAAGTGAAATTATTGTATGGTAAAAGATTTATAAATTACATCTTGTTTAATTTAACCCAAACATCTATATACATGTTGAAATAAGAAGAGATAACAGTTCCAATAAATTTGATAAATATGTGTAATTTTTCACCATGAACAATTTGTTCAAACATTAATTGCATTTCTCATTTAGTCATGGTGTAAGTCTGTTTCTATGCTGGTAAATTTGTTACAGCATGTGTAAGGTTTTTTGTAATTATGAAATAAGTTGTGAATATTGGCTTTTCGTGTATGAACAACTGAAACTAGTATTTTGAGGTTATACCTAAATTATGTAATACTTTTAGCATTTCCAAATGAAATGAATGATTTTCAAACCCCCTGTCTCCGTAATGAACCGGTAACAGTAGTACCAACCCCCATAATTAAGTAAAGTAGTCTTGTCCCCCCCCTTCTTTATTGAACTAATAGTTTCTAATGACGAATTTGTAGGCCAATAAAGAAGTACATAAAATGTGCCAATAAATATTATGGTATTAATATAATGAAAGATGAAAAGAATTTTGTTAAATAAATAAAACCGGAATAAGAGACAATTTTTTTAATATGTGACCTCACGTGTGCTAGATAACAAACAGAAATTATAAAATCAAAATAAACTATAGGTTATGTATAAAGTCAAAACAATATTAATTCAAACAAAAATTGAAAATATTATTTTATGAAATGAATTTAAATGCAGTGATCAAACTATTTGTTACATTGTGTAAAGTCTACTCATCTTTCCACGGAGTACTTATATATGCCATGACAGACAGCACTGGTGCTGCGTGTTTGCAATATTATTATTACATGTACATAACAAACGTCATGAAAACAGGCTGAATATGAGAGCACTCATAAGTAACAACTAGCACTTTAGCTGATACACGAAGACTGCGGTGCATGTCTGTACAGGCAGATGCCACCTGATCGCCGTACTGTGTACTGTGGCGATACCACACTTGAAGTTATGGCTTCCCACATTTTTTCTCCAATAATGCTCATAATTAGGAAGTTTAATATAGTACTTTAGATAGATATATATTTTTTTAAATAGATTTTATTTGAGTTCATTATTAATATTAAATACATTTTACTCAAAAGTTAAATGGGGCCAGTTTATTTATTAAATAAAGAGATTTTAATGTAGTCAGAACTGAAATTTCAAGTTGCGTAATGCTACTGCATACCCACTCCTTTCTCTATAACAATAGATGTAACCCTCCCCTCCACCTCTCAGCGTTATGTAATTTAGGGATGGTCCACTTACAACTATACATATTTTATTAATGATAAATTTGGTTTTGATTACAACCAGTTTTTAAGGCACTAATAGTGCATGCAAGACACTATTATAATTTTTACTTGATGTTTTTACTTTGAAATTGGTAGCATTGTTTTTTCAATGTAATGCAAGTAGTTTTATAAATTGTGTTAGGTGTTTCAATTTATGATTTGTTGTGAAAAATAATATATACCTAATAAATAAAACGGTTGTTTCTGTAAATAACATTGTCAGAGAGAAGAATAAAGTGATAAATTGGAATACCCTGTCTTTTGTTAGTGTAGGAAGCTTTTGTTGACGCCAACAGTTGGCATTATTATAACACTACACTAGGTAGTATTCACTGTATCATTGAGTGTAACTCTCTCCTCCACATTTATAATAACATGACAATTACTCTGGCCAAGAGACGATTTAGCATTAACAGCGCAAACTTCATCTTTTCATTAATACTACTTCATCTTTCCTTTAATACTACTTACTTACAATTTTTAACTTCGTAGTATAACATTCCCCTTAATTTTACTCATAGTTTATAATTTTATACTATTTTGATTGAAAAATCTCACTGATTTGTATGACTTAAAAAATTTTATCAACCTCGGAACAAATCAAGCAAATACAGCTGAAACATATATATTTATCAAAAGTGGAGTGTTGTTTACCTAGAATAAGGTTGCACAAAGTGCAACATACTTCTCTATAAAATGTATAAAAGAAGAAAATATTGATAGGAAGTTTTAGATATAGGCTACTAAATTTGAATGGTATATACTTATATTGTGTGCACTGTTTCAGGCTGTTGACAGAGATCGAAGTGGATCAATATCTGTTGAGGAATACAAGATGTTTTTCAAATGTTTAGGTTTAAGCTATGAGGTAGTGTATTCAGTACTTAATAATTTATCTAATATATGTGTATTTATCAAAATTTATATATTTGTTGTCACTTAGAATAAATTATAGTAAAGTGAATTAACTCTTGCACTTATAATGCACCAGATGCTTTCCCATTCTACATTATATAGGTGCAAAACTAGAACACTTGATCCAAGACTGAACATTAAATAGATGCCTTTGAGATTTATTTATACAGGCATATGCTGGAGATCTAGGTTTGAAAAATAACAATGAAAAAGTTCTTGCTTGAATTCAGAAAATTTATGTTCTTGTTTGTAAATCGAGTTATTGTTATCAAAGTGTTTTACAGCTAAAAGTTTGTCTTCTATTGATAGTTTTTTAAACTTTTTTCACCAAATTTCTTACCGTGGTATGCACATTACTGTTTCAAAACACAAACATTACAACTTGAACTGTACAACAATAAAAAATACGGTGGTTAAATAAAATAAGTACTATGTACGAATTATGCTATTTACATATGTATGGAAAGAGAATGTGTATGGTGCACAAGTAGATTATGCTGTTTTGCTGCAGTACTGAATGAAAAACAAAGGCCAAACTACGAGCAGAGACAATAATGACCTTCAAAGGATATTTATGGCAAGTGGGGGGGGGGGGGGGTTCATGGAGCTAGTATTTATTGATAAGTAAGCTCATTTCATTATTTAAAAAAATTGTGATCAAAGCAGGGCTGAACTAGTACGAAACTCAAGCTGAAGATAAAAACATATAATCGATACAAAAAACTTTACTGTTAGACCTCTAGATTAAAGAGAAGATTTAACTTTATACAGAAAATCGTTAGAGTAAGAAATATGATTTTAATGAATGAAGATTTGTGATGAGATTCAACATTTTGTTATTCTAAAAGATATTCCCAGGTAAAGAATATGCTTCAAAGATAATGAAGAAAACTTAAATTTAACTCAAGAATAACAAATTTCTTCAAAACCTTGCCTAATTATTGAAGCTAGAACATAAGCTTGACACAAGTAATGGAAATATAATAGGGATAAAATCAACCAATGATAATCTGAAAATCACAATGTGCAATATTTCTAGTAATATTCATACATTCCTTTGTAATTAGGAAATCTAGAAAGTCAAGTATTTTTTATGTTACTAAAGGGTCCATATAGGCTAACATCATGTTTTATATAGCAGGTGGTTTTTATTACATAGTCTTCAGCATAAAGAATTTGGTTATACTGGCTGGATATTGGAATGAAATCTAAAAAACACACAAAAATTTGTTGTGACAACATTTAAGTAGGACGATTTTTAAGTTAAAACATTGAAATCATGTAGAAATCAAAACCTGAGCAGATTATTTTTGTTTATAGAGTTTGTAAATAGATCACTGATAAAGTCGTGCAATCGGCTAACGAAATACCAGAGTTGATGTGGCAGTTGCCTGGTTTTGTTGCCATAAAACTTTACATAGGTGCTAAATAAACTTTTGTTGTCAGTATTAAAATACTGGTTTTTTTTAGATGCAAACATACTTTAAAAAATATTGATGGACTAATGACAAACTATGATTTAAAGAATCCTTGCCATTATGTTATGTGGCAAACCATGGCATTTAAAATTTTGGGCTGCTCTTATAAAAATGGGTCTAACATATCTGATAAAAATACAACTTATATTTATCTTTATCTATACTGCAAATTTCCAGAAGCGATAAATATCCTCTAAACAGCACTGACATGTAGTCGTGTACGGACATATAAAAAAAACTCATGAAAGAATAAGAAATAGAATCATGACGAGCTACTGATGACATTTGTATAATCTCTATAACTAACGTGTTATGATGAGCATATTTCATCCGTCAAATGCAACGGGTTAAACTTTGGCCATCTTAAGTTATAGGCTAGTTGATCTCACTCCTACGAACCTTTGATCTGTCTCACTATCAGACGATTGTCTATTAAACTTGAAAAATACTGAAATATTGTCTTGGTCACACAGCTCTAATTAGTTTTTTAATTGAAATATTAGTTATTGATCTATTGTTTTCATCTCTTGATTTCCAAAAAATTAAAATGTCAGAGTTTATATGACCATTTTCATTTCTTCAATACATGTGATTTCACACATTAGATACTCCTTTAGATGCACTTTCACTCCAACTTTATTAATATCTGCTGGCTTTACCTTATAAATTTTTGATTACTTATATTTCTTTAGGATTTTTAGGTCTATAATTTATTAAATACAATTTATAATTTTATATCTCTCCCTTGGATCTTTTTAATTACGTTTGATTATTTTTTTTTTGTTATTTTGTTTTTATACAATATTATCCAAAAATTAGTTACAATCTCTATTTTTTATTTTTATTTTAGTAGAGTAGTAATGGTTCCTAGGCCTGCTACAAACCTGTACATTTTAATCAAGATATAATATATGTACAAACTATAAAACTCTTTTTGATCCATTGTTTCTTCACAAAGTTATTACTTTTAATATTATTTTGGCCTAATTTGTAAAAAAACCATTGCTCGCATGCTAAAAACTTAAAAATAAATCCCTATTTCAGTTATTCTCTTTAAACTGGAGACAATTCCTTGTTTAAGTCTGTATGACAAGAAATTTTAAAGGTTTACCATATGTGGTTGACTTCTTTAAAAAAATCATAGACTGTATATGATGAAAACCTCAAATAAGTGCAAACTCTAAACTTTTGAAGGTATAAGCTTTAGTTCCTATTTTCGTAACATGCCCGAAATGATTTTAGTTTTACGAACGGAAGAAACTGCATTTTTATAAAAGAGATAAAGGATTTATCATTTCCACACATTTGATACTATTGTTTTGACAGTTGTGACAGATAAAATTAATATGAAAAATTATTTTCTGCATTCTAAAGGCATTACATTTGAAATTGAAAAATTAAATGTTGAAGATGGTGGTAGTAGTAGTAATGAAATCTGAAACTTTGCTCCAAGAAATAAATCCTTCTTTGTTTTTATAAGGTTTGATTACACATATCCTGAAAAAAACCAGAGGCACAGATCATTTTAAAACTTGCAATTTTTGTGCTGTACATCTTAAGGGTCTTTTTTTGAATTACTACTTTTGGTATTATTTGGCAAAAAGCTACTTGACAACAGTCTTGTACATGACTCACAGCATTGAACAATGCACTGATCTAGAGTGAAATATCAGTAAGCAGTGGTTTTTTTGCCAAGTGATACCAAAAGTAGAAAGATCATTTATTTTACCTGTACAGTTAATTGCATAAAAATTAATGTTATGTTTCACAGGCTGCTGTTGTTTCCTTTAGTGTGATAGATGAAAACAGTGATGGACGCTTGAGTCTCAAAGAATTTGTGAAACTGGGACGAGACTTCTTTCTAACTCAAGTAGAGACTAAGCCCAGCAGAATGTTTTGGGGCCCACTTCTTCCTTAAATATGATCATTACTTTAAACTGTATATTAGAAGCCACTAAATTTCTTTCAAACATTTATGCTGAACAAAATAATGTTAAAATAAAACATTTTAATTATTGAGATAAAAGTAATTGTACAAATCATTATTAAAAAAAGTTTTTGAGAGTAAGAAAAATATTTTATAATTGATGGAATTAAATAATTAATTTTATTAAACCTTATTTGAATATTTATGGGGTAAATAAAGTCAGATATTTTGGTCATATTTTATCCTTTGTTTTCTTTTCTGATTAACAGGCTAAGAATAAATAATAAGAAATTGTGAAATATTTTATAAATTATATTTTGTACAAGTGAAAGCCTAATAGCTTAATTAAGTTGACATAATAGGCATGAAAAATAATATAGGCTAAAATAATTCTAATAATGTACTTTGTGTTTTTACAGTTAAATATGTTGCAACTGTAAACGAAAAACATATTTGTATCTAGTACTTCTGAATGGGATGGGCAATGTTTGATATTACACAGTGTTTATACAGCCAGAATTAAAGATGAATGAGAAAGCTTTTAGTTGTCTGCATACTCTTATCTTTCTCTTGAAATGTGACATTGTTATTTGATGGGAATTTCAGTATAAAAAGGCTTCATTCTCTTTTTGCAACTTGTTAAATGTGATTGCAGTTATATTTCAATGTTCGTTCCATATAATTTTTTTTGAATTTTCCCTATTAATAATGTGCCTGAAACAAATATTGAACATGTATACCTTATCCAGGCCTAAAACTTACATTTCCAAAAGGAAATTCTATACTAAAACTACTAGTTGGAATGTTTAACGAAACATATAATTCACAATTGTTTACATTTTCCAGCCCCCCGCCAACTGTTTTCACGCCAAATTTGTAATCAAAATTATTACCTGTGGACATTATTATCTGGACACACAGATCCAGTCAGCTCAAATTGATTACGCCAAGACATGTTATTGTCACTTTTTTTACGATAAACATTTTCTGAAGAACACTTTAATCTATAACAACAGATTCACAGTAACAAATTGTAAAACAAAGGACGTTTCCGTACTATTGTTTGGGAGTTTCATCTTTGTCACATTGATACAATCTAACTCTCCTCTTTGTCTTTCATGAGTCAACAAAGCAACTATCAAATAATATATCTCGTAAAAAATATTAAATCCTAGAAATACCTTTAGATTAATGCAAAATATAATACTAATGAAGTCATATGTATAAAACACTTACTATAGTTTGAATTGTTAAATCCTTGAATTAAAATAGAATATTTTGAATTTTCAATATTGTTTAGTGTTATATTTTTGTATGCTTAAATAAATAAATATTTCTATGATACTATATAATATTTTTATTTTATTTACCTATAATCGTTATAAAATTTATGAGTTTTCTTAATATTTTTAATCTTTTGGCCCAAACCAATAGTTGATATTACCAGCCCAAACCAATTGTAATTGAAAGCACTTAAAAAGCTTTAAGTTCAAAATTACAAAAAAAATAACCCATTGAACCGCATTTTTTAAATTTAGTAAAAGGTTAAAATTAACTTGTCAATAGAGTTAATAAGTTCAATTAAAATAAAATGGTAAGCTTGTTTTTAGTTTGTGGTAATATTATCTATATTTAAAAATATCTTACTATTATATAAAGAGAGAGCGTTTGTTTTTTGTCAGCAAAAATCTCAAAACGACTTGAACGATTGTTTGAAATTTTAAATGAAGATTCTGTATTACACTTTAAATGACATAGTATAAGTAAGTAAAAAGTAATTTATTTTTTTTAATGCACTGCAGAAAAACATGGGACTACTTTACTATAGTGTTGTAGGGACTACTTCGGTTAGGAAGTGCATTCTGCTGCCAGCGTTATGCAACACGCATAATTTTCTCCTAGCAGTGGAAGATAGGAAACGCAAATGCATATGATATTAACAATATTATTTTAGATCATGTAAAATGAGAAACTAAAGAGTATCAATCAATTGATGCTGTTTTGAGTACAGTAGAAGAAAATTCACATTCTACAAGAATTTTTGAATTCGCTTAATTTTGTTGACTTTCCACCACATAACCTACAATTTAAAGTTGGAGTTTCTATAATATTATTACATAATGTAAACCTACCAAAATTATGTAACAACGAAACTACTAATAAAAGTTATGCATATAAATGTTATGAAGGTTACTATTCTTACTGGATCAGCAGCGGGAGAAATTGCCTTTAAACTTCCGTATACCTATAATTACTACTGATTTACCATTATGTAAGATATTATTTACCAAGTGTAAGATACTTCAATTTCCCACTAACGTTTGTTCAAAATTACAATTAATAAGGCTGTTACAAAAACAAATAAACATTTTAATATGTTGGTATTGATTTGCGATCTGTTTCTCACATGGACATTTACATGTGGGACTATCAAGAACAGGAGAACCGGAAAATCCGTTTATTCTATTACCAAAAGTTTTTAAAAAATATTATTTACTCTGAAGTTTTTAAAATAAATATTTCAAAAGATGCACTAATTACAAACTCCAACTTCTATTCAATTATATCGTGGGTGGCGCCTCAAGGAGGGAAGCTAGGTTAGTTTACATAACAGCTGTTTGAAAACTAAAGTTATTGTAGTTTATTTACTGTAATTAGTTTAAAATGCTATTTAATTGAAAATGTCTAATTTATAAGTTATTAAATATATTAATTTATAAAATTAATCTCACCAAATGAATTTAGTATACAAAACTGGATTCTAATTTTTGTGTGTGTTAACATATTATTTCAATGTAATAAATATAAATTTTGTTCTGAAAAAAATAGGAATTAGTTTATTATTGCTACGCTTAAATTTTAGAAATACTTATTGAAATTAGTAATCTATGATGCTGAATGGTTTCATATGCAATTCATGAAAACAGTTCTTTGTTAAATTTAAAGCGAATAAGAATCATATTGGGAGATGTAATTATACAAAATACATGTATATACTCAAATAAATAAATAGAATAAAAACTTCATTTTGAAAAATTTCCCCAAATGTAAATAGTAAACTTTCATTAATATGAACAATTTAAATTAAATTTTTCATAACGAGTTTTTTTGACATTCTTTTCTTCTGATATCGCAGCAAACGCTGATGGGTAAGCTAGAATATCTATAAAAATACATCTATATGTAATACTTGTATATACAATTTAAGTGCATTTATGTTTATTTTAACAACATAAATAAACTTTGACTCTATTGAACTATTATAATGTACACACTTGTAACAGGGATAGCTTATACATACACGTAGGTCATGGTAACAAACAATGCAAAAACAAGAATAATTTCTTGATATTTTCCTTTTTAATAAACACACAAGTTTGTTTTAAAACATTTAGGAAGAAGTTTTAATAGGAAATTCAAAGCATGGAATTTTAAAGAGGTCTTAAATGTATATGTTTTACATCATAGAAAAAATGTCTACAATTATCTATTAAAATTTTAAAATCTTATCAAACTTCTGCTATGAAAATATCAGCTTCCTTACATTATAAACTTTTCCTGTGCTGTATGTTTTAATGCAGACGATTTTAATATCAGAAGTAACTAATACGTAGATACTGGCACAACCTAACCAACCGATCCCCACTTGTGCACTAACATTTATTCATTTTTATTAATCACTTTAACATTAGTTAATGACTATCCAAACTTTAAATTTTGTAAAAACTTAGAGTTTAAAAACGTTATCTATAACCATTTAAGTATTGTTATCACTCTCACACTCCTACTTTTAAAATGTATATTGTAGTTAAACTGTACATTTCACCTACATGTGTGAAAATCAAATCAATTTTGCTATTTAATTTTTTGACAACCTAAAATATTAAAATTTTGAAAAAATGCAAATATAGCTTTTCATGTTTTAAAATTACTCTCTTTAAAACAAAGTATTGTTATAATACACTAGAATATAGCAACAAATTATCCTATTAGTAAAAATTTGGCATTGAAAAAAAATTTACTAATGAATAAGGTAACAAGCTGAAAGTGTTAACATGACACACTTGTTTCATGCAGAAATGCATAGCAAAATGGTTGCCATTTCACTAGTCAACAGGTTCGCTCCTTAGCAGACAATATTATTACTATTTTAAACTAAATCTACTCTAACTAGATACTTTGTAGATATTCTAGTGATGATGACATAGTGATGTTTTATTTAAAAGAAGCTATTTGAAAAAGTGTGTGTATTGTGAAGTTATTTTTTTTTAATTTTAAATTAATTGAATGTCCCATCAGTTTCGTTATTCCATGTTCTTGAATGCTTTTAAACACAAGGTAACAATATCATTTTCGGATCTAAATAAAATTAGCTTTCTATTTTATAAAACAAAAGTATATAGTAAAATTATTTACTATATACTAAATTATAGTATATAACATACAAGGTTTACATTACATGTAAAAACTATCCTAAAAATGAATTTGGGTTAAAAAAATAAATATGAAAGCGGGAGGTAAATAATGAATTAACGCATATTGTATATCTAGTGAAACAACTTCTTATTGCTTGCACAAGGCTTGAGAACAGGTGATCATAAATAAATACATGCCTAAAAAGCTAATTCAATTTCCCAAATGAAACAAACGTGTTTTAGTGCAACGTAAGGGTTTTTTGCTGAGATGCTGCAATATAAAAATTTGATGTTATTAACTTCCAAGAATACTGACCAAAACTGTTACGTAACACAAACATTGACTACATATCAATTGATATGCAGTTGGTGAGATAAACAAGTGTGTTCTTACACCAAGTGTTGTTTCAACCTACACTAGTTTGCTAGACTAACTGCATCTACTAAGAGGGATTTCCTACTTAGTACCCCAATCTATGTAGTCGGTGATGTATATACATGTGTTATTAGACCAAGTATTGTTTCAACCCACAGGGGGTTGGGGACTAACAGCATCTACTAAGAGGAGTTTCCCACGCAGAACCCCAGTCTATGCAGTTGGTGAGATAAATAAGTGTGTTATTACACCAAGTGTTGTTTCAACCTACGGGGGTTTGCGGACCTACTGCATCTACTAAGAGGGATTTCCCCCTTAGTACCCCAGTCTATGTAGTCAGTGATGTATATACATGCGTTATTAGACCAAGTATTGTTTCAACCCACAGGGGTTTGGGAACTAACTGCATCTACTAAGAGGGGTTTCCCATGCAGAACATCAGTCTATGTAGTCGGTGATATATACACGTGCGTTATTAGACAAAGTGTTGTTTCATCACGCAGGGGGTGTACGGAATAGCGGCACCTAAGAAGCATTTGTTGTTTCTTGCCATCACTAGCCTATGTAGTTATTAACATAAACAAATGCGTTATTAAACCATCTGTTGTTTCAACCTGCAGGGGGTTGCAGACTAGTTGCACCAAATAAGGGTTTGAGGTCCCTCGCGGTACTCCAGTCTATGTAGTTATTTATTGCATTAAATTTTTTTATTATATTCAACACTTTAGTTGCCATTTCAGTCCATATCTCCAACGGCTGACTCAAAAACCGTTAAGCCACTACGCCCGATATTGTTGTCTAGTAATTTTTTACACTTATTGGTAATACTCGACAGGTGTTGTTACTTTTGGAAAAATGAATGCACTGTATTAAATAAGCTTCACACTATTTACAGAACTAATTATGATGGTTTTTGTTTGTTAGAATGCCCATGGCATTAAAAACATGGTGTTATTCTGGAAGCTAGTTGAGAGTTATAGCCCGACACATTCATTTGTTGATTTTAATAAAACCTGTGAATGATATTTTTAATTGTGAGTTGTTTATACCAAAAAAGTTGGTTCATTGGAATCAGCAGATTACCTTTATATATTTTAATAATATAATAAATGATTTATTATGACGTATTATATTAATTTTTACTATTGCTTTTAAAATTTTCTAAGACTTAAAAATGAACAGACAGAAATATTGATTAAATATTAAACTTAGTTGTAAAATAATTCTTAAAAAATGGACTTGGTTTAAGTTAAGTACAAACTTGGTACACGTAGATAAACTCATCCTTAGTAGGATGTAAATTTCTAAAGTTTTAAAAATGTTACTTGTTATGAAGAAACTGTCGCTTGTATGGTGTTCATCATATCTGAAGTATTACGTATCAGAGAGATAATATGTTTTCACTTTTGTTCTATATACAAAATATTTATAAACTCATATATCAATCACATGTGACACATTTACATGTCTTCGTGAGAGGCACCAAGACACTTTTCTTGTCATTCAGCTAATGTGGACAAATAAAACATGGAATTGTGTATTGTTGTTTATTGTTTACACACTAAACACAAAAAATGTTAGTAAATTAATAAACACAGATTATAAGGCTCAAAGAAATCAGAAAAATCACAATAGTAAAAAACAACTAACAATTCACACCAAATGAGTCTAGCACTACTGACAATAAATACGAACCACTGGGTATTAGGAGCCATGCTAGTAGTGAATATTATGTTTGCCATTGTACTATGGTTCGGGAAGAAGTACCGGCATGCAATGTGTTAGTAGGAGTAAAACAACACTGGTATCTGACCAATCAGCTATTTACTATTGCAATGCCGAAAAGGAGCTTTTCAGCCACCTTTTTGTTTTTCGAACTGCCGTTACCATAGGATGACATTTAGTCAAAAAGATCAACACCTATATTGGTCTTGTAATCAGAAACAACCTGACAGCAAATAAACCACAAAAAGATAGACCAGCGGGAAACAATTGTTGGCTGGAAACAATAGTTGGTGTTGATAAAAATTATTAATATATTTTACATAATTAGAAAACATAAAATTTTCAGCTATTCTACATTAAAAACTTGTCCTGTGCTATATATTTAATACAGAAGAAGATTGTGGATTTAGTAGTAGCTAGTAGCTGAAACATATGAAAATATAATTGATATTTTTATAAGTTATTTTACTAAACGCTTGTAAATATTTACAAACATGCCAATAGTAGCACTTATATTTATTGAGGACGGCCGTTACGGGAGATGTGTCACATTGTCAACTCGGACTGTAACTCCGATTTACGGAGTTATATCTATGTAAATATATTATATATATATATTTAGGTTAGTTCTAGTAGAGCTTAAAGCTTATTTAGGAATTTTTGGACTTGATAGGAGACTGACAGACTTACCTCAAGGCAATAGTCCAAAACTGCAATCTCTTGGAAATAAGCACATATAAAACACTTAATAAACTTTTATTTGAAATATTTCGATCAACATGATCTTCTTCAGTCAAGAAAGAGAAAAAAAAAAAAAAAAAAAAAAAAAAAAAAAAAGATCTTCTTTTCTCTTTCTTGACTGAAGAAGATCATGTTGATCGAAATATTTCAAATAAAAGTCTATTAAGTGTTTTATATGTGCTTATTTCCAAGAGATTGCAGTTTTGGACTATTGCCTTGAGGTAAGTCTGTCAGTCTCCTATCAAGTCCAAAAATTCCTATATATATATATATATATATATATATATATTTGCTTATGTTTTTATTTTTTAATATGAATATATTTAAAATTATTGTAAAAAATAAAGTGTTTTCTTTTTTACATCAAAAACTTCTCCTGTGCTCTATATTTATTACAGAGGAAGATTCTGATACATATAAGATGATGTTGCTGATACTTATATTCACTTTTAAAAATGTGTAATATATATTTACACATACAGACGCACACATGTATATACAACGATTTCCAGTGTAACTGTTAAGTCTGTTAGTTTGCCTATGAGATAAGTCAATGTTTTTGTTTATACTAATGTATTTTAATTACAGTGATCTAGTGTAGTTTGCTTTTTAATGTTGCTTCTAGTGTAGTGCTGGAAACTTGTTCAAATTTCTGTAGTTGTACGGAATGACATCAAATTGAAAAAATATTGTAACAATGGAAAAATTATTTGAACCCCTGTGCCAAATTGATATTAGACACCATTAAAATAAATTGCTGTTGTCATTGTTGTTATAACTACAAAATTACCAGACTAATTTAATAAAATAACATAACATAATTTAGAGGCAGAAAGAGAATTTCAGGTTGAATAAAATGCAGAATACCTTTTTACACAATAGAAAAGTTTGGTTTTTTGGGGGCTAAACACTAAAATTTTGTTGTGTATAAAGATTACATTTACAAAACCTTATAATTATTTTTTATAAACAATAAATATTTTTAACCTTCAAAACATTACTAATTCAGCTGGTCTTCACTAACATGCATCAGTATTTGATTCCCAACACTACTCTCACTGAATGATGAAAATGTATTTCCTGATCGATAAATATATATAAATTTTACCTTACCAAATCTATACAATTTTTAGGAAAATCCTTTGTTTTATAGCACACATTATGTTATTTATTTTCATCCTTTTTTTAAAAAATATAGACTGTGTTTAAAAAACAAAATATTTTAAAAACTTTGAATAGTCATTACTGTTTCCAACATCTAAGAGCACTGTCGATCTACACATTCTCAACTTAACAAATAGAATGTGAAGCAGGAAACAATTTTTTGCACACTCACAGTTGTATTTATGGCATTAGATATATATCTAATGGTGGGGGAAGAGTTGGATTTGTTTGAAAGAGGTAATTAATTATCGCAATTATAAAATGGTACAAAATAATGCAGCAAATCCCCACCACAAAGCGTTGATGCAAGAAATAAGTATTCAATAGCATCATTTTTATGAAAGCTTTATTTCATATATCAATGTCATAATTCAATGGTAGGTTACCATGAAGATTTACTATTACATAACGTAAGGAAATTCAGTGAAAAGGAGATTGGCCATGAAGAAGCTCCCTTTATCTTCATGAACATTGTTTCAGTGACTGAAGACATTTTAGTCACCTGCAAAGTAACAAAGGGCAATAAATCAATAGAGCCCTACAGGCAAGTCCCCAAAATAATTTTATAAAAATAGATTAAGATGTGAAAATCAAACAACTTGTTGGTAGCCCTTTATTTTAGTAATTTATGACCTGACAACCTGGTAAACAAAGGGCAACCTGAACCTTTCAAGTGACCAACCTTCTAGTTGATAAAACCAACATTTGAGAAATTGTTAGAAACAATGACCTTTACCTAGTCAATATAATAGCATGCTTAATATAAACAATATCAATGGGTAACCCCATTTAAAGAGAAAGAAATAAAAGAGTTTAACAATTGCATTGTCTGCAAAAGGAACTTATATATTTCTGTAAGAAATGTACTCCCAAGTCTTCGCTTAACCCCTACAGGTTTTAACTTTGTCATACTTTTACAACTTTCTAAAGTACAAGTATGAAACTATTGTAATTGTATGAAACTATATAATAATATAAACTATTATTATTTTTTATAGTTTTAAACATATCTCAGTGATATACTAAGCTTTATATTTTAAAAAAGATAGTAGTTTAGTGTTTAGTAAAACTGTAAAGTTATTCACTCAGGAGGACAGTGAAGGGCTACTGTCAAACAAACCAAAGAAGAAATATAAAGTGTATTCTTTAATTTTTTATCAGCTAAAAATTGTTTAACTTTTGAAATGTTTAAAATTGTTTTAAAACGACTAATTTTGTAACAAATTTCTTATAACTTAGGCTCTCTTAGAAAATACCAATATTATAACTTTTGGATAGTCTCCTTATAAAACAAATAGACACTAACCTTAGAACTGTTGATAAATAAACCTGTACACTGTCCATAAAAGACATTGTGGGTAACTTTATTTGGCAATTGTGTATATTTGAGAAAAGTGCCTAAATGAACTTGTTATGGTTTATATTAACTAGAAAATTGATGTTACAAAAGATGAAATTTTTAACATTATAAAGCGTTTTATAGTCATAATATTGTTTTATAAAATTTTTTTGTGAAATGAAAATTACACTTTTCATATGTATTTAAAATAAGAAAATATTTAATTCACCCAAATTGGTAATTTGTGTGGTAATTTTAAGTGTTAAAATGGCATTAAAAAGGTAATTAATTTTGAAAACTTTTGCCTTCCAGTTACGTTAGCTTCTAGTTATGTCCCCTGAAATGTCAATGCCCCACAGAAGAGATTTCAGGCTCAGTAAATGAATTTTTTCATGTGTTATTTTTTACTATAAAGATGTGAATATCTTTAAAAAATTTTGTGTGTAATAATTTATGCTCGTCTTTACATTATGTATATAAAATAATTAAGCTTTAAACCATTTAAACTTATTTTACAGATAGTGGTGTAAAACTGACATTATTACAATACTATTGTTTCACTAAAACACTTGTAAGTATTTTACAAACTTGTCTATAGTAGCACTTACTTATATTTGTTGAGGACGACCGTTTTGGGAGATGTGTCCCATTGTCAACTCAGACCGTACCTGATCTCAAGGTTTTCGTAGGTTAGGGTGGGGGTGAGATATTATGGTGAGGGTGTGGGTGTACTTTGTTAAGTATTAGGAGTTATGATGTCAAAAAGTGTGGGCAAGTTATAATGTAATTGTCTGTTGAGTATGTGTAGGGTGTAGTTCGAAATGTCTGTATATTTCGAATTGTTTGGATGTGCAACGTCGGTTATTTCTGTGTTGTTTATGAATAATTTGTAGGTTGGATGCTACGCCAATGTAGTCATGTTTTGTAGACTTGAGATGATTGGCGAAGTTTGATTGGTAATTATTGTTTGTTAGTGCGATTATATGTTCTTGGTAGCGTATGTAAAAAGACATCCCTGTCTGGCCTATGTAAAAACTGGGGCACGAACTGCAAGTTAGTTTGTAAACTCCAGCAGCGTTGTAAATGTCATTAATTTTGTTGTTGGGTTTAAATTGTTTATTGAGAGTGTTGTGTGTGCAGTAGGCTATTTTGTAATTGTATTTTCATAGTGTGTTGGTTAGATTATAGGTTTTAGATGATCTGTATGGTATTAAGTATTTTATGGTATTATCGTGTGTTTATATTTGAGTTACTGGGTTTGTTTTTTTAGGTGGTTGTATAATTTGTCAATCATTGTGGTGTTGTATCCATTAGTTTATGCTATATGTCTTATGCAGCTACCAAAAATGGACATTGCAGTACGAAAGTTAATGCCTAATTAAAAAGAAAAGATCCTTCTAGGCTTTTTTATGCTATTTCTACAGGTCACAAGTTAATTTTGTCTTGACTCCATTGTGGAACCAACATTATCTTGACTATGTAGGCCTAGTGTGGAGTCAAACATATCAAATGGGTTACAGAGAACTTCTACTCTGGCCCAAATTACAAATAGAATTTCATTACAACTTTCTATTAACTTATTACTATAGTAAACAGCTTTTATTTGATTGAAATTTTAGTTTACATTAACCAACTAAAATTCTATGTTGGAAAAAAAATCATAAGCTGTAGATATTTCCAAATAGTTATGAACGCAACTCTCATGCTTTGAAAATTCAAATTATGTAAAACAGGAAATCAATAAGGTGAAATAAAATTAATCTTAGGTGGAAAATTAAATATAATAAATAATTTATTTACA
Source organism: Prosapia bicincta (assembly GCA_036971475.1). Classification (NCBI taxonomy): domain Eukaryota; kingdom Metazoa; phylum Arthropoda; class Insecta; order Hemiptera; family Cercopidae; genus Prosapia; species Prosapia bicincta. The sequence goes on along the minus strand of JBAIZL010000009.1, from coordinate 46,354,123 downwards.
ATGTTAATTTAATTCAAATTTAGTAATATATACACAACAGATATATTTACATTAAATCAAATGCATGATTTTCTATGAACAAGTACTGTTTCACCATTATTTTGGATACCAATATACTCCCTGTCATATATTGAATTTTGCTAACTATTACATAAATGCCATAAGAACATAAACAGGAGCATATTTATTCACAATTAAAAAACTTTCTATTGATAATACAATATTTTATAACTTTTAATAAAACAATCTTTAGTATTTGATTCGGGTAAATTTACGTATATTTTATAATATTGTAATATTTGGTGAACTAATTTTTGTAATTCACAATTCATTAAAAATGATTACTAGATCAGATCTTAATGTTTAAATAAGCAGTACTTTTAAAATTTGTGCTTATTCTACTAAATATTAATCGAATATATTAGCATTAGAAAATCACATTTCTAATGTGTATGATTTCAAAATGGTAATACCTATCAGAGTAAACTAGTTGGATCCAGTTGTGTAGAGGTATCATTTTATAAAAATTAAATCTTCAAAGCACAAAAACAATCCAACTCCAAAGCTGAAAGCTAAACCTGTAAAAAAAAGAATTACTTGAGTTTTTAAAACTGTAAAATGAAACAATGTGAGCATGATATAATGAATGTTCTTGAAGATAACAAACACTATCATTATTTGTCATAGCCTTTACTTAACACTGGAGTGCTGGCATGGTCTACTATTGTACATACTGTTTTGTGCGTAAAATAGTGTCTGTGAGTGATTGTTTGGTCCTTGCAAGAAGTTTTACGGCTAAAAATAGGTTTGTGCATGATTTTAATACATCTTTGTGTGTGCTGAAGGGTTAGTTAACGTTGATGTTTTGGTTGTTCGGCCATCTACAATATTTTGGAAAATTGTTCAAAACCACCAAAAAGGACGATATCCACAAGAAATAATTTTTCAAAGCATAAAAATTAGTGCAAAATGTTTTTTCTCGGAGCCACAAGCAAGGTATGAATGTAGAGTTGGCATGACGCCACGAAACGTTTGTATCACTCTGTGCCCATTCACAACTTATCCCTCAGCTGAGAATTTTTTACCCTACTTTAAATTGAGAAAAAGTAACTTTCCTCAAAGAAAAATAAATTTGTTTGTGGATATCGTCCTGTTTGGTTTTGAACAATTTTCCAAAATATCGTAGGTGTCCGCGCTTGTAAATAATTACCACGCATTCTTAACAAACTAATGTAATTAAAAGAAACTAACCTAGTTAAACCTAATTAAACCAAAGTTTAATTTTAATCAATTTCTTACTTACTGTGTCTATTTAAATTTAAAGGGTCCAATTTTAATCATCATCGTCGTCATCGTCACTAACTACAAATAGATCATTTTCTTCTAAGAAATTCGCAATATATTTACTTATTGTTGCACCGATTAACAGACCTGGAATTACAGTACAAACAACTCCAATGAGTCCAAATTGAGTCTTTTTTGGTTCTGGTAAAAGAGCACCGGTTGGAGTAGTAGTTGCCGTACGATGACCTGCTGCAAAATTCCAGTTCCTCATAAGCATCTTAGTATTTGTAAGAACGCAAAGTCTTCTTAAGCTACTCATAATTTACCAGTACACAATTCAACTTCTTACACTTTTGTAGCCTAAAAATAGTACAATTTTGTGCCTTTCCATTGATTTTCTCCTAGATTCAGAATTTAATACTCTGTCCTTGTAACTCTGATCTATGACTTTTTTTAACTGGGTCTGACAAATACCATTTTTACTTCCCAAAAAAATGCGATAATTATTTTAGTTCTAAAATAATTTATGACAAGAAATTCACATTATTGTCACCAAAATGTTTGAATGAGGAAAAACCCTCTACATTTTCCATAGTTTTGGTTGTCACTATACATCTTTTCGGTATATAATGTCACCGTTTATTTTATATTTGTTCTCATCGATATTCTGTATATAATTTAGCTTCGAAATTGTATGGAAATTAATAGTATCTACATATTGGAGTTGGGCAGAGGTAGGTAGTTGCTTTTAAAAAATGGTTCCTCTTTTGCTTTTAGCCACGAATACAGTATAGCAAAGCATAATAGATAATCGCTGGTGTAGTACGCACCATATAGCTTGATGTCTTGTTTGGAATTACGCACCATGCTCCTCCATTATAAGTAGATTGAAATATTTATTGGTAACATAATAAAGTGATCTAAACATTAAACGGTCTTTTCATATGAACTTTATTGTTATACAGAAAATTTTTGCCAGTAGAATGAATTTATTTGTTCCTAACACAGCCTCTCAACTTACCATAATTATGGCTTTACAAAAGTAAGACAGTATATGGCTAAAAGTATTAATTTTTTCGTCCATTATCATATATGGTTCTCCACTCTTTATTTTTCAAAAATTTAATATTTTATAGTTTTAGGTACAAAAGCTATATTTACAATTTTTATATCTAAAATTGTAGGGTATAAATGGTACTAAAAACAAACATTGGTGATATTTTTATTGCGATAATATCCACGGCTTCACAGAATATCGTTTACATACCAATGTCTAATTTTACCTGTACTTACCTATCTATGTCTGTCAGTTGTCACAGAATTTCCAAACAATAAAAATTACAGTACTACGAATATCAGGGCAATGAGTTTATTTTGTTTGTTTTCCTAATAACTATATTTTAAAAATTCTGTCATTAAAGTTGTAAAATTTGTTAATTTAATAACTAAAAAATTTGAAATGGGATTATTTGGCAAAACCTCTCCTCCAGATCCTAAAGAACAGGTAAGGAATATGTAAGAATTCAATGTTATAGGTTAGACGTGAATAATTGTAAGCAAGCAAATGTAATCAATTTAAATTGATTTTTTCAAGTCGTAGGATTAGTAATTGTATTATATTACCTACGATTTAATATATTTTTATTGATACCTGTGTGCTGGAAAACAAATTTATAACGATAAAATATTGAAGACGTATTTGTGATATTTTTTTCTATTTACTGGAAAAGGTGGTAAAAATATAGACGTAATGACGTTGGTGCTAATATTTTTGTTTTGTTATTATATTACTCGTTTTAATGTGTAGAACAAGAATATCAACTTTTTTTCCGCAGCAAGTACGGAATGTTACTTTTTCACATTTGAAATGTTAGGTTATAATGGCATGTTTAGCTTAAACTAGTCTTATTGTTAAATTTTTTTTCCTTTTGTTTAATTACTCATTTCAATGCGTAGAACACTATTATAAACTTTTTTCCGCAGAAACTTCAAAAAGTTAATTTTTCTGCACATTTTTAATGTTAGTCTGTAATAGCGTGAACCGACCGCGCAGTAGCTACAGCGCACTGCACTACATCAAAGTCCGTTTATTTTAATACTAAACTTAAAATTTAAAAATTTAACTTTTGGTTATAATTTTTTACAACATGACTATATACCTACGAAGTATCCAGTCAGGATAGATTTGGTTATAATGTTATTCAACTTTACTATCTACCTATATTGAAATATACCTACGAAGTATTTATTCATAATAGATTTGGTTATAGTTTTATAGAATATTACTTCATGCCTACATTAAAATACCTATGAAGTGTCAAGTCAGGATAGATTTGGTTATAATTTTATTCAACATTACTATCTACCTATATTAAAGTATACCTATGAAGTACCCAGTCAGGATAGATTTGGTTGTAATTTTCTGAATCGGCATTAAGTCTAAATATTTACAAAAATTATAACCAAATCTATCTGACTGAATACTTTGTAGGTATACTTTAATAAAGGTAGATAGCAATGTTGTATAAAATTATTACCAAATCTATCCTGACTGGATACTTCGTAGGTATATTTTAATGTAGGTATATAGTAATGTTATATAAAATTACAAATCTAGACGTAGTGCAGTGCGTTGTAGCTACTGCGTGCCTGGTTCACGCTATAGGCCTACATGCCATTACAACCTAAAATTTAAAATGTGAAAAAAGTAACTTTCCGTATTTTCCACGGAAAAAAAGTTGATAATCATGTTCTACACATTAAAACGAGTAATTAAAAAAATAAATTTTAGAACCAACGTTATTAAGACTATATTTTTACCGTTTTTTAAGTATATTTTAAAAAAAACGGCACCAGCGACAAAAAATAATCTTGGATTCGTGTCTAGGACATAAAAATACATAAGTAGAGTAAAAAAATTTCACGAAAATAGCGGTAGTCACACGTCAATATAATTACCGAAAGTAGAAAACTTTTTAATCATGAAAGAATGTTTAAAGGAATTGTATTGCTCATTTAAAATCCGGTTTTCTTGTTTCAATGCTTTTTACTTTTATAAAAGAAAAATTGCCTGATGGAATACATTTAAAATGTAAAATTATGTAAAACATAGGTCCTATTGATTCAATATGTAAAATATTCATTGCTTAGTAAATATACCAGTTATAGATGATTTTGTTTGAGGTAATTATTCACATTTGGGAATGGTAATTGATTACTTCAGGCATGTAAGCAATTTCTGCTGAAAAATTTTATCGCCCGGTGCAAAACTCATAACGAATAAAAAAAAAAAAAAATTAAAACACTTTTGATGATGTCCTAAATAATTACAGTTTTGGAAAACATGATTATACCCCCACTCCCTCCACAGTCACCTAAAATCTATGTTACATTGATGTTTTTAACTGGAAACTAGCAAAATGGCTCAAAAAGTATTTACATTTTTTTTATTACCACGGAAGGTTAATTTTTATCACATTTTAGTTGAGACTATATTTTTGGGCTTGCAGTAGCACAGCGCATTATATTACGTCTAGACATGACATATCTTATGAAGTATCTAGCCAGGACAGATTTGGTTGTAATTTTACAATATTACTATATACCTATATTATAATATGCAAAAGAAATCTACGCATGTATTGTATGAGATCAGCCAAAAAATTTGCCTCCCCTTGCAGAAACTCATAACGAATGTTTTAGTATAGGTAAATAGTAGTGTTGTATAAAATTACAACCAAATCGATCCTGACTGGATACTTTACAGGTATATTTATATCTAGATGTAGTATAGTGAGCTGTTGATGCTGCACGCCCAAAAACGTAATCCCAGTTGAAATGTGATGAAAAATTGACCTTCCGTGATGATAAAAAAATGTAAATAATTTTTTGAGGGATTTTGCTAGTTACAAGGTAAAATAATTAAGGCATAACATTGATTTTGTAAGGTTTTAGGTGGCTGTGAGGGGTTGAATAATTATTTTCCAAATTTGTTATAATTTAGGACATCAGCGAAAGTATTTTATTGTTTTAAGTATTCGTTATTAGTTTCAGCATAGGTTGTTGAAATTTTTCAGTCAAAACCGCATATGTGGCTAACGTAAACAATTACCGTGGGAACCATTTAGACATGTGTATGAAAACATTCTTATGTTTGTCCTGAAACTGTATCGATTATTTTTTTCAGACGTTTAAATAGCTCCCAAATGTAAATATTTATCTTACTTCAGACCAATATAACCTATCTTATCTTTCCTTCTAAACCTTTGTATTCATAAAACACATTTTACAATTAAAAGTAACCCAAACAAATTAAAATATATGATACTTGAGAGAAAAAAGTTTTTTTCATGTACCATAAAACAAATACTGCTAAAAATTTATGTTAGCAGAAATGCTCGTAAGTAGTGTTATAATGTAAGTAGTGTACAAATAGCCCATAATTTGTGTGTATCATTGAGAATGATTGTGTTTAGTATAAAAGGAACTTTGTAAAACATATTTTGTCTGTCTTATCTCTTTATATCATCTAGTTCAATTTATGATAATACTTTTTATTAATCACTTAAACAATAGTTTATGACTATCCGAACTTTACCATAAAGTACATAAGATTCACCAACGTAATGGACTACAAAATTAAAGAATATTTTTTAGTTCTAAATTGTATTATTTTCTTATTGAAAATGGCAATACAGTCGGCGCCGCTTATTGTGATCATATTTGTCAGAAGCATATTTGATAACAATAACCGAACGCTTAATCACGATGTAGTTTACAGCCCTACTGCATTGAACTCACTGTATTATTGCCACAACTGTTTGTTCTGAACGATATGTAAGGCTATCATTACATTAAGTAATTCTAATTCTGTAACACTATAATTAAACTGTACTTACCAAATTTTGATGCTATTCCAGACAGTTTTATGTACAGTAGTAGAATTTCTGTAATTTAGTTTTCTACTTGTTAAAATTAGTGGGCATATTTCATGTCAGTTTATTTTATTCCACTGTGGTTTTCTTTTAAAACACTGAATCTAGCATAATTGAAAATAAATATATAGAACTACATAAAACACTTGATCAAAACATTTTAACACATACAACTTCATTATAAAACACTTCAATCTTATTTACACTTCAAATTTACATTTACTTTTTCTCGAAGAATTCCTCTATATGTGACTGCCTGTACTCTTCTCGTAAAATATTGTTTATAAATTGTTCATATTCATAATGTTTGTTAAAATTGCCTGCTTTTTGTTGAACAAACTGCCTTAGAATCTCAAGAGCTTGGTAAACTTCCTGCTTAGATCTTTGCGGTACACATTTATCATTTTCGTCATCATCGGTGCCTTCTTCTTCTTCAATAACTTTTGATGTTGAAACAACTACCTCTCAAATATCGTCTTCAGTCATTTCCGCTGCTGTTTCAATACTATCGTCAACTTCCATCCACTCAGTATATTCTTTTAAGGACAAATCGAAAGGCTTCAAGTTATCTTCAGAGTCTTCCTCAGATGTAGCTTGCTCTTGATTTTCTTCAACAAAAAAAAACACCTTTTCTAAAGCAATATTTCACAGTTTTTTTCAGAAACTTCAATCCAAGATTTTTCTATCAGATGAATAGCATCGAGTAAAGAAGTTTTTTTAGCCAATTAATTTGAGGTAAGGGTTTGAAATTCATCCATATTTTCTATAATTCTAGCACGCATCTCTCGTCGATAAAAACTTTTGAGATTTTTAATCATGCCTTGTTCACATGGCTGAATAATTGATGTAGTATTGGCCGGAAGGTCAACATCAATCACTTTGATGTGTTTTAGCGTAGTGCTTATGTCATTATGTGCAGTGCAGTTGTCTAGTAGAAGGAAAATGTTGCGTTTGAGGCTGGTATCCCATTTAGTCAGCCATTTATTAAAAATTTTTGATGTCATCCAAGCATTGGAGTTTGAATGATATTCAACCGGTAGCTTTTTGATACCTTGAAAACAACGTGGTTTTTTAGATTTACCGATAATTAAGAATTTTTCTTTATGACCAACCATGTTAACACAACACAAAACAATTATTCTTTGTTTACATATTTTACAGCTGTAAGCAATTTCATTTTTAAATAAGTAAGTATGTTCGGGTAAAGCACGATAATAAAGTCCTGCTTCATCTGCATTGTATATGCAGCTAGGAGAATACTCGGCCAAAATCTTTGGCCATTCTTATTGTAACCAGTCCTCAGCTCCAACAAAATCAGCATTTCTTTTTTCACCACACGTTTTCTTGTAAACAATGTTTTCTCTTTTCTTCCATCGATTGAACCATCCATCCTGTTTTCCTATTTTTTTGGCAAGATCCTCAGCTTTTAGACGCATTAGTGGGCCGTCAACTTGAGCATCTTTTTCGCGAACATTTTTAAACCACAATTTCAAAGCTGATTCCACTTGCAGATCCTTCCCAGAACGATGTCTTTTGTTGTCAACATTTGCATTACACTTTGATAATGACAAGATTTTTTCTTTGTTGTTCAATATTTTACATAAGAGAGGTTGAGAAACGCCAAGTTGAGAAGCGACGTTTCTTTGACTCATTTTTGGTAATTTACTGTACCTATCTAGAATATCAAGTTTTTTTTTAAGACTTAAATCGCGTCGTTTCTTTTGAGATTCGGACATCTTGATATACTGTCCTTTGAAACTTCAAATGACACTAAACTCTACAAAACAAACGAAAAAGGTCTTTAAAAATTAAGTTATGTAAAATCACACTGAAATATTGTAATAAACGTTCATAAAAATTCACTGTTAAAAATACAGTAGGACTGTACTGTGAATGGTTCAGTAGTAACATCAACTAATGTTAACAAACAACTAAGGTCGACTCAAGCGAGGCTAGGGTGTTTGCCTAAACAAAGAGTCTTCTGAGAACTGTGCTAAGTGCTGAAACCGTTATAAAGTATTTCTGTCATTCTAAAAATAAACATTCTATGAATTGGGCGTCATTGTGTGTTGCACGTGCTGTTTACACTACTTCGTAGACATTTTTACTTGGTCTATGCTAGTATACGTTGACGCATATGATTTTGAATGGCAAATTAAATGATAATAATAAGCGAACAGATGATTACAATAAGCAGCCTAATTAGAATGTATTAATATACGTCCCTGTTTGTTTTTCAATGAAACGATAACAATAACCAAATGATAACATTAACCGTGATCACAATAAGCGGCGCCGACTGTAATATAATTAATACTTTTATAATATAGGCCTAATTATCATATTCTTATAGCTACTCTACAGGCATATGAAATCGTGTATAAACATTTGTATTAAATATTATGCTTTTTTGTTCTAAAGTTTGTGTGTTACTAGAATTTTCCATGGTAAATTGAAACCAGTAATGATGAAATATATTATGCGAGTTTGTTTTTTGTGTCTTGTGTATTTTACTGTCACATTTTTATTACGTAATGTTGAAAATAGCTGTAACACGTGGCTAGGATAGTTTGGTTATAAAACAAATTAAATAGTTATAACAAGTAACTTCTCTCTCCGTTCAAGGTAATGAACAAAGTAATTACGAAAAATATTATAATCAGATACTTTGGTGCTAAATTGTAAAATATGAGTATAATTTTGTATAAAATAGTGTTTTGGTTTTATAAAGAAAAAATTCAGTTTATACAGTTTCATGTGTCTTAGTAGGTTTTAATTTGTTTCTTATTTTCTTAAAATGGAAGCACTATTTATTGTTTCTTACTCTATGAATTATTTTATCTCTCTAATATGAATGCATTGTCAAATCTTAGTATTATATAAAAAACAGCATTTGTTTGTCAGCAAAAATGTCAAAAACTATTTGACCAATTGATTTTAATTTTTAAATGAAGACTCTTTATTATTCGCGGAATATCATAGGCTATTTAAGTACATTTGTTTAAAATGGACTGTGAGAAAAGAACATGGGACAACATTGCCATAGTGTAGTAGGGACTATTTTGTGTAGGAATGACATTCTGCAACCAGTGCCATCATAAATGCATAGCTTCATGTAGTGGTAGTTAGGTGGCAACTGTTTTTCTGTTGCCATAACAAAATCTTACCGTTTTGTATAGAAATGTCTCAAGTAGGTAAGATTTGGTGAACGATTATTCATTTGTTTTTGTGTTGATCAATACAGGATTTGCATTTGTATGTCATTGATTGTTCCAGAAATATTAAGTATTTAGAAATATTGTGACAAAATATTTTGTTTTTAAAATGCCAAAATCATATTTGTTTTGAAAAACATCTGCTGCTAGACCTAAAGCCATTGTTCAACAAAATGAAAGCTATGAGGAACGTAAATTGCGTCTCTCACAAGTAAGATCAAGTATTGAAAATAGTCGAGCACATGAAATAAGTCCAGTAAGAGAAATGCGGTTGTTGCAACGACAAATACAGACTTCTTCTCAAAGACAGCGATAATCATCAATTGATTGCTTACATAGGCTTGAGAACCACCCTATTCGTTCTATGTGTAATAGGCATGCTACTACGTTAAGAGCAGCATTTGAATATCAAGCTAATTTAGAGTATATCAATTCAATACACGTACAAATCGGCTCAATTAATAAAATTTGCAATCATTGCAACGCCAAAGGTAATTATAATGATCCAATTGTTAATGAAGTTGCTGTATAACAGGCAAGTTTCAGAGCTTCACCATTCGTAATCTTCGTCAATACCCTCCTATGTTTCCTACAGGACAAGATGTCTATTATGTTACAATACAACAGTCTCATGCTAATAAAAATATTCTTGTATGCAGTTCTATGTTTATAGATTTATGATCAAAATAAATATTATCAACTATTTGCATTTTTAAAAATTATTTAATCAGTATGCTGTTGATATTAAAGCTAAAATGATTACTGAACGACTAAGTTATATAAGACATAATCAAAGGAAGCTACAAGCTGATGAATATATACATCCAAGAAATGCAATCAATCAAGATACCAAAATTCAAGCTGCCAATATGGTGTAACACGTTATACTACCATCGTCTTTCATTAGTTCGCCTTGATATAGATCTATCCATGAAAAAACACAAGATGTCACGACATATGTCCGCAAATATGAGCAACCAGATTTATTTATCATTGACACTATGGTGAGCGCTCCAACTGAAGAGATATAGCGGAACTGGCCAAAAATAAAAAATGGAAGGTCCTAGTAACCGAGGGTCCGATTTTGAGATTTTTAACCTAGATGGAGGCAGTTGCCAGATTCCGCATAGAAACCTGCCACAACTATCTGCAGGGCTATCTGCACCTAAAACCTTAAAAAATCAATGTTTTACATTTTGTTTTTACCTTGAAGCTAGGAAAATGCCTCGAAAATAACAATAAAATGTCAGATTCACAATAACTTAACACACCTGAGCAACAATTTTGTCAGTAGCTCACATCATTGAACAATGCACTGACCAAGTGTGAAACATGTCTGTTGTTAAACATCAATAAGTATTGTTTTTTTCAATTGAATTAATAAGTAAATATTATATTATTAATAAATATTAGTAAATATTAATATGAAAAACCTTAAAATTTACAATCCGAAAATTACAAGTTTTCGTATTTAATGCCATATAGAAAGTGATTCATTTAAATCATTTGAAATGAATCTTTGTAATTAGATACAATAGTTTTCTTGTTAGACTCAATTCTCTAACATTTTGATTTAAACTTTTAGTAAAAATATTTTTACTATAATTTTGAACTATTAATTTATGAGATTTCGAATTAAGTTACCTGAAAGTCCAGTACATGCTCATAGCCCAAAGTTTTCATTAATCTTGACATTTCATTGAAAATGCTTGTGTGTGTTTAGTAAACCTTCTTTTTAACTATGTTCTTTAAAAAGAATTAATTAATTTTAGGTTAATGAGTGGTGTCATAAAATAAGGAAAGAAGGATATCAGCTTGATCGCCAAGTCAGATGTGAGTATAATTGCAATTTCGAAAATTTCAAATTTTTTAAACAACCGTTTTGTGTTTAAACTGAAACTGTTTAAACTACTAGAATAAGTGTATTTAAAATAAGTTAGTTTTAAATTATGTTCTGGGTCAGTTATAAAAAATTATTTGTTCATCTAGTCATTTAATAATTGTAATGACTTTTTACAAAATAAAATTTAACTATTGACCAATATTTATTAATATGAATTTATAATCAGCATTATTTTGTTGTGTTTATGTGCATGTTTATACATACAGTAAAATCTATTTAATATGCTCCCGTTTACGACGATTTCCCGCTTACTGTGATTTTTTTCCCAGACCATAAAATCTTGTAGTTTTATACAGTTCTGCAGTTACAGTACTGTATAAAACTTTCAACAATGGGTGAAAAAAATACATTTATAACAGAACAGAATCCAATAGAAAAAAATAGAACTTTAGTAAAGACTCTCTAAAATAATTTAGCAGGATGTTTATATTAACCCTTAGCACTCGACTGTCGGAGGAGCCCCGCTTAGCTTATATTGCAGTTTACTTGTATGTCGTGGGTCACCTGCCACGATTTTCAAATGCTTATAACTCGTCTGCGGTGAAGCCCCCGACATTCAATCTTATACCGTTTGGTGCTACACTCTATTGACAATAATTTGAACTAAGTTGAAAATGTTTACGAATATGTGAGTTATCACAAAATCTAGTTTGCTGCTACGTTGTAAGCTGTAAGTAGGTTACACTTTTGCAGGTTATTTGTTTACTCGTAGTTTGCCATGGCTTCACATGCAATTAGTGATTCCGAAATTCCTGATCTTTTACTTGATCCTGATTTATTAGAATGTAGTTCAGTTTTATAAAAAAAATAACTAAACCAACAATTATTTGTAAATATAACCAGTTTATGGGTGGTGTAGATTTAGCTGATCACTATAATGAACCGTACAAGATGAACAAATGAATGGTGGAGGAAAATGTTTTTCTGGCTATTAGATGTAACTGTAGTAAACAGTTTTATTACCTATAAAATCATATACATACTATATTAGTAAATAAAAGTAGCTTAGTTTACTAAAATAATGTGAGAGAAGACAAAGTTTCCCAAAAATAATAATGCAACTTGCAGGTGAGGAATTTGTCTCAATTTAATTACAAGTGGGAAAGCAAACATGTTAAAAAAAATCTGAGTTCTAAGGGTTAATAATATAGAGCCCTGAGTGTACACAGCACCTATGTTTCTGTTTGCTTAGAACAAAATGCCTTGATTTGTTTACTGTTCTTGTACAAGTACAGTATACATTCTACCATGAACATATTTCCTCCTCCCTCCTTCACCCTTCTCCACTTTCCCTACTTGCTCTAAACACGGATGTCATACAAAACGTTAAGTCAGTAGATTCTAGTCCCATCACATTGGAGATTTTGTACAGTAAGTACTTAACTGTAAGTGCCATACGATCATTTGTTATTATAGTGTATAGTTGTTATCAAGTATAGAATGGTGTGTTCTTTAGACTTATGAGATGAGCGGGATAAAAAGAAATGCTTTATCAGTTGATGATAAATTGAAAATTTTGAAGTGGTATGAAGAAAATTCACATCCGAGAAATGAAAAGTAAATCGCTGACGATCTGAACATCTCGAGTTCCACATTAAGAACAGTTTAAAAAAAGAGAAAGTAGTAAGATAAAAATGTGCAAGGTGAAACAAAAAGAAAGAAAATAAAGGCTGAGAAGTATGAAGAATTGGAAAACGTTTTATTAGAATGGTTTCATCAAGCTTGTTGCTCACATCTGCCTAAGAATAAGACATTTATAACTGAAAATGCACGGGGAAACGCCATAGCTTCAAGTTCATAGTTTTACTGGGTCCAGTGGATAAATTGACCAATTCAAAACCATATATGTATATTGGTATATCATCAGATCAGTGGCGAAGCAGATTCAATAAATAAGAAGATGTTTCTTTGTGGTAAGAAACCATGTTATCACCGTTGATGAAGAATTTCTCCCTGATGTTTTCAATGCAGACAAGTTTGAACTCTTTTCAAACTAATGCCAGATAGTCGCTTGTTTATAAGAACCACAAATACCACGGTGGAAAACTAAGTAAAGAGAGTTTCAATACTAGTGTTCACAAATGCAGATGGTTCAGAAAAACTGTTTGTAATGAGAAAATCAAAATCATCGCGATGTATTGAGAACATTCGCCTGTTTCCATGCCATTACACTGCACAGCACAGATAGCAGGAGAGAAATTTGTTTTATGGGTAAAACAGCTCAATAATATTTCCTAAGAAAGAATTAAACAATTCTTCTATTTATTGATAAATTTCCAGAAAATCAGAAAAATATTGAATTAACCAACATAAAAATTGTTTTTCTACCACCAAACAGCACAAACCAGCCTAACCCATGGACCAGGGGGTAATAAAAGTTGTAAACCAGCATTACCATAAGAAACTAGTGCAAAAATACTTGTGTCATGGAACAAGGTAATCAGCAACATCCTGTAAACATTTTGGATGCTATTAAATATGTTTCTTAGACATGGAATGAAGTCCATCCTGAGATCATTAAAATCTGTTTCATAAAAGCGGATGTCAAATGCCTCAATGTGGACTGGCATTGGAATGTACTGACAACAAAGTTGAGGAAGTCGTATTTGATAACTTTCCTGACTAAATATCTGTCGATGATAACATCGCAACTTGTGAGGCACAAACAGTACAGGAAATGGTGAAATCTATTGCTTCAATAGCTTCCATTACAAATTAGGAGAGTGAGAATGATGATGATGGTAATGAAGAAGAAGATGAGCTTCTATCACCAGTAATGCCTGCTGCTGCTAATTTAGAGCATGATCAGCTTGGCCAAAATTTCAGACAACGCTATCGAAAAGATTAAAATTCTTCTTTAAAAAAATTACAACAGAATGAGATCGATAAATGTTTTAAGAAAATATAATTATTAGGAAAATATACACTATATACAGTAGTAATGTAATAGCGTATAGTATTTAGGATCCTGTTTCCCATTGAATGCGTATTTTTGTGTTACGTAAATTCATCTTTCATTATTTTTGTTTAAAATTGTGATAAAATTGTTTTGGTGATTTGTGGGAATAATACATACATATAACAGTGAGTAGATATATTATTTCTATTATTGGTGTTTTACAGTATTTACAGTAATTCTATTAATACAGTAGTTACAGTATTTTCTATTCCCATATAAGATGTTTTCCCGTTTAAAACATTTTTTTTTGTGGTCTTTTAAAAATTGTATTAGGCGGATTTTACTGTACTCATATAACGTACATCTATACAAGAATAATACATGTGACTTATTACATTTTACAAGTAGTAAAACTTTATTAGTTGTACATAATAAGTTAGAGTTTAGCTTATGAGATTGAATATAAGTGTGAGAAATTCACACTTGTAAACACCATTCTCAAAACATAAATTTTATTGATTATAACCTGTTTTCAGGAACCATGATGCCCTCATCAGTGATTAAACTACACTTTGTATGATCCAGTCATACTAAATTTTGAGCGTCTCAAAATGTTAACTTAATATTATGTATTTTAATATATATTTTGAGTTTTTAATGTTTTATGTATAGTTTCTAAATGTCAAAAAATTTTTAATTAATTATTGTTTATTTAAGAATAAAGAGAAAAGGAATAAAATTATGCTTTTACTGATCTATTAAATTGTTAAATTTATTACAAGTGGAAGATTTAAATAGTTAATTTGCTTTAAGTACATAGATAAGATACTACCTGTTGTTGACTTCTCCAATATCCTAAATTAACCGTGAACAATATCTGACTGGAACACAGTGTAGTTTTATCAGTGACAATTACAACAGGTTACAAAAAACAGATAATGATCAATAAAATTTGTATTGTGAAAAAGATGTTTACAAGTGTGTGTATATATATATATATATATATATATATATATATATATATATATATATATATAATATATTTTCTTGTTTAATAATTTAAAACAACATAGGTTATTAAAATACAATAATATATATTAATTTAAATTCAAAGCTTTTCGTTATTAAACAGTGCCAACATCATCAGGAATGAAAATTACTATAATCATTTAATATTATTAATTTAATAATTTTAAATCATTTAATAAGTATTATTTTATTTTATCATTTAATAATTATTGTAATTTTCATTCCTGATGATGTTGGTACTGTTTACCAACGAAAAGCTTTGAATATAAATTAATAAATATTCTTGTATTTGAATAACCTATGTTGTTTTAAAATATATATATATATATATATATATATATATATATATATATATATATATATATATATATATATATATATAAAAGAACTAAGTCAAAATACAAATACAAGAATTTTATTTGAAGTTACAATTCAAAGCCTTTCGTTGGCTAACAGTACCAACATCATCAGGAATATTAAACAATTAAAATTAACATATGTGCAAATTAGATCAAATAAATAGCTATGCCAAATCAATTACAATGTTGTTAAACTTTTATTTTGCCGCCCTAACATTACAAACACTGAATATATTATCAAATTTAGATTTTACTTGTATTTGTTCATTTATCAACTCATTATTAGTATTATATTTATGTATTTCTAAAGCTTCATAAATATTCATTCTCAGGCCTTTGTTAATTTCTTTTACAAGTATCCTATTATCTATATTGGGAAATATGTGATTATTATTAATACAATGACTAGCAAAATTTTTTTAAATAAATTTCTGGCTTTTTATATGCATTAAAATGCTCTTTATATCTATCTTTATGTTTTTTCTTAGTTTGTCCTATATAAATATTTGCGAATTTATATATATATATATATATATATTCCCAATTTGTTCTTATCTCATAACTACACACTGGAATGTTATGTAGAATGAGAACCATACATAGTTTAAAGAGAACTTGGTTTAGTCCTATATCTGGCAAGTGACTCATTTAAGTTGGATAGCTTTCTGTTATGATCTCTCAAGGGACTCATACTATTGAGTATGTATATCAAGTATATATATATTATTTTCTTTTTTCTTCAAAATGTATATTTTCGAGTTTTTATCAATTATTTTTGGAAGGGAACGTTTACATTTTAATATGCAATTTATAATTTTCTTGTATTCAAAATCAAGAATTGTAATTTCTCTGTGGTTTTTAATTTTTTTGTATCAGTAAAAATTATAAAGAATATGTTTTCTTAAAGTAAAATTTCTAAAAGTCATTGTTGCTAATTTAACCATAATAATTAAAAAGGGTTTGGGATATATATTTATTAATTATTTAGAAAACTAATGTTGAAATACTTAGGCATAGATAGTAAGGAATAAGCATTGAGTAAACCCATTTTTGTGAGGTGATCAAACATAAAAAATTGAACTGTTGTAAGTCTGTATGCAAGGGATGACTGTGTGCGGTTAGTGTGAAACTTATTTTAAAAAGCAGATTCAAATTCTTAGTAAAATTAAAGTGGGTACACCAAAATGAAATCTAGCATACAGGTAAATTTATGAGGAGCAGGCCGACAAGCATGTGGAGTTCCTAAAGTTGACCTTTTCAGAGAAGGAGGTAATTTCTAAAACAGTTTCATGGGAAAGCACTAATGATTTTTGTTTGGTAAAGACAACAGTTGGAAGACAAGCCAGGATTGGCTGAAATGAGAAAAGGGAAGTCAGTAGTGGACAAGAGAGGGAGAAAGGGAAGCTATGAGAAAGTATAAGCGTCAGCGAATCAAGGAGTGATTTAGTTATGTTTTGGGAGCAGGAAAGAAAGGAGTTGGTATCTGGGAGCTGGAGAGTGCAACTTACTGTGGAAGTCAGAGGTAGAGGAGTCTAACCCTGGGAGTTGAAGGTGAAGATTGTAGAGGAATAATGAAGAAGTGAGTCAAGAGATAGGTGTCAAGGGTGTAGATGATGAAATCGGGAAGGGGTGAGAGTTACAAATACCCAAAGAAGCTATATTCTACTGGCAAAAAAGCGAGAATGCTGAGGAGTGATCTGTCTTACTCCAATATATTTAAATACGATTTAACCAGCTTAACAAATTTAAATTAAAAAAAAATTCTTTATGCCAACTAAGACACGAGAACAGGTGTGATAACGAATTTTGTATTTCTAAAACTCTCTCTTTTTTCGAAGTTGACTATAGTTCATTTATAACCCCTTTGTTCACATATGAATTGTTATTTACATTTTAAAAATACTTACTGGATCAATTGTTGATATTGATAATTGATATTTAATAATAAGCATGTGAGTGAATGTTGACATACCAGGTGTGCTGACATTCGCTGAAACATATGTTTACATAAAACATTTATAATATTTCATTAGTATTTTTTTTTAATTATTAAAACTGGTCTTATTAGATCAACCATTAACTTTTCTTGCATTATATTACCCTAAATACTCACATAATTAAAGTGCCCATTAACTCTAGTTTTTGTTTGGACATTGTCAATTACATTTGGTTAGAACTAGCACAATACAACACTACACTGTACTAACTCATATGGTTTGGTTCTCTTAAATTACCATTTGTTGGTTATCGAGAAGTTTGCAAAGAAATTAACCCAAGCCTACAGAGGAAGAAATCAAGCCTACTGAAACCTCATCTTGTCCAAACACTCCAAAAATAGAGGAATTTGAAACAAAATTCAGACTTACTAGAGTTAGCAGTAACAAAAATATGTAGTCTGATGCCTTGCCTTAAGGAAGAATCAGGAATGATCAAGTTGTATTCCTTGTATTAAAAATTTAAACTAAGTGAATACGTAAGGGAATGTGTGTAGAGGCTTTGCTTCGTAAAAGGAACGATTGTTGCAAAATATGTCAGAAAGTAAGCCCTTAAGTATTCACTTAGTTACGTAATATTTAATTAAAGTTTAATCAGTGAATTCAAGATGATTACAACAAGCAAGTTTAAAAATTGTGCCTAAAGATGTAGCAGTTTTGAAAAAAGGTTTATTTGGTTAGTTTTCTCTGCCAGAATAGCAACAATTACTTCAGGAAAACCAGTGCCAAAAATTTGGTGGACATTTAATTGATTATCTGAAATCTAGTGCTCATAAATGGTGTTGTGACTTTTCAGGATCATTAAAAATTAAAGAAAAACAATGAAGAACATCAGAAATTTTTGGGAAAGCTTAGGGTAGTTAGAACAGCTTACACTTCCATTATAGAAGATAAATTAGGCAAGTTTTTTGAAATGCTGTTGAGCCTAAATGATTTACATAATGCTGATATTGGTGAAAACCACTCCATGGAATTTTGAAGAGAATTTAGAAAAAACATATTTTTTACAATGAAGTAAAAAATTATAGATTTTTGAAGTAACACAAATCCTGCAACTAATGAACTACCTTTAGTGTCTATTAAAGCATATAAGATAACAAAACTACACAGGACGTTCCAAATTACTTGTCTGATTACTTTAGTTGAAAGTGTTCAGACATGTATTATTATTAACATATCTTCCTGTTGCACTTCTCACAACGGCGATACCCTTACAAAAAAATCAAATCTGCCCTTGACAATTTTATATACAATTAGAATCACAACTGAATGGAATGTCTTTTGATGGGCAATATTTTGACATTTCGGTTGCAAAATTATCATTACACTGGTAATAATATAGAATTTATATAAGCTTGTAAGCCTCTATCTATATGTTCCATAATTTCCGGGGAAAATTGAAATGTCCATAAACGAGATTGGGGGAAATTTGAGGGTAAAAACATTTTCTGAACCCCTGCTATACCCTAGCTTTGGTACATGTATTTTCTATTTACTGTTATAGAATTGTATTTTTTCAATACAAATACAAATTGTTACTATTAAGAGTATATTTGTTTAAATTTTAAAAATATAATAAATGGTACATATATAATTTAAATGTTTAAACATTTAGTCGCATTCGTATATTTACAGCAATCACTAGAGAAGAAGAGAAGGTGAAGCATTCTCTTAGAGAAGCAGCTAAAAAAGGCGATAAAGATGTATGCACTATACTAGCAAAAGAAGTAATTAGAGCCCGTAAAGCTGTTGGCAAAATTCATACTTCAAAAGCACATCTCAATTCTATCCAACTACAGATGAAAAACCAGTTAGGTAAGAAATACCATACAAGTCTAAATTAGTGTAGGGTTTCATAAGTGTTAGCTAGGAATTTTATGTTTTCATATCTGTTTGATTATATTACAGGAATAGCATACTAAAGGAAAGGGGAGACATGACTATGTCAGAAATTGTTTAAAAAAAGAAAATATTTAAAAGAAAGAAAAACACATTAATTTTTTGTAACAGAAAACAAATGACCAAGGTCATTGACTGCTGCATACTTCATTGTGCCACCATTACAACATATCATTTCATACAGCAATGTTATTCATACTATTTGTAAATACCTAGTTCCAAATCACTATCTGATTACTGAAAAAGCCAGTGTATAATTTTTGTAACAGCAATTATAAGAATGAGAAATAGGCAAGCAGGTTAAGAACTGAGAAACTAACAAAAGGTAAAATTTCATTATAATAGTAAAGCAAATTCACATTGGATAATTAATATAGCCGTCTAAGAAATATGAGTAGTTTAAAAGCAAAAAAAAAATTTATAATCATTTAAAAGTCAGTAGGATTCAATGTACTTACCAAATTAAAATATCACTTATTATTTATAACCCAAGCTTTGTGGTATAGAGTAGATTTGTAGTACTGCAGATGTCCACTGGTGTAGGCATATTTAGCGCAAAAACACATTAATTTTATGACTCAGTTTACTTTTGAAATGTCACTTTGTCACAAGTTTACTTTAAAATTACTAAAATAATAAAATGACTAACAAAGCATATCATTAAAAGGTTTATTAAAAATGCAGTCAACTCAAATAAAAGGCAATAAAGTAAGTATCAAAGCAGGGCAGTTTAGGTAAAAAAAGTAATAGTTTGATTGAATTTAATTGGTGACCATGTGGTCAATGCAGCTGACCGAAGAAAAATGTTTTTAAATTGGCCGATAACTTACTAATTTGCGGCTGAATCGATTGAAGTAGCAGTTACATTACTTTCCTACTAATTTGGTTCATTTTAATCTTAAGTGCATGAAAGTAATCACAAATTTAAACACAAACCATGCGAATTGGTGAAAAGCTGTGTGTATGCATGGTAAGAAGTTAAGATCAGAACTGTTACTGAGAGAAAGATGGTGACCAGGAAAGTCTGCCAGAGAGAATTGAGGGTAAGGAACATGACAGCTAAATAACATACGTAAATCCTTAAGCAGGTGCTATAATAAAAAACCAGCTGGTCATTATATGGTCGTTAGCACGGGATAACTGTAGGAATGTTGGTGATGACAGGAGACTGAATCGAAAATACAAAACATCCAGGACCAGTTCTACCTGTTCGTAACAGTCAGATTACTAGAAGATTAACTTTAGAACCTACGAGTTAACTCTAGAATTTTATAAGTCAGAATTGTATTTATTTACTTAACCCTTTACAGAGGAAGTCCTGATTTTTTGAGATAGATGGCATTGCTTAGTAAGACCTAAACGTATGTTACTGTAATTTACACAAATCAACTATCCAAAATGATATATGTAATGAGGTCTTACTATTTCATCCTGGGTACAACAAAATGTAACAGTTTTATCAGTTCAAATGGCTTTTTTCTCTTATCCATAATCTATTCCTTAATTAAAATTTGTATTGTATAGTTATTAGTCTATACTTGTATTAGTTATAAGGAAGCTTTTGTTTCATATTTCGAATATAAAGTTGAGATATTATTGAATATTCGAATATTTGTCTTATAAGCAGCACAGTATTCATTACCTCATGGCCTCCTGTGGTCAGTTGTGCAAGGGGTCTGTTTATTAACTTCAAAATCTATTGAAACGTCACAGATTCTTTCTATAGCTTTTTTTCTCAAGATTTTTTTAAAGATGAGTTATTTCATTCATTAGATTTGGTAATTTTTTTCTGTATATCAGTATACAGCACTGATACTATTAGCACTGGTAAAGGATATGAAAAGAATAATAATAATAGATAAGATTATGATAGGGGTTTAAAACTTCCCTGGTGTAGGAAATTAACACCAGTTATAGTTTGGTATTTTTAAAATTAATGCTCGCTATTTTGTGGAGTTTGAAGTAACTTTGTACAAAACTTTATTTTTTTCTAGGTTAGTGGTTCTGGTAAAAGCTCATCCTGCGTGCCTGTTTTTATAAACAAATAATACGTTTTAAGTGCCTTTTTGCTTAACACATTTAACACGGCGGCGATATTGGAGATCTCATCAAACGACTGTCTGTTTTTTCGTTAACTTCCACATACAACGATAGTGGAATTACTGAAATTCTATGCTGGTTGCATACCTTGTCGTTGCATCTAATTATCGTGCCCATTGTTTTCATCTCAATAATTTCATTTCTACCATATACAGGTTTATTGTGGACATCAAAACAGTGTATTAGACATTAAAATATTGTTCTATTTATCAGGTCACAGTTAAAAAAAAGAAATACAAATGATAAAGTACTGTATGACAAATAATAAAACTCAATAAAAGACAGAGAAAAAAGATAATTTACATAAAAATCTAAAGTACCTACTACTAAAATATACTACATACTAAAATTATCCACTCAACGTTTAACTCAATGTTTGTTTCTGTTTATGTAATGTGTTTCATAAAGCGATAGAGATCGATAATGTAAATGCAGACATAGATAATGCATATTTTATGTCCGAGACTATTATAGAGAGCTGATATTTTGTTTACTATAATCTTATGGTGACACATTAGGTTTTCGGGCGTCCAAGCATTTTGTCAATGACTCATAATTACAGTAGTCTGTTCCCACCTCGAGTAGGTTCATTCACTCTAATAGGACAGTTATCGTTTATTCTTGCATTAGTTAGCTTAGCTTATTTTTAAGATCATAGTTTTTACCAGATATTTGGCAGCGTTAAGTGGTTAAAACTAAAAATAAACATTAAAAAAAAAAAAATAAACCAAATTAAACCTCTTCATAAAACTCCCTTAAGCATTGTTTCAGTTGAGGTATCAAAAGTTAACTTGGGATGGTCGAATTTAAAAACGACTCAGGCACAATGTTCTCCAAACTCTTCTGAAGCACTGTTGTAAAAATCAAACCTTTATACAAACACTTATCGACACTAGAGAAGTTTTAATTAGACTAGGAGTGAGCGTGCTGGTGCACTCGCCATCTCTTAGAAGGGAAGCGGGGAGCGTACCGACACGCTCTCAGTGCCTCGCAAGGGAACCCAGAGCGTGCCGGTACACTAGCCATGCTGAACGTGTTAATATACTATTTAATTATTTAGTTTGAGTTTTTTAAAGCTTAGTAATGTTGATGTTTGTTTTAAAGTCACTCTTTTATTTATTACCTATTCCCAGAAATGTTTGTTCACACCCAACAAAAAAATAAATAAAAACAGTCAGTTTTTAATTAATTTTGTGATTTATTTATATGTGAACATTAAACATATAACAATCTTTTTTTTACTAGTAAAATATAATGTACTATTGCAAAATATTAATTATTTAAATCCTTGATAAATGACAGGGTGACTAATAGAATAAATGTGTTGCAAGCTATTGGAGTGGTAGCGCAGACAACGTGTTGCAAGTCTCAGAGTAGATGTGGCAAACACCTAAGCTGGTTTAAACCCGGCTTCTGAGTGCCTTGCAAAACGAGTATTTTCATTATTGGATTGCAAAGGATTAATCTCATGTGTATGATCTTGTTCATGAGGTAATAGGAATATATCTATCAGAATCATAGGAAATACCTGGTCGGTGTACTGATAATTTTACCCCATTATTAGAGCCCATAGTTTTAAAATATAAGTTATAATAATATGTGCATAAAATTGAATATGGTCTTTCCAATTTTTCATAGCACGTCATTGATCTGCCGTTTCTTCTTTTGCCATTGTGGTTCTATTCAACACATTTTGAAATGACCTCATTTACTTAGAAATATGCCTTCTTACCAAGTAGTTGATGAGTTTCTAGTTTTTAAATTCCCTCTTTCTTTCTGATTGATGCTAGTCTTTTGATGTCCTCAACTACTTAGTAGTAGTCTTTTTAAGGTTGTCAATCTCACTAAAATTTTGTATATATTTTGTGCATTTGTATTTTCCTCATTTTATACTTTTTATATTAAAACATTTTAAAACTTTTTAATATGATCTGCGGTTTAATATTTATTTGTCCATTTAATTATTTTTTTATTTTAAAACATGGTTGTATATTTGCCTTAATGTTTTCTAATTTTTGTTTGACCTTTTCCCTCTTTTAGATCTGTATATTCTGTTTCAGTTGTATGAGATGTTATTTTAATAGATGTTTTATATTTTGAATTTGTAAGACCAAATGTTTTCTTTAAACTATGCTTCATTTGTCTTATACATACTGGTTTAAAATTACATCTCATTCATGTATTCTGTTTCATTATATTTGTCTTTTTATTTAGTGTTTCTGTTTACTTTGTTCTTGATTGTGTTGTTAGTGTTTATTAATATCTGAATATTATATTTGTTGATTTTCTAAAATTCTGTACATATTATGACCTGTAAACATGAAATAATTCCTTTTTTTCTTAATTGTTTTCTTTTTATAATGAAAAAAAAATGTTATAATTTTTTTTATTATTTGTTTGAAACAGTCATTGTATTCTGTGTATAGAATTTCATTTTTAAAGCAATTTCTTTGAATATGCCAAGTATTGCTTTGAGATGTAATTTTATTGGATGATTTGATTTTGCATTAATTACATTATTAGTTTATGTCTTCTTTTAGAAGATTTCACAATCTAATTCTATTCTCTTTAAATGTTTAGTCCCATGAACTTTAAACTGCCTTTCACTTGTTCTACTGGTATATTAATATTCTGACACACCTTGTTTGATACCTCTATGTTATTTCTAAAGAAACATTATCGAAATATCTAGATATCTATGTACTTCACAGATACATATTGTTTTGGAATATCGGGCATTTAATATACTTCTAAATGTAGTAAGAAAACTTCACTCAGGACTCCCGTTAGCTCAAGAAGCTTGCCTGGTGAGATAAGATACCTGTTTTGACTCAGTTCAAATGAATGAAACTATCCTCCATGAAACAAATCTCAAACTCATCACTCCTCCGCATGGATAATCATTGAGAAACCAAACATAGGGGTTTGGTATCACAATTTTTTGACACCTTTGTATATTAGTCCAAAGATCTTAAGACCTGGACGGCTTGCCACTGGGATGACACGAGTGTTCCAAATAGAGCCTGCAGTTTCAGTCAATTTTCCAGCACTACTCAGGAGTAATAGAATCTACTAAATGACATGTTTAGTTCACATGAAATAGTCCTTTATCCATTCAAGGTTGCCATTCAAGAGTCAAACCTCCAAAAATAGTATTTGAGTTAGTTTACAGCAGCAAACTAAAACCCAATTTGACCACCCAGTTTTGAAAGCTGAGGTTTTCCTATTTCAAGCCTTCACTAAGTTTATATAATAAATTAAAATTGATCTTGGTTTAATATTACTTTTAGCACCCTTATTATTGTATTCCTATTTTTAAGACTGATATTATTTTCATGTAATATATTTTTTTAAATTTTGTTTCCTTAGCATAAGGAATCTTGGTAATATAGTCAATAATCTTATAGGTTGGCTGAACCAATATATAAAAGTCATCAAATGTACACATATAATTTTTTGTCAAATATAGAATTCAGGCATCAAGAAACTTATTAGGAAGTCTGAACGTTAGTCTAAATTACATTAATATTTATTGCAAAAATGTCTCGAATTCAATTGTAATTTAGTATTAAATTGAAACAAGCAAAAATATTACCAGGGCTTAGGTACCTGGATTATTTAGAAATATATTATATTATTAGTTTAGAAATTGCAATAGTTTTATAAAGTTTTTTTTATTTTGGGTAGTAATATTTGTGTACTTTTTATTAAATGTTCATTGTATTTGTGTATATATGATTTAGACAAGTTTTTTTCCATTGTATCATTATACAGCGACTTTAAGAGTTGCGGGTTCACTACAGAAGTCAACTGAAGTGATGCAGACCATGCAGAGACTGATCAGAGTACCAGAAGTAGCTGCAACAATGAGAGATTTATCCAAAGAAATGATGAAGGTAATTTTATTTAGATTTTATTCAATTTTGTCTTCAGATTTTTTAAATCTTATTTTACTTTGTTATAGTATATTTCCTATAGTTTGGTTAGGCTAAATCAGCCAACAGAGAGTCCAGCCTGTTGTGTTTTTCAGTTGTTCCATCTTTAGAAGCTTCTTTCCCAGATCTTATTCCCAGAGCAACAATTCTCTTTAGCTACAATTTTTGTAAATGTTTTTGTTTTCAATGCTAGTGGCATAAGCAACATAAGCAAAGTAGTTTGCTTATTAGTGTAGTTTATGGATCTAGATTTGAGTATTATTTATACAAATAATGCTCTAATAATAATAATAATAATAATAATAATAATAATAATAATAATAATAATAATAATAATAATAATAATACTGTAATTTGATTATATTATAAATTGTAATTTGTTATACAAATTATAACCAATGATATACAATTTGTGATATTTGATGATTACAACATGTACATTTTACCAGGGTACTTGCACTTGTACATTATATAACCTATCAGGGTATTATATTACAGTAAGTAATAGATGAAAATTGTTTATGTTTTCATTGAGAGGTAGAAAGTTAATTTAAAGATTTATAACCTGTAAGGATACTTTCGGAAGTTGAAAAAAGAGTAACTGATTAAAATTAAAGACAAATCCCAAAATCAGTAACTGATTAAAGTTATTTTCCAGTTTAAAAAAGAAGTCATTCTGAAAATTTTGTTAAGTTCAACACCTTAATTAAACTTTTAGGCTGCGGACATACAGAAAGCAACTGGTGATCGCAACGCAACGTAAACTTGAGTTGCTTTTAGAAAAGTTGCTAGTCGGTTTACAAGATTGTTCATATAAAGTTGCTAGTTTAGTTGTCAGTTATGTAGTCATCAGAGGAGGATGCCGTCCTTGTCTATATTTTAGAAATAAAACTACAAAAACGTTGCAAAAAACAGAAAATTCAGTGTACACCTCTATAACCTTATTCATGCGAGACAGCCAATATATTGCTGTGCAGAATTCACAAAATTACCCAGACCAATTTTTAATTATTGTCGTATGAGCATTAGCAGTTACAACTACCTTTTAAATCATGTATTTTATAACATCAAGAAAAAAACAACTATTTGGCGAGAACCGATATCTACTGTAGAAAGATTAATATTAACACTCAGTTAAGGCTCATTTATGTATTTCTTGTTATGTATAACTGCAAAACTTAGAATAACATTACATTACAATTAAATAAAAATTAGTTTTTAAACAAATGAAATTTTATAGTTCAAGTGACAATTTTATATATTTTGAAAAAAAATGTCGGTAATCATTCGTATAGTCTTGAAGTTGTTGGATACATAAATCATTACCAGAACCAGCAATAATTTGTTTTTCTGACATAGTATGCCAGTATAATAAAAGACTATTCAAAGAAACAGAAACACAAAAAATACAAATAAAAATTATTATTATTTAAATACGGTATGACTCTTGAGAAATGCATACACAAAACAACAATTACTTAATAACTTTAAGAGTAGTTAATGACTATTTGAACTACTTAAAATTTGGCTAGTCATAAACCACTGTTAAAGTGATTTAATTAAGTTACATGAAACGTAATAGACTACAAAATTCAAGAACAACAAATACTGCTAGCAACTGAAAAACTGAGCAACGAGTTTACAGCATGTCGTGACCGGTGCAACTCTAGTCTCTGTGTCAATCGCTGGTCGCTATCACTTTGCTATGAAAATGTGCATGCAACTCTGTATGCTGTGAAAAAGCAACTCATGTTTGAGTTCTGTTGCCGTCACCAGTTGCATTCTGTGTGTCCGCAGCCTTACAATGTAAAAGTGATTAATTAAGTTTCATCAAACGTAATGGACTACAAAATTCAAGAACAACATATAATGCTGGCAACTGAGAAACTGAGCAACGAGTTTACAGCATGTCATGACCGGAGCAATTCTAGTCCCTGTTTCACATGCTAGTTACATTGCTATCACTTTGCTATGAATATGTGCATGCAACTTCGTATGCTGTGAAAAAGCAACTCAAGTTTGAATTGCATTGCCCTCACCAGTTGCCTTCTGTATGTCCGCAGCTTTACAATGTAAAAGTGATTAAATAAGTTTCATCGAATGTAATGGAATACAAAATTCAATAATTAAAATGTTTTTTTTTTGGTAACAATTCAAATTTGCCACGTACAGTTGATGGATCAAATATAGTTTTTTAGCGTTAGAACATTGGAAGACAATGTAACATTATTTTTGCCAGAATGTTAGGGGACAAATATAATAATTTTGTTTGTTAGCTATAAAAATTAACAAAGTTACAATATTGTATTAGTCTACCTAACTAGATTGGAGGCAGTGAAATAATAAGTAAAACTAATACAGTTTAAACATTTTTAACTTTAATTAACTACTGTTAATGATGAACAAACATACAGTATAAGCTCTTTTATACAGAATTCTATCATTTTGAATGTTCTATTAACCGGCACACTTTTAAAACAAAAACAAATCAGTACAGTACCCTTCTTTGTTGTTACAAAATGTGGCTCATTAAAAATACAGTTATTATTGAAAAACGATCATCACGTATCAGACAGTCAGATATTGTTGATTATTATGAAAATCATTAGAACATTATAAAATCATTAGTCTTTGTATCGTTGAGTGTTCTGGTGCATGTTTTGTTTTAACATTGTATGAACGAAAAATGTTTTTAGCAATAATTTTCTTTTCTTTCTTCAGTTTTTTTCTTATAAAGTTTGTGTACGTGAGCGTGTGCTTTTATTAATACATACGGAATACAGTTTGGATACAAACAACTATGGAAGTAAAGATTACAACAGTACATTCAATATTCCTTGATGTGTATCATAAGGTTATGCACAGTACATACTGTATATAGGCTATATAGCTTAGGTTCTATTATCCGGATATTTTGGATAACTGGCAGCATGATGACCCCGAGGGTGCCGGTTATTAGAACTTTTACTGTATAACATAATTTTATGTTGAATTACTCATTAAATATGTAATTTATTAAACTTGAATTATAATAATACAAACAAAAGATGTATACAAAACTCGCAAATTAATCATTTATTAATTCAGATGCATTTCAATGACAAACTCATTATCATCAACTAAGGCAAAAGTAATGTTATACTTCTAAATTTATACTGAGGGTGTGGACAAGCCCACCGGTCAAAACAGCAGTGATTAATAAAGTAAACAAATAAATAATTAATTTGTGAATTTAGTGTACATCTTTTATTTGCAATAACATAACCTCACAAGCTAAGCTCAAAGATTAGGTGAATTGAATTATAATATTAAATACTCGTAACCCAAGTTTCTGCATTTTTTACAAAAACCTTTTTTATTGTATCTATTTATATTTACAGGTTGCTAAATAAACTTCATCTTAAGAAATTTTGGGTTTAAATCTCAGGGTGTTTTGAAATGGTTCTGACCTCAATTGAATCTGATATAAACCAAATAAAAACCTTTATTATTTCCTTTTATTAATATGATACATCGGTACTGTTGTTTAAAATTTGTTTTTATTAAATTAAATGCAAAAAGAATCCTGAGTTGACAAAACAAAATTGTTTTATAAATAATAGGTATGTCTACTATAGTTGTAAAGGACTTTGTCACTATGAAGAATTCGTCCATATTCTCTGAATGACAAATTTGATCTTGAACTTTCCTTCTCCATTTGGCATCTTTTTCACTACACATTCCCTATTTCATAATTTCTTTTTTAGTCAATAAATAACAAGCATTTTTTTAAAAATCAGCTACATGGCCATTCAACCTATTTTTGGTTGAGGATATAATTCTGTTGGTTTAGAAAATTTCGCTGTTCTAAATATAAGTTTTTTTTGTAGACGTTTGCATTCCATCTACTGAACTCCCAACAGTTTAGTTGTTTATTTCTTTTGACACTTTAAAGTCAAGGAACCTTCTGTCCTCTTTAGATTTTTATCATTTCTAATACATAATATTTTGTCATGTATTTATTTTTTTACAGTATACATACAGTAGACTCATTAAAATGAACTAATTGGGGCTAACAAATCTCTGTTTCAATGAAATTCTGTTATAAAGCATAAAGTTCTTGTAAAGTGGTTAAGATGCAAAAAAATGGAAACAAAATTGTTCATGTCAATAAAAATAAATAAACTTTTTAAAACATGTGAGTGTCCTACAGCAATTAAAAAATCAGTCAACACATTTTATGACACAACTGTAATGTGAAATTCAACGTCAATGTTCATAAAAATATTTTACTTTCTAAAAGTGTTTTGAGGTTGTTTTACCATGTATACCAAAATAAACAGTACTGAAATACTTTTAAGATTTTATTTTTTTACACATTTTTAGACACATACAAGTAAAAAGAAGCTAAATCCATTAGACTCGGGTATAAACTTGTTCTTTATGACCTTGGTTCAATTTGAGTCAACACTTGTTTTGTTTTTAAGCATATGCATCATTTTGGTGAAGAGGGGTTGTTTATGCCGTTGCACTCGCTGCAACGCTCTTCCATCATTTTCATTTGTACAGAAAGTAATTGGGCTTCCTGATAAGACCTTCCGCTATGCCAAAACACTACCTGTTCTTCGAAATTTTTCAACAACACTAAAAATGGCAATGTTACTTGATGGGCTATTATGAAATTGTTCCTGAAAATGTAATGCAGTGTGTGGCAAATTTGTAATGTGTGTGAAGGCATCGCCACGTCCAATTCCAAATAAGCGAAAATAATTCTCTACGGTAAAAGTTTTTTCTCTGCAGGACTTGGCACAATTTCAGCAAAGACTATTCTCAAACAGAATACGTCAATACGAATAAGCTGCAGATATTAAATGTTGGCACAGCTGATCAAGGAGACACCTAAAGCTGATTCAGTTTCAGTACTGTTTATTTTGGCGCATACGGTAATAAACAGAAATCATATTTCAGCCCAGTGATTTTTTACTTAGTCCGCGTATTTGTTTACAAAATATTTGTCAACACTTGAAAAGCTAGTGCTATAAATATTAATGACACTATTTATAGTTCTCTTACATCATTTGAGGTAGTTTTAAGAAACAAACTGACAATCGAGACCATTTTCACTTTTATAATGTAGGAGCACTTTTTATTTGTTTGCCTTTTGATTTTCTTTTTTTTAATAACAAATTTTTTTCAAATTATTTAAAAGAGAACATTTTATCTAATATCCAGTACAATTGAAAATAGCTGATTGACCACAATCTTATCTGCTTCTTGTTCATAACATACTAACTAGGACCTTGAGACACTACAATATTTGCCTATTAGCTCAAAGTCAATTTTTATGTTTTTTTTAATTCATAGGTTTGTCTTTTTTGCAAATTAATATTTATATTTAAAACATACATATGCAATAATAAATAAATATATTGTAATTTTAAATGGATTTTTGTTTTATTTAAGACATATATACATTCACGAAGAGCTGGCATTGGGAGACCAGAAAGTAAGAGATAACAATGGCTTGGTAAGAAAGTCAGAGTTTGTGACCTACATAAGGTCAATATTGGCAATAGAATGATTCATCCTCAACATGCAATTTTATCTCTATTGAGGAAGCCTGAAGAGAAACAATGTCTCAGAAAGAAAACCAAAACACGCAGTGAAACCAATAATGAATGTATAGTTCCAGTATTTATGCAGACATCTTGGTTATATTATCTATTTTTAGAGAGAGTCTATGTTTAAATGATACTGGATTCTCAAATGCCTTTCAAATTTTCTGCAAATCAAATAATTTTCTTGGTGTTTTACTCAAACACACCCACACACACACACTGCCGCGGCCAAACTGTAATTTACACAAGCATGCACGCACAGAAATTGAAACTGCTACGGTTATTTTAGTTCTAAGTTTTCATGTTGAAAGGTTTATTGAACATCAGAGTTAGTATCAATAGATATTAAGGCTATATTTATAAAAATTTCTGAAAATATTTGTATTTTTAGGCTGGAATTATTGAGGAAATGTTGGAGGAAACCATGGATGTAATGGAAGATACAGAAGAAATGGAAGAGGAAGCTCAGGAGGAAGTTGATAAGGTATGTATAAAATATGTAACAATTTAAGGAAATCCATAATTTATGTTAAATATTATCTTACGTAGAAGTTGTGAGGTTGATCAATCTATTCCTGATATTACAGTAAAACACTTAAGTTTCTGTAGTTTTTGCATTTCACCTTCTAATAGTTTTGTACTTTGTAATAGTATTTGAAAAGCTATTTTTGATTGTGTCTATTATTGAAAGAAAGGCTAGTTATCTATTGAATGCATTTTAACCGTTTGAGTGCCACAAAAAGCTCAAAACTAACACTTTCAGTATGACAGATACTACCCTAGTATAAATATAGTCCGTATCTATAGTATACATTCACAAAAGAGAAGAAACTCTAAGAAATGTTATATGTTTAAAGAAACATTGGTTCCTTTTGGACAAATGAGATCACTCCTAATGTTCTTATCTGACACACACACACTGCAACGGACCAGCCTAACGACTCAATGCCTGCAACCCTTTTGTGAAACGCCACCACCAGCCGTTGTATCCGTTGCTAGGTAA
This sequence comes from Prosapia bicincta, assembly GCA_036971475.1. Lineage (NCBI taxonomy): Eukaryota > Metazoa > Arthropoda > Insecta > Hemiptera > Cercopidae > Prosapia > Prosapia bicincta. Next base: position 46,321,972 of record JBAIZL010000009.1, on the reverse strand, counting down.
ACATTTTGAAACAAGCTGGTCTGGCTTATGGTTAAAACCTTGTGCAATGTTCGCCAAAATTTGCCAGAGAACCAGTCACTGGACTTTATTTAAAAACCTAACTTGCTGAGATTTAACCCTTTGGGTATCCGTTCCCGGGGAATGAGTTCATTTGAAGGCATATTATGGCTAACTGACTATTTTGGTTTAGGATTGTGTAAGAAATTTGTTTAAATAAATATAATCACTGTTTTGTTGCAAGTTAGTAAAAAACTTCGGGTTTTATTCATTTTAGAATTAAGTTTGTACAGTTTGTAAACATTTTTATATCTTTAAAACTTTACTTAATCATGTAACATTTCTTTAACCTTTTGAAATATATATATATATATATAAAAGTTTATATTATATATGTATAAGTTTAAACCTGTTTTATAACTTCTTTAGTAAACAAATAATTTTTATATCAACTTCTTCTTATATTACTTCTTTTTAAAAAACTTAGTTTTATAGTTTATAGTTATTTTAAGATCAAGATTTACCCTTTCTAGGCTCATTATTTAAATTTTCAAAATTGATTTTAAAATTTTTTCTTCAATTTAAAACTTTTTGTTTAATCGCAAAAATTACTTCAAATTTCTCTATTAGATTTTAATTATTTTCCAAACTTCATTATAATTTATTTATTTAGTCAATCCATTCAATTGACTTTGGTATCTTAAACCAACTATGAAAAATCACAGAAACCCTTAGGTCTCGGGACAGGTATCGTTGCGGAAGGAAGAAATCAAGTTATACGTAAGTTTAGCCAACATGCCAAAATAAAATGCCTCTGGCCGTGAGAGCCTCAAGACACTTACTTTCTTGATAAGCTTGGTAAATAATCTCGCTTATGTTTGCCAAAATTAATTATTTATTTATATTTGTCAACCCTTTTAATTTTGTAGTGATATATGATTTAATCAAAAAGATAATGTAACATATTGCAAGAATCTTTTGACTCTAAAGCTGTTATCTTATGATTTGAATTTATGTTATTTTCAACATATTTGCTGCAATGAAACATTAATGTTATTTTCCATAATTACAAATAAACCTAACATCTAATGCATTAATAAACTATTCTTTGGCATACATACACTCTGCTATATTTATATGAGTTGTGATGAATTATTCTACATTTAATGTATTAAACTCACTTTTATTTAATATTTCTAAGGTTGTACCTCAGCTTAAGATGATTTTTAGCATTTTTCAATTAATCCGATGCGTTATGTGTCAAATAATTCTCAAATCTTGATGTACTATTTTTAAAAATAATCATGTGAACTTATTTTATTGTATTTTGCATGATCTCAAAATTTTGTGTCATTGAAGATGTTTTAGATTCTGGTCAGAACCACTTTCATACTTTAGACTATTTCTAATAATAATTAGATTGGTGAAGTAAACCAAATTTGATATATTTTTGTAGTATCTTCCTCATTTATTTCCCCAATTTGTGTGTACAAGCTCTGTTTCATAATCTAAATATTTTTACAAAAAGTAATCATTAAATATCTATTTGTTATAACAAATTTCAACAGTTAAATGTTACTACTTGAAAAAATCGTGAACAATTAAAATTCACCAATTTTCTTAACAATTTATTTTTTAATTGTTGAATTTTTAATTATATTCAAGTATGCAGACTGTAGTTTTCATACAAAAATATGTACAGTACAGTCTCACTAATCCGGACTTGATGGGACCGGACCCGGTCCGGATCAACGAAAGTCCGGATTAGACGGAAAAAGCCAAACAAATGCATACAATATGTGTTTTAGGTGGGAAAACATATTGAAATTGTAGTTTTAGTGAAATTGAGGCCTAAATATAGCTTACAGTACAGTATTTCATAGCTTATGTAGCAAAAAATCCTATAATTATAACAGAAAAGTCATGACATAAATAAATATCTAAGCACCTTTCTCGTTGAATAAAAGTATTCACATAAAGTTATTTACACTATACTGTATAAACGCACAAAAAACTCAAACAAAAATGAAACTGAAACAAAAACAAACTTTAAAAAACTTAGTGAAAAAAGTCCGTAATGTTCTTTTGTTTTAACGATGAATGACGTCGTTTCACAGTACGATCTCGTAGGCGTTTCAAGGTCAGTAGCTCCGCAGTTGACGTATCACTTTGTTTCTCAAAGTAAGTCATCAACCCCTCCAGCATTGCAGCCGCCTCATCATGAGTTAGGCTGACAGGTTCGTCTGTGTAGTCTTCCTCTTCCGAGCTGTCATTTTCTGCGTTTGCAGTGCACACCGCGACGATTTCGTCCTCGTTGAGCACTTGATGACCAATGTCAATATCACTGATAATCCACTCGGAAATATCAGTGTCTTTCAACTCGGCACAACCCTCCAATTGTTGAAAAATCTGAACAAATTCATTGTCGTCATTAGTAGGTTGACTGTCAGATTTTCCACTTTCCTGTGGCATTTCAGGCCACAATTTTTTCCAGCTTTTTTGTAGTGTAGACGGTTGAATTTCCTCCCACGATTCTGCAGCCATATAAATGACATCCTTTATAGTCACTTTTTTAAGATTTTCAATAAATTTTGTAGCTGGATCTGCTTCTTGTTGTTCCAAAAGCGATAAAATTAACTTTTTCCTATATCGCCGTTTTATCGCTTCGATCACGCCCTGATCCATCGGCTGAATGAGAGCCGTTACGTTAGGAGGAAGAAATTTAACAAAAATGTCACCATGACGCAATTCTTCTTCATTTGGGTGGCATGGGGCATTATCAATTAGTAAAACCGCTTTTCGAGGGAGGTTTTTCTCTTTTAAAAACTTTTCTGTTGTTGGAACAAAGTTTTCAAAAAACCAGTCCTTAAAAATTTGACTGTTCATCCACGCTGATTTTTGGAACTTGTATTGGGCCGGTAGAACACTTAAATTTACATTTTTAAAAACCCTAGGCTTTGCGGATTTCCCTATCACCAAAAGTGGAAATTTTAGATCGCCAGAAGCATTACTGCAGGGCAGCAAAGTCATACGTTCTTTCTTAACTTTATGGCCTTTTGCTACTGAATCTAATTTGGAAGCTAAAGTTTTTTTGGGAACATTTTATAATTTAATCCAGTTTCGTCAGCGTTGAACACCTGACAAGGTTGTAAGTTTTCATCTCTGAGAAACTTGCCAAATTTGTCTTTGAATTTTTCACTTGCATCACTGTCACCTGACAAAATTTCACCACTTATTCCGAGTTGACGGATGCCATGTCGTTCCTTCCACCGTGACAGCCATCCCACACTGGCAGTAAAATTAGGGTCTCCTTTTAACTTTTCATTCAGTTTCAGCGCGATCGTTTGCAAATTTACACCCGATAAAGGAACACCCTGTTCCCGTTGTTGGCAAAACCAAACATACAAAGCATCATCTAGGGTTTCATTTTTTGGTTTTTTTAAAGTGCTTCTGCCGCCTAAACTGTCTTTACTAACCATTTTTGCACAAAAATCTTCAATTTCCTGTCGCTTTTTTTTCCAATCGGAAACAGTTTGTTTTCCCACACCTAACTCTTTTGCAATTTTAATAAGCGATTCACCTCCATCAATACGAAACAAAGCTTGGAGTTTTTGTTCCATTGTCACTGTCACTGACTTACGTTTAGTCGCCATTTTCACTGAACACTGAACGAGACGTAAATAAAAAACACAGATCAATATCGCACTAGAATTAAATGACAACTGAGCAGATATCTTGCGAGAAGCAGGAAAAGTGGCATCTGTCCGACAAAACAACTGACCTGACGCCAGACGGATAGACTGTTTATCCGTTTAGTCAGCGGTCCTTTATCTTTTGTTTATCGCAAGATGTCTCTGATGTCACGTACGTTGTAGTGTTGGGTGATCTAATTTGTATATATTTTTTCAAAGAAGTTTTTTCTACTTTAGTAGGCAAAAGAAACAAACAAGTGGTACACCTATTTCATATTTTAATGAATAAATTATATTATTTGAGTATTAAAGTAGGAAAACCCCTTTGAAAAATAACAAATATAGACGTATAAAAATAAATATTTTTGTGGACAGCAGACTGATTGTGCACTGTAAAATACTATAACTAAACAAAACTTTTGGGCCGTCCGGATTAGCCGGAGGTCCGGATCATCGGAGACCGGATTAGCGAGACTGTACTGTATTCAGGGTTTAAATGAAAGATCCCAGTTTAGCATATAGTAGAATCATTAAATTCTCATCAAACAATTCGTTGAAACAATCTCATTTCCTGTTTGGAAATCATAATTATGAAATATTGAAAATGTAATGTTAGGTTGTAATATTTATTAATAATTTAATGTTTGTTTTCACAGGTGAATTTATTTGTGTATGGTTTTATTAATTATTATGTATTTTCAGTTGAATATTTTTAACCTAAGCAAAGGATTAAAATATAAGATGAGCTTAAATTTCAGAAATTGAATTAGACTAAATAATTTTACTTACAAAATGTCAACATAGGCATATTCTTTAGGTAAATATGTATATAGGCCTATATGATTTTTGATTTTTGTTATATTTGTAAACCTAAGTGATAATAATTACGCCAAGAAAGACAGGTTTGCCTGCACACAAGTTATCCTACAAACCTAGCTAGAAAATAAATAATGGAACATTTTTGATGATTTTTCTTGGTTATGGTGGTGTGTATTATGTTGAAAACACAAATTATTTTTGAATATAAACTATATATGTTATACATTCTATATTTAGGACTAAATTTTGCATCTTTTGTATATTTTGGATTTCAAATATTTTACAATGGTGTTTCTAAGAACTGGAAAGGAAGAAACGTTTTCAAGTAAATTTTTTTTTGTCTTTATCGCCAGCTTTTTATGCTTGAATATAATTTGGTAAGTTTCTGTTTTACATAATGTTATTCGATTGGTTATTGTGAACAATTTGATGTATAATATGATATATTTTAGAGGTATTTTGTATTTTCTATTTAATTAAACATAAACTCCTGCGCATCACCAATAAAACACCTAGCACTACAGAGTTTTATTACCAGCACTTGGAGGGTTAAATTTCTAATTACTTTTAGGAACAATAAATTACAATAACTATTTATTATTTTAACAATATTAGTGAGAGGTTTTAACAATAAACAATTTAATACTCGTTCAAAATTAAATTAGGAAATAGTAATCGTAGGATATAATATTTTTTGTGAATAAAATAAATAAAACTTATTTATATATACAGGGGGCATAAAAGTCACTGTACAGTTTGTTAAAAAAAATTAATTATAGGAAGATGTAGTAAAATAGTTTTAGCCCGTGATGTTGGTATTAAAAAATGCTGATAATTACGCAGCGTCAAGTTGGCAATAAGCCTCGTCAAAGACAAACTCAAGATCCAGTGAGTTCTTGAAAGCGTGATCTGTGAGATGTTTTTGTATTTGTTAGACGTTTTTACAGTTGCTGCGATGTTAATGATAGAAGAAAGAATCTTTGCTTTAAAAACATTTTATAAAAGTGGGGCTACTGCAGTTGTTAATGAATGGTTTAGATCTAAACCATTGTCCAGACGAACTGTGTATGACATACGGGATAGATTTGAACAACATGAATCTGTTATAGATGCGCCAAGATCTGGCTGCCCAACAGTTTCAATTGAGGAAAATGAATTGTGGGTATGTTTAGCTATTACCAAAACACCACGAAAATCAACCAGACTATAGCATCTGGTACCAATCTGGTACTTACTGTTATACTGACTGTCAAAATGTTTCATTAGAAAATAAACTAAATCAACCTGGTGTGAGTGTCTAGGGGGCATTGTCATCATTTGGTATACTTGGACCATATTTTTTTTCAAGGAACTGTGTTAGGAGAAAAATACTTGGATATGCTTCAGAATTACGTGGTGCCAGGGCTTATAGTGTGTGCTGAAAACTTTTGTACTTTTAACACGATGGTGCTCCACCACATTATGCCACTGATGTTCGCGATTATTTAAACAAAACTTTTCAAAGACTAGTTATTGGATGAAGAGCAGTTATTGACATGCCTCCACATTCACCAGATTTCTCGCCCATGGTTTTTTTCATATGGGTGTCGGCAAGAACTCTGTTTATTCTCGAAAGCTTCAGACCGTCAACGGAATGATATACTACATACACGAAGCATTTGAAGATTTGGACAGTGATACCAGACTATGCCATAGAGTATGTATAACAGTGTTTGAGAGAGACCAGAAAGATGTATTAGTGAAGACAGAAAATACTTTGAACATAAAAAATAATTGTAAGTTCTTTTGTCATAAAAAAATAAATTAAGTTTTTGTTTACTGTAGTGTGCAGTGTTTTTTGCGCCACCTTGTATATTTTTTTTAATTGAAAAATACAGCAAGTGTAAGGTTTAAAGAAAACAAAAAAGTATATTAAATTTTGAGTATTTTAAAAAGTTATGAAATAAATAATAACTACAGGGATTATTGGTTAGTAGGTTTTTGATGATACTTTAGGCAAATTGTGTTGTGTAAACTAATCTTTATAAATTTCACTCAAAACACAAATCTATTTTTAGAGTGTTTTATGTTGATTTAATATTGAAATTTTTAGATATGGATTTCTTTTGAGAATCTAGGAAGATGTTAATTAACCATGATGAATGATAAATTAAATAAATAAAACACGCTAACCAGAATATAAAAATCTTTTGTTTTACTACAAATTCTTTATATACATTTCGATTAAAGTTTTTGGAGTACTGTTTGAAGATGATTACCATGTAGTCGAAATGCACATAAAGTAATTGTATTCAAATAAATATTTTTGTAGTGAGGTCAGTGGGTTTCAATCTATTCACTTAAAATTAGTCCAAAGTGTTTAAGAAATTTAATAATAATGAAAATTTTTTATATAAGTTTTATTATTAAGATTTTATTTTCAAAAATAAATTTTGTAGATTATTTGAAAATTTAAATAAATAAAAATAGAAGTTCTTTTTTAATATTAAAATAGAATATGTAATTGTGTATGGTAATTAAAAAATTATTAATATACTCATCTTCATTTCTGTTGGGAATATTTCTATATATTTGAGTACAGTTTTCTGCCATTCCTAACGTTTCAATATTCCCCTCTGTTAATGTGTTTCAGAGTAACTCCATTTTTAAAACTTAATTAAGTTTTGAGAATGGAGTTACTCCGAAATGTGTCAACAGAAGAGAATATTGTAACGTTAGGAATGGCAGAAAACTGTACTCAAATATATATGGTAATTTTATTTTAAAAATCAAGTTTCTTAAATATCCCAGATGAATAGTCACTAAATCGAGATCTCTTCAAAGAATTGACTCTCAGAACAGAATAGCTTTCGGCTTTAATACAACAAATTGGATTTTGCTCTCTATATATAATCCAGCATTATCCACTGGCATATTCGGTAAGTCCTACTGATTTCAAATTTTTACCATGGTGGCTGACTATTAAGTATGTGCTGAGAAGAACCACCTAAGACGAATTGCAATTACCCAACAAGCACGCGGGCACATACACGCACACGCACACACACACACACACACACACACACACACAATTTCAATGCAATAAAAAAATTAATTTTTAATTGGAGTGAGGTAAATGACTGAAATAAAACAATCTTAATTGTAATGAATCTCTCCAGGAGTTAAACTTGGCCTACCTAGAAAATATCTTATTATTGCTTATTCTAAGAAACATTTTACTTTATATATTTATTAAGGACAAGGACTGTACAAGTGTGAATATTCAGATGACACGTTTAGAGAATTCAAAGAAAGTTAAAGTAGACAAAATGTCTGTCATAAAATTTTATGTTTGAAGAGTGTTATTGAACTGAAAATACTTTTCTATTGATCTTCCTCCATTCTCCCTTTTCTGAAATATTTTGTAATATTATTTAAGATTTGAACTATCTTTCAATCACTTCCCTTATACATAAAATTTTAAAAAAATGTATCAACCAAAGAGAAAACATATAATTTTCTAAAATTGTTTTTACACAGTTAACTACTCATGTTGTAGATTGTTGTTTAGGCTGTGTTTATATTTTTAAAGTTCGTATTCATTTATATCCTTTATAAAATGCCTTTGCAGTCACTACCACTATAGCATTTGTAACTATTTTGCCCTAGGTGCTTTGGGAACTGAGTGCTGGTGTGTTGGGACGAGCACCTGCTGCAGTCACTGATAGCTTGCCCTCTGTCAAGCAAGAAGAAGCAGCCGAGGTGGTTGAAGACACTGAAGAGTTGGAAGAAATGCAGAGTCGATTGCAAAAACTTAGAAGTTAATAATTTTTAAATGTCTTTAAATAGATTTGTTGTTAATTTTTATTGGTAATTTATAAACGTTCAATTTTATTTAAAATGTTTATCATTATTTTACTTAATAAATAATTTTTCCATGTTGAAAATAATTTGTTCTATTGTAGAAAAATATTTCTCTTGCTCTGTTCTGATTAATATGGTTTTTAATGTCAGAATGTTTGTCATAATTGGAAAGTCAATCCAAAGTACAAAACCAATCAGTAAGAAAGTTTAAGAAAAGTTTAAGTATCAAAAACCATTCAGAAAGTTTAAGGATAGTTCTAAATTTGCTTTACTTGATGTATTCATTTATATAAAAAATTAGATTCTTTAGTTTATGTTATGTTAATGTTCACCTGTTGATAATATGGTCTACCATTTGAAGAGTTAGACAGAAAACAATATAAATCTAAACGATAAAAAATACATAATGGAAATATTAACTTAAAAGCTATGGCCACATTTTATACTTCCTTTAGTAAGAGCTTTGTAAAAGAAACAAGAATATATAAATAATAATAATAATGCACATTTGTTCACTTTGTTTAAAAATAATATTAATAGGTAATTATGAGTACTGTATTTATAACAATCTTAATATCCACATTGTGTACACACTAACTTTATAGTCATATTAAAAAAACAAATATTGCCTTGTAATGAAACCTAATTTATTGGAAATAAATTTTAGAGTTAGATACAGCAAGCTTTTGTAACCTTTTTGTTTTAAAATTAGTTTTCACAATTTTATACAGTTTATGAACTGTGTAATAGGTTTAGTTTAAATTTATTTGATAAATTAAAAAAAAAATTAATACTGTATAGAATTACAATTTACCTGCCTTACATATAAAAGTACAACCAAAATGTAACTGAAAAAATATTTTTGTGTATTGCTGCTAGTATTGTCATATAAATTCTAACTGTACTTATATACTAAAATATAGATTATTTATTTTAATTGTTAATTAATGCAACTTTTTGTGCATAATATGGCTATCATATTGACAGGTATTGTTGCAATTTAATATCTAGTAGTTAATGATAAAATAACTAAGGCCTGAATTTTAGTCATGTTCTTAAACTTTAAGTATTAAAATTTTCTGTAAGGTAGATGTAAAATAAAAAATACATAATTTTTCTAACTTATTTTATTTGTAAATAAAAAAATGTTTGTGAGAGTTGCTAAAATAAATATAAATTATTTTGTTAAATAAATTGCTTACTAATGAAGTTTTTTGTCACACGACCAATGTAATTGTATGTTTCCTCTTTTATTTATGGTAAACATTCGATTATCCGTGGTTGATATCATTCGATTGTCATCGATATTTATTTTAAATAACATTTCACTTTAATTTATAAGTATAAAAAAAGTGTAGGTTGTCACATTTATATTTTTGATAAATTTCAAAACTGCTGCTAATTTGAACAATCAAAAGGAATTCGTTATGAGTAGATGTACAACATTGATGAGTCAGGTCTGTTAAATAAAGATAGTTATATAAAAATACTAAGGATGTGTCATAAGTAAGTTACACTATTTTTTTAAAATCCGTGTGAAAGGCGGAAAACGTTTGGGAGTCGTAGAGAATTTCGTTCTGGGTATAGTGAGAGCACTGTAAAATTCTTATGCACATTCTTTGATCTAGCTGGCAGTCAGGCTCCAGCCACTATGAAGACCCTCAATTACTCTTGCCGCCGACTATGGTGTTTGTAAGGTTATTTGTCTTTTACGTGAAAAAATAAAAATGCTACTGAAATTCATTGTGAGTTGTGTAGTGTTTATGGTGAATATATTATGTCGAGACCAATGGTTTATTTTTGGTGGCAGTCATTCATTGAAAGGAGAACAACATATTACAGGAGGAACAACGAAGTGACCTGTCCTCCACTTCTTGTGTTCTGACTGATGTCCAACGGGTCATTGACACGGACCGGTGCCTTACGCTTAATGAAATTCTTTCTTAACTGTCTCTGAACGTGGAAATAAGTCATGCATGCCCTTCTGAAGACTTCTGGACAGTAGGTAATTTTTGATTGCACAAATTCAGTATAGAACAACTTCAGAGTCGACATGTCTTGTCCCCAATGTCAATGTTTGCAGCACCTGTTCGAATCTGCCACATCCGTACTCAGGCCTACCTCCAACGCTTCAACCTCAGGAAGAGCGCAATATGCCAGAGGTGTCACACTGGAGTGGAGACCTTGCATCATATATTGCTTCTCTGTACAGTACCAAACTAATAGAAAATCTTAAATTAACAATCAGAGGGGCATTTTGCATGGATAAGATCCTGACAAACGGCGATTACTTGGAGCTTTAAGTAAGGAAAGCTTTAAAAATGAATCCAAATATAACAAATACACTTAACTTGCCACAGTCTAAAAAATTCAACTGTCAACTGCCAAAACTTGTATGGAAGTTTTTCTCTAAAGTTTGTAAGTATTTTTATCATATTTTTAATGAGTTTAAAAAAAATTCTTATGCTATATAAGAGTTGTGTGTAGATAGTAATTTTAGTGTCAGTATATTTAATTGTATATTTATTACAATAACCTTTCACTTTCTTTTGGAAATATAATTTGAGAGCACTAAATAACTCAGCAATACGAAGCACTAAATGTTGAGATTATGCAACAGGGCTAAATTTCAGGATTATATTCATCAGTTTTAAATGTTGAGATTATGTGTCATGGCTAAATTTCAGAATTATGCTTCGATGATAACTGCCAGTGTAGTGTATTTATGCTAAATATTGGAACTTTGTGGGAACTTTGGGAGATGTGTCCCATTGTCAACTCAGACTGTAACTGACCTCATGGTTATTATAGGTTAGGGTGAGGATGAGATATTAGGGTAGGAATTTAGGTATATTTTGGAGAGTATTGGGGGTTATAATTTTAAAAGAAGGATGTCTTATTACGGATGCTACCAAGAACACATAAAAGAAAGCACTTACAAACAAAAACACTCAATCATACTTCGTCAAACATCTAATATCCACAAACCATAACTACACAAACATAACATCTGACCTACAAACAGTATAAAAAAAACCAATGATACACAACTGAACAATATAAGATATACAAACATTTCAAACTACACTCTACACACATACTCGACAATCAATTACACTATAACTCACATACACTTTTTGAAATTATAACCCTAATACTCTCCAAAATACACCTACATCCCAACCCTAATATCCTACCTTCTAACCTAATCTATAATAACCACGAGGTCAGTTATGGTCCGAGTTGACAATGGGATACTCCCGAAATGGCTGTCCTCAACAATCATAAAAGTAATAATAAAAATACGCTTGATGCGTGAGTCAAACCAACCTGATTTATTAAAAATTTGGCAACGTTTGGATGACTAAATTCTCGTCCTCATTCGGGCCTACAAGTATAATAGACAGAATTATCATTTACATCATAAAAATTCATAACAAAATTAATATACAATCAAAAACATTACATATGTACATTTAAGTTTTAATACTAATAAATTAACAAAAAAACAACACAAGTAAATGAGATACTTAAATAACACTATAAAAGATGACAGTCCAGGAATAAAAATAATAAACAATTAATTAAAATGTGTCAAAAAAATTCCCAAACACATAACAGTAATATAATCTGTAAAAATAAATCATTACTAGACATCTGGTGCATCAACAACTAGAACCCTCAAGAGTTTTTAAGCTTTATGACTAAAGGATTATAAATACTGGCCAATTTATTAGTGTCCTCCTTAAAATTAATAGAATTTTTTTTGCAGCTTTATATGAAGCATTTCAGACAAAATGTGTCTCTTCCAATTACTTTCCATGTCCAAAATCCTAGGATTTTGTAAATTAAATGGATGATTATGTTCATTGATGTGATTGTAAAACACCGAGGGGAGAGGAAGATCTTCTTTTATTCTGTTTTAAAAGACGAACATGCAATTCACGTTTAGTTCCCCCAACTTAGGAAGCATCACAATCATTACAATTAACCCTATATACAACATTATTCCTATTCAAAATATCAATCTTATCCTTACCTCTTCTAACAATACCAGACAAATTATTAGAAATAAACGGAACGCTGATAACATTAAATCTTCTTAGCTTTTTAGAAACCTTCTCAAAGAAACCCTTCACATAAAGAAGCCTAACATAGGTGTTAACCTCATCCCCTATATATCCGGCACTGTCGAAATATGGAAAAGAGTAAAGTTTTGAAAATATTCTTTTATTAATATGAAATTTAATAAATCGATAAAGATAACCACTAAGCAATAAACATATAACATTAATATAAGCTGTAAAAATAAATCATTACTAGACATCTGATGCATCAACACCTAGAACCCTCAAGAGTTTTTAAGCTTTATGACTAAAGGATTATAAATACTGGCTAATTTATTAGTGTCCTCCTCAACATTAATAGAATTTTTGCATCTTTATATGTAGCATTTCAGACAAAATTCATCTCCAACTACTTAAATCATTTAATAAATCAATTTAATAATTACTAAACCAATTTACAAAGTTATGTTTCTTTGACTCATGCAACAACAAAATTTTTATTTAAAAACATTTTGTGAGTATACAGCTCATAATGCAAGAATGGGTTTGATGATATCCGTACCATGCTTGACAGTTTAGGGAATTTCGAATATCCTGACATCGGCTCAAGCTTTTTCCAATATATTTTTAGTATTTATGGACAATAATTTAGTAATTTTATGAAATCTTATATTAATTTTCAACATAAGTGTGTCAAATCAACATCTAAACGAATTTTTCTGGTTGAATGAATGGTGTAGAAAAGGTTTTTTCTGGTTGTAGAAGAAATGATGTTTTTCCTAGACATCTCAGTAAATAAGGACCCTCTTCCAACTTTACCATCCAAGACTCACACAATATTAAAGAAATGGAATTGTATTGGCTATTTTGAGCCTCCTTTACACCCACATTCTATCACACAATCTGATACTTGTTTACCTGAAATTTATGGTTTACCCAAAGTTCATTAATCTGGGGTTACTCTTAGACCTACTGTTCTTTATGTTGATTCTCCCATGTATTTTCTGGCAAAAACTATATGTAATATTTGTGAAGATAGTGTTCCTAAACATAAGACATGTATAAGAAATAGTTTAAATATGCTTGAGCCTATTTGTTCCAGATGATCACATAATCATTAGCATTGATGTTGTTTCACTTTTTACTATTGTTAGTACGAAGTTAGTATGTATATATTTGTTGATTCCATCTTCACGTGAGCTACTAGTTTTTACTAAACACTTGTAAATTTTTACAAACTTGCCTATAGTAGTACTTACTTATATTTATTGAGGACGGCCGTTTCGGGAGATGTGTCCCATTGTCAACTGAAACGGCCGTCCTCAACAAATATAAGTAAGTGCTACTATAGGCAAGTTTGTAAAAATTTACAAGTGTTTAGTACTAAGTTAGAATTAAAAGCTATTGAAAAAAAGTATAACATTAGATGTAAATGCTGTTATATGCATCTTTCTGATTTACTAAAAGCTGTGAAATTCCTAATGGAAAACACATTTTTTCAATTTCATAATAAATTTTATAAGCAACTTTATGGCATCCCTATGGTAGTCCAGTATCCCCAAAAGTTGCTAATATTATTCTAGACGATCTTGAGCAGGTTTGTTTGGCTAATTAAGATTTAGACCAATTTATTTTGGGCGTTATGTAGACAATGTATATACTATTGTTCCTAGCGCTAAGTTACAGGAATTAGTTGATGAATTTAATAGTTATGATGAAAGACTTCAGTTTACTTATGAAATTGAAAGTGAAAATAAACTTAATTTTTTGGAACTGCGGATTCTTAAATGTGATGGTAAAATCATCACAGACTGGTATAATAAACCTACTTTTTCGGCCAGATTGCTTAATTTCAACTCCGATCATCTGATGTTACAGAAATGTAGAATGGTATACTCTTGTTGATAAAGTCCTTGATTTATCACATCCTTTCTTTCATCATAGAAATTTGAAACTTGTACAAGAATATTTATTGCTGAGTGGTTATCCTTATCAATTTATTAAATTTCATATTAATAAAAGAATATTTTCAAAACTTTACTCTTTTCTGTATTTCAACAGTGCAGGAGATAAAGCAGAATAGTTTAACACCTATGTTAGGCTACCTTATGTGAATTGTCTCTTTGAGAAGGTTTCTAAAAAGCTAAGAAGATTTATTGTTATCAGCATTCCATTTATTTCAAATAATAATTTGTCTGGTATTGTTAGAAGAGGTAAGGATAGGGCTGATATTTTGAATAGGAATAATGTTGTATATAGGGTCAATTGTAATGATTGTGATGCTGCCTATGTTGGGGAAACTAAAAGTGAATTGCATGTTCGTCTTTTAAAACAGAAAAAAGAGTAAAAAAGAAGATCTTCATCTCCCCTCGGTGTTTTACAATCACATCAATGAACATAATCAATTGTTTAGTTTTAAAAACCCTACGATTTTGAATACGGAAAGTAATTGGAGGAGACTAATTTTGTCTGAAATGCTCCATTTAAAGATGCCAAAAATTCTATTAATTTTAAGGAGGACACTAATAAATTGGCCAGTATTTATAATCCTTTAGTCATAAAGCTTTATACTCTTGAGGGTTCTAGTTGTTGATGCACCAGATGTTTAGTAATGATTTGTTTTTACAGGTTGTATTACTGTTATACGTTTGGGAATTTTTTGACACATTTCAATTAATTGTTTATAGTTTTTATACTCATGGACTATCACAATTTATAGTATTTTTCAATTATTTAATTTATTTGTATTATTGTTTTGTTAATTTATTAATTATAATAACTTGAATGTGCCTGTAATGTTTTTAATTTTTGATTAACTTAGTTGTGATTTTGTATGACGTAGATGTTAATTCTGCCTATTATACTTGTAGGCCTGAATGAGGACGAGAATTTAGTCATCGAAACGTTGCCAAATTTTTAATAAATCAGGTTTGTTTGACTCACGCATCAACCGAGTTTTTATTTAACAAAATTTTGTGAGTGTACACACCTCATCAATCATAAAAGTAATACTATAGGGAAGTGTAAATGATGAAATACTCTTGGACGCACTGCCAATCGTGGACGGAGGCATGTGCCCGTAATGTTACCTTTTCTTAAAAATATTGTATGAAGATATATATATATATATATATATATATATATATATATATATATATATATATATATATATATATATATATATATATGCTGATACGTATTCCTTCACGGATGGAAAAATATGATGAATTGTTACTATCTGGAGTACATCCGTTCATTCTGCAGTCCATAAATTCGCAGTTCCGACGTTTCGCTAGAATCTCATCCAGCATTGACGAGGTGAACCCAACAACAGTAGAAGAGCGAGTCAACTGTTGTTGGGTTCACCTCGTCAATGCTGGATGAGATTCTAGCGAAACGTCAGAACTGCGAATTTATGGACTGCAGAATGAACGGATGTACTCCAGATAGTAACAATTCATCATATATATATATATATATATATATATATATATATATATATATATATATATATATATATATAAATAACGATGCGTACGGACCTCTCCATATATATATATATATATATATATATATATATTTATAAGATTAAATTATATACACTAATACAGGAATATTTAATTTATTGAAAAATAAACTCAAAGCTTTTCGTTGGTTTACATTACCAACATCCTCAGGAGTTACAATACTAAGAATGATAAAAGAACTGTCTAACAAACATCAAACAAATTAATAGATGAACAAATTCAAATACGTTCTAAATACCATACTATGTTCAATGTATATAATGTTGTGGCAGCAGTGGAATAGGTTTGGCAATATTGTAATAGATTTGGCAACTGTGTATTGCTTTATCTAGTAGCTTCATGTTTGTTAGACAGTTCTTTTATCATTCTTAGTATTGTAACTCCTGAGGATGTTGGTAATGTAAACCAACGAAAAGCTTTGAGTTTATTATTCAATTAATTAAATATTCCTGTATTAGTGTATATTATTTAATCTTAAAAATATTCTAACAGGAAAACACATTTAATATTATATATATATATATATATATATATATATATATATATATACATATATTACGAACGATGCGTACGGACCTCTCCAATTTTGCATTTATACCCCATTAGCTATTAATCGCCCTCATTCAGTACCTTTTCTACAGTTCCTCAGAGTTCAAATAAAATTTATATAATTATATTATAGACATAATAGAAGTAGCAGAACTTCTAAAACTTAATAAGATGGAGTCACATATCCCCGATACCATAATCGAAGGCTTATCCTCTAAGGTGAGAAACTGTTTGCACCTTGAAATTAAACCGGGTAATTTTGAGGAACTCTAGGGAGTGTCAGTGTGACCAACACCAAATATAACGACTCCTTTAGAAACCAAAAACTCTTTGTCACCTAGAGGGAATAGGTCGGAACCCCAGTTCCTTTCGGTACCCGGCGTCTGCGAGGATCTAGTTCATAGAACCTTACGTAATCAAGGTAATGATCATCCTCTACATTATAAAAATGAGTCACTCGCCCAAACCGGCCAAAAATTACATAAAGCTAAAACATTCACCCGAACCCCAGACAAATGTTATCCCAAGAGTCGAGTCTTCCGTTCCAGTCTGTGTAACTCGAAAGAAACTCTGACACTACGTCTGACATTGCAAAGGTTTCAAGAGTAAACGATTTATACCTCATGAAAATTCCTACAGGCTATTTACCAAAGGACCTTCCTTCGTGTAGGGTCCATCGGTTGTAGGAGTCAAACAAACCTTTGAAGTAGGGAAATTAGAGGTGTATCTTCGTGGCTTAATGAGAGTCTGACGTTGCTCCAAGTGTCTCTAGCGGGCTTCGAAACACCCACCCTTTTGGATTCGGGTTCCGTATGGAGCATCATGTCCACCGGTCTGTTAGGGGAAATTAGAGGTGTATCTTCGTGGCTTAATGAGAGGCTGACGTTGCTCCAAGTGTCTCTAGCGGGCTTCGAAACACCCACCCTTTTGGATTCGGTTCCGTATGGAGCATCATGTCCACCGGTCTGTTAGGGGAAATTAGAGGTGTATCTTCGTGGCTTAATGAGAGGCTGACGTTGCTCCAAGTGTCTCTAGCGGGCTTCGAAACACCCACCCTCTTGGATTCGGGTTCCGTATGGAGCATCATGTCCACCGGTCTGTTAGGGGAAATTAGAGGTGTATCTTCGTGGCTTAATGAGAGGCTGACGTTGCTCCAAGTGTCTCTAGCGGGCTTCGAAACACCCACCATTTTGGATTCGAGTTCCGTATGGAGCATCATGTCCTCCGGTCTGTTAGGGGAAATTAGCTCGAGAAAGGAGGGTCATATTGCGGATATTATCCTGGCAAATTGTGATACAGCCTCGAGACAACCCTTACAAATCACAAGCGAAGTCTTATGTCGTGTTAAGATCGACAGATTTACCTGGTAATTCAAAATTCTAGTGGCTCCCCAGTTGTCCTGAAATCTCATCTTGAGAGCTGACTGTATTGATAAGATCCGCTTGACCATCTACGTCACATACGAGATAGTTTCCTTTAGTTTCTGCCCTAACAATATAATATCACTCGTGTCACACCCAAACCTAAATTCCACCAATCATTGTAAGACCCTTCGGAATTATCCTATTTGAGGTATCTCGACTCTGGACCACGTGAGCAGATCTCGAGTCTGCTCGAGACGTGTTGACCAAATGGCTACGTCTTACTAAATTAATAGAGTACAACATAGAACTCGAGGATAACGTACCCATTAACTCCGAGCCATATCGGTTGGCACTTCCCAAAATGACTATTCTTAAGGAGTATGTCCAGGATCTTCTGAGTAAAGGTATTATAGAATCTAGTAAGTCCTCTTACTCACCGCCCGCCTTTCTTGTGGAACACAAAGAAAAAACCCCTTATGGTCATTGTACAGAAAATTAAGTCAAGACATTGTAATTGAAGCTGTTCCCCTACCAAGCCTACACCACAGTTTCAATTGGTTTACAGGTCCCAAATACTTCTTCGTTTTCAATTTAAATTCTGCATATCACCAAATCCCACTTACTCCGAAGTATTTACAGATAGGTAAACGTACTAATTTTAATAAAAAAACGCACAAAAAATAAATTATTTATGGTTCCGTTTCTGCATTGAAATTTCTGCAAATCTGATGTTTTGTGTTAAAAATATTTTTGGGGATTATCGTTTTGACCTGCCTTGGTTCAGGGCTCTTCTCGTGTGCCGGTGACAGTAGTACCCCTTCAAAAAGTTTGTGTGTAGTCGGTTGAGAGTTGAAATGATCCAGAGTAACCGACTACATTTAAGTCGCAGGACACACATAGATTCTGGCCATTCTGCCGGAACTTCTTGAAGTGGTAAGACGTATTCATTTGGCGCTACGCTCATATTGTGATTTTAAGAGAAAAAGTTATAATTTCGAGTTAATTTTCAATATATGTTGTTGTTATAGCGTGTTCTCACGATTAGAAGTAAAAATTGGATACATTTTTAGTTGTTCAGAGAATTTTTTAAGAAAAAACATTTCGAATTATTTTAGGTTATTAGTGCAATAGTTGATTCCAGTAAATTGTGTGTTAAGTGTATTTGGTTTGGAGAATTGAGCAGTAAGTACTTGTATTTTATCATTGAAATATTATTGTTTAAGGATTATGTAGTTATCTAAGTAATTATATTAAGTTTCAGAAGTTAAATAAAACAGAAACAGTTTTTTTATATAATTATTGGATTTACATTGAAGAAATGAATTTTTTGAATTAATTGTTTTTGTTTTCTTATGGTTTCTGTGGATTTTGTTATTGAGGAACTTGTCTTTTGAATAAAATATAATATTTTCTAATATAAGCAATAGTTTTGACAATTTAGTTACATTATTTAACGAATTAGAGTGTTTTTTTAAGTTTTAATGTAAAAGTCAGATAAGGGGCTAGTTAGGCAACCAGCACAGGTCACAAACCTGTCTGAACTGGTCCGCGCTGTATTTAGCATTGGGCGGTATTGATATAATTAATTAGAAGAATTTGTTTTGTTTTTAGGACGTATTGAGGACCGTATATTATTTGCTGTTAGTAAAATAATAATAATTATTATTAACATAATTATTATTGTAGTATTGGAATAATAGTTGTAATTGTACTTAACCTTAAAGATGACTTATGTCTAAATTTTGTCACAGATTATGTATCGTCAATTTACCTACTTCAATTTCTTTTTTGTATTTGCCAAAATAATTTTTTTCAATTATTATGTTAAACATGGTAATATCCCATACTTCTTTAACGCTTGGAGAAAAATATTATAGTAGCTAGAAATCCTACTATTAGAAAGAAAAATAATAATTACGATGACTACGTTTTAGTGGAACAGGGAAACACAAATGTTTAAAAATGTCATCCTAAAATAACGTTAAATACATGCTATTTACAAAAACACAGAATGTGTTGTAGAATAAGTTTTTAATAAAATTAAAGTTTTTTCACAAAAATATGTATAGAGAACACAATCATAAAAAAAGTCACACGATAACTTATGTATCGTAAAAATGAAGATGTGAGCTCTATGAATTTTAGCGGCGAAACTGCGCATCTCAGATCGGCAGAAGTAGGTACGAAAGTACTGAGAAGATGGATGCGCGCGAACCGCTTATTTTTCAGATACAGAAATATTTGAAATAGAGCGTCGTCATTTTGACGACGTATAAATGATCTAGGGTTAATATTCATGTTTGAAATTTAAATTGATTGAAGAATTTGTTAATATTTTGAATATTGTGTGTATGCGAGTGTGTGTGGTAAGGCCTGAGTTGCTGGTGAACATAGTAGCAAGTAGAGGGGCAATAGCTAGTGCATCCAACTAGGGTTTCTTAGGATTGTTAGTGTTTGGGAATGAGTGATAAAGGGAAAGAGTTCCGGGGGTCTGGGAAAGTGGAGGTGTCTGCACCTAAAGTGTGTGGGAAGAAAAACGGGATGGATAGAGCTGAAAATAGTGCTTCGGAGGGCTCTCCAGGGGCAGAGGATTGTACTGGGATAGTCAGATATAGGCCTAAGGGTTGGGTGAGATAGATTTGAGGGCTATGTGATGTATTGATGGTAATGTGAGGTCGAATTTCTCTAGGAAGAAACATGCGAAATACTTTAATAAGAGGTTGGAAGAGGTTAAGGGGATTGGGAAAGCGATGATAGGAAAGGAGGGCTGGATATGTTGGGAATTTTACTTCAGAAGGCGATACAGAAGAAATGAGTTGGGGCGAAGATTTTGAAATTAAAATGTTGGGATCTCTAGGTATGATTAATGAGGGGGTACGGGATAAGAATAAGAAGGTCATGGTGGAAGTAAAGAGATTAGAGACAGGCAGGGTTGAAGCTGTGGAGCTTAGGCTAAAGGATATGGGGAGGATTGAAAAAGGATTGGAGGATAGAATAGGTAAGTTAGAAAGGAAAATGGAGTAGGGTTTGAGGAAGATAAGGGAGGAAGGGGGACTGGAAGAGGCTTGCAAAAAAAACTTGTTTGGAGTTACAAAGGGGGATATGTGAGAGTATGGTTACAATGAAGGAGCAAATTAAACAAACTGAGGAAACAATAAAGTCAGTTAAAAACAGAGTAAGCGGGGAAGAAGTGATCAGAGGGGTTGAAGAGCAATAAGAGTAGGTTTGGAGGAAAAATTGGTTAGTGGGCAGTCAGTGGATTTGGGAGAGTTAAAAGAAGTAGTTCATTTAATGAAGGGAGGACAGGGGATCGCATTAGGCGAGGAGTTATTGGAAGTGGATGGGGATGATAAGGGGACGTGGGCGGTCGTGATGAAGAGAAAAATGAGGGACCAAGGGTTGTGATACAGGTTCCAAAAAATGTAAAGAGAGGGGAAGCGAACGGGTTAGTGGAGGAATGTTTAAACCTAAAAGGGGATATTAGGGTTAGGAGTATAAGATGTCAGGGGAAGGATCTAGTTGTAGAGAATCGTGGGAACGAGGATATGATAAAATTAAAGGAGAAAACAAGCTTTGAGGAGAAGGGTTTAAAGGTCAATGGGGATCCGAGATTGTTCGATCCACGGTTGATTTTATATGATATAGATAAAAGAATAGGTAAGCAGGAGTAACTAGAGGTAATAAAATAGAGGAATGCAGAAGTACTAGTAGGAAAAGAGAAAAAGGAGCTGGAGAAAAGTGTAAGGGGTTTTGTACGGCATGAAAGGGAAAGGGATCATGAAGTTAATTGGGTGTTGAGGGTCTCAGGGAATTTGTTAAATAGGATTATGTGTTTGGGAAGAGTGTATGTAGGGTTAAGAGCTTGCAGAGTCAAGGAATATGAGGGGGCTTTCAGATGTTGTAAGTTCCAGGGTTTGGGCCATGTGTAAAAAAATAGTAGGGGGATGTAGCATGTGCAAGATGTGGAGAGGATGGCCATCATGTTAGCGGATGTAAGATGAAGAAGGTTGGATGTGACAATTGTAGGAAAATGGAGTATAATAAAGAGGGACATTCTGCTGGGTGGGCTGAGTGTTGGGGGGACAAGGATGATGAGGAGTAGGGCCTCAGTATTTATTAGTTATGATTAGGGTGATATACGCCAATATAGACAGATCGAGAGCAGTGACGGCTGAGTTAAGGGAAATTATGGCAAAAAAGGTGGTGGATATCCTGGCCGTACAGGAGCCTTATACCTTGAGGGGATGTGTAGAAGGATTATGAATGGGCGTGAGAGTGTTTGCGGCGAGGGGTTGGGATACATGGTAGGCGGCTGTAGTGGTGACCAACAGCATTATTGGGACAATGTGCGGACTATACTGATCAATAGTTATTGTGTGGTTGTGGAAGTGATGTTGGAGGATGGGTTAAAGATGTAACTATATTGCTTCTATCTACTGTAAGTACAGTCAAAGCATTGTAGAGTATGTGAGAAGGATCCATCGGATAAGGAATGCGCTGAAAGAAGAGTATGTGTTAGTGTGTATGGCTGCAAATGCTAGGTCAAAATTGTGGGGAGCAAAAGAAACGAAAGAAATGGAGAGGATGCTAGAGGATGAGATATGGAAGGGAGATGGAGGGTATTAAATAAGGGTGAGTATGGATCAACATATGAGAGAATGGATCAGAGAAGCTATATAGATGTGAGTATGGAGTTTGGTGGCCAGAGTTTTCGGTTTAGTGGGTGGGTAATAGAAGTTGAATAGCTGACGGGATCACAGAAAGCTGTATGTATGGATATGGAGTGTGGAAGAAGGAATGAACGGTGAAGAGAGTAATGGATATAGGTAGGCTTGTGTTAAAAAAAAGTGTTAAAAAGGGTTGATTGGCGTGTGTGTGAACAATTTGGAAAGGTTATGTAGGGAGAAATTTAGTGTGACTAATAGGTGGAAACAGGATGTTGCTACTTTAAGTGAATGTTTATGGGATGCGGTAAAAGTGGCTATACCAAGGAGAGAGGTGAGAAAGACTAACGGGAATGAATTGTGTGACGAGAAATTGGAGTTGTTGAAAAGTGAAGTGGGTAAATTGAGAACGGAAAGAGAAGCGAAAGTAGCGTTAAGAGAGGTTGCAGTAGCAAGGTATAGGGTGAGGTAAGAGAATATGGGTATAATACCAGAGTGAAGAAAAGAGAGTTTGGATAGACTTGTGGAGGACCAATAAAATTTTATTAAAGTTCAGTTTAAATTACAATAGTTTGTTTCATACTTATATTTAATTTAATTAAATTTAAAAACATAATAATGAGTGATTTGGATGACGCTGCAAAGGCTGCTGCAATAATCGATGCAGTTGCTGGAAGTCAGCGACATCGTAGTCATCGCCGCCATAGAAGGTTTTAGGATAGGTTCATTATTGTAAGAGGCAGAAATAAAGTATAGATGAATAAGTGAAGGAATTCGTGCTTTAAGATGTTGACGAGTTGAACTTGGAATTCAAATGTGAAATAAGATTTCCAAACCTATTTGTCTTCACTAGGGACAAGAGTAAAACTACATCAGGAATGCGACACTACAAACTCGAGCTGAGATTATAGTTATGTAGTACAAGAAATTCATGAGTGTTCCGCTATATCTAGCTTGAATCTACCTATTATCTGGAAAACGTAGGTATTTGTCTTCCCTCCAGATGAGAGAAGGACTATTTTAAGAACGCTCCCCACTCAAGCAGTTATTCTATTTATGTAGTACAAGAAACTCATAGGGCTTTATCTTAGACCTAGCTTGAACAAACCTGTTATCTGAAGAAGGTAGGAAATTGTCTTCACTACCGATGAGAAGAGGACTACATTAGGAACGCGACATTCCCCACTCAAGCAGTTTTTCTATTTATCAAGTACAAAAAACTCATTAGGCTTTATCTTAGACCTATCTTGAATCCACCTATTATCTGAAGAAAGTGGGAAATTGTCTTCACTCCAGACGAGAGAAGGACTACTTTAGGAACGCGACGCTCCCCACTCGAGCAATTATTCTATATATGTAGTACAAAAACTCATTAGGCTTTATCTTAGACTTAGCTTGACTCCACCTATTATCTGAAGAAATTAGGAAATTGTCTTCACTCCAGACGAGAGAAGGACTATTTTGGAACGCGACGCTCCCCTCTCAAGCAATTATTCTATATATGTAGTACAAAAGCTCGTTAGGTTTTATCTTAAAACCTAGCTTGAATCCACCTATTATCTGAAGAAGGTTTGGAAATTGTCTTTACTCCCGACGAGTGAAGGACTACTTCAGGAACGCGACATACCCCACTCGAGCAATTATTCTATGTATGAAGTACAAAAAACTCAATAGGCTTTATCTTAGACCTAGCTTGAATCCACCTATTTCTGAAGAAGGTAGGCAAGTGTCTTCACTCCAGACGAGAGAAGGACTACTTTAGGGACGCGACATTCCCTACTCAAGCAGTTTTTCTATTTATGAACTACACAAAACTCAAAAGGCTTTATCTTGGATCTAGCTTGAATCCACCTATTACCTTGAAAAAGTATATTTGTCATCCCTCCAGACGAGAGAAAGACTATTTTAGGAACGCTCCCCACACAAGCAGTTTTTCTATTTATGTAGTATAAGAAACGTATAAGGCTTTATTTTAGAACTAGTTTGAATCCAACTGTTATTAGGAAAAGGTAGGAAATTGTCGTCACTCCAGACGAGAGAAGGACTATTTTAGGAACGCGACATTCCCCACTCGAGCATTTATTTAGTTTATGAAGTACAAATAATTCATAAGGCTTTATATTTAACCAAGCTTGTATCCACCTATTATGACGAAATGGTAGGCTATTGTCTTCACTCCCGACGGGTGAAGGACTACTTTACGAAGGCGACATTCCCCACTCGAGCAATTATTCTAATTATGTAGTACAAAAAACTCATTAGGCTTTATCTTAGACCTAGCTTGGATCTACCTATTATCTGAAGAAGGGAGGAAATTGTCTTCACTCCAGAAAAGAGAAGGACTACTTTAACAACGCGATACTCCTCACTCGAGCAATTATTTAATTTATGAAGTACACAAAATTCATAAGGCTTTATGTTTGACCAAGCTTGTATCCACCTATTATGATGAAAAGGTAGGCAATTGTCTTTACTCCCAACGAGAGAAGGACTAGTTTAGAAATGCGACACTCCCCACTCGATTAATTATTCTATTTATGTAGTACCAAAAACTCATTATTCTTTATCCTAGACTTAGCTTGAATCCACCTATTATCTGAAGAAAGTAGGAAATTGTCTTCACTCCAGACGAGAGAAGGACTACTTTAGGAACGCGACATTATCCACTCAAGCAGTTTTTCTATTTATGAAGTACACAAAACTCATAGGGCTTTATCTTGGACCTAGCTTGAATCCACCTATTACCTTGAAAAAGTATGCATTTGTCTTCCCTCCAGACGAGAGAAGGACTATTTTAGGTACGCTCCCCACTCAAGCAGTTTTTCTATTTATGTAGTATAAGAAACCTTTAGGGCTTTATCTTAGACCTAGCTTGAATCCACCTATTATCTGAAGATGGTAGGAAATTGTCTTTACTCCAGACAAGAGGATGAGTACTTTAGGAACTCGAAATTCCCCACTCTAGCAGCTAATCTATTAATGAAGTACAAAAAACTCATAAGGCTTTACCTTAGACCAAGCTTGAATCCACCTGTTATCAGAGAAAGGTAGGCAATAGTTTTCACTTCAGACGAGAGAAGGACTACTTTAACAACGCGATAATCCTCACTCGAGCAATTATTTAATTTATGAAGTACACAAATCTCAAAAGGCTTTATGTTTGACCAAGCCTGTATCCTCCTATTATGACGAAATGGTAGGCAATTGTTTTCACTCCCGACGAGTGAAGGACTATTTTGGAACGCGACACTCCCCTCTCAAGCAATTATTCTATATATGTAGTACGAAAGCTCATTAGGTTTTATCTTAAAACCTAGCTTGAATCCAAATATTTCTGAAGAAGGTAGGCAAGTGTCTTTACTCCAGACGAGAGAAGGACTATTTTAGGAAAGCGACCCTCCCCACTCGAGCAATTATTCTAATTATGTAGTACACAAAACTCATTAGGCTTTATCTTAGACCTAGCTTGAATCCACCAATTATCTGAAGAAAGTAGGAAATTGTCTTCACTCCAGACGAGAGAAGAACTATTTTAGGAAAGCGACCCTCCCCACTCGAGCAATTATTCTAATTATGTAGTACACAAAACTCATTAGGCTTTATCTTAGACCTAGCTTGAATCCACCAATTATCTGAAGAAAGTAGGAAATTGTCTTCACTCCAGACGAGAGAAGAACTATTTTAGGAAAGCGACCCTCCCCACTCGAGCAATTATTCTAATTATGTAGTACACAAAACTCATTAGGCTTTATCTTAGACCTAGCTTGAATCCACCAATTATCTGAAGAAAGTAGGAAATTGTCTTCACTCCAGACGAGAGAAGAACTATTTTAGGAAAGCGACCCTCCCCACTCGAGCAATTATTCTAATTATGTAGTACACAAAACTCATTAGGCTTTATCTTAGACCTAGCTTGAATCTACCTATTATCTGAAGAAAGTAGGCAATTGTCTTCACTCCAGACGAAAGAAGGACTACTTTAGGAACGCGACATTATCCACTCAAGCAGTTTTCAAAAATATTTAGTATAAGAAACTCATAAGGCTTTATTTTAGAACTAGTTTGAATCCAACTGTTATCACAAAAAGGTAGGCAATAGTCTACATTCCAGACGAGAGAAGGACTAAATTAACAACGCGATACTCCCTACTCGAGCAATTATTTAATTTATGAAGTACACAAAACTCAAAAGGTTCTATTTTTGACCACGTTTGAATCCACCTGTTATCAGAAAAAGGTAGGCAATTGTTTTCACTCCCGACGAGTGAAGGACTACTTTAGGAACTTGAAACTCCCCACTCAAGCAGCTAATCTATTAATGAAGTACAAGAAACTCATAAGGCTTTATCTTAGACCAAGCTTGAATCCACCTATTATCTGAAGAATGTAGGAAATTGTCTTCACTCCAGAAAAGAGAAGGACTAGTTTAGAAATGCGACACTCCCCACTCTATTAATTATTCTATTTATGTAGTCCCAAAAACTCATAAGGCTTTATCTTAGACCAAGCTTGAATTCACCTATTATCTGAAGAATGTAGGAAATTGTTTTCACTCCAGAAGAGAGAAGGACTAGTTTAGAAATGCGACACTCCCCACTCTATTAATTATTCTATTTATGTAGTCCCAAAAACTCATAAGGCTTTATCTTAGACCAAGCTTGAATTCACCTATTATCTGAAGAATGTAGGAAATTGTTTTCACTCCAGAAGAGAGAAGGACTAGTTTAGAAATGCGACACTCCCCACTCTATTAATTATTCTATTTATGTAGTCCCAAAAACTCATAAGGCTTTATCTTAGACCAAGCTTGAATTCACCTATTATCTGAAGAATGTAGGAAATTGTTTTCACTCCAGAAGAGAGAAGGACTAGTTTAGAAATGCGACACTCCCCACTCTATTAATTATTCTATTTATGTAGTCCCAAAAACTCATTAGGCTTTATCTCAGACTTAGCTTGAATCCACCTATTATCTGAAGAAAGTAGGAAATTGTCATCACTCCAGACGAGAGAAAGACTATTTTGGAACGCGACACTCCCCTCTCAAGCAATTATTCTATATATGTAGTACGAAAGCTCATTAGGTTCTATCTTAAAACCTAGCTTGAATCCAAATATTTCTGAAGTAGGTAGGCAAGTGTCTTTACTCCAGACGAGAGAAGGACTATTTTAGGAACGCGACATTCCCTACTCAAGCAGTTTTTCTATTTATGAACTACACAAAACTCATAAGGCTTTATCTAGGACCTAGCTCGATTCCACCTATTACCTTGAAAAACTATATTGGTCATCCCTCCAGACGAGAGAAAGAATATTTTAGGAACGCTCCCCACTCAAGCAGTTTTTCTTTTTATGTAGTATAAGAAACTCATAAGGCTTTAATTTAGAACTAGTTTGAATCCAACTGTTATTAGGAAAAGGTAGGAAATTGTCGTCCCTCCAGACGAGAGAAGGACTATTTTAGGAACGCGACATTCCCCACTCGAGCAGCTAATCTATTAATGAAGTACAAAAAACTCATAAGGCTTTACCTTAGACCAAGCTTGAATCAACCTGTTATCAGAGAAAGGTAGGCAATAGTTTTCACTTCAGACGAGAGAAGGACTACTTTAACAACGCGATAATCCTCTCTCGAGCAATTATTTAATTTATGAAGTACAACAAATTCATAAGGCTTTATGTTTGACCAAGCTTGTAATCTACCTATTACGACGAAAAGGTAGGCAATTGTCTTCACTCCCGACGAGAGAAGGACTATTTTAGGAACGCGACACTCCCCACTCGAGCAGTTATTCTATTTATGTAGTACACAAAACTCATTAGGCTTTATCTTAGACCTAGTATGGATCTACCTATTATCTGAAGAAGGGAGGAAATTGTCTTCACTCCAGAAAAGAGAAGGACTACTTTAACAACGCGATACTCCCCACTCGAGCAATTATTTAATTTATGAAGTACACAAAATTCATAAGGCTTTATGTTTGACCAAGCTTGTATCCACCTATTATGATGAAAAGGTAGGCAATTGTCTTCACTCCCGACGAGAGAAGGACTACTTTAGGAACGCGACACTCCCCACTCGAGCAGTTATTCTATTTATGTAGTACACAAAACTCATTAGGCTTTATCTTAGACCTAGCTTGGATCTACCTATTATCTGAAGAAGGGAGGAAATTGTCTTCACTCCAGAAAAGAGAAGGACTACTTTAGGACCGCGACATTATCCACTCAAGCAGTTTTTCTATTTATGAAGTACGCAAAACTCATAGGGCTTTATCTTGGACCTAGCTTGAGTCTACCTATTACCTTGAAAAAGTATGCATTTGTCTTCCCTCCAGACGAGAGAAAGAATATTTTAGGAACGCTCCCCACACAAGCAGTTTTTCTATTTATGTAGTATAAGAAACCTTTAGGGCTTTATTTTAGAACTAGTTTGAATCCAACTGTTATTAGGAAAAGGTAGGAAATTGTCGTCACTCCAGACGAGAGAAGGACTATTTTAGGAACGCGACATTCCCCACTCGAGCAGCTAATCTATTATTGAAGTACAAAAAACTCATAAGGCTTTACCTTAGACCAAGCTTGAATCAACCTGTTATCAGGGAAAGGTAGGCAATAGTTTTCACTTCAGACGAGAGAAGGACTACTTTAACAACGCGATAATCCTCACTCGAGCAATTATTTAATTTATGAAGTACAAAAAATTCATAAGGCTTTATGTTTGACCAAGCTTGTAATCTACCTATTACGACGAAAAGGTAGGCAATTGTCTTCACTCCCGACGAGAGAAGGACTACTTTAGGAACGCGACACTCCCCACTCGAGCAATTATTCTATTTTTGTAGTACACAAAACTCATTAGGCTTTATCTTAGACCTAGCTTGAATACACCTGTTATCTGAAGAAGGTAGGAAATTGTCTTCACTCCCGACGAGAGAAGGACTACTTTAGAAATGCCACACTCCCCTCTCCAGCAATTATTCTATATGTGTAATACAAAAACTCATTAGGCTTTATCTTAAAACCTAGCTTGAATCCACCTATTATCTGAAGAAGGTAGGAAATTGTCTTCACTCCAGACGAGAGAAGGACTACTTTAGGAACGCGACACTCCCCACTCGAGCAATTATTCTATTTATGTAGTACACAAAACTCATTAGGCTTTATCTTAGACCTAGCTTGAATCCACCTATTATCTGAAGAAAGTAGGAAATTGTCTTCACTCCAGACGAGGGAAGAACTATTTTAGGAAAGCTACACTCCCCACTCGAGCAATTATTCTATTTTTGTAGTACACAAAACTCATTAGGCTTTATCTTAGACCTAGCTTGAATCCACCTATTATCTGAAGAAAGTAGGAAATTGTCTTCACTCCAGACGAGGGAAGAACTATTTTAGGAAAGCTACACTCCCCACTCGAGCAATTATTCTATTTTTGTAGTACACAAAACTCATTAGGCTTTATCTTAGACCTAGCTTGAATCCACCTATTATCTGAAGAAAGTAGGAAATTGTCTTCACTCCAGACGAGGGAAGAACTATTTTAGGAAAGCTACACTCCCCACTCGAGCAATTATTTTATTTATGTAGTACACAAAACTCATTAGGCTTTATCTTAGACCTAGCTTGAATCCACCTATTATCTGAAGAAAGTAGGAAATTGTCTTCACTCCAGACGAGGGAAGAACTATTTTAGGAAAGCGACACTCCCCACTCGAGCAATTATTTTATTTATGTAGTACACAAAACTAATTAGGCTTTATCTTAGACCTAGCTTGAATCCACCTATTATCTGAAGAAGGTAGGAAATTGTCTTCACTCCAGAAGAGAGAAGGACTACATTAGGTACGCGACACTCATCACTCGGGCAATTATTCTATTTATGAAGTACAATAAACTCATTAGGCTTTATCTTTAACCTAGCTTGGATCCACCTATTATCTGAAGAAAGTAGGACATTGTCTTCACTCCCGATGAGAGGAGGACTACTTTAGGAACGCCGCACTCCCAACTAGAGCAATTATTCTATTTATGAAGTACAAAAAACTCATAAAGCTTTATCTTAGACCTAGCTTGAATCCACCTATTATCTGAAGAAGGTAGGGCATTGTCTTCACTCCCGATGAGAGGAGGACTACATTAGGTACGCGACATTCCCCACTCAAGCAGCTAATCTATTAATGAAGTACAAGAAACTCATAAGGCTTTATCTTAGACCTAGCTTGAATCCACGTGTTATCTGAAGAAGGTACGAAATTGTCTTTACTCTAGACGAGAGAAGGACTACTCTAGAAATGCGACACTCTCCACTCGAGCAATTATTGTATTTATGTAGTACAAAAAATTCATAAGGCTTTATGTTTGACCAAGCATGTATCCACCTATTATGACGAAAAGGTAGGCAATTGCCTTCACACCCGACGAGAGAAGGACTACGGTAGAAATGCGACACTCCCCACTCGAGCATTTATTGTATTTATGTAGCAGAAAAAACTCATTAGGCTTTATCTTAAATCTAGCTTGAATCCACCTATTATCTGAAGAATGTAGGAAATTATCTTCACTCCCGACGAGAGAAGGACTACTTTAGGAACGCAACATTCCCCACTCAAGCAGCTAATCTATTAATGAAGTACAAGAAACTCATAAGGCTTTATCTTAGACCAAGCGAATCCACCTGTTATCTGAAGAAGGTACGAAATTGTCTTTACTCCAGACGAGAGAAGGACTACTTTAGAAATGCGACACTCCCCACTCGAGCAATTATTGTATTTATGTAGCAGAAAAAACTCATTAGGATTTATCTTAGACCTAGCTTGAATCCACCTATTATCTGAAGAAGGTAGGAAATTGTCTTCACTCTCGGCGAGAGAAAGAGTACTTTATGAACGTGACACTTCCTACTCGAGCAATAATTCTATTTATGAAGTACAAAAAACTCATTAGGCTTTATCTTAGACCTAGCTTGAATCCACATATTTCTGAAGAAGGTAGGCAAGTGTCTTAACTCCAGACGAGAGAAGGACTACTTTAGGAACGCGACATTCCCTACTCAAGCAGTTTTTCTATTTATGAACTACACAAAACTCATAAGGCTTTATATTTGTCATCCCTCCAGACGAGAGAAAGACTATTTTAGGAACGCTCCCCACTCAAGCAGTTTTTCTATTTATGTAGTATAAGAAACTCATAAGACTTTATTTTAGAACTAGTTTGAATCCAACTGTTATTAGGAAAAGGTAGGGAATTAACGTCCCTCCAGACGAGAGAAGGACTATTTTAGGAACGCGACATTCCCCACTCGAGCATTTATTCTATGTATGAAGTACAAAAAACTCATTAGGCTTTATCTTAGACCTAGCTTGAATCCACATATTTCTGAAGAAGGTAGGCAAGTGTCTTAACTCCAGACAAGAGGATGAGTACTTTAGGAACTCGAAATTCCCCACTCTAGCAACTAATCTATTAATGAAGTACAAAAAACTCATAAGGCTTTACCTTAGACCAAGCTTGAATCCACCTGTTATCAGAGAAAGGTAGGCAATAGTTTTCGCTTCAGACGAGAGAAGGACTACTTTAACAACGCGATAATCCTCACTCGAGCAATTATTTAATTTATGAAGTACAAAAAATTCATAAGGCTTTATGTTTGACCAAGCTTGTAATCCACCTATTATGACGAAAAGGTAGGCAATTGTCTTCACTCCCGACGAGAGAAGAACTATTTTAGGAACGCGACATTCCCCACTCGAGCAGCTAATCTATTAATGAAGTACAAGAAACTCATAAGGCTTTATCTTAGATATAGCTTGAATCCACCTATTATCTGAAGAATGTAGGAAATTGTCTTTACTCCCGATGAGAGACGGACTACTTTAGGAACGCGACATACCCCACTCGAGCAATTATTCTATTTTTGTAGTACAAAAAACTCATTAGGCTTCATCTTAGATCTAGCTTGAATCCACCTATTATCTGAAGAAGGAAGGAAATTGTCTTCACTCCAGACGAGAGGAGGACTACTTTAGGAACGCAACACACCCCAATCGAGCATTTGTTCTATGTATGAAGTACAAAAAACTCATTAGGCTTTATCTTAGACCTAGCTTGAATCCACCTATTATCTGAAGAATGTAGGAAATTGTCTTTACTCCCGATGAGTGACGGACTACTTTAGGAACGCGACATACCCCACTCGAGCAATTATTCTATGTATGAAGTACAAAAAACTCATTAGGCTTCATCTTAAATCTAGCTTGAATCCACCTATGATATGAAGAAGGAAGGAAATTGTCTTCACTCCAGACGAGAGGAGGACTACTTTAGGAACGCAACACACCCCAATCGAGCATTTATTCTATGTATGAAGTACACAAAACTCATTAGGCTTTATCTTAGACCTAGCTTGAATCCACCTATTATCTGAAGAATGTAGGAAATTGTCTTTACTCCCGATGAGAGACGGACTACTTTAGGAACGCGACATACCCCACTCGAGCAATTATTCTATTTTTGTAGTACAAAAAACTCATTAGGCTTCATCTTAGATCTAGCTTGAATCCACCTATTATCTGAAGAATGTAGGAAATTGTCTTTACTCCCGATGAGAGACGGACTACTTTAGGAACGCGACATACCCCACTCGAGCAATTATTCTATTTTTGTAGTACAAAAAACTCATTAGGCTTCATCTTAGATCTAGCTTGAATCCACCTATTATCTGAAGAAGGAAGGAAATTGTCTTCACTCCCCACGAGAGAAGGACTACTTTAGGTACGCGACGCTCCCCACTCGGGCAATTATTCTATTTATGTAGTACAAAAAACTCATTAGGCTTCATCTTAGATCTAGCTTGAATCCACCTATTATCTGAAGAAGGAAGGAAATTGTCTTCACTCCAGACGAGAGGAGGACTACTTTAGGAACGCAACACACCCCAATCGAGCATTTGTTCTATGTATGAAGTACAAAAAACTCATTAGGCTTTATCTTAGACCTAGCTTGAATCCACCTATTATCTGAAGAATGTAGGAAATTGTCTTTACTCCCGATGAGAGACGGACTACTTTAGGAACGCGACATACCCCACTCGAGCAATTATTCTATTTTTGTAGTACAGAAACTCATTAGGCTTCATCTTAGATCTAGCTTGAATCCACCTATTATCTGAAGAAGGAAGGAAATTGTCTTCACTCCAGACGAGAGGAAGACTACTTTAGGAGCGCAACACACCCCAATCGAGCATTTGTTCTATGTATGAAGTACATAAAACTCATTAGGCTTTATCTTAGACCTAGCTTGAATCCACCTATTATCTGAAGAATGTAGGAAATTGTCTTTACTCCCGATGAGAGACGGACTACTTTAGGAACGCGACATACCCCACTCGAAAAATTATTCTATTTTTGTAGTACAGAAACTCATTAGGCTTCATCTTAGATCTAGCTTGAATCCACCTATTATCTGAAGAAGGAAGGAAATTTTCTTCACTCCAGACGAGAGGAGGACTACTTTAGGAACGCAACACACCCCAATCGAGCATTTGTTCTATGTATGAAGTACAAAAAACTCATTAGGCTTTATCTTAGACCTAGCCTGAATCCACCTGTTATCTGAAGAATGTAGGAAATTGTCTTTACTCCCGATGAGAGACGGACTACTTTAGGAACGCGACATCCCCCACTCGAGCAATTATTCTATTTTTGTAGTACAAAAAACGCATTAGGCTTCATCTTAGATCTAGCTTGAATCCACCTATTATCTGAAGAAGTAAGGAAATTGTCTTCACTCCAGACGAGAGGAGGACTACTTTAGGAACGCAACACACCCCAATCGAGCATTTGTTCTATGTATGAAGTACAAAAAACTCATTAGGCTTCATCTTAGACCTAGCTTGAATCCACCTATGATATGAAGAATGTAGGAAATTGTCTTTACTCCCGATGAGAGACGGACTACTTTAGGAACGCGACATACCACACTCGAGCAATTATTCTATTTTTGTAGTACAAAAAACTCATTAGGCTTTATCTTAGATCTAGCTTGAATCCACCTATTATCTGAAGAAGGAAGGAAATTGTATTCACTTCAGACGAGAGGAGGACTACTTTAGGAACGCAACACACCCCAATCGAGCATTTGTTCTATGTATGAAGTACAAAAAACTCATTAGGTTTTATCTTAGACCTAGCTTGAATCCACCTATTATCTGAAGAATGTAGGAAATTGTCATTACTCCCGATGAGAGACGGACTACTTTAGGAACGCGACATACCCCACTCGAGCAATTATTCTATTTTTGTAGTACAAAAAACTCATTAGGCTTTATCTTAGACCTAGCTTGAATCCACCTATTATCTGAAGAAGGAAGGAAATAGTCTTCACTCCAGACGAGAGGAGGACTACTTTAGGAACGCAACACACCCCAATCGAGCATTTGTTCTATGTATGAAGTACAAAAAACTCATTAGGTTTTATCTTAGACCTAGCTTGAATCCACCTATTATCTGAAGAATGTAGGAAATTGTCATTACTCCCGATGAGAGACGGACTACTTTAGGAACGCGACATACCCCACTCGAGCAATTATTCTATTTTTGTAGTACAAAAAACTCATTAGGCTTTATCTTAGACCTAGCTTGAATCCACCTATTATCTGAAGAATGTAGGAAATTGTCTTTACTCCCGATGAGAGACGGACTACTTTAGGAACGCGACATACCCCACTCGAGCAATTATTCTATTTTTGTAGTACAAAAAACTCATTAGGCTTTATCTTAGACCTAGCTTGAATCCACCTATTATCTGAAGAAGGAAGGAAATTGTCTTCACTTCAGACGAGAGGAGGACTACTTTAGGAACGCAACACACCCCAATCGAGCATTTGTTCTATGTATGAAGTACAAAAAACTCATTAGGTTTTATCTTAGACCTAGCTTGAATCCACCTATTATCTGAAGAATGTAGGAAATTGTCTTTACTCCCGATGAGAGACGGACTACTTTAGGAACGCGACATACCCCACTCGAGCAATTATTCTATTTTTGTAGTACAAAAAACTCATTAGGCTTCATCTTAGATCTAGCTTGAATCCACCTATTATCTGAAGAAGGAAGGAAATTGTCTTCACTCCAGACGAGAGGAGGACTACTTTAGGAACGCAACACACTCCAATCGAGCATTTGTTCTATGTATGAAGTACAAAAAACTCATTAGGCTTTATCTTAGACCTAGCTTGAATCCACCTATTATCTGAAGAATGTAGAAAATTGTCTTTACTCCCGATGAGAGACGGACTACTTTAGGAACGCGACATACCCCACTCGAGCAATTATTCTATTTTTGTAGTACAAAAAGCTCATTAGGCTTCATCTTAGATCTAGCTTGAATCCACCTATGATATGAAGAAGGAAGGAAATTGTCTTCACTCCAGACGAGAGGAGGACTACTTTAGGAACGCAACACACCCCAATCGAGCATTTGTTCTATGTATGAAGTACAAAAAACTCATTAGGCTTCATCTTAGATCTAGCTTGAATCCACCTATGATATGAAGAAGGAAGGAAATTGTCTTCACTCCAGACGAGAGAAGGACTACTTTAGGAACGCAACACTCCCCAATCGAGCATTTGTTTTATGTATGAAGTACAAAAAACTCATTAGGCTCTATCTTAGACCTAGCTTGAATTCACCTATTATCTGAAGAATGTAGGAATTTGTCTTTACTCCCGATGAGAGACGGACTACTTTAGGAACGCGACATACCCCACTCGAACAATTATTCTATTTTTGTAGTACAAAAAACTCATTAGGCTTCATCTTAGATCTAGCTTGAATCCACCTATTATATGAAGAAGGAAGGAAATTGTCTTCACTCCAGACGAGAG
This sequence comes from Prosapia bicincta, assembly GCA_036971475.1. Taxonomy (NCBI): domain Eukaryota; kingdom Metazoa; phylum Arthropoda; class Insecta; order Hemiptera; family Cercopidae; genus Prosapia; species Prosapia bicincta. The sequence goes on along the minus strand of JBAIZL010000009.1, from coordinate 46,285,564 downwards.
GAGGACTACTTTAGGAACGCAACACACCCCAATCGAGCATTTGTTCTATGTATGAAGTACAAAAAACTCATTAGGCTTTATCTTAGACCTAGCTTGAATCCACCTATTATCTGAAGAATGTAGGAAATTGTCTTTACTCCCGATAAAAGTCGGACTACTTTAGGAACGCGACATACCCCACTCGAGCAATTATTCTATTTTTGTAGTACAAAAAACTCATTAGGCTATATCTTAGACCTAGCTTGAATCCACCTATTATCTGAAGAAGGAAAGAAATTGTCTTCACTCCAGACGAGAGGAGGACTACTTTAGGAACGCAACACACCCCAATCGAGCATTTATTCTATGTATGAAGTACAAAAAACTCATTAGGCTTTATCTTAGACCTAGCTTGAATCCACCTATTATCTGAAGAATGTAGGAAATTGTCTTTACTCCCGATGAGAGACGGACTACTTTAGGAACGCGACATACCCCACTCGAGCAATTATTCTATTTTTGTAGTACAAAAAACTCATTAGGCTTCATCTTAGACCTAGCTTGAATCCACCTATTATCTGAAGAAGGAAAGAAATTGTCTTCACTCCAGACGAGAGGAGGACTACTTTAGGAACGCAACACACCCCAATCGAGCATTTATTCTATGTATGAAGTACAAAAAACTCATTAGGCTTTATCTTAGACCTAGCTTGAATCCACCTATTATCTGAAGAATGTAGGAAATTGTCTTTACTCCCGATGAGAGACGGACTACTTTAGGAACGCGACATACCCCACTCGAGCAATTATTCTATTTTTGTAGTACAAAAAACTCATTAGGCTTCATCTTAGACCTAGCTTGAATCCACCTATTATCTGAAGAATGTAGGAAATTGTCTTTACTCCCGATAAAAGACGGACTACTTTAGGAACGCGACATACCCCACTCGAGCAATTATTCTATTTTTGTAGTACAAAAAACTCATTAGGCTTTATCTTAGACCTAGCTTGAATCCACCTATTATCTGAAGAAGGAAAGAAATTGTCTTCACTCCAGACGAGAGGAGGACTACTTTAGGAACGCAACACACCCCAATCGAGCATTTATTCTATGTATGAAGTACAAAAAACTCATTAGGCTTTATCTTAGACCTAGCTTGAATCCACCTATTATCTGAAGAATGTAGGAAATTGTCTTTACTCCCGATGAGAGACGGACTACTTTAGGAACGCGACATACCCCACTCGAGCAATTATTCTATTTTTGTAGTACAAAAAACTCATTAGGCTTCATCTTAGATCTAGCTTGAATCCACCTATTATCTGAAGAAGTAAGGAAATTGTCTTTACTCCCGATGAGAGACGGACTACTTTAGGAACGCGACATACCCCACTCGAGCAATTATTCTATTTTTGTAGTACAAAAAACTCATTAGGCTTCATCTTAGACCTAGCTTGAATCCACCTATTATCTGAAGAAGGAAAGAAATTGTCTTCACTCCAGACGAGAGGAGGACTACTTTAGGAACGCAACACACCCCAATCGAGCATTTATTCTATGTATGAAGTACAAAAAACTCATTAGGCTTTATCTTAAACCTAGCTTGAATCCACCTATTATCTGAAGAATGTAGGAAATTGTCTTTACTCCCGATGAGAGACGGACTACTTTAGGAACGCGACATACCCCACTCGAGCAATTATTCTATTTTTGTAGTACAAAAAACTCATTAGGCTTCATCTTAGATCTAGCTTGAATCCACCTATTATCTGAAGAAAGTAGGAAATAGTCTTCACTCCAGACGAGAGGAGGACTACTTTAGGAACGCAACACACCCCAATCGAGCATTTGTTCTATGTATGAAGTACAAAAAACTCATTAGGCTTTATCTTAGACCTAGCTTGAATCCACCTATTATCTGAAGAAGGAAGGAAATTGTCTTCACTCCAGACGAGAGGAGGACTACATTAGGAACGCAACACACCCCACTCGAGCAATTATTCTATTTTTGTAGTACAAAAAACTCATTAGGCTTCATCTTAGACCTAGCTTGAATCCACCTATTATCTGAAGAAGGAAAGAAATTGTCTTCACTCCAGACGAGAGGAGGACTACTTTAGGAACGCAACACACCCCAATCGAGCATTTATTCTATGTATGAAGTACAAAAAACTCATTAGGCTTTATCTTAGACCTAGCTTGAATCCACCTATTATCTGAAGAATGTAGGAAATTGTCTTTACTCCCGATGAGAGACGGACTACTTTAGGAACGCGACATACCCCACTCGAGCAATTATTCTATTTTTGTAGTACAAAAAACTCATTAGGCTTCATCTTAGACCTAGCTTGAATCCACCTATTATCTGAAGAAGTAAGGAAATTGTCTTTACTCCCGATGAGAGACGGACTACTTTAGGAACGCGACATACCCCACTCGAGCAATTATTCTATTTTTGTAGTACAAAAAGCTCATTAGGCTTCATCTTAGATCTAGCTTGAATCCACCTATGATATGAAGAAGGAAGGAAATTGTCTTCACTCCAGACGAGAGGAGGACTACTTTAGGAACGCAACACACCCCAATCGAGCATTTGTTCTATGTATGAAGTACAAAAAACTCATTAGGCTTCATCTTAGATCTAGCTTGAATCCACCTATGATATGAAGAAGGAAGGAAATTGTCTTCACTCCAGACGAGAGAAGGACTACTTTAGGAACGCAACACTCCCCAATCGAGCATTTGTTTTATGTATGAAGTACAAAAAACTCATTAGGCTCTATCTTAGACCTAGCTTGAATTCACCTATTATCTGAAGAATGTAGGAATTTGTCTTTACTCCCGATGAGAGACGGACTACTTTAGGAACGCGACATACCCCACTCGAACAATTATTCTATTTTTGTAGTACAAAAAACTCATTAGGCTTCATCTTAGATCTAGCTTGAATCCACCTATTATATGAAGAAGGAAGGAAATTGTCTTCACTCCAGACGAGAGGAGGACTACTTTAGGAACGCAACACACCCCAATCGAGCATTTGTTCTATGTATGAAGTACAAAAAACTCATTAGGCTTTATCTTAGACCTAGCTTGAATCCACCTATTATCTGAAGAATGTAGGAAATTGTCTTTACTCCCGATAAAAGTCGGACTACTTTAGGAACGCGACATACCCCACTCGAGCAATTATTCTATTTTTGTAGTACAAAAAACTCATTAGGCTATATCTTAGACCTAGCTTGAATCCACCTATTATCTGAAGAAGGAAAGAAATTGTCTTCACTCCAGACGAGAGGAGGACTACTTTAGGAACGCAACACACCCCAATCGAGCATTTATTCTATGTATGAAGTACAAAAAACTCATTAGGCTTTATCTTAGACCTAGCTTGAATCCACCTATTATCTGAAGAATGTAGGAAATTGTCTTTACTCCCGATGAGAGACGGACTACTTTAGGAACGCGACATACCCCACTCGAGCAATTATTCTATTTTTGTAGTACAAAAAACTCATTAGGCTTCATCTTAGACCTAGCTTGAATCCACCTATTATCTGAAGAAGGAAAGAAATTGTCTTCACTCCAGACGAGAGGAGGACTACTTTAGGAACGCAACACACCCCAATCGAGCATTTATTCTATGTATGAAGTACAAAAAACTCATTAGGCTTTATCTTAGACCTAGCTTGAATCCACCTATTATCTGAAGAATGTAGGAAATTGTCTTTACTCCCGATGAGAGACGGACTACTTTAGGAACGCGACATACCCCACTCGAGCAATTATTCTATTTTTGTAGTACAAAAAACTCATTAGGCTTCATCTTAGACCTAGCTTGAATCCACCTATTATCTGAAGAATGTAGGAAATTGTCTTTACTCCCGATAAAAGACGGACTACTTTAGGAACGCGACATACCCCACTCGAGCAATTATTCTATTTTTGTAGTACAAAAAACTCATTAGGCTTTATCTTAGACCTAGCTTGAATCCACCTATTATCTGAAGAAGGAAAGAAATTGTCTTCACTCCAGACGAGAGGAGGACTACTTTAGGAACGCAACACACCCCAATCGAGCATTTATTCTATGTATGAAGTACAAAAAACTCATTAGGCTTTATCTTAGACCTAGCTTGAATCCACCTATTATCTGAAGAATGTAGGAAATTGTCATTACTCCCGATGAGAGACGGACTACTTTAGGAACGCGACATACCCCACTCGAGCAATTATTCTATTTTTGTAGTACAAAAAACTCATTAGGCTTCATCTTAGATCTAGCTTGAATCCACCTATTATCTGAAGAAGTAAGGAAATTGTCTTTACTCCCGATGAGAGACGGACTACTTTAGGAACGCGACATACCCCACTCGAGCAATTATTCTATTTTTGTAGTACAAAAAACTCATTAGGCTTCATCTTAGACCTAGCTTGAATCCACCTATTATCTGAAGAAGGAAAGAAATTGTCTTCACTCCAGACGAGAGGAGGACTACTTTAGGAACGCAACACACCCCAATCGAGCATTTATTCTATGTATGAAGTACAAAAAACTCATTAGGCTTTATCTTAAACCTAGCTTGAATCCACCTATTATCTGAAGAATGTAGGAAATTGTCTTTACTCCCGATGAGAGACGGACTACTTTAGGAACGCGACATACCCCACTCGAGCAATTATTCTATTTTTGTAGTACAAAAAACTCATTAGGCTTCATCTTAGATCTAGCTTGAATCCACCTATTATCTGAAGAAAGTAGGAAATAGTCTTCACTCCAGACGAGAGGAGGACTACTTTAGGAACGCAACACACCCCAATCGAGCATTTGTTCTATGTATGAAGTACAAAAAACTCATTAGGCTTTATCTTAGACCTAGCTTGAATCCACCTATTATCTGAAGAAGGAAGGAAATTGTCTTCACTCCAGACGAGAGGAGGACTACTTTAGGAACGCAACACACCCCAATCGAGCATTTGTTCTATGTATGAAGTACAAAAAACTCATTAGGCTTTATCTTAGACCTAGCTTGAATCCACCTATTATCTGAAGAAGGAAGGAAATTGTCTTCACTCCAGACGAGAGAAGGACTACTTTAGGAACGCAACACACCCCAATCGAGCATTTGTTCTATGTATGAAGTACAAAAAACTCATTAGGCTTTATCTTAGACCTAGCTTGAATCCACCTATTATCTGAAGAATGTAGGAAATTGTCTTTATTCCCGATGAGAGACGGACTACTTTAGGAACGCGACATACCCCACTCGAGCAATTATTCTATTTTTGTAGTACAAAAAACTCATTAGGCTTCATCTTAGATCTAGCTTGAATCCACCTATTATCTGAAGATGGTAGGATATTGTCCTCATTCCACACGAGAGGAGGACAACGTTAACAACGCGACACTCCCCACTCGAGCAATTATTCTATTTATGAAGTACAAAAAACTCATTAGGCTTTATCTTAGACCTAGCTTGAATCCACCTATTATCTGAAGAATGTAGGAAATTGTCTTTACTCCCGATAAGACACGGACTACTTTAGGAACGCGACATACCCCACTCGAGCAATTATTCTATTTTTGTAGTACAAAAAACTCATTAGGCTTTATCTTAGATCTAGCTTGAATCCACCTATTGTCTGAAAATGGTAGGATATTTTCTTACTCCAGACGAGAGGAGGACAATTTTAGGAACGCGACACACCCCACTCGAGCAAATATTCTATTTATGAAGTACAAAAATCTCATTAGTCTTTATCTTAGACCTAGCTTGAATCCACCTATTGTCTGAAAAAGGTAGGATATTTTCTTACTCCAGACGAGAAGAGGACAATTTTAGGAACGCGACACACCCCACCGGAGCAATTATTCTATTTATGAAGTACAAAAAACTCATTAGTCTTTATCTTAGACCGATCTTGAATCCACCTATTGTCTGAAGAAGGTAGGAAATTGTCTTCACTCCAGACGAGAGGAGGACAACCTTAGGAACGCGACACACCCCACTCGAGCAATTATTCTATTAATACATTTATTTGTATGTAGTACAAATAATGCATATGGTTTTTTCTTAGATCTAACTTGAATCCATCTGTTATCTAAAGATAGGCACTTATATTCACTCCGGACAAGAGGAGGACTATTTAAGAAAATCAAGATTCCTCTTTCGAGCAATTTCTCTCTCTCTAACTCTCTCTCTTTTTCGAGCTTATTTTCGTTTCATGTAGAACACAAAAGTCATAAGGCTCCTTCTTAGACCTAGCTTGAATCCACATATTATCTGGAAAACAGTATTATCTCGTCCGGTATATATCTTCTCTCCGGACGAGTGGAGGACTATTTCTGGAATTCAACATTCCTCTTTCGAGCAATTTTTCTGTTTATGTAGAACAAAAATTTCATAAAGCTCCTTCTTAGACCTAGCTTGAATCCACATATTATCTGGAAAACAGTATTATCTCGTCCGGTATATATCTTCTCTCCGGACGAGAGGAGGACTATTTCTAGAATTCAACATTCCTCTTTCGAACAATTTTTCTGTTTATGTAGAACAAAAACCACGTATTGTCTGAAAAATGTAGGAAAATGTCTTATTCCAGACGAGAGGAGAGCAACTTTAAGAATGCGACACTCCCCACTCAAGCAATTATTCTATTTATGAAGTACAAAAGACTCATTATTCTTTATCTTAGACCTATCTTGAATTCACCTATTGTCTGAAGAAGGTAGGAAATTGTCTTCACTCCAGACGAGAGGAGGACAACTTTAGGAACGCGATACACCCCACTGTAGCAATTATTCTATTTATGAAGTACAAAAAACTCATTAGGCTTCATCTTAGATCTAGCTTGAATCCACCTATTATCTGAAGAAGGAAGGAAATTGTCTTCACTCCAGACGAGAGGAGGACTACTTTAGGAACGCGATACACCCCACTGGAGCAATTATTCTATTTATGAAGTACAAAAAACTCATTAGGCTTCATCTTAGATCTAGCTTGAATCCACCTTTTATCTGAAGAAGGAAGGAAATTGTCTTCACTCCAGACGAGAGGAGGACAACTTTAGGAACGCGATACTCCCCACTGGAGCAATTATTCTATTTATGAAGTACAAAAAACTCATTAGGCTTCATCTTAGATCTAGCTTGAATCCACCTATTATCTGAAGAAGGAAGGAAATTGTCTTCACTCCAGACGAGAGGAGGACAACCTTAGGAACGCAACACACCCCACTGGAGCAATTATTCTATTTATGAAGTACAAAAAACTCATTAGGCTTTATCTTAGACCTATCTTGAATCCTCCTATTGTCTGAAGAATGTAGGAAAGTGTCTTTACTCCAGACGAGAGGAGGACAACCTTAGGAACGCGACACACCCCACTCGAGCATTTAATCTATTAATACATTTATTTGTATGTAGTACAAATAATGCATATGGTTTTTTCTTAGATCTAACTTGAATCCACCTGTTATCTAAAGATAGGCATTTATATTCACTCCGGACAAGAGGAGGACTATTTAAGTAAATCAAGATTCCTCTTTCGAGCAATTTCTCTCTCTCTAACTCTCTCTCTTTTTCGAGCTTATTTTCTTTTCATGTAGAACAAAAAAGTCATAAGGCTCCTTCTTAGACCTAGCTTGAATCCACCTATTATCTGAATACATCGGCAGAAACATTTCAGAAATTCAACACTTCTATCTCTAGCTATTTTTCTTTTTAAGTAGAACAAAAAATTCATAAGGGTCCTTCTTCGATCTAGCTTGAATCCACCCATTATCTATTAAAGATAGGCATTTATATTCACTCCAGACGAGAGAAGAACTTTTTCTGAAATCCAACACTACTCTCTCAAGCAATTTTTCTGTTTATGTAGAACAAAAAATTCATAAGACTCCTTCTTAGACCTAGCTTGAATCGACATATTATCTGGAAAACAGTATTATCTCGTCCGGTATACATCTTCTCTCCGGACGAGAGGAGGACTATTTCTGGAATTCAACATTCCTCTTTCGAGCAATTTTTCTGTTTATGTAGAACAAAAAATTCATAAGACTCCTTCTTAGACCTAGCTTGAATCCACATATTATCTGGAAAACAGTATTATCTCGTCCGGTATATATCTTCTCTCCGGACGAGAGGAGGACTATTTCTGGAATTCAACATTCGTCTTTCGAGCAATTTTTCTGTTTATGTAGAACAAAAAATTCATAAGACTCCTTCTTAGACCTAGCTTGAATCCACATATTATCTGGAAAACAGTATTATCTCGTCCGGTATATATCTTCTCTCCGGACGAGAGGAGGACTATTTCTGGAATTCAACATTCCTCTTTCGAGCAATTTTTCTGTTTATGTAGAACAAAAAATTCATAAAGCTCCTTCTTAGACCTAGCATGAATCCTTCTATTTTATGGAAAAAATAGGTATTTATCTTCACTCCAGACAACAGGAGGACTATTTCAGAAATTCAACATTCCTCAATTGAGAATTTTTTCTGAATATGTATAACAAAAATTCATAATGCTCCATCTTCCACTTACCTTGAATTAAAATATTATCTGGAAAAGATAGGGGTTTGTCTTCACTCCAGATGAGAGGACTACTTTATTAACGCGACACTCCCCACTGGAGCAATTATTCTATTTGTCTTGGACTTATTATCTGGAAATGGTAGGCAATTGTTTTCACTCCAGACGATTGAAGGACTACTTTAGGAACGCGACACTCCTCTCTCGATTATTATTTTTTTGTATGTAGTACAAAAAATTTAAATGTTTCCTTCTTAGACCTAGCTTGGTTCCACCTATTATCTGGAAAACATCGGCATGTATCTTCACTCCAGACTAGAGGAGGACAATTACAGACATTCAACACTCCTCTCTCGTGAATATCTCCTTTTTATGTAGTACAAAAAATTCATAGGGCTCCTTCTTAGACCTGGCTTGAATCCACCTATTATCTGGAAAAGGTAGGAAAATGTCTTCACTCCAGATGAGAGAAAGACTACATTAAGAACGCGATACTCCCCACTCGAGCAATTATTTAATTTATGAAGTACAAAAAATACATAAGGCTTTATGTTTAACCAAGCTTAAATCCACCTATTATCAGGAAAAGGTAGGCAATTGTCTTCACTCCAGACGAGAAAAGGACTACTTTAGGAACGCGACATTCCTCACTCAAGCAGCTATTAATGATGTACAAGAAACTTATAAGGCTTTATCTTAGACCTAGCTTGAATCCACCTGTTATCAGGAAAAGGTAGGAAACTGTCTTCATTCCAGACGAGAGGAGACATTCAACACTCCTATCTCAAGCAATTTTTCTTTTTATGTAGAATACAAAAAATTCTTTAGGCTCCTTCTTAGACCTGGCTTGAATCCTTTATTATCTGGAAAATATAGGTATTTATTTTCTCTCCGGAAAAGAGGAGGACTATTTCAGAAATTCAACACTCCTCTCTCGAGTAATATTTCTTTTTATTTACAAAAAATTCAAATGGTTCCTTCTTAGACCTAGCTTAATTCCACCTATTATCTGGAAATATCTACATTTATCCCAACTCCAGACGAGAGGAGAACGATTTCAGACATTCAACACTCCTCTCTCTTGCAATTCTCCTTTTTGTGTAGTACACAAAATTCATAAGGCTCCTTTTTAGACCTGGCTTGAATCCTTTATTATCTGGAAAATATTACCTTATATATATTATCTGGTATTTATCTTCTCTCCGGAAAAGTGGAGGACTCTTTCAGAAATTCAACACTCCTCTCTCGAGCTATTTTTCTTTTTATGTACAACAAAAACTTCATAAGGCTCCTTCTTCGACCTAGCTTGAATCCATATATTATCTGGAAAAGATAAGTATATATCTTCTCCCCGGACGAGAGGAGGAATATATCAGAAATTCAACACTTCTCTCTCGAGCTTTTTTTTTATGTTGAACAAAAAAATCATAATGCTGCTTCTTAGACCTAGCTTGAATACACCTATTATAAGGAAAAGATAGGCATATATCTTCACTCCGGACGATAGGAGGAGATTTTCAGACTCTCTTTTCTGGAGCAATTTTTTTTATGTATTTTTTTTAATTATTAGTGCGAATCACATATAAACATATCATCTCTTTCTTAGACCAAGATTCATTCCACTTATTTCCTAGGTAAGGTAGACACTTGCCTACACGCAAGGTGGTAACATGACCTCATCAGGAATGCAGTATTTTCCACTCACGCTATCATTCTATTATTAGTGTGAACAAAGCACACAACGTTTTTCTTTGAACAATATTCATTTTATCTACTTCCTGGGTAAGGTAGACATTTCCCTACACGCAAGATGGTAACAGGACCATTTTAGCAAAGCGACATTTATCACTCGAGCTATCATTTTATTATTAGTGCGAACAAAACACAAGATCTCTTACTCAGAACAAGATTTATTTCACCTATTTCCTGTGGAAGGTAGAAATTTCTCTACACGCAAGATTTCTCTTCTAAGGAAGAGATGGTATGCTTTGGTATTACTAATGACAGAATGATAGCTCGAGTGGAGAATATTGTATACCTGATGACGACCAGTTCCCAAATTGCGTGTAAGCAAAAGTCTACTTTCGCCATTAAATAAATGGATAGAATCTTGTTCTAAGGAAGAGATGGTATGCCTCGTTCGCAATAACAATAGAATGACAGCTCGCTTGAAAATGTCGCATTCCTGAAGTGGTCCTGTTAAAATCTGGTGTGTAGGCAAATGTCTACCCAACATAGGAAATAGGTGGAATGACTCTTGTTCCAAGGATAGGTGGCATGCTTTGTTTGCAATAATAATAAAATGATAGTTAAAGAGGAAAATGTCTCATTCCTGAAGTGGTCGTGTTCCCATCTTGCGTGTAGGCAAATTACTACCTTACCTAGGAAATAGGTGGAATAAATCCTGGTCTAAGTAAGAGATGGATTGCATTCTTCGCACTAATAATTGAATGATAGCTAGAGTGGAAAATATCGAAATCCTGAATTGGTCCTGTTACCAACTGGCGGGATGGCAAATGTCTAGCTTACCCAGGATACAGGTGGAAGGAATCTTGTTCTGAGGAAGAGATTGTTTGCGTTGTTCGAATTTAAGATAGAATGATAGCTCGAGTGGAAAGTACTGCATTCCTGATGAGGTCCTTTTAATATCGTGCGTGTAGGCAAATTTCTACCATAACTAGCAAATAGGTGGAATGAATCTTGGCCTACGGAGGAGATGGTATGATTTGATCGCACTAATAATATAATGACGGCTCGACTAGAAAATACTACATTTCTGATGAGGTCCTGTTATCGGTTTGCGTGTAGGGGGAATACTTCGCTCGCAATAACAATTGAATGATAGCTAAAATGAAAATTTCGCATTCCTGATGACGTCCTCTTCTTCACTTGCGTGTAGGCAATTGTCTATATTCAACAGTAAACAAATGGAATGAATCTTGTTCTAAGGAATAGTTGGTATGCTTTGTTATCACTAATAACAGAATGATTGCTCGAGTGGAAAATGTCGCATACCTGATGACGTCCTGTTCCCAACTTACTTGTACACAAATGTCTTCCTTACTCAGTAAATAAATGGAAAGGCACTTGTTCTAAAGAAGAGGTGGTACGCTTTGTTCGCACTAATAATAGAATGATAGCTCGAGTGGAAAATGTCGCATACCTGATGACATCCTGTTCCCAAATTACTTCAAGACAAATGTCTTCCTTACTCAGTAAATAAATGGAAAGACACTTGTTCTAAAGAAGAGATGGTATGCTTTGTTATCACTAATAACAGAATGATTGCTCGAGTGGAAAATGTCGCATACCTGATGACATCGTGTTCCCAACTTACTTGAAGACAAATGTCTTCCTTACTCAGTAAATAAATGGAAAGACACTTGTTCTAAAGAAGAGGTGGTACGCTTTGTTCGCACTAATAATAGAATGATAGCTCGAGTGGAAAATGTCGCATACCTGATGACATCGTGTTCCCAACTTACTTGAAGACAAATGTCTTCCTTACTCAGTAAATAAATGGAAAGACACTTGTTCTAAAGAAGAGGTGGTACGCTTTGTTCGCAATAATAATAGAATGATAGCTCGAGTGGAAAATGTCGCATACCTGATGAAGTCCTGCTCCCAACTTGCGTGTAGGCAAATGTCTACCTTCCCCAGTAAATAAATGGAAAGATTGTTGTTCTAAGGAAGAGATGGTATGCTTTGTTCTCACTAATTATAGAATTATAGCTCGAGTGGAAAATGTCGCATACCTGATGACGTCCTGTTCCCAACTTGCGTGTAAGGTAATGTCTACCTTCCCTAGTAAATAAGTGGAATGAATCTTGTTCTAAGGAAGAGATAGTATGCTTTGTTCGCAGTAATAATAGAATGATAGCTGGAGTGGAAAATGTCGCATACCTGATGACGTCCTGTTCCCAACTTACTTGTAGACAAATGTCTTCCTTACTCAGTAAATAAATGGAAAGACACTTGTTCTAAAGAAGAGGTGGTACGCTTTGTTCGCAATAATAATAGAATGATAGCTCGAGTGGAAAATGTCGCATACCTGAGGACATCCTGTTCCCAACTTACTTGAAGACAAATGTCTTCCTTACTCAGTAAATAAATGGAAAGACACTTGTTCTAAAGAAGAGGTGGTACGCTTTTTTCGCACTAATAATAGAATGATAGCTCGAGTGGAATATGTCACATACCTGATGACATCCTGTTCCCAACTTACTTGAAGACAAATGTCTTCCTTACTCAGTAAATAAATGGAAAGACGTTCTAAAGAAGAGGTGGTACGCTTTGTTCGCACTAATAATAGAATGATAGCTCGAGTGGAAAATGTCGCATACCTGATGACATCCTGTTCCCAACTTACTTGAAGACAAATGTCTTCCTTACTCAGTAAATAAATGGAAAGACACTTGTTCTAAAGAAGAGGTGGTACGCTTTGTTCGCACTAATAATAGAATGATAGCTCGAGTGGAAAATGTCGCATACCTGATGACATCCTGTTCCCTACTTACTTGAAGACAAATGTCTTCCTTACTCAGTAAATAAATGGAAAGACACTTGTACTAAGGAAGAGTTGGAATGCTTTGTTATCACTAATAACAGAATGATAGCTCGAGTGGAAAATGTCGCATACCTGATGACGTCCTGCTCTCATGTTGCGTGTAGGCAAATGTCTACCTTCCCAAGTAAGTAAGTGGAAAGATTTTTGTTCTAAGGAAGAGATGGTATGCATTGTTCACACTAATTATAGAATTATAGCTCGAGTGGAAAATATCGCATACCTGATGACGTCCTGTTCGCAACTTTCGTGTAGGCAAATGTCTTTCTTACTCAGTAAATAAATGGAAAGACACTTGTTCTAAAGAAGAGGTGGTACGCTTTGTTCGCACTAATAATAGAATGATAGCTCGAGTGGAAAATGTCGCATACCTGATGACGTCCTGTTCCCCACTTGCGTGTAAGGAAATGTCTACCTTCCCCAGTAAAAAAGTGGAATGAATCTTGTTCTAAGGAAGAGATAGTATGCTTTGTTCGCAGTAATAATAGAATGATAGCTGGAGTGGAAAATGTTGCATACCTGATGACGTCCTGTTACCAACTTACTTGTAGACAAATGTCTTCCTTACTCAGTAAATAAATGGAAAGACACTTGTTCTAAAGAAGAGGTGGTACGCTTTGTTCGCACTAATAATAGAATGATAGCTCGAGTGGAAAATGTCGCATACCTGATGACATCCTGTTCCCAACTTACTTGAAGATAAATGCCATCCTTACTCAGTAACTAAATGGAAAGACACTTGTTCTAAAGAAGAGGTGGTACGCTTTGTTCGCACTAATAATAGAATGATAGCTCGAGTGGCAAATATCGCATACCTGATGACATTGTGTTCCCAACTTACTTGAAAACAAATTCCTTCCTTACTCAGTAAATAAATGGAAAGACACTTGTTCTAAAGAAGAGGTGGTACGCTTTGTTCGCACTAATAATAGAATGATAGCTCGAGTGGAAAATGTCGCATACTTGATGACATCCTGTTCCCAACTTACTTGAAGACAAATGTCTTCCTTACTCAGTAAATAAATGAAAAGACACTTGTTCTAAAAAAGAGGTGGTACGCTTTGTTCGCACTAATAACAGAATGATAGCTCGAGTGGAAAATGTCGCTTACCTGATGACGTCCTGCTCTCAAGTTGCGTGTAGGCAAATGTCTACCTTCCCAAGTAAGTAAGTGGAAAGATTTTTGTTCTAAGGAAGAGATGGTATGCATTGTTCTCACTAATTATAGAATTATAGCTCGAGTGGAAAATGTCGCATACCTGATGACGTCCTGTTCGCAACTTTCGTGTAGGCAAATGTCTTTCTTACTCAGTAAATAAATGGAAAGACACTTGTTCTAAAGAAGAGGTGGTACGCTTTGTTCGCAATAATAATAGAATGATAGCTCGAGTGGAAAATGTCGCATACCTGATGAAGTCCTGCTCCCAACTTGCGTGTAGGCAAATGTCTACCTTTCCCAGTAAATAAATGGAAAGACACTTGTTCTAAAGAAGAGGTGGTACGCTTTGTTCGCACTAATAATAGAATGATAGCTCGAGTGGAAAATGTCGCATACCTGATGACGTCCTGTTCCCCACTTGCGTGTAAGGAAATGTCTACCTTCCCCAGTAAATAAGTGGAATGAATCTTGTTCTAAGGAAGTGATAGTATGCTTTGTTCGCAGTAATAATAGAATGATAGCTGGAGTGGAAAATGTTGCATACCTGATGACGTCCTGTTACCAACTTACTTGTAGACAAATGTCTTCCTTACTCAGTAAATAAATGGAAAGACACTTGTTCTAAAGAAGAGGTGGTACGCTTTGTTCGCACTAATAATAGAATGATAGCTCGAGTGGAAAATGTCGCATACCTGATGACATCGTGTTCCCAACTTACTTGAAGACAAATGCCTTACTTACTCAGTAAATAAATGGAAAGACACTTGTTCTAAAGAAGAGGTGGTACGCTTTGTTCGCACTAATAATAGAATGATAGCTCGAGTGGAAAAGTGTCGCATACCTGATGACGTCCTGCTCCCAACTTGCGTGTAGGGAAATGTCTAATTCCCCCAAATAATAATCGAAATGAATCTAGTTCTAAGGAAGAGTTGGAATGCTTTGTTATCACTAATAACAGAATGATAGCTCGAGTGGAAAATGTCGCATACCTGATGACGTCCTGTTCGCAACTTGCGTGTAGGCAAATGTCTTCCTTACTCAGTAAATAAACGGAAAGACACTTGTTCTAAAGAAGAGGTGGTACGCTTTGTTCGCACTAATAATAGAATGATAGCTCGAGTGGAAAATGTCGCATACCTGATGACATCCTGTTCCCAACTTACTTGAAGACAAATGTCTTCCTTACTCAGTAAATAAATGAAAAGACACTTGTTCTAAAAAAGAGGTGGTACGCTTTGTTCGCACTAATAACAGAATGATAGCTCGAGTGGAAAATGTCGCTTACCTGATGACGTCCTGCTCTCAAGTTGCGTGTAGGCAAATGTCTACCTTCCCAAGTAAGTAAGTGGAAAGATTTTTGTTCTAAGGAAGAGATGGTATGCATTGTTCTCACTAATTATAGAATTATAGCTCGAGTGGAAAATGTCGCATACCTGATGACGTCCTGTTCGCAACTTTCGTGTAGGCAAATGTCTTTCTTACTCAGTAAATAAATGGAAAGACACTTGTTCTAAAGAAGAGGTGGTACGCTTTGTTCGCAATAATAATAGAATGATAGCTCGAGTGGAAAATGTCGCATACCTGATGAAGTCCTGCTCCCAACTTGCGTGTAGGCAAATGTCTACCTTCCCCAGTAAATAAATGGAAAGACACTTGTTCTAAAGAAGAGGTGGTACGCTTTGTTCGCACTAATAATAGAATGATAGCTCGAGTGGAAAATGTCGCATACCTGATGACGTCCTGTTCCCCACTTGCGTGTAAGGAAATGTCTACCTTCCCCAGTAAATAAGTGGAATGAATCTTGTTCTAAGGAAGTGATAGTATGCTTTGTTCGCAGTAATAATAGAATGATAGCTGGAGTGGAAAATGTTGCATACCTGATGACGTCCTGTTACCAACTTACTTGTAGACAAATGTCTTCCTTACTCAGTAAATAAATGGAAAGACACTTGTTCTAAAGAAGAGGTGGTACGCTTTGTTCGCACTAATAATAGAATGATAGCTCGAGTGGAAAATGTCGCATACCTGATGACATCGTGTTCCCAACTTACTTGAAGACAAATGCCTTACTTACTCAGTAAATAAATGGAAAGACACTTGTTCTAAAGAAGAGGTGGTACGCTTTGTTCGCACTAATAATAGAATGATAGCTCGAGTGGAAAATGTCGCATACCTGATGACGTCCTGCTCCCAACTTGCGTGTAGGGAAATGTCTAACTCCCCCAAATAATAATCGAAATGAATCTAGTTCTAAGGAAGAGTTGGTATGCTTTGTTATCACTAATAACAGAATGATAGCCCGAGTGGAAAATGTAGCATACCTGATGACGTCCTGCTCCCAACTTGCGTGTAGGGAATGTCTACCTTCCCAAGGCAATTGGTGGAATAAATCTGGGTCTAAGAAAGAGATACTATGCTTCCTTCAAGCTGCTGATTAAGAGGATAGCTTGAGTTGAGAATGTTGCATTCCTGAAGAGGTCCTGTTCCGAGCTGGGGTGAAGACAAATGTCTATCTTACCTCAAGCTATAGTTGGTATAAAGCCAGGTCTAAAGAAGAGCCCTCATGTTTTTTTTTTTTTTTGGCACAACGTAAAATGTATGATAGCTCGTGTGGAGAGTTTTGCACGCTCGAGATGATAGAAGATAAGTCAGGCATGGGACACTCCCCACTAACACCTATCTTTTTTTTCCGTAGTACCACTGGAAGAATAAAAACTCATCCTTAGTCCTTGCCTTGTTCAACATAATTTCAATGGTGTATGGATATTACCCTTTACTTCTGTTGGGAGCATATCGACTTTGAGTATACACACCAATCAACCGAGCTATATATAAATAAATAAATAAATATATATATATATAAATAAATAAATAAATATATATATAAATAAATAAATAAATATATATATATATTTTTTTTTCAAGATTAAATAATATACACTAATTACAGGAATAATTTATTGAATAATACACTCAAAGCTTTTCGTTGGTTGACATTACCAACATTCTCAGGAATTACTGAGGAGTTATTAGTAACTCCTGAGGATGTTGGTAATGTCAACCACCGAAAAGCTTTGAGTGTATTATTCAATAAATTATTCCTGTAATTAGTGTATATTATTTAATCTTGAAAATAATTCTAACAGGAAAACCTATTTGATATTATATATATATATATATATATATATATATATATATATATATATATATATATATATATATATATAAATTTTTTTTATGCATCCAAGGATGCAGAACCTTCCTTACCCCCGGGAAAGGTAGATCATTTTTGTTAATACTGTTGATAGCAGGCGTGTTTAAGGTATGCAAAACTATCCACCCGAGTAATCATTCAATTTATGTAGTACGGTCTACAGTACTGATGAAGATATTTTATTTGTGCAATACCAAGAAAGCAACGGTTCTCTTTCTTAGGTCAGACCTTATTCCACCTAATCCCATTTAGTGTATAAAGATTTACCTTCACTCCAGGTGAGAGAAAATCTGCTTCTGGTGTGCCACGCAACTCACCTGATCTATCATTCAATTTATATAGTCGAAACCAAGGAAGCAGAAGGTTTCTTTCTCTCTAAGACAAGGCCTTATTCCTTCTAACCTCGCCTGGATGGTGATATATTCATGATTCCTTTTTGGAGCAGGTCTGCTTAACCCTTTCATTCCCAAAATTATGTTATTGTCAAGAAAAAAATTTTTTTTACTTTTTTCTTATTATGTAGGGTACAAATAGACAATAAAAATTTTTTAAATATTTTTATGACCGGTAATTAAGTTTTTATAGCATGTTGTTCAGGAACAACATTGGGTCTTGATAAGAATTTAATGGATAACCGTGTTTTAAGATATTCCTTGTAAACAATAACAATCTTTTCATTTAATTCACTCTTAAACTTACAACTAAACAACAGGGTAGCACTGGCTAAAAATTCTCTTAAAAAATATTTATAAATTTACACTTTTAGCTAATACAATATATGAAATATTATATACATTTACATATAAACTCTTTATGGCGATGAATTGTCTTTACAATGAAATTGCAAGAAGCAGTGCCTAGTCTTTGTCAAACACAAGTTAACATTGCACTTACTACATTTTATGTGAGCAAAACCGTTCTTACAGTTCTTACATCGACCTTATTTTTTATCATAAATAGGGAGATGGCAAATGTTGTCAAGCCTGACATCAGCAACTGGTCTCACAGAGATTTGACCAACACATTTCTTCTTTTCAGGTATCACTTCTTCTAAACTTGGCCTCCCTCTTTTCTTCTTGATAATTTTGTTAGCTTTTGTTAGGGCTGTAGCAATATAGGAATGAAATTAGAAAGGTGAAAATAGAAGGGTCAAGGTTTTTACTGAAATACTCCAGAGGAGTCTCGAGAAGGGACACTACCCACTCGAGCTATCATTCCATTTATGTAGTAACAAGGAAGCATAAGCCTTCTTTCTCTCTTAGACAAGGCACTATTCTACCTAATTTCGCCTGGTGGGTGATATATTCATGATTCCTGTTTGGGGCAGGTATGCTTAAAGTTTGCGACACTACCCACTCGAGCTATCATTGAATTTATTTAGTGCCAAGAAATCATAAGCTTTCTTTCTCTCTTAGACAAGGCCTTATTCTACCTAATCTCGCCTGGAGGGTGATATATTCATGCATCCTGTTTTGAGCAGTTCTGCTTAAGGTTTGCGGCACTAACCACTCGAACTATCATTCCACTTATGTAGTACCAAGGAAGCATAAGTCTTCTTTCTCTCTTAGTCAAGGCCTTTATTCTACCTAATGTCGCCTTGAGGGTGGTATATTCATGATACCTGTTTAGAGCAGTTCTGCTTAAGGTTTCCGACACTAGCGGCTCAAGCTATCATTCCATTTATGTAGGTCAAAGGAAGCATAAGCTTTCTTTTTCTTTTAGACAAGGCCTTATTTTACTTAATCTTGCCTGAAGGGTAATATAAGCTTAAGTTGTGCGACACTACCCACTTGAGCTATCATTACATTTATGTAGTACCAAGGCAGCATAAACTTTCTTTCTCTCTTAGACAAGGCCTTATTCTTCCTAATCTCGACTAGAGAGTGGTATATTCATAATTCCTGTTTAGAGCAGTTCTGCTTAAGGTTTGCGGCACCATCCACTGGACCTATAATTTCAATTATGTAGTACCAAGGAAGCATAAGCTTTTTTCTCTCTCTTAAACAAGGGATTATTCTACCTAATTTCGCCTGGAGGGTGATATATTCATGATTCCTGTTTGTAGCAGTTATGCTTAAGGTTTGCGACACTACCCACTCGAGCTATCATTCCATTTATGTAGTACCAAGGCAGCATAAACTTTCTTTCTCTCTTAGACATGGCCTTATTTTAACTAATTTTGCATTGAGGGTGATATATTCATAACTCCTCTTTAGAGCAGTTCTGCTTAAGGTTTGCGACACTACCCACTCGATCTATCATTCCACTTATGTAGTACCAAGGAAGCATAAGCTTTCTTTCTCTCTTAGACAAGGCCTTATTTTACCTGATCTCGCCTGGAGGGTGATATATTCATGATTCCTGTTTAGAGCAGTTCTGCTTAAGTTTTGCAAAACTAGCAGCTCGAGCTGTCATTCCATTTATGCAGTACTAAGGAAGCATAAGCTTTCTTTCTTAGACAAGGCCTTATTCTACCTAATTTCGCCTGGAGGGTGATATATTCATGATTCCTGTTTGGAGCAGGTATTCTTAAGTTTTGAGACACTACCCACTCGAGCTATCATTGTATTTATTTAGTACCAAGATATCATAAGCTTTCTTTTTCTCTTAGACAAGGCCTTATTTTACCTTATTTCCCCTTGAGGGTGATATATTCATAATTCCTGTTTAGAGCAGTTCTGCTTAAGGTTTGCGACACTACCCACTCGATCTATCATTCCATTTATGTAGTACCAAGGACGCATAGGTTTATTTAATTTGCTAAAAATAAATAATAGATCGTACACAGTCGTACTTTGTACGATTCAAACTCATTTCATATTCCACCCAACGCTCATAAATCAGTATCCAATTATTTAAAAATTCACACATGGTTTTCTACATCCCATAACCGCCATAAAAGCATATAGTACAGTTTCCCTATTGTTTCCCAAAAAATGCTTGATTTTACTTATTATTTTATGTTTCATATTAATAGTATAGTTTGAAACAAGTCATAACACTTCATGTTTCATAATGTACTATACTTACTATATAGGGATAATATTAAATTCATTTTGTAACATTATAATGCCTTAATTTATTAGATAAAAATAATTGCAAACTAAACTAAAAATCGAAAAGTATATTTAATTCAACGAGAGCCAAGTTTTAAACAGTTAAAGTATAGCTTTTATTGTAGCAAAGGCATATAACTGAATCTATAACTGGTTTCGAGATCTAGCTGGATATATATTTACAACTAAACTGTGATTCATAAAAAGCTTTAAGCTTTATGCTCCATTTTTCAATATAGTCAAAATGTCCTTTACCTTCCTTAGTCTCTATTATTCTAATTTAGAATGTTACCTTGTTTAACCAATAAACTAGTACTACTGAAAGGTAATTGATGATCAATTTAAAATGATAAAGTTACTTGTTGACCGAATTGATCAGTAAACAGTGCTACAAAAACAGGTTTTACAAATGGAAAACTTTTAAAAACGCTGACAAGACGAAACGAGTAAATCAAGCGGTTCGCCCAGAATAGGCACTTGAGATTTCCGTACGATATTACGTTAAAATGTTTCGAGGATTAAAACAAAAAGATTCACAAAGACAATAAGCCCATAATGCTATATTTATCTTTTAATGGAGAACAAAAGTTGAGAAAAGTTAAAAGATGCGCAGTGGGTGAGTGAGTGATCGGGAGGGAAGCAAGGGGGAGCGATCGCCGGCACTAGGCGTCGGAACTTCTCACTGTGTAGTCGCTTAGCCGGGAGTACTATGTAGTAGGTTTACGCGCGCGCAATGTGTCGGTTTATTCTGCTTCTTAAACTTTACTGCCTCTTCAATACAGGTAATAAAATATTCTATTTATTATATATTCTTAATTTTTTTTCCAAATCATTTAAAAATAACTGAAACTTTCAATAAATATTAAAGTGTGCGCACATATTTTGTTTATGAATTCCATACTTTCTAAACAGTCGGCTTTGATAAAACTTGTAAGTGTGTTTAGTGTAGAAGGAAAAAAAATGGGCTCTGCACTTTTAAAACACAAATGCAGCTTTTTATCGTAAAATATATTAATCGAAATTAGTTCATTTAGAAACAAATACTAGTTTTAATTACTTTAATCACATAGTTATTAACTTGAACATTTGTAATATTTTTTTTGCAATCATTTATAAAACGTGGTAACATTAGCAATATACTGTAGTTAGGTTTAAATATTTGTTCATATATAGCAAATAACTATGGAGCTACCACATTTTTTTAACAAAGTGTTTTAAAATAAACGGTCCAGTACTGCCAAAAGATTGTTAACTTTTATAAGATTGTTATAAACCTTTATTTTAAAAATTTGAATATACCTCTCTATATATTTGTTCTTAATTTGTATTGGATTGCTTGTGTAATGCTACACCAGAAAGGCATACAATTAGTTAAAAATAGAAAATGAAAAGCAGTTTCCGTGGTTTCTCAACATTCACGAGGCATCCCTGAACCTGATCACCAGGGCCATCTTAATATTTTTTAGTTACTTTGGAAAATTTCCAATTTTCTGTCACGTGCTTAAGTGGTGACTGGGAGCTTCTCATTTTATGAAATCGTAATATTACCTTGAATGTTATCTAGAAAAATGAGATAGATTTATTTAGACCATGTGGACTAACTTGAAGCTTATCTGGGAATGGCTAGCATCCGAGGAAGGAGCAGTAAAAAACCCTCTACCCGGACAATTTCAGTATGAATCTTAAGTGAATCTCAGTTAGAAATTTAACCGTTGTTAGAGTCAACTTTAGAGTCGGTTAGCAGTTATTTTGTTAGTTTTTGGTTTTTAAAGTGCGAAATGGGCTTCAAAAACTGTAAGTTGTTCATTAATTATATTTATTAATTCTAAACTAGATTTATTAACAACTGTCTCTCTCTTGTCAATGAGTCAAGAACATTAAAATCCTACCACCACTTCGATAGCGTTACAAATTTTGGCGGCAGCGGTGGGATACCTGTTGCAAAAACACAGGTGGGATACTTCTTGCAAAAACACACGTAGATACCTGTTGCAAAAACACAGGTAGAAACCCCTGATTATAAACCAAGATTTCGTTTCTCTATTATTTTCTTGGGAAGTTGATTAGCGCCGAGACCGGTGTAGTGAGTAATATGAAATGGTCTGTACTTTTATTTATTAGAATTCTTAATTTAAACAAACGCTATAAGCATTTGTCTAATTGTAAATTTAAGATAGTTAACTAAGTTTAACTTTATAGTTATCATAAATATTTTTTGACATTTGAATGGACTTTAGTCCAAAAAGAAAATAGCGCAAAAAGGGTGGCCTTATTGTAAAGGCCATCCCATTTTGAAACTACAATTACTTGAAAAAGCAAAGAAAATCCTTCCTTTGATAGAAAAAAAACTGGTAAAAACGAAATCGATCCTCCAAACATATTTCGCTCAAGGACAGTGGATAGAAAATTTAAAACTAAATTAAAATTGTTATTTAGAAACCTTTTTATACCCCACGGATGTAGGTTTTTATTATCGAACAGTAATGTAGGAGAGATTTAAATATGAAATTAAAATACTATATAGATTTATTTTATTTAATCTTGTGACTTATAGCATCAATCAGACGTTCTAAATGAGACCACTAAAATTTGACGATTAAATCCTGATCGTTGGTTCAGAAAAATAGGTAGAGTAAGGTAGTGATGCGCGATCCAGCCGTCATTTCTATTGCAAAAATATAGCTGTGGCTGTAGAAAGACCTCAGAACAAAGGTGAAAAAAAGAGTAAAAAAAGGTAATTATTTGCCATCCAGCCGTCATTAATATCGTAAAAATTATAGCTGTTGCTGTAGAAAGACCTCAAAAAACAAGGGTGAAAACACAAAGAGTAAAGTAAGGTAATTACGTGCCACCCAGCAGTCATTAATATTGTAAAAAATATAGCTGTTGCTGTAAAAAGTCCTCACGAACAAGGGTGAAAAAGCAAAGAGTATAGTAAGGTAAATATGTGTGATCTAGCCGTCATTGATATTTCAAAAAATATAGCTGATGCTGTAAAAAAGTGTTCAAGAACACAGACAAAAAATAAACAGTAAAATAAGGTAATTATTTGCATTCAACCGTCATTAATATTTAAATATAAACGAATTGATGTATTAAGTCCTCAGGAACACAGAATCGAGGTAAATAAAGTAATTACGCCTATCCAGCCGTCATTGATATTGCAAAATAATATAGCTGTTGCTGTAAAAAGTGTTCAAGAACACAGACAAAAAAATAAACAGTAAAATAAGGTAATTATTTGCATTCAACCGTCATTAATATTTAAATATAAACGAATTGATGTATTAAGTCCTCAGGAACACAGAAACGAGGTAAATAAAGTAATTACGACTATCCAGCCGTCATTGATATTGCAAAATATTATAGCTGTTGCTGTAAAAAGTCTTCAAGAACACAGACAAAAAAGTAAAGGTTAAAATAAGGTAATTATGTCTATCCTGCCGTCATTTATTTTGCAAAAAATTTAGCTGTTGCTTTAGAAAGCCCTCAGTAACAAAGGTGAGATAATAAGGAGTAAAATAAAGTAATTAAGTGCGATCCAGCCTTCATTGATATAGCAAAAAATATAGTTGATGCTGTAGAAAGCCCTCAGCAACAAAGGTGAGATAATAAGGAGTAAAATAAAGTAATTAAGTGCGATCCAGCCTTCATTGATATAGCAAAAAATATAGTTGATGCTGTAGAAAGTCCTCGGAAACTGCTTCAGAAATTGTTGACATGACTTTCATTTAATTTAATTTGTTGAGTTATTTAATATGTTGGATTTTTGGATATTTAAGACTTGTAATTAGTCTATAGGGATTGTTTATTAGCAACAGTAACAGTTCAGTCAGTTTAGAGAGATTAGTTAAATTAATTTACTGTTCTGGAATTTTTTTTCATATTGGTCAGGTAAGGCGCTAGTTATGCAATCGGGTTACACTAGCAGCTGGTTTTGCTCTGAATAAAGTTATAATGTGTAACATATAATGTGACATAATTTGTAAAATTATTTAATATGTTGGAATTTTTGATATTTAAGAAATTGTTATTAGTCTAAAGAGATTGTTTATTAGCAAGAGTAACACTTCCGTCAGTTTAGAGCGATTAGTTAAATTAATTTAGTGTTTTGAAAGTTTTTTATATTCGTCAGGTAAGGCGCAGGTTATGCAATCGGGTTACACCAGCAGCTTATTTTGTTTTGAAGTGTTAATATAATGAAGGTTAATGCATAGTGGAGTGATTGTAATCTAGTATTGAATTTGTAAATTAGGGGATTAAGGGATATTGTTTGGATATATTTTGAATAGGAATGTAGTGATAGTTGTTGATAATAGAAGAGGGAAGTTATTTTATTGAGGATTCTACTTGTACTGTTTTTGTGAAAAATTGCAGTTAATTTTCTGGATTGATAATTGTGAGTGTGAAAGGACCGGGGTTAGTGGTTTATATAGGAGACAGTCTCTCTCTCTCTCTCTCTCTCTCTCTCTCTCTCTCTCTCTCTCATTTTCCAACCAACGCGTTACATCTTGCCTACACTGCGGCAATGTGTTAACAGTTCCATCCATGTATCTCCGTGTGTTGACTCTACTACCGACGGGCAACAGTCCACGTCCTGGAATGGCTAGCTGAAAGATAACCTACTCGATGACTCTAAGCATCATGGGGAGTGGCTGTCGTTTGCCAAACATGAGTTACCTATTCATGTGTTTCAAAACAGAGTAGTTTATTTATTTTGAACGCTAAAAGTATTTCCATATCGATTTAAAATCACTATAAATCTTTGTGCAAATCAGTAATACCAATTCATAAAAAAATCTATATTGGCTTGTATAACTATATGGGTGCAGACAAAATTTAATAATGACAGGTTTTTTTGTGTCATTGACGACTGCCCTATTAATTGGAAAAAAATTCTTATGTATTTATAGTGAAGTGATTCGAAACTCGTGGTTTGTTAACGAAACTTAAAAATCTCTGCTACATGAACATGTTGAACAGTCTTTGGTTCTTAACTTTCAATAATGAATCGATTTACTTTATTCAATGTATGGACGTAAAGGGGAGATAGTCTAATATCAGAAACACTAAATGTTGCTATTTAGTGAATTATAAATTAATAATAATTAATTGTAGACATACGAATACATTACTTTTAGTCTAATACAAGAAACACTAGCAGCTGCTTTTGTTCTGAATAAAGTTATAATTTGATGAAGGTTAAGGCATAATTTGACATAACTTGTTAAATTATTAATTACGTTGGAATGTTTGATATTTAAGAACTTGTATTTAGTCTATAGGGATTTTTTTTTAGCAACAGTAACAGTTCCGTCAGTTTAGAGAGATTAGTTAAATTAATTTAGTGTTTTGAAAGTTTATTTATATTCGTCTGGTAAGGCCCTGGTTATGCAATCGGGTTACACCAGTAGCTGATTTTGTTTTGAATAGTGTTAATATGAGGAAGGTTATTGTATAGTGGTGATTGTAATCTAGTTTTGTAGTTGTAAATTAGAGGATTTAGGGACATTATTTTAATGTATTTTGAATAGGAATGTAGTGATAGTTGTTGTTAATAGAAGAGGGTAGCTATGATATTAGGGATTGTAGTTGTACTGTTTTTGTGAAAAATTGCAGTTAATTTTCTGGATTGATAATTGTGAGTGTGAAAAGGACAGGAGGTTGATGGTTTATATAGTACACAGCCTCTCTCTCTCTCTCTCTCTCTCTCTCTCTCTCTCTCTCTCTCTCTCTCTCTCTCTCATTTTCCAACCAACGAGTTACATCTTGTCTACACTGCGGCAATGTGTTAACAGTTCTATCCATGTAGCTCCGTGTGTAAGGCGCTGGTTATGCAATCGGGTTACACCATCAGCTTTTTTTTTTAAAAATAAAGTTATAATGTTAGTAAGACCGGGAGCTGGATGGAGTTGGAGTGTGCAAAATGTGAGAATCGTTTTCAGCTAATAGTTTTGAACTCAGAATAGCTTGCAGAATATAATTCTGGATGTTTCCAGTTTTTGTGGTCCATTTATTTTTTGAACTCCCCATTAGATATCAAGACATTGGACTGAACAAGTGCTTTGAAACTATTTTAATGATATTTGTTGTTTCTTATGATTTAAGATAATTAACAATTTGAACAAAAACAAAATATTTCAAAATTAGATAATAATTAAAAAAGATATTTATTACGAAAAACCAAAGTTTTATATACGTTATGAAAGAAAATGAAAAAATCAGTCTTTTATATTTTGAGTCATTATTAATACATTTGTATAACGAAATACAACTTAGTTGTAACTTTTTGCAAGAAGAAGCCTTGTTTTTTAGGTACATTTGCATGGCTGAATAAATAATTCTGGAAATGGTCATTTCGTCAGTTGACGTGGGTACAATTTACCATCTTTGTTTTTATAGCCTAATAAGGTGTAATCAATAAGCTGTAGTTGTGTTTGGTCAACATTTATTCACACATATGTTTCTGCTGAAACTCCTTTCAAGTGTAAATGTAGAGCATCTGTCATTCAAAATACTCTTAATAAATTTAAACTGAAGCCGATATTTTGAGAAATTAATTTCTACCGAAGTTCAGCAGCAGTTAAATTTTTTTTTTTTTTTAAATTACGCGTTTTATCACAAAAATATACCCTGCCGCCTTTTCGTTCAGTCTTCGTTTCATTATATTTGTTACTTGTAGCGACATTGCTCACGATTTTATTTTAACACTTCACTATATGAAAACGTAAGTAATATTGCGTGAATCCGAAAAAAACGAACTACAACGAGATTTGTTGAATTATTTAATATGGTGGATTTTGTTGCTATTTAAGGACATGTAATTAACATATAAGGATTGTTTATTAGCAACAGTAACAGTTCAGTCAGTTTAGAGAGATTGGTTAAATAAATTTACTGTTTTGCAAGTGTCTTCTTATATTGGCCATGTAAGGCGCTAGTTATGTAATCGAGTTACATATCAGATGTTTTTGTTTTGAATAAAGTTAGTTTTGTGATAAAGGTTAGGGGGCATAGTGGAGTATAATTTGTTGAATTATTTAATATGCTGCATTTTTTTGCTATTTAAGAACTTGTAATTAACATATAAGGATCGTTTGTTAGCAACAGTAACAGTTCAGTCAGTTTAGAGAGATTATTATAAAATTTACTGTTTTGAAAGTATTTTTATATTGGTTAGGTAAGGCGCTGGTTACGCAATTGGGTTACATATCAGCTGTTTTTGTTTTGAATAAAGTTTTAATGTCAGGAGGGTTAATGCATAGTGGGGTGATTATAATCTAGTATTGTATGGGTAAATTATGGGATTTAGGGATATTGTGTAGATATATTTTGTTTAGGGATGTAGTGATAGTTATTGTTAATAGAAGGAGGTAGTTATGATATTGGGGATTCTAGGAGTACTGGTGTTGTGAAAAATTGCAGTTAATTTTCTGGATTGATAATTGTGAGTGTGAAAAGGACAGGAGGTTGATGGTTTATATAGTAGACACACTCTCTCTCTCTCTTTCACTTCCCAACCAACGCGTTACATCTTGCCTACACTGCGGCAATGTGTTAACAGTTCCATCCATGTATCTCCGTGTGTTGACTCTACTACCGACGGGCAACAGTCCACGTCCTGGAATGACTAGCGAACGATAACCTACTCGGTGACTCTAAGCATCATGGGGAGTGCCTGTCGTTTGCCAAACATGAGTTAGCTATGCATGTGTTTAAAAACAGAGTAGCTTATTTATTTTAAACTCTAAAAGTATTTTCATATCGATTTAAAATCACTATAAATCAATTGAAAATCATTAATACTAAATAATTAAACAATCCGTATTGTCTCATATAACTGTATGGGTGTAGTCTAAATTTAATAATTACAGATTATTTTGTTTCATTGACAATTACCCTATTAATTTGAAAACATTCCTATGTATTTTAAGTGACGTAATACGAAACTCGCGTTTTGTTAAAGAAGGTTGAACAACACTGCTACAGGAACCTGTTGAACAGTGTTTGCTTCTTAACTTTCAATAATGAATCGATTTACTTTGTTAAATGTATAGACGTAAAGGGAAGATAGTCTAATATCAGAAACACTAAAAGTTGCTATTTAGTGAATTATAAATTAATAATACATTAATTGTAGGCATACATTACTATTAGATATATTTATTGACAGAAGTAATTCAAGCTTCTCCGTTCTACATTATAATCTAACCGGCATTTATGTGGTTTTCATGTATTACTATAATGATACCCTGGTATTGCTATTATTGAAGGGGGAATTTATGATAAACTCGTGGCCGTAAACATGATCTCAACATGAGATTGAGGTGTTTATAAAATACAGCCGTGATGCAAAGGTAGCCGATCTACCTCAGGCTCATACCCTCCATATATCAGTAGTGGTTGTTTTCTTTAACCAAATATTTGACGGTTTACGTACCTACAGTATGTATGGTGTAACCTGTATTAAAGCCCGGTCAGCTAACTGGCCTAACCCAATGTTACTAACCCATGTGGTCAAACCCATCAGGACTCGCAGCAACCGCATTTGTTTCTGCATGTTTTTTAAAAATAATATAGGTGCACCTGTTCATGTGCCATAACCATCGTAAATGTATCAAATTTCGTGTGTTTGTATCGGTATTGTTATATTTTTACGTACGTTTAAAACATACGATATGATTTTATAAATTATGGTAAGGGTAAGAGAGTTGATTTATTTAGTGGGATGCTAGTACGTGACTCGTTTGCAAGCCTGGGCCGTTCCAGTTTGCCTTTACGCAGGTTATATGCTACAGATATGGATTCAGTATTCTCAGACGTGTCTTTATACCAGACATCCTTACTACACTTCCCGAGTAGCATACAGCCCTGAAAACGATTTTTTGCGGCTCTTAGATTGTTAGAAAGTAGAGCAGCAGTTTGGTGGCATTGATGTTTTTGAAGAAAAAGGAGGATAAAGCTCACTATGAGTTTTGGAAAGAACAAAATTGAAAGTGACAAATTTCCTAACCTAACTGACTGTGCTCAGAAAACATATGTGTTTTTGTAACTGAATATTTGTGAATCTACATTCAGTAATCAGACGTTCATAAAACACAAGTACAGATTTAGATTAACAAGTTGGAAACATTTTGAGAATTTCCCAACCTGCTAGCATAGATGCCATATTAGAGAGCTGCAAATGATTTCGCCTATCGGCTTTAAAGAATTAACAGATTTAGGTATTATTGGAGTTAGACAAGATACATTTTCTTACATTTTTATATGCAAAACAGTTGATATATTTTAGTGATGTAATAAGAATATGTTATAATCATATTGTTTGTAAGTTATTGAACGCCTCTTGTACTCAAGGTTCTGCGGAAAACTCATGCAAACCTTTTGGCTCTCTAAGAAATCCTGTTAAAGATTCCTGCTCTATACTATACTGTATAAACGTCGAGATATAGCAACACATGTTACCAGCCGAAGCGTAGTGGGCTACTTGGCACACATAGTGGTAAAGTGCTTCCTCAGTGTTTATCGAACCTCGCTGCCTTATATAGCAGTCCGGCTCAAACCACTGTCTCTTGTTCACCACTGTGCCTAGATGGGAGGAAGTGCATATAGTTGTTTGGCCTTACACTTCACTAGAGGACTCACTGATTCAGTATTGGTCTAACTTCGCTGATTTACACATCGGTCCACCACAACCTCCGTGACTTGTTCCCCTCTATGTCTAGGTTCGAAAAAATGAATAACAGATGCTTTATCTTTCACCTTCCATTGGTGTGGCTACTGACTCATTTTTGTTTTGTCGAAAATCTTAGATTTACTTATTGGTTCACCACAACCGCCTTGTCTTGTTCCCCACTGTACCTAGATTCAAGACAGTGCTAGACAGCAGCTTGACTTATTATCTTACCACCTAGGGTTACTGTGGTGGTTAATCTTGGCTATTATACGTCTCAGTCCGCGACCACCAGCATGGTTTGTTCTCCGCTGTCGGATCTCGTTGCTCGTTGGGTCTTGTTTCCATCTGCGGCTGAGAGCGGCTCTAAAGAGAACATTGCAGGCACCTCGTGGCATTACTTATCAGTCCGCCACAGCCACCCATTGTTGTTTGGTTTAGTAATTTAGTATTTAAAGAAAGTAGCTTCTTCAAGTATCACGCCACCACAACCTCTGTACATTGTTCCACAATGCGATTAGGATGCGATAAAGGCATACATAGTTGTTTGGTCTTTCCTCCTTCGCCAGGTATATTTTCTGACTCAGTGTCCCTTGTACCTCACTGCGAGAGGGATTAATAGATGCTTGATCTTACACTTTAAATAGGGGCTTACCGAGTAAGTATTTGTTGACTTCTACTGCTTTACGTATCGGTCTGCCACAACTACTGCGGTTAGTTACCCAATGTGTCTACTTCAGAAAAAGCAATAGACAGCTGCTGGGTCCTTCAACTTCACTAGGGGGGGGGGTCACCGAATCAACGGTTATCGAGCTTTGCTGCGCTACGTATCGTCCACGACAACCACAGTGTCTCAATGTACTGCACGGTGCCTAGATGTGAGACAGGAATATACAAATGCTTGGCCTTTCTCCTTTCCTAAATGGGCTCTCTGACTCAGTGTTTGTCAAACCACGGTGCTTTAGAGAAGGCATGACTCGATTAGCCACAATCACAGTGTCTTGTTCTTCACTGTATCAAGATTTGAGACCGGAATATACAGATGAATGGCCTTTCGCCTTTACGAAATGTGCTCCCTGACACAGTATTTGTCAAACCTCACTGCTTTAGAGAAGGCACTACTCATTTAGCCACAACCTCAGTGTCTTGTTCCTCACTGTGTCTAGATTTGAGACAGGATTATACAGATGCTTGCCCTTTCTCCTTTACTAAAATGGCTCGCTGACCCAAAGTTTGTCATACATCGCTGCTTTAGCGGAGGTGTAACTCGATTAGCTACAACCACAGTGTCTTGTTATTCACCGTGCCTAGATTTGAGACAGGAATATGCAGATGCTTGCCCTTTCTCCTTTCTAAATGAGCTCGCTGAATCAGTGTTTGCGAACCACTGTTCTTTAGCCAAAGTGACTCAATTAGCCACTACCTTTCTTGTTCTTTACTGAGCCTTGATTTGAGACAGAAACATGCAAATGCTTGGCCTTTCGTCTTCACTAAATGGGCTCTCAGACTTAGTGTCTGTCGAAACTCGCTGCTTTAGCGAAAGTGTGACTCGATTAGCCCCGAAGGCAGTGTCTTGATTTTCACTGTGCATAAGAATTGGACAGGAATATATAGATGCTTGGCCATTCTACTTGTGTAAATGGGCTCTCTAACTCAATGTCTGTCAAATCTTGGTGTCTTGTTATTCACTGTACCTAGATTTGAGACAGGAATATACAGATGAATGGCCTATCTCCTTTACTAAATGGGCTCCCTGACACAGTATTTGTCGAACTTCACTGCTTCAGAGAAGGCATGACTCCTTTAGCCATAAACTCAGTGTCTTGTTCTTCACTGTGCCTAGATTTGAGACAGGAAATTACAGATGCTTGCAAATTCTCATTTACTAAATGAACTATCTGACTCAGTGTTTTTCGAACCTCGCTGCTTTAGCGTAGGTGTGAAACAATTAGCCACATTCAAAAGGTCTTGTTCTTCACTGTGCCTAGATTTGAGACTAGAGTATACATATGCTTGCCCTTTATCCTTTCTAAATGAGCTCGCTGAATCAGTGTTTGCGAACCACGGTTCTTTAGCCAAAGTGTTACTCAATTAGCCACAATGTGTCTTGTTCTATACTGAGCCTTGATTTTAGACAGAAACATGCAGATGCTTGGCCTTTCTCCTTTACTAAATGGGCTATCTGACTCAGTATTTGTAGAACCTCGCTGTTTTAGGGAAGGTGTTACTCGATTAGCCTAAACCACAAGAACGTGTTCTTCACTGTGCCTCGATTTGAGACTGGAATATACAGAAACGTGCCCTTTCTCCTTTACTTATTGAGATATCTGACTCAATAGTGTTTGTCGAACTATGGTGATTTAGCGAAGGCATTACTCAATTAGCCAATACCACAGTCAGGTCTTTTTTTCACTGTGCCTAGATTTGAGACAGGAATATACAGATGCTTAGCCTTTCCACTTGACTAAATGGCCTCTCCGACTCAGTGTTTGTCGAACCTCGCTAATTTAGCGAAGGTGGGACTCGATTAGCCACAACCACACGGTCTTGTTCTTCACTGTGTCTATATTTGAAACATGGATATACAGATGCTTGGCTTTTCTCCTTTACTAAATGGGCTGTCTGACTCAGTGTTTGTCAAACTTCGCTTCCTTAACGAAGGTGTGACTCAATTAGGAACAACTACAGTGTCTTGTTCTTTTCCTTGCTGGGTTTGAGATAGGAATATAAATATGCATGGCCTTTCTTCTTAATTGAATGGTCTCTCTGACTCAGTGTTTGTCAAACCACAGTGCTTTAGCGAAGGTGTGACTCGATTAGTCACAACCACAGTGTCTTGTTCTTCACTGTGCCTAGATTTGAGACAGGAATATACAGATGCTTGGCCTTTCTCCTTTGCTAATTGGGCTCTCTGACTCAGTGTTTATCGAACCTCTCTGCTTTAGGTGTGGCTCGATTAGCCACAACTACAGTGTCTTGTTCTTCACTGTGCCTAGATTTGAGACAGGGATATACAGATGCTTGGCCTTTCTCTTTTGCTAATTGAGCTCTCTGACTCAGTGTTTATCGGACCTCACTGTTTTACATAATGATTTGCCACAGCAACTGTGTGTCTGTAAGGCGGAGGTTATGCAATCGGGCTACACCAGTAGCTGATTTTGTTTTGAATAGTGTTAATTTGAATAAGGTTAATGCATTGTGGTGATTGTAATCTAGTATTGTAGTTGTAAATTAGATGATTTAGGGATATTATTTGGATGTATTTTGAATAGGAATGTAGTGAGTGATAGTTGATGTTAATATAAGAGGGTAGCTATGATATTAGGGATTGTAGTTGTACTGTTTTAGTGAAAAATTACAGTTAATTTTCTGGATTGATAATTGTGAGTATGAAAAGGACAGGAGGTTGATGGTTTATATAGTATAAATCCTTCCTCTCTCTCTCTCCCTCTCTCTCTCTCTCTCTCCCTCCCCCCTCCTTCTCTTTTTCCAACCAACGAGTTACATCTTGTCTACACTGCGGCAATGTGTTAACAGTTCCATCT
The DNA here is from genome assembly GCA_036971475.1 of Prosapia bicincta. Classification (NCBI taxonomy): domain Eukaryota; kingdom Metazoa; phylum Arthropoda; class Insecta; order Hemiptera; family Cercopidae; genus Prosapia; species Prosapia bicincta. The sequence continues at coordinate 46,251,839 of JBAIZL010000009.1, read as the reverse complement.
ATGTAGCTCCGTGTGTAAGGCGCTGGTTATGCAACCGGGTTACACCATCAGATTTTTTTTTTTTTAATATAGTTATAATGTGTGTATACCGGGAGCTGGATGGAGTTGAGTGTGCAAAATGTGAGGATCGTTTTCAGCTAATAGTTTTGAACTCAGAATAACTTGCAGAATATAATTCTGGATGTTTCCAGGAGATTTTGTGATCCATTAATTTTTTAAACTCCCCATTAGATATCAAGACAATGAACAAATGCTTTGAAACTATTTTAATGACATTTATTGTTTCTGATGATTTAAGATAATTATCAATTTGAAGAAAAACAAAATATTTCAAAACTAAATATAATTAAAAAAAGATATTTATTACGGAAAACCAAAAATTAACATACATTATGAAAGAAAATAAACAAAACAGGCTTTTATATTTTGAGTCATTATTAATACATTTGTATAACGAAATACAATTTAGTTGTAACATTTTGCAAGAAAAGCCTTTGTTTTTTAGGTACATTTGCATGGCTGAATAAATAACTCTGAAAATGGTCATTTCGTCAGTTGACGTGGTTACAATTTACCATCTTTGTTTTCATAGCCTAATAAGGTGTAATCAATAAAATGTAGTTGTGTTTGACAAACATTTATTCACACAAAGTTTCTGCTGAAACTCCTTACAAGTGTAAATGTAGAGCATCTGTCATTCAAAATACTCTTAATAAATTTAAGCTGAAGCCGTTATTTTGAGAAATTAATTTGTACCGAAGTTCAACAGCAGTCAAATTAGTTTATTTGTTTTTAATAGATAGGTGCAAATGGTTTTTCATGGTGGTAACTATTCGACATTAGATATGGATTTCCTAATTGCCTTGAAGTTTTCTGTCGAAAACCCAACGACTCAGCGTTTACACATTTCGAGTCCGATCTGCTAGTTGAATCGTAACTACGTAGAAAGTGCAATGCTCGTAAAATACGACAAGTGTTTCCGTCAAGGGATTGAGTAACCAGTTGACATTCAGAAATGTATATCTTCTAATAGGAGCCGTCAAATCATATAACCAAGCAACCTAGACGTAATAGCTTATTCCAGAAATAAATTCTCAGGATGAAAACATCTGTATCAGCGTTAAGGATTATTACATGGGTAGATTGGAATTTTACTGCGTGAAATACTTCCTTGTGACAAACATCCTTGATTCTGTTTCTATGTGGTTCGAATTTATGTCAGGTATTTCAATAAATGAAGAGCCTTGTAGTTTGAAACATTTTGTTGGATAATCAAATCCTTCACAAATGTATAGCTCGCAATCTTCTCTTACTTGTGCATATCTTGGAGGAGCTGTACAGAGTATTCTAACGAACTGTAAGTTATTTTCAGGGCTTGAAAAGAAATTATTAAAATTAACTGAAATTGTTATGTGATCATTTGAAATTACAAAGTTTTAAATTATTCTACATTTACTGAGTAAAGTTGACTCCATGTATTTCATCAAAATAATATCATATCTGTCAAATAAAATATCTATTCATTTTACATTTGGCTACAAGAAAAGATTATGGATTCGGTTGAAGAACACATCAGCAAAACCTTCAAAGGTGTTGAAGGCTTTTAATTAGATGTGATGAACAAGTGCCATGCCATTTACTATATACATTATTGTGGTATGAAAATTTAAAACGTCCTGCCGCGTACTTGTAACACTTATAATTATTTTCAATTTCAAGAACGAGTTACGATTTTTGAGATTTTCTGTAAAATCCTTATGCTTCAAAAAAGTATTTTCAGTTATTTAAAACTTCATAACATGCTATAATATTTGTGTCAAATCCACATTGATTAGCCAACATAAATGCTTTCTGAAAGGAACTTATATCTGCGGGATCCTGCAACTTTTTATTAGAAGCACTTTTACTATTCTTTTAAAGGGCAGTCACAAAGTGGTCAAATTTAATTTTTATAATTGGATCGGACAGCATTTTACTTTTCAGTAGAAATCACTCATTTTCGTACGTACGTAATACAGTGTCTTCATTTTCTACTATATTCAGCAAACATTGTGAAGAAGATTCATCAGCAAGTTCACCGGTGTAAATATTTCGAAGCGTGTAAGTATTTTTCGTTGACATTGTACCTATTGCAAGCATTGAAATACTAAATAATATTCTAAATATCTTGCCCGCCTTTTTCGATCCTAGATTGCCACCCGTTTTATGTGACTAATTAACGCGTTTTATCACAAAAATATACCCTGCCGCCTTTTCGTTCAGTCTTCGTTTCATTATATTTGTTACTTGTAGCGACATTTCTCACGATTTTATTTAAATTAAACACTTCACTATATGAAAACTTGAGTAATATTGCATGAATCCGAAAAAAACTACGAGATTTGTTGAATTATTTAATATGGTGGATTGTTTTGCTATTTGAGAACATGTAATTAACATATAAGGATTGTTTATTAGCAACAGTAACAGTTCAGTCAGTTTAGAGATATTGGTTAAATAAATGTAATGTTTAGAAAGTTTTTTCTTATATTGGCCAGGTAAGGCGCTAGTTATGTAATCGAGTTACATATCAGATGATTTTGTTTTGAATAACGTTAGTTTTGTGAGGAAGTTTAGGGGGCATAGTGGAGTATAATTTGTTGAATTATTTAATATGCTGGATTTTTTTGCTATCTAAGAAATTGTAATTAACATATAAGGATCGTTGTTAGCAACAGTAACAGTTCAGTCAGTTTAGAGAGATTATTTAAATTAATTTACAGTTTTGAAATATTTTTATATTGGCCAGGTAAGGCGCTGGTTATGCAATTGGGTTACACATCAGCTGTTTTTGTTTTGAATAAAGTTATAATGTCAGGAGGGTTAATGCATAGTGGGGTGATTATAATCTAGTATTGTATGGGTAAATTAGAGGATTTAGGGATATTGTTTAGATATATTTTGTTTACGGATGTAGTAATCGTTGTTGTTAATAAAAATGGGTAGTTATGATATTCTGGATTCTATTTGTCCTGTTTTTGTGAAAAATCGCAGTTAATTTTCTGGATTGATAATTGTGAGTATGAAAAGAACAATTATAGTAGATGGTTGATGGTTTATATAGTAGACACACTCTCTTTCTCTGTTTCAATTTCAATTTTCTGTTTGCTTGGCTTTACTCCTTTACTAAATAGGCTGTCTGACTCAGTGTTTGTCGAGATTCGCTTCCTTAGCGAAGGTGTGACTCAATTAGGAACAACTACAGTGTCTTGTTCTTCACCTTGCCTTGATTTGAGATAGGAATATAAATATGCATGGCCTTTCTTCTTAATTGAATGGGCTCTCTGACTCAGTGTTTGTCAAACCACAGTGCTTTAGCGAAGTTGTAACTCGATTAGCCACAAACACAGTGTCTTGTTCTTCAGTGTGCCTACGTTTGAGACTGGAATATACAGATGCTTGGCATTTATCCTTTAATAATTTGGCTCTGTGACTCAGTTTTAGTCGAAACACGGTGCTTTAGCGAAGGTGTGACTAAATTACTAATTGGGCTCTCTGTCTCAGTGTTTGTTGAGCCTCGCTACCTTAGCAAAGGTGTAACTCGATTGTCTACAATAACAAGGTCTTGTTCTTCACTGTGCCTAAATTTGGGACATTAATATGCAGATGCTTGGATTTTCGTCTTTACTAAATGAGCTCTATGACTCAGGGTTTGTCGAGCTTCGCTGCTTTAGCGAAGGTGTGACTCGATTAGCCACAACCAAAAGTCTTGTTCTTCACTGTGCCTAGATTTGAGATAGGAATATACAGATGCTCGGCCTTTCTCCTTTGGTATCTGGGCTCTCTGACTCAGTGTTTATCGGACCTTGCTGTTTTACTAAACGATTTGCCACAACTGTGTATGTAAGGCGCTGGTTATGCAATCGGGTAACACCAGTAGCTGATTTTGTTTTGAATAGTGTTAATATGAGGAAGGTTAATGCATAGTGGTGATTGTAATCTAGTATTGTAGTTGTAAATTAGAGGATTTAGGGATATTATTTGGTTTTATTTTGAATAGGAATGTTGTGATAGTTGTTGTTAATAGAAGAAGGTAGATATGATATTGGGGATTCTAGTTGTTCTGTTTTTGTGAATAATTGCAGTTAATTTTCTGGATTTGTAATTGTAAGTATGAAAAGGACAGGAGGTTGATGGTTTATATAGTATACAGCCTTCCTCTCTCTCTCTCTCTCATTTTCCAACCAACGAGTTACATTTTGTCTACACTGCGGCAATGTGTTAACAGTTCCATCCATGTAGCTCGGTCTGTAAGGCGCTGGTTATGCAATAGGATTACACCATCAGCTTTTTTTTTTTTTAATAATGTTGTAATGTGAGTAGACCGGGAGCTGGATGGAGTTGAGTGTGCAAAATATTTCGAAGCGCGTAAGTATTTTTAGTTGTCATTGTAGGGATTGCAAGCATTGAAATACTAAATAATATTCTGAATATCTTGCCCGCCTTTATCGATCCTAGATAGCCACCCATTTTATGTGACTAAATTACGGATTTTATCACAAAAATATACCCTGCCGCCTTTTCGTTCAGTTTTCGTTTCATTATATTTGTTACTTGTAGCCACATTTCTCACGATTTTATTTAAATTAAACACTTCACTATATGAAAACGTAAGTAATATTGCATGAATCCGAAAAAAACTACGAGATTTGTTAAATTATTTAATATGGTGGATTGTTTTGCTATTTGAGAACATGTAATTAACATATAAGGATTGTTTATTAGCAACAGTAACAGTTCAGTCAGTTTAGAGATATTGGTTAAATAAATGTAATGTTTAGAAAGTTTTTTCTTATATTGGCCATAAAGGCTCTTATGTAAGGCGCTAGTTATGTAATCGAGTTACATATCAGATGATTTTGTTTTGAATAACGTTAGTTTTGTGAGGAAGTTTAGGGGGCATAGTGGAGTTTAATTTGTTGAATTATTTAATATGCTGGATTTTTTTGCTATTTAAGAAATTGTAATTAACATATAAGGATCGTTGTTAGCAACAGTAACAGTTCAGTCAGTTTAGAGAGATTATTTAAATTAATTTACAGTTTTGAAATATTTTTATATTGGCCAGGTAAGGCGCTGGTTATGCAATTGGGTTACACATCAGCTGTTTTTGTTTTGAATAAAGTTATAATGTCAGGAGGGTTAATGCATAGTGGGGTGATTATAATCTAGTATTGTGTAGTGCCAGATAATCTGTCTTGGTGGTTAGATTAGAGTTTCTCAAGTTTCCTGTGACAGTATCCTGAGGAACCCTCATCAACCACATTCAGCCACAACTAAAAATGTTTATCTAACCAAAACATCCTTCGCGTGGACATGTAATGACCTTTAGAGAGGATCTCTGAAGACAGCTGATTGGAGAAGGATCATCTAATTAAAAGAAATAAGATAAATTCTAACCAATCCTGTTAGTGTTAGAGTCCACATGGACTGTCACAACTCACACCCAAGAGTAAAACAAGAACAAAAGGGAGAACCCATATATAACCTCATGTTGAGCCCTCAAGAGAGAGTTTTTTTTCAGTTTTTGAGTGAGAGTTAGAGTCAGTTAGAGAGAGAGTCAGAGAGTCAGACAGATTTTGTTAGTGGATTTTGTTAGATAGTTAGTTGAAATTGTATTATGTTTTGTTAACTTAGAAGTGTTATATCTGTACTGGAGATGCTGAACCGTAAGTCAAAATATATATAACATTTATTTCTGCAAATCATGTCTAGTCATTAAGAACCACAGACCTATCCATCACACCAATGAAGTAGTTCCCAGTGTCTATATAAAGATCTATAGTCTCGACACATTACAAATTGGTGGCAGCGGCGGGATAATGTCCGTTGCAATAACTACGGATTTTATTACTTCATTTGTGTGTGGGAAAGTCTGTGGCATAGTATGGTAAATGGTCAAAGTAATTAATTTGAAATTTTGATTTTTGGAATTTTGATTGTTGTAATTAAAGGTATATGATAATCAATCTTATTAACTGTTAACTAATGGCATGTGTAAAATGTTTGTGTTATTATTGTTATGGGAAATAGAATAGGAAAAAAGCGTAAGAGTGATACCTATGAGTATATGGATAGTCGTAGAAATTTTGGTAGCCCTTCAGGCCAAATAGTAAATAGAACACCGATAGCCCCAGATTTATTTATGAAAATTGGTACTAGAGTGGGAAACATTACTGCTTATTATAAACACATTAGTCCAGCTCCGAGTCCTAGACCTGTAACAATTCCGGTTAGGCCCGTTCAGTTTGCTAAGTTGTCAGCTATCCCTGAGAGTTCTAATTCTAAACCCGAAGACCACACCTATGATATTCCTAAAACTCAATGACTTCTCGACCTATATATTATCTTCCTGTTTCTGACCCTCATATTTTATTAGAAGGTTGTTCTACCTTGCTTAGAAACTTAATTCAGAGAATAATTGAGAGACACATAAATGGTTACTCCACATATACTGATGAAGAGAATGTTATCAGAGTCAAATTGGTTAAGCTAGAGATAGAATATTTTAATTAATTTGAAGACAAATATTATTATTAAAATAGGAAAGTATTATCAAGTCTACATGTTTATAACACTGATAGCCTATGTCATTCTTGGATTTGTGGTTTGCCTGATAACCGAGGTAATCCTTATCTTCATATACCAAGATAATCAGTCTTGTAACTTTTCCTTGTTTTGGTGTTTTGCTAATATACTTGGTAACGCACACACTATCGCCCAGCCAAGTAATTAAATAAATATTATCTAAAATATAAAATAAATTTTTAAAATGGCATCGGCACAAGAAGTGCAGGAACTTAGACAGGCTCTTGTGAAAACACAAGAACAATTAAAAATTCAAGCCGAACAGTTAAAATTAGTTGTAAACCCTACTAGAATTAAAGACCTAACTACCGCAAATTTAATAGACGCATGGCGAGGTGATGGACCAATACCAGTTAGTGAATTTTTTGATAACATCGAGCGAGCAGCCCAGGTAGGAAATTGGAATGAACAGGATAAAGTATCTTTATTAAAACTGAAATTAAAGGGATCAGCTGCCTTGTTTATAAACAGTAACCCCGAGCTACAACATACCGATGTAACATTTAAAACACTCAAAGATGCTTTTATTGAACGGTTTAGAGTGAAGCAATTGGATCAATTCCATTATGTTGCGCTTCAAAATGCTACCCAATTCAAAGACGAATCGCCTGAAGCTTTCGCAGACCGCTGTAAACGTGTTTGTGCAAAAACTATTAGGCAAGTGGACAATCCAGAATTGCAGAAAATAATTCGCGAAGAAGCGGATCGTAGAATGTTAGCTGCTTATACCAATGGTTTACTCGGTAATGTAGGTCAGCAAGTGAGATACCGCATGCCTATAACCATGGCCGAGGCAATTCAATTAGCTGTCACAGTAGCGGCAGTTGAGGCTAGAAAACCATTAAATGGTTATGAAAAGAGCCCACATAAGAACGTCTTTCTCACGCAAGTGACATGTTTTAAGTGTAACCGAAATGGGCACATATCGCGAAATTGTAGAGTCCAGGTACAAAAGAAAAATAGTTTCAAGGAACCTAATTATTCAGGGAAGAAGACCTACGATGGTAAAAGGATTGAATATTACAACTGTCATAAGTTTGGACACATAGCTAAAGATTGTCGTAGCCGAAAGAACCACCCAAACGCGCAAGGTTCGGCGGGAAACAGCACCAACCTGTCGAACTGGGAGTAAAGACACATGTAGTAACTAGTTTAGTCCATAATAATGTAGATGGTCACATTATTATAGATGTAATTATAGGAAGAAAACCTTGTAAATTCTTAGTGGATACAGGTGCAACCATATCGATCATAAAGAAAGGCATAAGTCGTAGAAAAATTTATCCGAATAATGTTATAGCCAAAAGTGTAACTGGAAACGAGTTAAGAGTATACGGCAAACAAAGGGTTTTAGTAAATTTAGAGGGGAAGTGTGATTTTTCCCATGAGTTTTTAGTAGCATCAATAGACATGTTATATGATGGTATATTGGGAATGGATCTTTTAAGACGCACAGGAGCTAAATTGGATTTAGCTACAGGTAAACTGTTCTTAGATAACAGTGTTTATCTTGTTAAAGGAGAAAAAGATGGAACTACGTGCGAGGCTAGTGTGAAATTGAAATCGCCAATAAGGAATTTTGAGCCTGATCAACTCTATTCCAAACCAAGCGATGATGATTCCGTGATCTTGCCAAACACTCCAGCATCATTTCGTGTTATGACCACAAAGGTGCAATCTTTACCTCCTATGTCGGAAGTACTTCTTAAGGGACGCCTAGAACTAGAAAAAGAGAGAAAAGTTGTTCCCGAAATAGTTCTCGTTGAGCCGGAAGAATTGAAAATACATGGCGCAAGAGTAGCCAGAGTAATTAGTAGAGTAGGAAAAGAAATTCCGGAAGTGTTATTAAAAGTAATAAATTTTAGTCGAGAGACGTTAGAGATTCCTAAACATTGTGTTATAGGTCTAGCAGAAGACTATAAACTAGTTTGTTGTGATAGGAATGAAAGTTGTGTTGGGAAACACGAAGTTAATTATGTGAAAACAAAAGAGTTGAAAAGAGAACGTTTACAAACAGAGATGATAGAGAAGTTGTCTCATTTGAGTAAAAATGATCGAAAAATTTTGTATCCAGTGTTAAGTAGATACGCCCATTTGTTTGAAAAACCCAAAGGTCAATTAGGATGTAGTGTAAATGTAGAACATAAGATTGATACTGGTGAACATCCGCCTATAAAGAAAAATCCTTATAGGTTACCAGAAGCACTAAAATCTGTAGTAAAAGAACAGATAGAAGAAATGCTAAAGGCAGGAATCATACAACCCTCCACTTCACCGTGGTCGAGTCCTGTTGTTATCGTAAATAAAAAGAGTCCAGATGGAACACCTAAATATAGATTTTGTGTGGATTATAGAGCGTTGAATTCTATAACTAGAGGAGATGCATATCCATTGCCAAATATTGTAGAAACCTTGGATTGTTTGAATAATAGTACATATTTCACGACCATTGATTTATATAGTGGATTTCATCAAGTAAAAATGCACCCTAAAGATATCGAGAAAACCGCATTTAGTTTACCAGGACAACATTTTGAATTTAAAAACATGCCTTTTGGATTATGTAATGCGCCAGCGACATTTCAGAGACTTATGGATAATATTTTAATGGGAATTAAAGGAGAAGAAGCTTTAGTTTATCTTGACGATATTATAATATATAGCAAAACAATAGAACAACATGCCGAGAGATTAGATAAAGTCTTATCAAAACTGGAAACCGCAAATCTCTATGCACAGCTGTCCAAGTGCGTATTCGCTGGTAACAAAGTGGAATATTTAGGACACATTGTTACTGACAAAGGAATTTTGCCAGATCCTAAGAAAATTCAAGCAGTGAAGAATTATCCAAAACCACTTAATGTAAAAGAGATAAGATAGTTTTTAGGTTTAGTTGGATATTACAGACGTTTTATCAAAAATTTCGCCGAATTAGCTAAGCCATTAACAGAACTCACAAAAAAGGATATTGCATTTGTATGGGAGAAAAAACAAGAGGATGCTTTTCAAACTTTAATAAATTCCTTGTGTAATGAACCAATTTTAAAGTTCCCAGACTTTTCGAAGCCATTCATTCTCAGTACGGACGCGTCATCTGTTGCCATTGGAGCAATATTGTCGCAAATTCACAATGGACAAGAACACCCTGTTGCTTACGCAAGCAGGCAACTGAATAAAGCAGAAAGAAATTATGGAGCAACAGAACGTGAACTCCTTAGTCTTGTATGGTCTACAAAATATTTCCGATGTTATCTCTATGGTCGTAAATTCACAGTTATAACTGATCATTCAGCTTTAAAATGGATGCTATGTTTAAAAGATCCATCTTCCAGACTAACGAGGTGGGCACTTAGACTGTCAGAATTTGACTATGACGTCATTCATAAACCAGGCAAGAAACATACAAATGCTGATGCATTAAGTAGATGTGTAAATACAATAGTAACACCTTATTTATCTAGACAAGAAGTTATTATAGAACAATTGAAAGATGAGTTTTGCCAATCAAAAAGAAAAGATCCTAAAAATGATTATAAATTGGACGATGAAGGGTTACTTTATAATATCGAAGAAGAAAAACCTAGGTTGGTAATACCTCGAATTATGGTAAACAAAATAATTAGTCATCATCATGATACGATTTTTTCTGGACACCAAGGTATAAAAAGGACCATTAGCTAATTAAAGAAAGATATTTTTGGCCAACATTGAGTATAGATGTAAAAAATTATATAAGTAAATGCATTTCTTGTAATCAAAGAAAACCAGGTAAAAGATTGAAAACCCCAATGGCAAAATTTGATCCAATTTTAGAACCATTTGAACTTGTGTCGTTAGATATAGTTGGACCACTACCTGTGAGTAAGAATGGAAATAGATATCTACTTACTTTTATAGATCATTTAACTAGATACTGTGAGGCAATTCCAATTCCTTATCAAACTGCTGATATTATTGCTAAAGAGTTTGTAATAAAAATTATTACGCGTCATGGAGTTCCTAAACGATTATTAACTGATCAAGGACGAAATTTTGTTTCTTCTTTCTTTAAGGCAGTGTGTACTATATTGGGAATAAAGAAAATTCAAACTACCCCATATCACCCTCAGTGTAATGGATTGTTAGAAAGACTTCATAAATCATTAGCCGACATGATATCGCATTATGTATCAAAAGATGGAAAAAATTGGGACGAAATAGTACCTTATGCTTTAATGGCTTACCGTAGCGCAAGACAGACAGCTACTGGCCATAGTCCGCATATGCTTTTGTATGGGCAGGAAATGAGATTACCAACGGAAGATGACTTATCAGTAAAAACAGAAAGTAATGAAGAAACTCAAAATGGATTAAGCGAGTTAATACAAAAATTAAAACAAGTAAGGAAGACAGCTGTACGAAACACCGAAACTAGTAAAGATAAAAATAAACTGTATTACGATAAGAAGAGTAAGTTGGTTACCTATAACGAAGGTGATTATGTATTTTTATATGACCCTAATATAAAGAAAGGACCACTTAAGAAATTTTCAAAGAATTGGAAAGGACCTTATCAAATTGAAAAGGTTTTAAATAATCTAAATTATTGAATAAAATTAAGTAACACGGAAAGTACCGTTGTTCATGTAAATAGATTAAAACCCAGTAAAATAAAACAGGAAACTGTAAACCGCAGATACAAACAGCCAGTTTTATCGCCATGTGATAACAATGAATGGAGCACAAGCTTTACAGACATCGAAATTGATAACGAAGATTCTAATAGCGAAAATAATTTAGTTGGAGCAGGTCCTATTTTTCACATTGAAGAAAACGAGGAGGTGGAAATTGAAGCAGGAGAAGAGGACGAGGAAGAAGATATACTTCCAGATGAAACTTTCCTTGACCCCAGAGACCCTGAATGGATACCTGATAGAGTCCCCCCTATAGACCCATTCCCTCCTCCCCCTCATTCTTATAACTTAAGACCTCGTTCACAAAGTAGTAGAAGTAATTAATTCCTTCTATTTTATTTTCCATTTCAGAGATACTCATCATCCTTTCCCTGGTGAACTTCATTGACTACATTAAAGCTACCAAAAAAACTGCACTTATTCTCATCAGCCAATAGATAAAACCTGTGAGCTTAACAAAGGCTTAGTTTTTGTCAAAGAAAAGGATGTAATCTTTTCAACACATACATGGAATCTAGTAATATCTGTAGGTACCGAAGATTATGACGAAATATTGTATAATATAGAGTCTTTATTTACTCATCTTGAGTCACAGAAGAATATTTCTGAAATAAGTGACTTACTTCCATACTATGAAATATCACGACTTCGAGTTAGCTTACAAGTATCTCGTAATGAAATAACTAATTTAAGGCTCCTGTTGCCAAAACCTAGAATAACTCGAGGATTAATAAACGGAGTCGGTAATGCATTTAAATTTCTGTTTGGAACAATGGACGACGGAGATTTTCAAAGTATAAGTTCTCAATTAGATGGTCTTGATGAACAATCTACTACTCTAGTACATGTGGAAGAAGAACAACTTACTTACATGAAGAAACTAACTAATGAAGTGGAAGGAAACTCAAAGGCAATCAAAACTATAGCAGAGACGTTAAAGGATACAATTTTAGAAGTCAAAAATACAAACTTCACTATTTGGAATGAAATAACTCAATTGAAGAGAAAATTACGATATCAAGCGCGTATTTCTTCCTTAATTAGAGAAATAGAGTTAACTTTAAGCTTAGTAGATAAACAATTAGTACAATTGCAGGAAGCTCTTGATGTTACTGTGACTGGTCACTTAAGCTCTATGTTAATAAAACCAGCTAAATTAAACATGATTTTAAAAGAAATTGTAACTCGTTTACCTAATGGTTTGTCTTTAATAACAGATATAGAGTTAGATAAAGTTTATGGTTATTATAAGATAGTTAAAGTTCATGCTATGTCTAGTAAAAATGCCATAAGGTTGATTATCGAAATACCTCTTAAGTCAGATAACAAATATTTTGAATTGTTTAGAGTAAGACCATTACCTTATTTTGACAATGACTTAGCACGGTTTGTAGTTGTAAGTGGAGAAGCAAGCTATTTTGCCATATCCAATGACCGACAGTGGTATGCTCTATTGGAAGAGAGTCAGCTGAGAGACTGCAATGACGAAGTCTATGGAATTTGCTCGATAGATATACTTCTATTTCCAGCGGCGGAAGGAGCCAGCTGCACACATGCAATGTTTGCCGGAGAGGACAGCAAGGCACATCAGTACTGCCAGAGAGACGTCTTACGAAACTACACAACGCCTACTCTGTACCCAGGTCCTAAAGGTGAATTTTGGATCTACAGTTTGCCCCATTCTATTATGTCCACTTGGCAATGTACTTTTCCCAATGAAATTCCTCTTAGATCTACCCCTCATACTTCTACTCGAACTTTAGAAGGAACTGGTATCATTTATAATACCCAGAATTGTTATATCTATTCTAAATATTTCAAGATATCCCCTCACTCTGAAGGACAAACTTATTTCAAAGTACAATTCAACCATATCATTGTCCCCGCAATTTCAGATATCCTAACTTCAGTAGAACGATTCTTATTTAAAAATCAATCTTTCTATAATGAAAGTAATATTTCGAATTTAGAAGAAATTATAAATAATCACTCAGAACGAGCTGATGTCATAAGTATAGAAAAACTCCAGAGGAAGTTGATAGAGATAAGGAAACCACAAGTAGTAAACAATTTATTTCTGACCTACCTCACTGTGATAATTATTGTTATTGTCATCACTAGTTTTTTAACTGTCAGCTGTGTACTTCAATGTCGTTTTACGAAACAAAACATTCAATCATCCCTTAGCCTTGAACGTGAGACTCCAGCCGTTATAGCTGCCATACCTACTGCATTCAACCTAATACCAGATGACAACGTACCAACCACAACTAGATATGCTCAAGGTCATCTTACGTCATCAATTTAGTGAAAGTGTTTGTGAATATTAGAGAAAATATGTGTTGTTTACTTAAAGAATTTCAAGTGAAAAAAGAAAAGGTGTACTTGTAGTCTGAATTAAATTACTTCAGATAGACATTAGTTATTTGTTTGTATTAGACAAAATTTGATTTTGTTTTAAAATATATTTACATTAAATTTAGTATAGATCTTTAAATATTTTTTTGTGTAAATGAACAGTTTTTGAATTTGTCAATTACTAAAAGAACATTTAGATTAGTTGTCTTATGAATATTGAACTTTAGTTTTATACAAAATGGAGATCTTTAAATATTGCCATTATTTAATCGATCATTTATTATTATAATATATCCAATTCAGATAGTCTTTGTTTTATCTAGATATTCATTGTTTTCTTAAGAAAGCACAGTTTGATTATGTAGAGAATTTTATTTTAAAATTTGGATTTAAACTTAAGATTAGAGTGTAGAGTTTAATAATTTTGCAGAAAACTTAATGATTTTAAGAAAAATATTTCTTAAACTTTTTTTTTAATTTATGTTTTTGAAAAGAAAGACTCCCTGAGCCTTCTTTTTTAAAAGAGAGGGTGGTTGTAGTGCCAGATAATCTGTCTTGGTGGTTAGATTAGAGTTTCTCAAGTTTCCTGTGACAGTATCCTGAGGAATCCTCATCAACCACATTCAGCCACAACTAAAAATGTTTATCTAACCAAAACATCCTTCACGTGGACATGTAATGACCTTTAGAGAGGATCTCTGAAGACAGCTGATTGGAGAAGGATCATCCAATTAAAAGAAATAAGATAAATTCCAACCAATCCTGTTAGAGTTAGAGTCCACATGGACTGTCAAAACTCACACCCAAGAGTAAAACAAGAACAAGAAGGAGAACCCATATATAACCTCATGTTGAGCCCTCAAGAGAGAGTTTTTTTTCAGTTTTTGAGTGAGAGTTAGAGTCAGTTAGAGAGAGAGTCAGAGAGTCAGACAGATTTTGTTAGTGGATTTTGTTAGATAGTTAGTTGAAATTGTATTATGTTTTGTTAACTTAGAAGTGTTATATCTGTACTGGAGATGCTGAACCGTAAGTCAAAATATATATAACATTTATTTCTGCAAATCATGTCTAGTCATTAAGAACCACAGACCTATCCATCACACCAATGAAGTAGTTCCCAGTGTCTATATAAAGATCTATAGTCTCGACACATTAAAATTGTATGGGTAAATTAGAGGATTTAGGGATATTGTTTAGATATATTTTGTTTACGGATGTAGTGATCGTTGTTGTTAATAAAAATAGGTAGTTATGATATTGGGGATTCTATTTGTCCTGTTTTTGTGAAAAATCGCAGTTAATTTTCTGGATTGATAATTGTGAGTATGAAAAGAACAATTATAGTAGATGGTTGATGGTTTATATAGTAGACACACACACTCTCTCTCTCTGTTTCAATTTCAATTTTCTGTTTGCTTGGCTTTACTCCTTTACTAAATAGGCTGTCTGACTCAGTGTTTGTCGAGATTCGCTTCCTTAGCGAAGGTGTGACTCAATTAGGAACAACTACAGTGTCTTGTTCTTCACCTTGCCTTGATTTGAGATAGGAATATAAATATGCATGGCCTTTCTTCTTAATTGAATGGGCTCTCTGACTCAGTGTTTGTCAAACCACAGTGCTTTAGCGAAGTTGTAACTCGATTAGCCACAAACACAGTGTCTTGTTCTTCAGTGTGCCTACGTTTGAGACTGGAATATACATATGCTTGGCATTTATCCTTTAATAATTTGGCTCTGTGACTCAGTTTTAGTCGAAACACGGTGCTTTAACGAAGGTGTGACTAAATTACTAATTGGGCTCTCTGTCTCAGTGTTTGTTGAGCCTCGCTACCTTAGCGAAGGTGTAACTCGATTATCTACAATAACAAGGTCTTGTTCTTCACTGTGCCTAGATTTGGGACATTAATATGCAGATGCTTGAATTTTCGTTTTTACTAAATGAGCTCTATGACTCAGGGTTTGTCGAGCCTCGCTGCTTTAGCGAAGGTGTGACTCGATTAGCCACAACCAAAAGTCTTGTTCTTCACTGTGCCTAGATTTGAGGTAGGAATATACAGATGCTCGGCCTTTCTCCTTTGATATCTGGGCTCTCTGACTCAGTGTTTATCGGACCTTGCTGTTTTACATAACGATTTGCCACAACTGTGTATGTAAGGCGCTGGTTATGCAATCGGGTAACACCAGTAGTTGATTTTGTTTTGAATAGTGTTAATATGAGGAAGGTTAATGCATAGTGGTGATTGTAATCAAGTATTGTAGTTGTAAATTAGAGAATTTAGGGATATTATTTGGTTGTATTTTGAATAGGAATGTTGTGATAGTTGTTGTTAATAGAAGAAGGTAGATATGATATTGGGGATTCTAGTTGTTCTGTTTTTGTGAAAAATTGCAGATAATTTTCTGGATTTGTAATTGTGAGTATGAAAAAGACAGGAGGTTGATGGGGTTATATAGTATACAGCCTTCCTTTCTCTCTCTCTCTCTCTCATTTTCCAACCAACGAGTTACATTTTGTCTACACTGCGGCAATGTGTTAACAGTTCCATCCATGTAGCTCGGTGTGTAAGGTGCTGGTTATGCAATCGGATTACACCATCAGCTTTTTTTTTTTTAATAATGTTATAATGTGAGTAGACCGGGAGCTGGATGGAGTTGAGTGTGCAAAATATTTCGAAGCGCGTAAGTATTTTTAGTTGTCATTGTAGGGATTGCAAGCATTGAAATACTAAATAATATTCTGAATATCTTGCCCGCCTTTATCGATCCTAGATAGCCACACATTTTATGTGACTAAATTATCACAAAAATATACCCTGCCGCCTTTTCGTTCAGTTTTCGTTTCATTATATTTGTTACTTGTAGCCACATTTCTCACGATTTTATTTAAATTAAACACTTCACTATATGAAAACTTAAGTAATATTGCCGAATCCGAAAAAAACTACAACGAGATTTGTTGAGTTATTTATTATGGTGGTTTTTTTGCTATTTAAGAACATGTAATTAACATATAAGGATTGTTTATTAGCAACAGTAACAGTTCAGTCAGTTTAGAGAGAATATTTAAATAAATTTACTGTTTAGAAAGTTTTTTCTTATATTGGCCAGGTAAGGCGCTAGTTATGTAATCGAGTTACATATTAGATGTTTTTATTTTGAAAAAAGTTAATTTTGTGAGGAAGGTTAGGGGGCATAGTGGAGTATAATTTGTTGAATTATTTAATATGCTGGATTTTTTGCTATTTAAGAAATTGTTATTAGTCTAAAGAGATTGTTTATTAGCAACAGTAACAGTTCCGTCAGTTTAGAGAGATTAGTTAAATTAATTTAGTTTTTTGAATGTTTTTTTATATTCGTCAGGTAAGGTGCTGGTTATGCAATCGGGTTACACCAGCAGCTGATTTTGTTTTGAATAGTGTTAATATGAGGAAGGTTAATGCAGAGTGGGGTGATTTTAATCTAGTATTGAATTTGTAAATTAGGGGACTTAGGGATATTAAATGGATTATTTTGAATAGGAATGTAGTGATAGTTGTTGATAATAGAAGAGGGAAGTTATGATATTGAGGATTCTACTTGTACTGTTTTTGTGAAAAATTGCAGTTAATTTTCTGGATTGATAATTGTGAGTGTGAAAATTACAGAAGGTTGATGGTTTATAAGGTACACAGCCTCTCTGTCTCTCTCTCTGTCTCTCTCTCTCTCTCTCTCTCTCATTTTCCAACCAACGAGTTACATTTTGTCTACATTGCGGCAATGTGTTAACAGTTCCATGCGTGTAGCTCCGTGTGTAAGGCGCTGGTTATGCAATCGGGTTACAACATCAGTTTTGTTTTTAAAATAAAGTTATGTGAGTAGAGTGGGAGCTGGATGGAGTATAATTTGTTGAATTATTTAATATGCTGGATTTTTGTTGGCTATTTAAGAACTTGTAATTAACATATAAGGGTCGTTTGTTAGCAACAGTAACAGTTCAGTCAGTTTAGAGAGATTATTTAAATTAATTTAGTGTTTTGAAAGTTTTTTTATATTGACCATGTAAGGCGCTGGTTATGCAATTGGGTAACACATCAGATGTTTTTGTTTTGAATAAAGTTTTAATGTCAGGAGGGTTAATGCATAGTGGGGTTATTATATGGGTAAATTAGAGGATTTAGGGATATTGTTTAGATATATTTTGTTTGGGGATGTAGTGATAGTTGTTGTTAATAGAAGAAGGTAGTTATGATATTGGGGAGTCTAGTTAAACTGGTTTTGTGAAGAATTGCAGTTAATTTTCTGGATTGATAATTGTGAGTATGAAAAGGACAGGAAGTTGATGGTTTATATAGTAGACCCTCTCTCTCTCTCTCTCTCTCTCTCTCTCTCTCTCTCTCTCTCTCTCTCTCTCTCTCTCTCTCTCTCTCTCTTGCTCTTTCATTTTCCAACCAACGCGTTACATCTTGCCTACACTGCGGCAATGTGTTAACAGTTCCATCCATGTATCTCCGTGTGTTGACTCTACTACCGACAGGCAACACACGTCCTGGAATGACTAGCGAAAGATACCTACTCGGTGACTCTAAGCATCATGGGGAGTGGCTGTCGTTTGCCAAACATGAGTTAGCTATGCATGTGTTTAAAAACAGAGTAGCTTATTTATTTTAAACGCTAAAAGGATTTTCATATCGATTTAAAATCACTATAAATCTTTTGAACTCATTAATACTAAATAATTAAACAATCCGTATTGTCTCATATAACTGTATGGGTGTAGTCTAAATTTAATAATTACAGATTATTTTGTTTCATTGACAATTACCCTATTAATTTGAAAACAATTCGTATGTACTTTAAGTGGCATAATACGAAATTCGCGTTTTGCTAACGAAAGTTAAACAACTCTGCTACAGGAACCTGTTGAACAGTGTTTTCTTCTTAATTTTCAATAATGAATCGGTTTACTTTGTTCAATGTATAGACGTATAGGGGAGACAGTCTAATATCAGAATCACTAAATGTTGCTATTTAGTGTATTGTAAATTAATAATACATTAATTGTAGGCATACATTACTTTTAAAAATATTTAATGACACAAGTATTCGATTCAAGCTTCTCCGTTCTACATTATAATCTAACCGGTATTTATGTAGTTTTTATGTAAGACTATAATGATACCCTAGTATTGTAATTATTGAAGGAGAAAGTTATGATAAACTCGTGGCCGTAAACATGATCTCAACATGAGGTTGAGGTGTTTATAAAATACAGCCGTGATGCAAAGTTAGCCGATCTACCTCAGGCTCATACCCTCCATATATCAGTAGTGGCTGTTTTCTTTAAAGAAATATTTGACGCTTTACGTACCTGCAGTATGTATGGTGTAAACTGTATTAAAGCCCGGTCAGCTAACTGGCCTAACCCAATGTTACTAACCCATGTGGTCTAATCCATCAGGACTCGCAGCAACCGCATCTGTTTTCGCATATTGTTTAAAAACAATATAGGCGCAACCTGTTCATGAGCCATAACCATCGTAAATGTATCAAATTTCGTTTCTTTGTATCGTTATTCTTATATTTCTACGTACTTTTAAAACATACGATATGATTTTAAAAATTATGGTAAGGGTAAGAGTGTTGATTTATTTAGTGGGATGCTAGTACGTGACTCGTTTGCAAGCCTGGGCCGTTCCAGTTTGCCAGACGGTCCTTTCCGCAGGTTATATGCTACAGATATGGATTGAGTATTCTCACACAAGTCTTTATACCAAACATCCTTACTACGCAGCCCGAGGGCCGCATACAGCCCTGAAAACGATTTTTGCGGCCCTTAGATTGTTAGAAATTAGAACAGCAGTTTGAGGCAATGATTATTTTGAAGAAAAAGGAGGATAAATCTCACTTTGAGTTTTGGAAGGGACAAAATTGAAAGAGACATATTTCCTAACCTAACTGACTGTGCTCAGAAAACATATGTGTTTTTGTAACTGCATTTTTGTGAATCTACATTCAGTAATCAGAAGTTCATAAAACAAAAGTACAGATTTAGGTTAACAAGTTGGAAACATTTTGAGAATTTCCCAACCTGCTAGCATAGATGCCATATTAGAGAGCTACAAAAGATTTCACCCATTGGCTTTAAGGAATTAACAGATTCAGGTATTATTGGAGTTAGACAAGATACATTTTCTTACATTTTTATATGCAAAACAGTTGATATATTTTAGTGATGTAATAAGAATATGTTATAATCATATTGTTTGTAGTTATTGAACGCCTCTTGTACTCAAGGTTCTGCGGAAAACTCATGCAAACCTTTTGGCTCTCTAAGAAATCCTGTTAAAGATTCCTGCTCTATACTATACTGTATAAACGACGAGATATAGCAACACATGTTACCAGCCGAAGCGTAGTGGGCTACGTGGCACACACAGTGGTAAAGTGCTCCCTCAGTGTTTATCGAACCTCGCTGCCTTATATAGCAGTCCGGCTCGACCACTGTCTCTTGTTCACCACTGTGCCTAGATTGTAGGAAGTGTATATAGTTTTTTGGCCTTACACTTCACTAGAGGACTCACTGATTCAGTGTTGGTCTAACTTCGCTGATTTACACATCGGTCCACCACAACCTCCGTGACTTGTTCCCCTCTATGCCTAGGTTCGAAGAAATGAATAACAGATGCTTTATCTTTCACCTTCCATTGGTGGGGCTACTGAATCATTTTTGTTTTGTCGAAACTCTTAGATTTACTTATTGGTTCACCACAACCGCTTTGTCTTGTTCCCCACTGTACCTAGATGCAAGACAATGCTAGACAGCAGCTTGACCTATTATCTTACCACCTATGGTCACTGTGGTGGTTAATCGTGGCTATTATACGTCTCAGTCCGCGACCACCGGCATGGCGTGTTCTCCGCTGTCGGATCTTGTTGCGCGTTGGGTCTTGTTTCCATCTGCGTCTGAGAGCGGCTCTAAAGAGAATATTGCAGGCACCTCGTGGCATTACTTATCAGTCCACCACAGCCACTCATTGTTGTTTGGTTTAGTAATTTAGTATTTATAGAATGTAGCTTCTTCAAGTATCACGGCGCCACAACCTCTGTATGTTGTTCCAAACTGCGATTAAGATACGATAAAGGCATATACAGTGGTTTGGTCTTTCATCCTTTGCTAGGTATAGTTTCTGACTCAATGTCTCTTATACATCACTGCGAGAGGGATTAATAGTTGCTTGATGTTACACTCTCAATATTGGCTTACCGAGTAAGTGTTTGTTGACTTCCGCTGCTTTAGGTATAGGTCTGCCACAACTACTGCGGTTAGTTACCCAATGTGTCTACATCAGACAAAGCAATAGACAACTGCTGGGTCCTTCAACTTCACTAGGGGGGGGGGGGATCACCGAATCAGCCGTTATCGAGCTTTGCTGCGCTACGTATCGTCCACGACAACCACAGTGTCTCAATGTTCTGCACGGTGCCTAGATGTGAGGCAGGAATATACAAATGCTTGAAACTTCTCCTTTCCTAAATGGGCTGTCTGACACAGAGTTTGTCGAACCTCACTGCTTAAGCGAAGGAATGACTCATTTAGCCACAACCACAGTGTCTTGTTATTCACTGTGCCTAGATTTGGGACAGGAATATGCAGATGCTTGCCCTTTCTCCTTCACTAAATGGGCTCTCTGACGTAGTGTTTGTCGAAACTCGCTGCTTTAGCGAAAGTGTGACTCGAATGGCCACAAAGAAAGTGTCTTGCTCTTCACTGTGTCTAGATTTGAGACAGGATTATACAGATGCTTGCCCATTCTCCTTTACTAAAAGGGCTCGCTGACTCAAAGTTTGTCATACATCTCTGCTTTAGCGGAGGTGTGACTCGATTAGCCACAACCACAGTTTCTTGTTATTCACTGTGCCTAGATTTGAGACAGGATAATGCAGATGCTTGCCCTTTCTCCTTTCTATATGAGCTCGCCGAATCACTGTTTGCGAACCACGGTTCTTTAGCCAAAATGTGACTCAATTAGCCACAACATGTCTTGCTCTTTACTGAGCCTTGATTTGAGACAGTAACATTCAGATGCTTGGCCTCTCTCCTTAACTAAATGGGCTCTCTGACTTAGTGTTTGTCGAAAGTCGCTGCTATAGCGAAAGCGTGACTCGATTAGCCACTAAGACAGTGTCTTGGTCTTTACTGTGCATAGATTTGGGACAGGAATATATAGATGCTTGGCCATTCTACTTCAGTAAATGTGCTCTCTGACACAATATTTGTCAAATCACAGTGCTTTAGCGAAGGCATGACTCGATTAGCTACAACCACAGTGTTTTGTTCTTCGCTGTGCCTAGATTTGAGGAAGGATTATACAAATTCTGGGCGTTTTTCCTTTACTTAATGAGCTCTCTGCACAGTTATTGTTGAACCTCGCTGCATTAGCGAAGGTGTGACTCGATTAGCCACAACCACAGTTTATTGTTCTTCACTGTGCCTAGATTTGAGACAGGATTATACAGAGGCTTGCAATTTCTCATTTACTAAATGAGCTATCTGACTCAGTGTTTGTCGAACCACGGTGCTTTAGCGAAGGCATGACTCGATTAGACACAACTACAGTGTCCTGTTCTTCACTGAGCCTAGATTTAAGGTAGGATAATATTGATGCTTGCCCTTTCTCATTTACTAAATGAGCTATCTGACTCAGTGTTTGTCAAACCACGGCGCATTAGCAAAAGCATCACTTGATTAGCCACAACCACAGTGTCTTGATCTTCACTGAGCTTAGATTTGAGACAGGATTATACGTATGCTTGCCCTTTATGATTTTCTTAATGAGCTATCTGACTCAGTGTTTGTCGAACCTCGCTGCTTTAGCGAATGTGTGAAACAATTAGCCACAATCACAAGGTCTTGTTCTTCACTGTGCCTAGATTTGAGACTAGAGTATACAGATGCTTGCCCATTATCCTTTCTAAATGAGCTCGCTGAATCAGTGTTTGCGAACCACGGTTCTTTAGCCAAAGTGTCACTCAATTAGCCACAACTTGTCTTGTTCTTTACTGAGCCTTGATTTGAGACAGAAACATGCAGATGCTTGGCCTTTCTCCTTCACTAAATAGGCTCTCCTACTCAGTGTTTGTCGAACCACGCTAATTTAGAGAAGGTGGGACTCGATTAGCCACAACCACACGGTCTTGTTCTTCACTGTGTCTATATTTGAAACATGGATATACAGATGCTTGGCTTTACTCCTTTACTAAATAGGCTGTCTGACTCAGTGTTTGTCGAGATTCGCTTCCTTAGCGAAGGTGTGACTCAATTAGGAACAACTACAGTGTCTTGTTCTTCACCTTGCCTTGATTTGAGATAGGAATATAAATATGCATGGCCTTTCTTCTTTATTAAATGGGCTCTCTGACTCAGTGTTTGTCAAACCACAGTGCTTTAGCGAAGGTGTAACTCGATTAGCCACAAACACAGTGTCTTGTTCTTCAGTGTGCCTACGGTTGAGACTGGAATATACAGATGCTTGGCATTTATCCTTTAATAATTGGGCTCTAGTACGCAGTTTTAGTCGAAACACGGTGCTTTAGCGAAGGTGTGACTAAATTACTAATTGGGCTCTCTGTCTCAGTGTTTGTTGAGCCTCGCTACCTTAGCGATCGTGTAACTCAATTATCTACAATAACAAGGTCTTGTTCTTCACTGTGCTTAGATTTGGGACATTAATATGCAGATGCTTGAATTTTCGTCTTTACTAAATGAGCTCTATGACTCAGGGTTTGTCGAGCTTCGCTGCTTTAGCGAAGGTGTGACTCGATTAGCCACAACCAAAGGTCTTGTTCTTCACTGTGCCTAGATTTGAGATAGGGATATACAGATACTCGGCCTTTCTCCTTTACTTAATGGGTTCTCTGACACAGTGTTTATCAAACCTCTCTGCTTTAGCGAAGTTGTGGCTAGATTAGCCACAACTACAGTGTCTTGTTCTTCACTGTGCCTAGATTTGAGACAGGAATATACAGATGCTTGGCCTTTCTCCTTTGGTATCTGGGCTCTCTGACAAAGTGTTTATCGGAGCTCGCTGTTTTACATAACGATTTGCCACAACAAATGTGTGTATGTAAGGCGCTGGTTATGCAATCGGGTTACACCAGCAGCTGATTTTGTTTTGAATAGTGTTAATATGAGGAAGGTTAATGCATAGTGGTGATTGTAATCTAGTATTGTAGTTGTAATTTAGAGGATTTAGGGATATTATTTGGATGTATTTTGAATAGGAATGTTGTGATAGTTGTTGTTAATAGAAGAAGGTAGATATGATATTGGGGATTCTAGTTGTCCTGTTTTTGTAAAAAATTGCAGTTAATTTTCTGGATTGACAATTGTGAGTATGAATAGGACAGGAGGTTGATGGTTTATATAGTATACAGCCTCTCTCTCTCACTCTCCCTCTCTCTCTCTCTCTCTCTCTCTCTCTCTCTCTCTCTCTCTCTCATTTTCCAACCAACGAGTTACATTTTGTCTACACTGCGGCAATGTGTTAACAGCTCCATCCAAGTAGCTCGGTGTGTAAGGCGCTGGTTATGCAATCGGGTTAAACCATCAGTTTTTTTTTCGTTAATAATGTTATATTGTGAGTAGACTGGGAGCTGGATGGAGTTGAGTATGCAAAATGTTTGGATCGTGTTCAGCTAATAGTTTTGAACTCAGAATAGCTTGCAGAATATAATTCTGGATGTTTCTAGTTTTTGTGGTCCATTTGTTTTTTAAACTTCCTATTAGATATCAAGACAATGGACTGAACAAACGCTTTGAAACTATTTTAATGACAATTGTTGTTTCTTATGATTTAAGATATTTATCAATTTGAACAAAAACAAAATATTTCAAAATTAGATAATATTAAAATAAGATATTTATTACGAAAAACCAAAATTTAATATACGTTATGAAAGAAAATGAAAAATCAGTCTTTTATATTTTGATTCATTACTATTACTTTTATATAACGAAATACAATTTAGTTGTAACTTTTTGCAAGAAGAAGGCTTTGCTTTTTAGGTAGATTTGCATGGCTGAATAAATAATTCTGGAAATGGTCATTTCGTCAGTTGACGTGGATACAATTTACCATCTTTGTTTTCATAGCCTAATAAGGTGTGATCAATAAGCTGTATTTGTGTTTGGTCAACATTTGTTCACACATATGTTTCTGCTGAAACTCCTTACAAGTGTAAATGTAGAGCATCTGTCATTCAAAATACTCTTAATAAATTTAAGCTGAAGCCGATATTTTGAGAAATTTATTTCTACCGAAATTCAACAGCAGTTAAATTTGCTTATTTTTTTTAATAGATAGGTGCAAATGGTTTTAAATTGTGGTTACTATTCGACACTTAGATATGGATTTCCTTATTGCCTTGAAGGTTTCTTTCCAAAACCCAACGACTCAGTGTTTACACCTTTACAGTCCGATCTGCTAGTTGAATCGTAACTACTTAGTGAGTGCAATGCTGGTTAAATACGACAAATCTTTCCGTCAAGGGATTGAGCAGCCAGTTGACATTCTGAAATGCATTTCATCTTATAGGAGCCGTCAAATCATATAACCGAGCAACCTAGACGTGATAGCCTATTCCAGAAATAAAGTCTCAGGATGAAAACATCTGTATCAGCGGTAAGGATTATACATGGGTAGATTAGAGTTTTACTGCGTGAAATACATCCTTGTGACAAACATCCTTGTTTCTGCTTCTAAGTGGTTCAAATTTATGTCAGGTATTTCAATCAATGAAGAGCCTTGTAGTTTGAAACAATTTGTTGGATAATAAAATCCTTCACAAATGTATAGCTCGTAATCTTCTCTTACTTGTGCATATCTTGGAGGTGCTGTCCAGAGAATTCTAACGAACTGTAAGTTATTTTCAGGGCTTGAAAAGAAGTTATTAAAATTTACTGAATTTGTTGTGTGATCAGTTGAAATTACGAAGTTTTAAATTATTCTACATTTACTGAGTAAAGTTGACTCCATCTATTTCATCGAAATAATATCATATCTGTCAAATACAATATCTATTCATTTTACATTTGGCTACAAGAAAAGATTATAAATTCGGTTGAATAACACATCAGCAAAATCTTCAAAGGTGTTGAAGGTTTTTAATTAGATGTGATGAACAAGTGTCATGCCATTTACTATATACATTATTGTAGTATGAAAATTTAAAACGTCCTGCCGTGTACTTGTAACTCTTATAATTATTTTCAATTTCAAGAAAGAGTTACGATTTTTGAGATTTTCTGTAAAATCCTTATGTTTCAAAAAGGTATTTGCAGTTATTTAAAACTTCATAAGATGCTATAATATTTGTGTCAATTCTACATTGATTAGCCAACACAAATGTTTTCTGAACGAAACTTATATCTGCGGGATCCTGCAACTTTTTATTAGAAGCTCTTTTACTATTCTTTTAAAGGGCAGTCACAAAGTGGTCAAATTTAATTTTTATAATTGGATCGGACAGCATTTTACGTGTCAGTAGAAATCACTTATTTTCGTACGTACCTAATACAGTGTCTTCATTTTCTACTATATTCAGCAAACATTGTGAAGAAGATTCATCAGCAAGTTCACCGGTGTAAATATTTCGAAGCGCGTAAATATTTTTAGTTGTCATTGTAGGGATTGCAAGCATTGAAATACTAAATAATATTCTGAATATCTTTCCCGCCTTTTATGTGACTTTATATGATTTTATCTAACCCATTTTATGTGACTAAATTACGGGTTTGATCACAAAAATATACCCTGCCGCCTTTTCGTTCAGTCTTCGTTTCATTATATTTGTTACTTGTAGCGACATTTCTCACGACTTTATTTAAATTAATCACTTCACTATATGAAAACTTAAGTAATATTGCCGAATCCGAAAAAAAGCTACAACGAGATTTGTTGAGTTATTTAATATGGTGGATTTGTTTGCTATTTAAGAACATGTAATTAACATATAAGGATTGTTTATTAGCAACAGTAACTGTTCAGTCAGTTTAGAGAGAATATTTAAATAAATTTACTGTTTTGAAAGTTTTTTCTTATATTGGCCAGGTAAGGCGCTAGTTATGTAATCGAGTTACATATTAGATGTTTTTGTTTTGAAAAAAGTTAGTTTTGTGAGGAAGGTTAAGGGTCATAGTGGAGTATAATTTGTTGAATTATTTAATATGCTGGATTTTTTGCTATTTAGGAAATTGTTATTAGTCTAAAGAGATTGTTTATTAGCAACAGTAACAGTTCCGTCAGTTTAGAGAGATTAGTTAAATTAATTTAGTGTTTTGAATGTTTTTTTATATTCGTCAGGTAAGGTGCTGGTTATGCAATCGGGTTACACCAGCAGCTGATTTTGTTTTGAATAGTGTTAATATGAGGAAGGTTAATGCAGAGTGGGGTGATTGTAATCTAGTATTGAATTTGTAAATTAGGGGACTTAGGGATGTTAAATGGATTATTTTGAATAGGAATGTAGTGATAGTTGTTGATAATAGAAGAGTGAAGTTATGATATTGAGGATTCTACTTGTACTATTTTTGTGAAAAATTGCAGTTAATTTTCTGGATTGATAATTGTGAGTGTGAAAATTACAGGAGGTTGATGGTCTATAAGATACACAGCCTCTCTGTCTCTCTCTGTCTGTCTCTCTTTCTCTCTCTCTCTCATTTTCCAACCAACGAGTTACATTTTGTCTACGTTGCGGCAATGTGTTAACAGTTCCATGCGTGTAGCTCCGTGTGTAAGGCGCTGGTTATGCAATCGGGTTACACCATCAGTTTTTTTTTTTTAATAAAGTTATGTGAGTAGAGTGGGAGCTGGATGGAGTATAATTTGTTGAATTATTTAATATGCTGGATTTTTTTTTGCTTTTTAAGAACTTGTAATTAACATATAAGGGTCGTTTGTTAGCAACAGTAACAGTTCAGTCAGTTTGGAGAGAGTATTTAAATTAATTTAGTGTTTTAAAAGTTTTTTTATATTGACCAGATAAGGCGCTGGTTATGCAATTGGGTAACACATCAGCTGTTTTTGTTTTGAATAACGTTTTAATGTCAGGAGGGTTAATGCATAGTGGGGTGATTATAATCTAGTATTGTATGGGTGAATTAGAGGATTTAGGGATATTGTTTAGATATATTTTGTTTGGGGATGTAGTGATAGTTGTTGTTAATAGAAGAAGGTAGTTATTGGGGATTCTAGTTGTACTGGTTTTGTGAAAAATTGCAGTTAATTTTCTGGATTGATAATTGTGAGTATGAAAATGACAGGAGGTTGATGGTTTATATAGTAGACCCCCCCTCTCTCTCTCTCTCTCTCTCTTTCATTTTCCAACCAACGCGTTACATCTTGCCTACACTGCGGCAATGTGTTAACAGTTCCATCCATGTATCTCCGTGTGTTGACTCTACTACCGACAGGCAACAGTCCACGTCCTGGAATGACTAGCGAAAGATAACCTACTCGGTGACTCTAAGCATCATGGGGAGCGGCTGTCGTTTGCCAAACATGAATTAGCTATGCATGTGTTTAAAATCAGAGTAGCTTATTTATTTTAAACGCTAAAAGTATTTTCATATCGATTTAAAATCACTATAAATCTTTTGAACTCATTAATACTAAATAATTAAACAATCCGTATTGTCTCATATAACTGTATGGGTGTAGTCTAAATTTAATAATTACAGATTATTTTGTTTCATTGACCCTATTAATTTGAAAACAATTCGTATGTACTTTAAGTGGCATAATAAGAAACTCGCGTTTTGCTAACGAAAGTTAAACAACTCTGCTACAGGAACCTGTTGAACAGTGTTTTCTTCTTAACGTTAGTAGGAAGGGGCATAGAATAGCACAGCCACCCCTAAACTCGGCCGCTACGTAACCTAGGACTATAGGGGTAGTTTTGGATGATGCTCAAGGTCATCCTGACCTTGACCCCAGACCAAGGGGTGGTTTCGACCACGTTCAGGGGGGTAGGGGGTAGTTTTTCGAAAAAAAAAAAAAAAATCGGCCGCTACGTAACCTAGGACTATAGGGGTAGTTTTGGATGATGCAGGAGGTCATCGCGGCCCCGACCGTAGCTTTGGGGGTGGTTTCGACCGCGTCTAGAGGGGTGGGGGGTAGTTTTTCGAAAAATTTTTTATTTTAACCTAACTCGGCCGCTACGTAACCTAGGACTATAGGGGTAGTTTTGGATGATGCAGAGGCTTGACGCCGACCCTCACCCAACCCCTAAGGGTCGTTTTGACCATGCCTAGAGGGGCAGGGGGTGGTAAATGGAAAAAAATTAATTTCAACCGGCTAACCTAAGCTAGCCAAAACGGATCTAACCTAACCTAACCTAAGTGTTGGGGGACATCTCAGCTACGTTCAGGAACATCTCCGGGGGGGTAGCTCCGGGGGTGGATTGGGGTGGGGGGTAGTTTTCGAAAAAATATTGGAAAAACGTGCCTTGACCGATAGGCCTAGTCTAGAGTGCATAATCGCGTCGGTAGGGGTAGTTTCACCTAGGGGTAGTTCTTACAAAAAATATGAAATTGCCGAAAATCGATCGGTTGGATCAACAGACAGTACGGGATATGTCTAGAGTCCAATAAGGAACGCTGCGGGGGTGGATTCACCGAGGGGTAGTTTTTACAAAAAATATAAAATTGCCGAAAATCGACCGGCTGGATCAAATGACCGTATATGGTATGGTTAAAGTCCATCTTGGTGGGCTGTGCGGGCGGTTTCACCTGTTTTTAGATCGCCAAAAATAATTGGGGTCCTAGGTAAAATCCACCCAGGCATCAGTTAAACCCGCCAAGGTAGAGCCAATATGGAGCACGCTATCGGTTAAAGCCAAACCGAGCCCAGCCACCCGGCAGCTAGGCCTTAGGTAAAGCTAACACGGAGCTAGCCCTCGGGTAAAGCCATCACGAGGCCGACCCTTAGGTAAAGTAACCCTGGAATAGCTCCGGTGGTGGGGGGTAACTTTTGGAAAGATTTAACGGTTATCTGATGACGTATCAGCGCCTGAGCGAGTCTAGGCAAGTAGTAGGCATACCCTAACTATAGTGTTCTACCCTAAATAAATTGGCTGATGCAGGGCAAGGGGCAAACCTGCAGAGATAACACTATCTTGGAGGTAGACCCACCCAAACCTCAGGCATAGCATCCCTGCAGCGGGGATTTAGCCAACCCAAGGCAGGCCCCCTGAAGAAAAGGCTTAAGGTAAAGCTACCTTGGAGCCTGGTCTTAGGTAAAGCCTCTTTGGAGGTAGACCTTAAGTAAAGCTACCCAAGAGCCCGGCCAGGCTGGTTGCTATATCAATTACAACCTATCGACCAAGACAAATACCTCCACCAAGTCCTAGGTAAAGCCATCCGGGTGTCAGATCATAGGTAAAGTAACCGAGGAGTCGGGCGTGAGGGAAAGCCAGCTAGGCCTTAGGTAAAGCCACCACTGAGGCAGACCATCGGTAAAGCCACCCAGGACATAGGAATAGTCTATACGGAGCATGGCCTCAGGTAAAAGCCATCCCGAAGACAGCCGATAGGTAAAGTAACCCCGGAATCTTACATTAAGTGAGGGTGGTTATCAAATGAAATTACCAAAAATGATCGGCTACATCAAACGACCAACATTCCAACTAAACACTAATTGTAACCGACCAACCGAGCGCAAATAGTCAACAAGTTGAATCGACCAATCACATTGCAGGGGCCCGGTGGGCTTACGCAAACGGTCGCAGTAAGACGTGAAAGCCCATATACCATGTTAAACCAATATATATGATAGTCCACATAATGTGTTAAACAAATATGCAGGCCTAGATACTATGCTAGGCCAACATACAAGGGCCTACCATGTCTGTAAACCACAGGCCAAACCCCGTATGACCTGAGCTATTTTCACCTAATCAGAAATCAGTGTAAATAATCAAATAGCCTCAATGGACATCTCCTATAGCTGTAAATGTATCTAGATATAAAGGTATATATGGAGAAACACTAATAAAGAGGCCTATCACAAAACGAGAATAAATATATGTTATAAAACGATGCTAAGCCATCATGCATGCTATCATACATAGGCTTGTTAAGCCAACACACGTGATAGGACACATAATGTGTTAAACAAATATCCGTGTAGGCCTGCATACATACTATGCTAGGTCGACTTAAATGGGCCTACTATGTCGGTAAACCACTGGCCACGGCCTATATGACCTGAGCTATTTACACCTCGTCTATCAGGTAGAACTTGGCAACCGCATAATACAGGAAGTACTATATGGTATAGCTAACAATGCATAACCTATCACGCCCATGACGGTCAACAAATATTACAATATAATTTAAAAAAAAGTTACGCAACCTATATACATACAATGCTAACCAATATAGGCATATATACTATGTTAAACCAGCATGCAATATACTCTAAATAGCCATATATACGCTGTTAAACCAATATGCAGGTTAACCTATATACAGCCCTTATTAGGCAAATATCCCCGTTACCCACATAGGCCTATGTTTAGCCAGGACGAATGATAGCTTATATAGTGTGTTAAACAAATATGCTTGTAAACCTACATAAATAATATGCTAAGCCCGTGCTAAACAGATATGCGTGTAAACCCACATAAATACTATGCTAACCAGCATGGATGCTATCCTACATAGGCTTATATACTATGTTAGGCCTGCATACGTAATTACCCTATATAGTGTGTTAAATAAATATGCGTGTAAACCAAATAAATACGCCAAGACAATATCCGTGCTATCATAGATAGGCGTATATACTATGTTAGGCCTACATACTGCGTTAAACAAACATGTATGTAAGCCGACAAGGGCCTACAAATTATATCCAATGCATAGTTTAGCTAACGGTCATCACACACTATCCTACAAGCTGCCCACAAATTACCACAAATACCTGATACATAGCCTGGCTAATCATTAACACATAGTAGGCCCCAACACATAATATCTGGTGCATAGCCTCGCTAAATAAGCATAAACTCCCCAAAATTGGCATATCAATTATGTATGGTCTAGATTTAGTCACACATGTCATTTCAAAAGTCAGCTGGAAAGAAACTCTAGCCCGGTATATACTATGTTAAACCAGCATGCAATATACTCTAAATAGCCATATATACGCTGTTAAACAAATATGCGTGTAAACCTACATAAATACCACGCCAAGTCAATATCCGTGCTATCATAGATAGGCGTATATACTATGTTAGGCCTACATACTGCGTTAAACAAACATGTGTGTAAGCCTGCATACATATTATGCTAAGCCGACAAGGGCCTACAAATTATATCCAATGCATAGTTTAGCTAATGGTTATCACACACTATCCTACAGGTACCACATAATACCTGATCAATAACACATAGTATCCAATGCATAGCCCGACGATAGGTTAACATATAGTATCCGATAAGTAGCTTGAGTATGCCCCCACATATAATATCCGGTACACAGCCTCGCTAATGGTTAGCACATAGTAGCCGATGCTGAGCCTGGCTATGGAATATCACATATTATCTGATGTGTAGCCTGACTAATGGTTAACATAGCTAGGCTAATGATTAACATAAAGTATCCAATGCATGGCTTGGGTAATGTATATAGTTAGCCTGTGTGTTATCTATGTAAACCCACATACTATGCTAAGCCGGTTATCCATAGACACAAATCTATGGTGATGCAAGAGTAACCAGCACCCTGACAACAGATACCTAGCATGATCATAGCCTACATTGCCTGATAACAGATACCTAGCCTGACCATAGCCTACATAGCTAGACAAAAGATACATAACTAGACAATAGACACTCCCTGACAACTAGACAATAGATACAAGCCTGACAACAGACACCAATCCTGGAATCAAATACATAGCCGGACAAACGATGCATAGCCCGACAGGGGCTAGCACATAGTATCCGAGGTATAGAATGAATCCAAAGCATAACTAGGTTAGTTTGACTATGGTTAACACACACACAGTGTCCGATGCATAGCTTAGCTAATGGATAACACATAGTAACCTATGCCTAGCCTGACTAGGGCTAACACATAGTACCCGATGAATGGCTCGACTAAGGCCAACACACAGTATCCGATGCACAACTTAGGATCGAATATGACGTCATCCAGGGCGGAGATGGTGGCAATGTTGATACCGTGATGGCCAGTGTAGGCTAGATCAAATAACCAGCGTTTCAACCAAACTACTGTCTTACGCTAAGTTTAACCAACCAACATACGCGAAGTTCAAACGAACAGCATTGACACCAAGTCCAAATAGGCTATGGCGGCTATGCCCAGATCAGCGTTTCAGCTAATCAAAATGAAAAACTTACGCTAATCAACCAACATCTACACCGAAGTCAAATGGGTTATGGTTAGTGAAGGCACCGGCAAAAGCTTTAGGCCCTAGACATAATTATAGCTATCAACGCGTACCAAAACAGCTATGCAGAAACCGTCAGGGCCATTACACATATTGTCCAGGTATGTTCTCCATCAAACCGAGACTTTAGACACCATCTCTGTAAAACAGCTACCAATTTATACTCTACCACAATAGGTATGTCAAAACTGTTACCGACTCCTAATCTAAGACAATGGTTACGTAACACCCTTTATCAATTTAAGACCTTAAGCGATATCTTCGTAAAGACAACCACAATAGTTACGTTAAAAAGAGCTACCGATGCTCACCCTACCATAAAAGCTACGTACAGACGGCTAATTTTGTATAACCTATCACAAGACTTATGTAAAAACAGCTATGCATAACCTGTCACACAATAACTGCGTAATGGCAGCTAACAGGGCCTACCCCATTAAAATAGCTACGAAAAGATAACATCCAATACATACCCTATCATATTAGCTATGTAAAGACAATAAATGCGTAAAGGCAGCTAACAATGCCTACCCCATTAAAATAGCTACGAAAAGATAACAACCAACACATAACTTATCATAATAGCTATGTAAAGACAGCTAAAGATGCATAACCTAACTCAGTAATGATTGCTATTAAATAATGAACCATTACACTAGCCACGTAAAGACAGCTACCAACACCACAATAGCTACGTAAAAACAGTTATCGATCCGTGACCAAGATAATACCTACGTAAGACCTATATCAGTGCTAATACAATAGCTCCGTAAGGATAACCTACCACTTCATGAACTACGACAACAGCAAGGTGTGGACGGCTACCGATACATTACTTATCACAGCTACCAACACATAACCCGTCACACTAGCTAAGTAAATAGCGCTACGATTGAATAGCCTATCACACAGGCCAAATGAGGGTCACTAACTAAACCATCACAATATCTCTGTACATGGCAGATGGCGTGATGATCCTCATCTTTATCGCACACCCAACAGTAGGTTAGGTTAGAAGCACTCTGGCTAGCTTATGTTAGTGGGTTGAAAATAATTTTTTCTAAAAACTACCCCTCTAGACGTGGTTGAACACCCAACAGTAGGTTAGGTTAGAAGCACTCTGGCTAGCTTAGGTTAGTGGGTTGAAAATAATTTTTCCTAAAAACTACCCCTCTAGACGTGGTTGAACCCTCCCCCAAGGCTACGATCAAGGTCACATCGACCGCCTGCATCATCCAAAACCACCCCTAACTTCTACAACCACAGGTCAGT
This sequence comes from Prosapia bicincta, assembly GCA_036971475.1. Classification (NCBI taxonomy): domain Eukaryota; kingdom Metazoa; phylum Arthropoda; class Insecta; order Hemiptera; family Cercopidae; genus Prosapia; species Prosapia bicincta. The sequence continues at coordinate 46,217,454 of JBAIZL010000009.1, read as the reverse complement.
GATGCCCGTGATGGAGATACGACCAACCTTTGAAAGTTAGGGGTGGTTTTGGATGATGCAGGCGGTCGATGTGACCTTGATCGTAGCCTTGGGGGAGGGTTCAACCACGTCTAGAGGGGTAGTTTTTAGGAAAAATTATTTTCAACCCACTAACCTAAGCTAGCCAGAGTGCTTCTAACCTAACCTACTGTTGGGTGTTCAACCACGTCTAGAGGGGTAGTTTTTAGAAAAAATTATTTTCAACCCACTAACCTAAGCTAGCCAGAGTGCTTCTAACCTAACCTACTGTTGGGTGTGCGATAAAGATGAGGATCATCACGCCATCTGCCATGTACAGAGATATTGTGATGGTTTAGTTAGTGACCCTCATTTGGCCTGTGTGATAGGCTATTCAATCGTAGCGCTATTTACTTAGTTAGTGTGACGGGTTATGTGTTGGTAGCTGTGATAAGTAATGTATCGGTAGCCGTCCACACCTTGCTGTTGTCGTAGTTCATGAAGTGGTAGGTTATCCTTACGGAGCTATTGTCTTAGCACTGATATAGGTCTTACGTAGGTATTATCTTGGTCACGGATCGATAACTGTTTTTACGTAGCTATTGTGGTGTTGGTAGCTGTCTTTACGTGGCTAGTGTAATGGTTCATTATTTAATAGCAATCATTACTGAGTTAGGTTATGCATCTTTAGCTGTCTTTACATAGCTATTATGATAAGTTATGTGTTGGTTGTTATCTTTTCGTAGCTATTTTAATGGGGTAGGCATTGTTAGCTGCCTTTACGCATTTATTGTCTTTACATAGCTAATATGATAGGGTATGTATTGGATGTTATCTTTTCGTAGCTATTTTAATGGGGTAGGCCCTGTTAGCTGCCATTACGCAGTTATTGTGTGACAGGTTATGCATAGCTGTTTTTACATAAGTCTTGTGATAGGTTATACAATATTAGCCGTCTGTACGTAGCTTTTATGGTAGGGTGAGCATCGGTAGCTCTTTTTAACGTAACTATTGTGGTTGTCTTTACGAAGATATCGCTTAAGGTCTTAAATTGATAAAGGGTGTTACGTAACCATTGTCTTAGATTAGGAGTCGGTAACAGTTTTGACATACCTATTGTGGTAGAGTATAAATTGGTAGCTGTTTTACAGAGATGGTGTCTAAAGTCTCGGTTTGATGGAGAACATACCTGGACAATATGTGTAATGGCCCTGACGGTTTCTGCATAGCTGTTTTGGTACGCGTTGATAGCTATAATTATGTCTAGGGCCTAAAGCTTTTGCCGGTGCCTTCACTAACCATAACCCATTTGACTTCGGTGTAGATGTTGGTTGATTAGCGTAAGTTTTTCATTTTGATTAGCTGAAACGCTGATCTGGGCATAGCCGCCATAGCCTATTTGGACTTGGTGTCAATGCTGTTCGTTTGAACTTCGCGTATGTTGGTTGGTTAAACTTAGCGTAAGACAGTAGTTTGGTTGAAACGCTGGTTATTTGATCTAGCCTACACTGGCCATCACGGTATCAACATTGCCACCATCTCCGCCCTGGATGACGTCATATTCGATCCTAAGTTGTGCATCGGATACTGTGTGTTGGCCTTAGTCGAGCCATTCATCGGGTACTATGTGTTAGCCCTAGTCAGGCTAGGCATAGGTTACTATGTGTTATCCATTAGCTAAGCTATGCATCGGACACTGTGTGTGTGTTAACCATAGTCAAACTAACCTAGTTATGCTTTGGATTCATTCTATACCTCGGATACTATGTGCTAGCCCCTGTCGGGCTATGCATCGTTTGTCCGGCTATGTATTTGATTCCAGGATTGGTGTCTGTTGTCAGGCTTGTATCTATTGTCTAGTTGTCAGGGAGTGTCTATTGTCTAGTTATGTATCTTTTGTCTAGCTATGTAGGCTATGGTCAGGCTAGGTATCTGTTATCAGGCAATGTAGGCTATGATCATGCTAGGTATCTGTTGTCAGGGTGCTGGTTACTCTTGCATCACCATAGATTTGTGTCTATGGATAACCGGCTTAGCATAGTATGTGGGTTTACATAGATAACACACAGGCTAACTATATACATTACCCAAGCCATGCATTGGATACTTTATGTTAATCATTAGCCTAGCTATGTTAACCATTAGTCAGGCTACACATCAGATAATATGTGATATTCCATAGCCAGGCTCAGCATCGGCTACTATGTGCTAACCATTAGCGAGGCTGTGTACCGGATATTATATGTGGGGGCATACTCAAGCTACTTATCGGATACTATATGTTAACCTATCGTCGGGCTATGCATTGGATACTATGTGTTATTGATCAGGTATTATGTGGTACCTGTAGGATAGTGTGTGATAACCATTAGCTAAACTATGCATTGGATATAATTTGTAGGCCCTTGTCGGCTTAGCATAATATGTATGCAGGCTTACACACATGTTTGTTTAACGCAGTATGTAGGCCTAACATAGTATATACGCCTATCTATGATAGCACGGATATTGACTTGGCGTGGTATTTATGTAGGTTTACACGCATATTTGTTTAACAGCGTATATATGGCTATTTAGAGTATATTGCATGCTGGTTTAACATAGTATATACCGGGCTAGAGTTTCTTTCCAGCTGACTTTTGAAATGACATGTGTGACTAAATCTAGACCATACATAATTGATATGCCAATTTTGGGGAGTTTATGCTTATTTAGCGAGGCTATGCACCAGATATTATGTGTTGGGGCCTACTATGTGTTAATGATTAGCCAGGCTATGTATCAGGTATTTGTGGTAATTTGTGGGCAGCTTGTAGGATAGTGTGTGATGACCGTTAGCTAAACTATGCATTGGATATAATTTGTAGGCCCTTGTCGGCTTACATACATGTTTGTTTAACGCAGTATGTAGGCCTAACATAGTATATACGCCTATCTATGATAGCACGGATATTGTCTTGGCGTATTTATTTGGTTTACACGCATATTTATTTAACACACTATATAGGGTAATTACGTATGCAGGCCTAACATAGTATATAAGCCTATGTAGGATAGCATCCATGCTGGTTAGCATAGTATTTATGTGGGTTTACACGCATATCTGTTTAGCACGGGCTTAGCATATTATTTATGTAGGTTTACAAGCATATTTGTTTAACACACTATATAAGCTATCATTCGTCCTGGCTAAACATAGGCCTATGTGGGTAACGGGGATATTTGCCTAATAAGGGCTGTATATAGGTTAACCTGCATATTGGTTTAACAGCGTATATATGGCTATTTAGAGTATATTGCATGCTGGTTTAACATAGTATATATGCCTATATTGGTTAGCATTGTATGTATATAGGTTGCGTAACTTTTTTTTAAATTATATTGTAATATTTGTTGACCGTCATGGGCGTGATAGGTTATGCATTGTTAGCTATACCATATAGTACTTCCTGTATTATGCGGTTGCCAAGTTCTACCTGATAGACGAGGTGTAAATAGCTCAGGTCATATAGGCCGTGGCCAGTGGTTTACCGACATAGTAGGCCCATTTAAGTCGACCTAGCATAGTATGTATGCAGGCCTACACGGATATTTGTTTAACACATTATGTGTCCTATCACGTGTGTTGGCTTAACAAGCCTATGTATGATAGCATGCATGATGGCTTAGCATCGTTTTATAACATATATTTATTCTCGTTTTGTGATAGGCCTCTTTATTAGTGTTTCTCCATATATACCTTTATATCTAGATACATTTACAGCTATAGGAGATGTCCATTGAGGCTATTTGATTATTTACACTGATTTCTGATTAGGTGAAAATAGCTCAGGTCATACGGGGTTTGGCCTGTGGTTTACAGACATGGTAGGCCCTTGTATGTTGGCCTAGCATAGTATCTAGGCCTGCATATTTGTTTAACACATTATGTGGACTATCATATATATTGGTTTAACATGGTATATGGGCTTTCACGTCTTACTGCGACCGTTTGCGTAAGCCCACCGGGCCCCTGCAATGTGATTGGTCGATTCAACTTGTTGACTATTTGCGCTCGGTTGGTCGGTTACAATTAGTGTTTAGTTGGAATGTTGGTCGTTTGATGTAGCCGATCATTTTTGGTAATTTCATTTGATAACCACCCTCACTTAATGTAAGATTCCGGGGTTACTTTACCTATCGGCTGTCTTCGGGATGGCTTTTACCTGAGGCCATGCTCCGTATAGACTATTCCTATGTCCTGGGTGGCTTTACCGATGGTCTGCCTCAGTGGTGGCTTTACCTAAGGCCTAGCTGGCTTTCCCTCACGCCCGACTCCTCGGTTACTTTACCTATGATCTGACACCCGGATGGCTTTACCTAGGACTTGGTGGAGGTATTTGTCTTGGTCGATAGGTTGTAATTGATATAGCAACCAGCCTGGCCGGGCTCTTGGGTAGCTTTACTTAAGGTCTACCTCCAAAGAGGCTTTACCTAAGACCAGGCTCCAAGGTAGCTTTACCTTAAGCCTTTTCTTCAGGGGGCCTGCCTTGGGTTGGCTAAATCCCCGCTGCAGGGATGCTATGCCTGAGGTTTGGGTGGGTCTACCTCCAAGATAGTGTTATCTCTGCAGGTTTGCCCCTTGCCCTGCATCAGCCAATTTATTTAGGGTAGAACACTATAGTTAGGGTATGCCTACTACTTGCCTAGACTCGCTCAGGCGCTGATACGTCATCAGATAACCGTTAAATCTTTCCAAAAGTTACCCCCCACCACCGGAGCTATTCCAGGGTTACTTTACCTAAGGGTCGGCCTCGTGATGGCTTTACCCGAGGGCTAGCTCCGTGTTAGCTTTACCTAAGGCCTAGCTGCCGGGTGGCTGGGCTCGGTTTGGCTTTAACCGATAGCGTGCTCCATATTGGCTCTACCTTGGCGGGTTTAACTGATGCCTGGGTGGATTTTACCTAGGACCCCAATTATTTTTGGCGATCTAAAAACAGGTGAAACCGCCCGCACAGCCCACCAAGATGGACTTTAACCATACCATATACGGTCATTTGATCCAGCCGGTCGATTTTCGGCAATTTTATATTTTTTGTAAAAACTACCCCTCGGTGAATCCACCCCCGCAGCGTTCCTTATTGGACTCTAGACATATCCCGTACTGTCTGTTGATCCAACCGATCGATTTTCGGCAATTTCATATTTTTTGTAAGAACTACCCCTAGGTGAAACTACCCCTACCGACGCGATTATGCACTCTAGACTAGGCCTATCGGTCAAGGCACGTTTTTCCAATATTTTTTCGAAAACTACCCCCCACCCCAATCCACCCCCGGAGCTACCCCCCCGGAGATGTTCCTGAACGTAGCTGAGATGTCCCCCAACACTTAGGTTAGGTTAGGTTAGATCCGTTTTGGCTAGCTTAGGTTAGCCGGTTGAAATTAATTTTTTTCCATTTACCACCCCCTGCCCCTCTAGGCATGGTCAAAACGACCCTTAGGGGTTGGGTGAGGGTCGGCGTCAAGCCTCTGCATCATCCAAAACTACCCCTATAGTCCTAGGTTACGTAGCGGCCGAGTTAGGTTAAAATAAAAATTTTTTCGAAAAACTACCCCCCACCCCTCTAGACGCGGTCGAAACCACCCCCAAAGCTACGGTCGGGGCCGCGATGACCTCCTGCATCATCCAAAACTACCCCTATAGTCCTAGGTTACGTAGCGGCCGATTTTTTTTTTTTTTTTTCGAAAAACTACCCCCTACCCCCCTGAACGTGGTCGAAACCACCCCTTGGTCTGGGGTCAAGGTCAGGATGACCTTGAGCATCATCCAAAACTACCCCTATAGTCCTAGGTTACGTAGCGGCCGAGTTTAGGGGTGGCTGTGCTATTCTATGCCCCTTCCTACTAACGTTCAATAATGAATCGGTTTACTTTGTTCAATGTATGGACGTAAAGGGGAGACAGTCTAATATCAGAAACACTAAATGTTGCTCTTTAGTGTATTGTAAATTAATAATACAATAATTGTAGGCATACATTACTTTTCGAAATATTTAATGATACAAGTATTCGATTCAAGCTTCTCCGTTCTACATTATAATCTAACCGGTATTTATGTAGTTTTTATGTAAGACTATAATGATACCCTAGTATTGTAATTATTGAAGGGGGAAGTTATTTTAAACTCGTGGCCGTAAACATGATCTCAACATGAGATTGAGGTGTTTATAAAATACAGCCGTGATGCAAAGGTAGCCGATCTACCTCAGGCTCATACCCTCCGTATATCAGTAGTGGCTGTTTTCTTTAAAGAAATATTTGACGCTTTACGTACCTGCAGTATGTATGGTGTAAACTGTATTAAAGCCCGGTCAGCTAACTGGCCTAACCCAATGTTACTAACCCATGTGGTCTAATCCATCAGGACTCGCAGCAACCGCATCTGTTTTCGCATATTGTTTGAAAACAATATAGGCGCAACCTGTTCATGAGCCATAACCATCGTAAATGTATCAAATTTCGTTTCTTTGTATCGTTATTCTTATATTTCTACGTACTTTTAAAACATACGATATGATTTTAAAAATTATGGTAAGGGTAAGAGTGTTGATTTATTTAGTGGGATGCTAGTACGTTACTCGTTGGCAACCCTGGGCCGTTCCAGTTTGCCAGACGGTCCTTTCCGCAGGTTATATGCTACAGATATGGATTGAGTATTCTCACACAAGTCTTTATACCAGACATCCTTACTACGCAGCCCGAGGGCCGCATACAGCCCTGAAAACGATTTTTGCGGCCCTTAGATTGTTGGAAATTAGAACAGCAGTTTGGTGGCAATGATTATTTTGAAGAAAAAGGAGGATAAAGCTCACTATGTGTTTTGGAAGGGACAAAATTGAAAGAGACAAATTTCCTAACCTAACTGACTGTGCTCAGAAAACATATGTGTTTTTGTAACTGCATATTTTTATGAATCTACATTCAGTAATCAGACGTTCATAAAACACAAGTACAGATTTAGATTAACAAGTTGGAAACATTTTGAGAATTTCCCAACCTGCTAGCATAGATGCAATATTAGAGAGCAGCAAATTATTTCGCCCATCGGCTTTAAAGAATTAACAGATTCAGGTATTATTGGAGTTAGACAAGATACATTTTCGTACATTTTTATATGCAAAACAGTTGATATATTTTAGTGATATAATAATAATATGTTATAATCATATTGTTTGTAAGTTATTGAACGCCTCTTGTACTCATGGTTCTGCGGAAAACTCATGCAAAGCTTTTGGCTCTCTAAGAAATCCTGTTAAAGATTCCTGCTCTATACTATACTGTATAAACGTCGAGATATAGGAACACATGTTACCAGCCGAAGCGTAGTGGGCTACCTGGCACACAGAGTGGTAAAGTGCTCACGTAGTGTTTATCGAACTTCGCTGCCTTATATATCGGTCCGGCTCAACCACTGTCTCTTGTTCACCACTGTGCCTAGATGGGAGGAAGTGCATATAGTTGTTTGGCCTTACACTTCACTAGAGGACTCACTGATTCAGTATTGGTCTAACTTCGCTGATTTACACATCGGTCCACCACAACCTCCGTGACTTGTTCCCCTCTATGTCTAGGTTCGAAAAAATGAATAACAGATGCTTTATCTTTCACCTTCCATTGGTGTGGCTACTGACTCATTTTTGTTTTGTCGAAAATCTTAGATTTACTTATTGGTTCACCACAACCGCCTTGTCTTGTTCCCCACTGTACCTAGATTCAAGACAGTGCTAGACAGCAGCTTGACTTATTATCTTTCCACCTAGGGTTACTGTGATGGTTAATCTTGGCTATTATACGTCTCAGTCCGCGACCACCAGCATGGCTTGTTCTCAGCTGTCGGATCTTGTTTCTCGTTGGGTCTTGTTTCCATCTGCGGCTGAGAGCGGCTCTAAAGAGAACATTCCAGGCACCTCGTGGCATTACTTATCAGTCCGTCACAGCCACCCATTGTTGTTTGGTTTAGTAATTTAGTATTTAAAGAAAGTAGCTTCTTCAAGTATCACGCCACCACAACCTCTGTACATTGTTCCACTATGCGATTAGGATGCGATAAAGGCATATATAGTTGTTTGGTCTTTCATCCTTCGCCAGGTATATTTTCTGACTCAGTGTCCCTTGTACCTCACTGCGAGAGGGATTAATAGATGCTTGATCTTACACTTTAAATAGGGGCTTACCGAGTAAGTGTTTGTTGACTTCTACTGCTTTACGTATCGGTCTGCCACAACTACTGCGGTTAGTTACCCAATGTGTCTACTTCAGAAAAAGCAATAGACAGCTGCTGGGTCCTTCAACTTCACTAGGGGGGGGGGGGGGGGGGTCACCGAATCAGCGGTTATCGAGCTTTGCTGCGCTACGTATCGTCCACGACAACCACAGTGTCTCAATGTTCTGCACGGTGCCTAGATGTGAGGCAGGAATATACAAATGCTTGGCCTTTCTCCTTTCCTAAATGGGCTCTCTGACTCAGTGTTGGTCAAACCACGGTGCTTTAGAGAAGGCATGACTCGATTAGCCACAATCACAGTGTCTTGTTCTTCACTGTATCAAGATTTGAGACCGGAATATACAGATGAATGGCCTTTCTCCTTTACTAAATGGGCTCCCTGACACAGTATTTGTCAAACCTCACTGCTTTAGAGAAGGCACTACTGATTTAGCCACAACCTCAGTGTCTTTTTCTTCACTGTGTCTAGATTTGAGACAGGATTATACAGATGCTTGCCCTTTCTCCTTTACTAATATGGCTCGCTGACTCAAAGTTTGTCATACATCGCTGCTTTGTCGGAGGTGTGACTCGATTAGCCACAACCACAGTGTCTTGTTATTCACCGTGCCTAGATTTGAGACAGGAATATGCAGATGCTTGCCCTTTCTCCTTTCTAAATGAGCTCGCTGAATCAGTGTTTGCGAACCACGGTTCTTTAGCCAAAGTGACTCAATTAGCCACAACCTGTCTTGTTCTTTACTGAGCCTTGATTTGAGACAGAAACATGCAAATGCTTGGCCTTTCTTCTTCACTAAATGGGCTATCTGACTCAGTATTTGTAGAACCTCGCTGTTTTAGGGAAGGTGTGACTCGATTAGCCTAAACCACAAGAACTTGTTCTTCACTATGCCTCGATTTGAGACTGGAATATACAGAAACGTGCTTTTTCTCCTTTACTTATTGAGCTATCTGACTCAATAGTGTTTGTCGAACTATGGTGATTTAGCGAAAGCATTACTCAATTAGCCACTATTACAGTCGGGTCTTTTTTTCACTGTGCCTAGATTTGAGACAGGAATATACAGATGCTTGGCTTTTCTCCTTTACTAAATGGGCTGTCTGACTCAGTGTTTGTCGAACTTCGCTTCCGTAACGAAGGTGTGACTCAATTAGGAACAACTACATTGTCTTGTTCTTTTCCTTGCCTCGATTTGAGATAGGAATATACATATGCATTTCCTTTCTTCTTTATTAAATGGGCTCTCTGACTCAGTGTTTGTCAAACCACAGTGCTTTAGCGAAGGCGTGACTCGATTAGTCACAACCACAGAGTCTTGTTCTTCACTGTGCCTAGATTTGAGACAGGAATATACAGATGCTTGGCCTTTCTCCTTTTCTAATTGGGCTCTCTGACTCAGTGTTTATCGAACCTCTCTGCTTTAGGTGTGGCTCGATTAGCCACAATTACAGTGTCTTGTTCTTCACTGTGCCTAGATTTGAGACAGGAATATACAGATGCTTGGCCTTTCTCTTTTGCTAATTGGGCTCTCTGACTCAGTGTTTATCGGACCTCACTGTTTTACATAACGATTTGCCACAGCAACTGTGTGTCTGTAAGGCGCTGGTTATGCAATCGGGCTACACCAGTAGCTGATTTTGTTTTGAATAGTGTTGATATGAATAAGGTTAATGCATTGTGGTGATTGTAATCTAGTATTGTAGTTGTAAATTAGATGATTTAGGGATATTATTTGGATGTATTTTGAATAGGAATGTAGTGAGTGATAGTTGTTGTTAGTATAAGACGGTAGCTATGATATTAGGGATTGTAGTTGTACTGTTTTAGTGAAAAATTGCAGTTAAATTTCTGGATTGATAATTGTGAGTGTGAAAAGGACAGGAGTTTGATGGTTTATATATTACACAGCCTCTCTCTCTCTCTCTCTCTCTCTCTCTCTCTCTCTCTCTCTCTCTCTCTCTCTATCTATCTCTCTCTCTCTCTCTCTCTCCCCCCTTCTCATTTTCCAACCAACGAGTTACATCTTGTCTACACTGCGGCAATGTGTTAACAGTTCCATCTACGTAGCTTGGTGTGTAAGGCGCTGGTTATGCAACCGGGTTACACCATCTGCTTTTTTTTTTTAATAAAGTTATGTGTGTAGACCGGGAGCTGGATGGAGTTGAGTGTGCAAAATGTGAGGATCGTTTTCAGCTAATAGTTTTGAACTCAGAATAACTTGCAGAATATAATTCTGGATGTTTCCAGGAGATTTTGTGATCCATTAATTTTTTAAACTCCCCATTAGATATCAAGACAATGGACTGAACAAATGCTTTGAAACTATTTTAATGACATTTATTGTTTCTTATGAATTAAGATAATTATCAATTTGAACAAAAACAAAATATTTCAAAACTAAATAATATTAAAAAAAGATATTTATTACGGAAAACCAAAAATTACCATACATTATGAAAGAAAATAAACAAAACATTAATACATTTGTATAACGAAATACAATTTAGTTGTAACATTTTGCAAGAAGAAGCCTTTGTTTTTTAGGTACATTTGCATGGCTGAATAAATAACTCTGAAAATGGTCATTTCGTCAGTTGACGTGGTTACAATTTACCATCTTTGTTTTCATAGCCTAATAAGGTGTAATCAATAAACTGTAGTTGTGTTTGACAAACATTTATTCACACAAATGTTTCTGTTGAAACTCCTTACAAGTGTAAATGTAGAGCATCTGTCATTCAAAATACTCTTAATAAATTTAAGCTGAAGCCGTTATTTTGAGAAATTAATTTGTACCGAAGTTCAACAGCAGTCAAATTAGTTTATTTTTTTTTTAATAGATAGGTGCAAATGGTTTTACATGGTGGTAACTATTCGGCACTTAGATATGGATTTCCTAATTGCCTTGAAGTTTTCTGTCGAAAACCCAACGACTCAGCGTTTACACTTTTCGAGTCCGATCTGCTAGTTGAATCGTAACTACTTAGAAAGTGCAATGCTCGTAAAATACGACAAATGTTTCCGTCAAGGGATTGAGTAACCAGTTGACATTCTGAAATGTATATCTTCTAATAGGAGCCGTCAAATTGTATAACCAAGCAACCTAGACGTGATAGCGTATTCCAGAAATAATTTCTCAGGATGAAAACATCTGTATCAGCGTTAAGGATTATTACATGGGTAGATTGGAATTTTACTGCGTGAAATACATCCTTGTGACAAACATCCTTGATTCTGCTTCTATGTGGTTCAGGAATATACAAATGCTTGGACTTTCTCCTTTCCTAACTGGTCTCTCTGATTCAGTGTGTGTCAAACATCACTGCTTAAGCGAAGGCATGACTCATTTAGCCACAACCACAGTGTCTTGTTATTCACTGTGCCTAGATTTGAGACCGGAATATGCAGATGCTTGCCCTTTCTCCTTCACTAAATGGGCTCTCTGACTTAGTGTTTGTCGAAACCCGCTGCTTTAGCGAAAGTGTGACTCGATTAGCCACAAAGACAGTGCCTTGTTCTTCACTGTGCCTAGATTTGAGACAGGATTATACAGATGCTTGGCGTTTTCCAATTACTTAATGAGCTCTCTGCTCAGTAATTGTCGAACCTCGCTGCTTTAGCGAAGGTGTGACTCGATACAGAATTGCCTTTCTCCTTTACTAAATGGGCTCCCTGACACAGTATTTGTTAAACCTCACTGCTTTTTTTTTTAACTTGGGAGCGGGTTTGAATTGCCCGAAGCACTGCTACCTTAAGGTTTATTGTACTCACCTCCCTGATCTAGTCAAATAACCCCTTCCCTCTTACCAGGTTTAGGAGTTTCCTGACTAGAGTTTTACCTTCACCATCCACCAAAGCCGTTCCATCACCAAAGAGGTTGAAGCGCCTCTCAGCAAGTACTTCACATCTGTAAATAATGTGTGTGGCAGTCTCCAGTTCCTGCCCGCATAATCTGCACACTGGTTCATCTTTGTAGATAACCATTTTATGCAAATGTTTCCTTAGTCCACAGTATCCCGTGAGTAGACCTGTGGCTATCCTTAATTCCTGCCTAGACAAATAGATGTGACTCTTCTGCAGCCCCAAGGAAGGTTTCCCAAGGGTTAGCTTACTGTGTCTCATCCCTTCGGCCCTGATCCAGTGCTCACAGTGTCTTTCAGCCATCCACCTTCGCACTGTCATCTTGACCATGGATTTGGAAATACCTACCGCAGGCTCCGGTCCAATCAGGGGAGTCGAAGACCCCTCCCTGGCCAGCGCATCTGCGGCTTCATTTCCAAGTATTCCCCTATGCCCTGGCACCCAACCTATCTTGATTTGATTGTGCTTTGCTAGAGCTTGTAGGTTAATTAGGCACTCCCTGACTATGGCCGAGGTGACCACGTGTCCGTTTAGTGCCTTAATTGCTGCCTGACTGTCGGAGAAAATAGCAATCCGGGTCCCATGTGTTTCCCTTCTCGCTATCTCTCCCAGACCGGCATTTATAGCATATACTTCGGCCTGAAAGACAGAGGTATGCCTCCCCAAGGAAAAAACTAGTTCTACCCTTGGGTTTTTACAATACACCCCCGCTCCAGTGCCGAAGTCCATCTTGGAGCCATCTGTGTACCAGATCTGAGCTCCCGATGTTAATGTCCCTGACCATTCCATCACAGTTTGGTGGACCTGGTCAGGTGCAAACATTCGAGTAATGTGGTCGCTGCCCATTTCCAAGACGGGTTCTTTGACCACGCACTCGATACTCATATGTCCCGAGACATCTGGGAGGTTAGCCCAGTTGCTCGAGTTGCGCAATCTACATGCCGCTAGCCTCGCCTCTCCCCTAAGGACAAGCTCAAGGGGAGGGAGGTTAAGCATTACTTCCATTGCTGCACCTGGTGTAGTTAACATCGCTCCCAGTGTGCACAGACAGGCCAATGTCTGGATAGAGCTCAGTTTAGCTCTTGTCTATGCCTGGTTGGCCTTTGTCCACCACACCAGAGCTTCATAGGTAATCATAGGTCTTATCACCCTCAGATACATCCAGTGCATCATTGATGGCTTCAGTCCCCATTTCTTACCCACCATTCTTCTCACAGTCATCAGTGCCCTTTTGGGCCTGTTAACTGTCCTCTCAAGATGTGGGTTCCAGGTGAGTTTCCTGCCCAGGTACTTCACCTCCCCTACAAACTCAAGGTATTCACCAAACAAGCGGGTCATCCTGGTCGTCAGATCTTTTCGCTGTCTGGTGAAGTTAATGAGAGCAGTCTTTTTTGGATTTACCCTAAGGTTCTCCTTTTTACACCACTCTTCAATCAGTCGTAGAGGATTTCTGATTACCTCAAGGACTGTATCAGGGAATCTGCCCAGGATCAGGACAACTATGTCGTCCGCATATCCTAGACAGAAGTACCCCTGTTCATTCAGGAGTTCAATAAGGTTGTCAACCACTAGGCAACACAACAGAGGAGAGAGAACCCCCCCCCCTGTGCACAGCCCAGACTTGTCTCCGTCCTTCTGACCTCCCCTGCCACCTCTACAGAAATGCTTCTGTTTGTTAACATGGAACGTATCCAACCACAAGTGGTCGCATCCACTCCATGACGTCTTGCACCACTTACCATCGTCTCCACTGAGGCGTTATTGAAAGCCCCTTCAATGTCGAGAAAGGCACCTATGGCACAACATTTCTTAGCGATCATTTGCTCAATCCTACCAACCACTTGATGGAGAGCTCCCTCGCAGGATTTCCCCGGTTGATAAACATACTGGTTCCAATGCAGTGGTTTGATAGCCAACGCACCCCCCCCCTAATATGCCTATCAACCAGTTTTTCAAGTCCCTTGAGAACAAAGGACATGAGTGTGATAGGTCTGTATCCTTTCCCTTCCGATTGGTTACCGGTGGGCTTACGTATAAAGACCACCTTACTAGATTTCCAGGCTGCCGGCACATGCCCTAGAGCAATGCTTAGCCTGTATAATTTAGTAAGTACCAGCACCAGCATATCCATTCCCTGCTGCAGCAGCACAGGATAGATCCCATCTGGACCTGGAGATTTGTAGGGTTTAAATGTGCCAACAGCCCATCTTACCCTTTGTGGAGTTACTATCCTCCTTGCCACTCCCAGTCCTCCCTCTTACCACGTCTTGTGGAGAGTTTGGTAACTGGTTCAGTGTCTGCTCCCCCAAGTTTCCTCAAGGTACTGGAAGGGAAATGTGTTCTGATTAATTCTTCCACAGTTTCCCCTGCCGTTTTTGTTATATTTCCCAGTGGGGTTCTTAGCATCCCCACCGGGTTAACTGGGTCCTTAGAGAGCACTTTATACAGTCGTGCCCCTTCCCGAGTTTTGTCAATCTCATGACAAAACTCCTTCCAGGACTTCCTGCGCGCTTCTCTAATTGCCCTGTTGTATTCGGTTAGTGTTTTCCTATACAGGTCCCACTCCCCGTTCTTTTTTGCTCTATTAAAGAGTCTCCTGGTGGTCTTCCGAAGTTTGGCTAGCTTCTTGTTCCACCATGACGGATCCCCTACTTTCCTCCCCTCACTGAGAGGGCAGTTATCAGTAAAGGATTCTATTATAGCCTCGCCAACCAATGTGGCAGAGTCTTCTAGCTCTCTCCTCCCACCATACTCCAATCCAGCCTCCTCAATCCGAACACCCAGGTCCCTCCTGTAGGAGTCCCAGTCTGTTCTTCTTGGATCCCTGGTTGGGCGAAGCATGGCTGGATTGAGGGAGATATCATACCTAATATGTCTGTGATCAGAAGAAGATGGTTCATCCGACACATACCAATTTAGTACATACCTAGCCATCTGGTTCGATGCCACCGTAATGTCCAGGACCTCCTGTCTGGCCCTAGTGACAAACGTCGGCTCTTCCCCCTGATTTAAGACTAGTAAATTTCTAGAGCTAAGATAAGCTAAAAGTTCCTCACCTCTAGTGTTGGTACCTGTACTTCCCCACGAAGTGTGATGGGAGTTAGCATCCATCCCCACCAGCAGCCCCTCATCCACAGCCCGGCAGTGCTCGACCAGGCTCCTCAGCTCTTGTGTTGGTAGAGCCCCCGCGCAGTCAAAGGGAAGATATGCCGTGGCCAGGTTCAGCCTCTTCATCCTCCCCTCCGCCCGCAGCTCCACCGTCACTGCTAACAAGTCCCTGCAGCAGAAGTTCGTTAGTACAAAAGCACATAACCCCCTCCTAACCAGGATACACGTCCTGGCAACACCGGAGTCCTTATCATACAACAACTTACCTCCAGATGTCGCCAGCCCGCATATTCTTCCTCCAGAAATCCATGGTTCCTGGTTGAGCACCAAGTCCACCTCTCCCCTGTCCAGCATCCTACACACGACAGCACTGGCCGCCCTGCTATGCTGTAGGTTCACTTGGAGGATCTTGATAATTTTCCTGCTTACTCCGCAGTTGCCTGGGTTCGCAGAGCAGCCCCAGGACTAGAGAGCACCTTGAACGTGGCCTGTCTCAGCCCCACGTTCACCCTCAGGTTGTTGTTCCGCATTGCCCTGAGGGAGCCCTCTCCTATATACAAGATCAGGGTAAGACCTGCATCCTCCCTTTTCCTAGCAATCACCTTCCAAGTATCCTGAACTACCCCAGGGTTCTGGATTTTGACCACCTTCAGGATCTCTTCCGGCTCCTTGTCATTGTAGGGTTTTGGCACCCACATTTGCACCCACCTTTGCAATGCAAAAGATCTCCTTGGGTGGCCCTGCCCTCAACTTTACCCCCTCACTCAGGTTGAAGCTTGGCAGGACCCGAAGGACCCACTCCAGGCTCTCCCGTGAGGAGAATACGACATTTAGAGCTCCCCTCTCTAAGTATGCTGTCCTAAATCCTCTATCCCCACTCTCAGCCTCAGCGGACAGCAGTTCCGAGAAGAACAGCTCCTCCAGCTCCAACGCCATCTCTTCCGAGAGATGTCTCTCAGGGTAACTAACTAGGACAATTGCTAGCTTTTGCCTGAGGGTATCGCCGTATGTGCCCGAAGACATTCCAGCATCCCCCCCTTGTCCCAGTTTCACTTTCTTCATTCCTCCCTCCACTGGAGAGGGATTGGACGTCTCACTCCTAGGCCTTTTTGACGTGCTGGGGTTTGGTGCTCTTGGTTGTTTTCTTCCCTGTTGCACCTCCCTCCTCACAACATCCAAGCCCTGGACTTTGACAGATTCAGCTCGGTTTTGGCCTCCCCTCCGTTTTTTCAGGGTTGTTGGCCCTCCCGCTGCTCTCGCCTGTTCTTTTCGGAGCCGCCTTTTGGCCGCTCCACTCATTCGCTTTCTCCGTAAAGAGAGCGTGCTCAACTCTGCAGCCACTTCACCGGTTTCTGCAGTCGGCAGCTTGACAGCCGCCCCCGCACCCCCAGTGATGGTTGCCGTTGGCATCTCTGCTACAGACCCACGGTTTGCCAACTCATTGGCTTCCGCCGTCTGTGCAGTCTCAAAATTATTTTTTGTATTATTCTGGTCCATAAACGTCCCACGAGTATGGGGGAAATAAAGGTCGACCAGAGCAGAGCCCCCACTGCCCTGGCAAGACAACATACAATGAGGTTTTGTCTGGTTCCTCAAGGGGATCGTGTGCGACTGCATTTTATACCCTGCAGCCATTCATCCTTCGGCACGATGCCTTCCACCTTGGATTGGGTATTCAGTCACTGACCTTGAAGCACACCTCAAGTTCAGGACATTATTAACTGTTGCTCATGGAGCGAAGAGCCTGCTTTACTCTCTTTTTTACAACTGTGTCGTTAGGGTAGTTTCCCGCCCATACTTCACTGTCGCACTGCCCTTGGTTCACCCGGGAGGTGAGAGTAGCATTGTGAGGACTTAATTCCCAACTACCCCAGTCTCCCCGGTCAGAGCACTCGGTTATTTCTACCACGCCCAACCGGTTGACTGACGAGGAGGGATAATTCCTCACCTTTGAACCATAGCCTTGGTCCAGGCCTGCATATTCAGAAACCTTCCGGAATCCTTATTTACAGGTAACCTACATTTCTGTAGGCCGTCCCACTATCCGCCACCTGTGGACCCGCCCGGTTGCTCAGGCCAGCTTGCCGGGAACCTCACTGCTTAAGAGAAGGCACAACTCGTTTAGTCACATCCTCAGTGTCTTGTTCTTCACTGTGTCTAGATTTGAGACAGGATTATACAGATGCTTGCCCTTTCTCCTTTACTAAAAGCGCTCGCTGACCCAAAGTTTGTCATACATCGCTGCTTTAGCGGAGGTGTGATTCGATTAGCCACAACCACAGTGTCGTGTAATTCACTGTGCCTAGATTTGAGACAGGAATAAGCTGATGCTTGCCCTTTCTCCTTTTAAATGAGCTCGCTGAATCAGTGTTTGCGAACCACGGTTTTTTAGCCAAAGTGTGACTCCATTAGCTACAACTTGTCTTGTTCTTTACTGAGTCTTGATTTGAGACAGAAATATGCAAATTCTTGGCCTTTCTCCTTTACTAAATGGGCTATCTGACTCAATAGTGTTTGTCGAACCATGGTCATTTAACGAAGGCATTACTCAATTAGCCACAACCACAGTCAGGTCTTGTTTTTCACTGTGCCTAGATTTGAGACAGGAATATACAGATGCTTGGCCTTTCCACTTGACTAAATGGCCTCTCCGACTCAGTGTTTGTCGAACCTCGCTAATTTAGCGAAGGTGGGACTCGATTAGCCACAACCACACGGTCTTGTTCTTCACTGTGTCTATATTTGAAACGTGGATATACAGATGCTTGGCTTTTCTCCTTTACTAAATGGGCTGTCTGACTCAGTGTTTGTCGAGCTTCGCTTCCTTAGCGAAGGTGTGACTCGATTAGGAACAACTACAGTGTCTTGTTCTTCACCTTGCCTTGATTTGAGATAGGAATATACATATGCATGGCTTTCCTTTTTTATTAAATGGTCTCTCTGACTCAGTGTTTGTCAAACCACAGTGCTTTAGCGAAGGCATGACTCGATTAGCCACAACCAACGTGTTTTGTTCTTCACTGTTCCTAGATTTAAGACAGGAATATACAGATGGTTGGCCTTTCTCCTTTACTAAATTGGCTGTCTGACTCAGTATTTGTCGAATCTTGCGTCTTTACCGAAGGTGTGACTCGATTAGTCACATTCACAATGTCTTGTTCTTCACTGTGCCTTGATTTGGGACAGGAATATGCAGATGTTTGGCCTTTTTTCTTTACTAAATGGGCTCGCTGACCCAGCGTTTGGCGAGCCACGGTGCTTATAGAAGGTGTGACTCCAATAGTCGCAACCACAGTGTCTTGTTCTTCACTGTGCATAATTTTAAACAGGAATTTGCAGATGCTTGGCCTTTATCTTTTAATAAATGGACTCTCTGACTCAGTGTTGTCAAACCTCATTGCTTTAGCGAAAGTGTGACTCGATTATCCACAACCAAAAGGTCTTGTTCTTTACTGTGGCTATATTTGAGACAGGAATATACAAATTCATGGCCTTTCTTTTTTACTAAATCTGCTCTCTGACTCAGTATTTATCGAACCTCGATGCTTTAGCGAAGACATGACGCGATTAGCCACAACCAAGGTGTCTTGTTCTTCACGGTGCCTAGATTTAAGACAGGAATATATAGATGGTTGGCCTTTCTTCTTTACTAAATGAGCTCTCTGACTCAGGGTTTATCGAGCCTCGCTGCTTTAGTGACTCGGTTAGTCACAACCAAAGGTCTTGTTCTTCACTGTTCCTAGATTTGGGACAGGAATATGTAGATGCTTGAATTTTCTTCTTTACTAAATGAGCTCTCCGACTCAGGGTTTGTCGACCTTCGCTGCTTTAGCGAAGGTGTGACTCGATTAGTCACAACCACAGTGGCTTGCTCTTCACTGTGCCTAGATTTGAGACAGGAATATACAGATGGTCGGCCTTTCTCCTTTACGTAATGGGTTCTCTGACACAGTGTTTATCGAACCTCTCTGCTTTAGCGAAGGTGTGGCTCGATTAGCCACAACCACAGTGTCTTGTTCTTCACTGTGCCTAGATTTGAGACAGGAGTATACAGATCCTTGGCCTTTCTCCTTTACTAATTGGGCTCTCTGACTTAGTGTTAATCGGACCTCGCTGTTTTACATAACGATTTTCCACAACCACTGTGTGCTTTTCTCACTGTGCTTATTGTCCATGAAAGGAAAGGATGGCGTCATCGCTTTTCACCTTCAATAGTTGGGATGACTGAGTTAGTCTTTATACAATTTTGTTGCAATATGTATCGGTCCGTCACAACCAAGATGCCGGAGATTGACACTACAGTAGACACTACAATTGATAGTAATAGTGTGAAATACAGGATACTAAGGTAATATAACGATTGAATTTCATTATCTGCCTTACCATTAGTAACATTGTGTAATTTACAGGATACTCAGGTAATAAAGAGATTGTTTTTTATTATCTGGCCTACCAATAGTAAAAGTTTGATATACAGGATACTCAGGTAATATAACGATTGAATTGCATTATCTGCTCTACAAATATTAATATAATTTGACATACAGGATACTCAGGTAATATAACGATTGAATTGCATTATCTGCCCTACAAATATTAATATAATTTGACATACAGGATACTCAGGTAATATAACGATTAAATTTCATTATCGGCCCTACAAATATTAATATAATTTGACATACAGGATACTCAGGTAATATAACGATTGAAGTTCATTGCCTGCCTTACCAATAGTAACATTTTGATATACAGGATACTCAGATAATAAAACGTTGAATTTTCATTATCTGCTCTACCAACAGTAATAGTGTGATATACAGAATACTCCGGTAATATAGCGATTAAATTTCATTGTCTACCCTACAATTATTAATATAATTTGACATACAGGATACTCAGGTAATATAACGATTGAATTTCATTATCTGCTTTACCAATAATAAGATTGTGATATATAGAATACTCAGATAATTAAACGATTGAATTTTATTATCTGCTCTACAAACAGTAATAGTGTTATATACAGGATGCTCAGATAATTAAACGATTAAATTTTATTATCTGCTCTACAAACAGTAATAGTGTGATATACAGGATACTCAGATAATTAAACGATTGAATTTTATTATCTGCTCTACCAACAATAATAGTGTTATATACAGGTTACTCAGATAATTAAACGATTGAATTTTATTATCTGCTCTACCAACAGTAATAGTGTGATATACAGGATACTCAGATAATTAAACGATTGAATTTCATTTTTTGCTCTAGCAACAGTAATAGTGTGATATACAGGATACTCAGATAATTAAACGATTGAATTTTATTATCTGCTCTACCAACAGTAATAGTGTGATATACAGGATACTCAGATAGTTATACGATTGAATTTCATTTTTTGCTCTAGCAACAGTAATAGTGTGATATACAGGATACTTAGGTAATATAACGATTGAATTTCATTATCTGCCTTACCAAAAGTAATAGTGTGATATACAGGATACTCAGATAATTAAACGATTGAATTTCATTTTTTGCTCTAGCAACAGTAATAGTGTGATATACAGGATACTCAGGAATATAACGATTGAATTTCATTATCTGCTCTACCAACAGTAATAGTGTGATATACAGGATACTCAGATAGTTAAACGATTGAATTTCATTTTTTGCTCTAGCAACAGTAATAGTGTGATATACAGGATACTTAAGTAATATAACGATTGAATTTCATTATCTGCCTTACCAATAGTAATAGTGTGATATACAGGATACTTAGGTAATATAACGATTGAATTTTATTATCTGCCTTACCAACAGTAATAGTGTGATATACAGGATACTCAGGTAATATAACGATTAAATTTCATTATCGGCCCTACAAATATTAATATAATTTGACATACAGGATACTCAGGTAATATAACGATTGAATTTTATTACTTACCCTACAAATTATAATATAATTTACCATACAGGATACTCAGGTAATATAACGATTGAAGTTCATTGTCTGCCTTACCAATAGTAACATTTTGATATACAGGATACTCAGATAATAAAACGTTGAAATTTCATTATCTGCTCTACCAACAGTAATAGTGTGATATACAGAATACTCCGGTAATATAGCGATTAAATTTCATTGTCTACCCTACAATTATTAATATAATTTGACATACAGGATACTCAGGTAATATAACGATTGAATTTCATTATCTGCTTTACCAATAATAAGATTGTGATATATAGAATACTCAGATAATTAAACGATTAAATTTTATTATCTGCTCTACAAACAGTAATAGTGTGTTATACAGGATACTCAGATAATTAAACGATTGAATTTTATTATCTGCTCTACCAACAATAATAGTGTTATATACAGGTTACTCAGATAATTAAACGATTGAATTTTATTATCTGCTCTACCAACAGTAATAGTGTGATATACAGGATACACAGATAATTAAACGATTGAATTTCATTTTTTGCTCTAGCAACAGTAATAGTGTGATATACAGGATACTCAGATAATTAAACGATTGAATTTTATTATCTGCTCTACCAACAGTAATAGTGTGATATACAGGATACTCAGATAGTTATACGATTGAATTTCATTTTTTGCTCTAGCAACAGTAATAGTGTGATATACAGGATACTTAGGTAATATAACGATTGAATTTCATTATCTGCCTTACCAACAGTAATAGTGTGATATACAGGATACTCAGATAATTAAACGATTGAATTTCATTTTTTGCTCTAGCAACAGTAATAGTGTGATATACAGGATACTCAGGAATATAACGATTGAATTTCATTATCTGCTCTACCAACAGTAATAGTGTGATATACAGGATACTCAGATAGTTAAACGATTGAATTTCATTTTTTGCTCTAGCAACAGTAATAGTGTGATATACAGGATACTTAAGTAATATAACGATTGAATTTCATTATCTGCCTTACCAATAGTAATAGTGTGATATACAGGATACTTAGATAATATAACGATTGAATTTTATTATCTGCCTTACCAACAGTAATAGTGTGATATACAGGATACTCAGATAATTAAACGATTGAATTTCATTTTTTGCTCTAGCAACAGTAATAGTGTGATATACAGGATACTCAGCAATATAACGATTGAATTTTATTATCTGCCTTACCAATAGTAATAGTGTGATATACAGGATACTTAGGTAATATAACGATTGAATTTTATTATCTGCCTTACCAACAGTAATAGTGTGATATACAGGATACTCAGATAATTAAACGATTGAATTTCATTTTTTGCTCTAGCAACAGTAATATTGTGATATACAGGATACTCAGCAAAATAACGATTGAATTTTATTATCTGCCTTACCAATAGTAATAGTGTGATATACAGGATACTTAGGTAATATAACGATTGAATTTTATTATCTGCCTTACCAACAGTAATAGTGTGATATACAGGATACTCAGATAACTAAACGATTGAATTTCATTTTTTGCTCTAGCAACAGTAAAAGTGTGATTTACAGGATACTCAGCAATATAACGATTGAATTTCATTATCTGCCTTACCAATAGTAATAGTGTGATATACAGGATACTTAGGTAATATAACGATCGAATTTCATCATCTTCTTTACAAAAGTAATAGGATACATGTAGGATAGTCAGATAATAAAACGATTAAATTTCATTATCTGCTCTACCAACCGCAATAGTTTAATATACAGGATACTCAGGTAATATAACGATTGAATTTTAGTATCTGCCCTACCAAAGTAATAGTGATAAATATAGGATACTCAGATAATAAAAAGATTGAATTTCATTATCTGCTCTACCAACAGTTATATAGTGTTACTTACAGGGTACTTAGGTAATGAATAGATTACATTTCGTTATCTGCCTCACTAACAGTAATAAATTGTGGCATATCTAGGGGGATAATCTATCTAGATTATCTAAATTATATTATAAATATAATAGATAATATTTTACTCTGTTATTATTTTAATTGTTTAAATGTTTTGAGGTTTTAGTAATTTTTCGTAGGCTATAAATGAATAAGGTATAATACCCGTCTAATAAAATGACGAGTAGGAAGGCAAATTCTCCTTGTCCATAAATTGTTTGTAATAACTGACTTACTATTTTCTTCTAATTAATTCATTATTGACTAATTATTTTTCTTAGTTATCATATATTCTCTAGAATATCATATTATGAACATATTTTTATTTTATTTTACTTTTCAAGAGTAATAAAACATTTTAAAATCGTTTACCCATTTATAAAGTGAAATAACATCATTCAATATTATGTATTAGTGAATTGATTATAGCCGCATATATACAAATTATTTCGACGTGATTAAACCACATTTTGGAAATAGAATGTTTAAATTGATTTAAATAACTGAAAGGCCAAAAATTGGCGGTGTTCGACCACACCTCAACAGTTATTTTACTTTTACAAGTTTTAATTAGATTTAAACAGATAAGAGCGACCAGTGAGATACGAAATAAGAAATAAAATATTGCTATCCATACTGGACTGTGAAAGCTATAAATTCACCTCACCCCACTCGAGGCGGAGGTGAGGCGGGAATCGCACCAAGCAGTATTTCTTCACAGTCTTCGTGAACCTTTTCGTCGAATGAAGATTCATCTTATGAATAATTCAAACTCACAGACAATGCTTTTTACTTTATTTGAGCGATAAGAACATCCCTTAAGACTATATTTCCATTTAAAACCGCTGAATAAGGAGTGGAAAATTAAATGCAACTTTTTATGTCCCGAGTTGTTTCCATTTCTGAGAGCAGGCATTATTAATATTATGCTTTATTGAAAGTCCTGTCGGAGGTTAAGCTTAACTAATTCATTATTCCTTATTTACGTTTGAAGACTGGAGAGTTTTTGTTTTCCTTCTAAAAGGGGTGTTGTGTTAGGGAGAAGGATTAAGTAAGGGATGAACAATAAGAGATAGAAAACACGGGTCGTGTGGAGTTGTCGCCTCTCTAACTAAATTTAGCTATTTAACATTTTCAATATTAAAGATATATACTTAAAACATATAAAAATCAGCTTTATTTACAGACTGAGAATTATTTTACCACGTAATTTTATCTGGAGTTTTATATTAGAAAATCAAATCTGAGTTTGGGCATAAAGGGTATTTCTCAAGGAATGAAGGGTGAGAGTATTTGGAGAGATTGGTTAAAAAGGATATGTAATTTCAAAACAAATTTTTTTCTTCTAGATCAGAAAATTAAGAATGAAAAAAAGATTTTTATATCGAAATACATTGCATTTGAAATGTATAAAATAAAGGTAACAACGGCATATTAATTATTTAAAAAAAAGTAACTATCATGAATATTAAAGCAAATCATATCTTAAGAAAAGAAATGTCTAAACGATATAAATCTGTTGAAAATGTATTATCTTGCTGATTTTTTCAAACGACAAAAAACCGTTGCATAAACGTGTAAAAGCGGTATTTGTCCTTACATCGAAGAGGATAAGCCACTACACGTATTCGAAATGAAAACTCAATGACAGACCTAAGGATTACAATTGATCCGTATCGAATACAATTCATACTCCTACCTTTCACAAACAAATAAGTTGGGTTTGAGGATGCATCATCTAGACATTTTCGTTGTATGCATCGACTTAGAAAATGGATTAAGTTACGGATTTCCAAATTAAATTGATAAGACTAATGTTACCAATATCCATTTACGTTATCTACATATTCATTAGGAGAACGACAAAAAGTGTTTCAGGTTCTTGAGTATGAGTGATGGGCGGTTGTTCACTTGTCATTTTTAAGTTATGTTATAATGTAATTATAAAATAACCTGAAATGTTCAAATCTGCGCTTCTTTTCGTCAGATAGAAGAAACAAAATGGATATTCCTGTGATAGCATAGCTCCATATACATCGTACAAGGGATAGGTTCACATAGGCTGATTTAAGAATATTAAACCAGGTTGAAAAACATAGCATTGTGAATGGAGAAAGATTAAAAAGGTATCGAGTAATGGGAAAGTGAGCTAATAGTGTTTCCGATCCTACATAAAACCCTGACGGTTAGAAAAATTTTCGGAAATCGATTCCCAACCCCAATTAGTATCTGTTAGGAGAAGGGGAGGAACTTGGAATTCAGTGAAGAAGCGTAGCATTTTCGAACAGTAAAAAAGGATCATACGCGAAAGCTCATAAGTTATTAAAGTCGAACAGTTTGCATTGCAGAAGGTACAAAAGGATCACAAGCACAGACCTTGCAATACTTACGCCACAAAATTTGCAATTGAGAAATGTACTACAGGATCACAAGCGCAGACCTTGCAATGCACACACCACAAGGTTTGCAATTGATAAAGAAACAATAGGATCACAAGCACAGACCTTGCAATACTTACGCCACAAGGTTTGTAATTAAGAAAGGTACGACAAGATCATAAGTGCAGACCTGCAATACTTACGCAAAAGGTTTGCAATTGAGAAAGGTACAGTAGGATCACAAGCGCAGACCATGTATTATTTTAGCCACAAGGTTTGTAATTGAGAAAGGTACAACAGGATCACAAGCTCCGACCTTGCAGTACTTACGCCACAATGTTTGCAATTGAGAAAGGTACAAAAAATTCACAAGCACAGACCTTGTAATACTTACGCCACAAGGTTTGTAATTGAGAAAGAAACAAACGGATCACAAGCGCAGACCTTGCAATACTTACGCCACAATGTTTGTACCTGAGAAATGTGCAACAGTATCACAAGCGCTGACCCTGCAATACTTACGCCACAAGGTTTGTAATTGAGAAAGAAACAAACGGATCACAAGCGCAGACCTTCCAATACTTACGCCACAATGTTTGTACCTGAGAAATGTACAACAGTATCACAAGCGCTGACCCTGCTATAATTACGCCACAAGGTTTGTAATTGAGAAAGAAACAAACGGATCACAAGAGCAGACCTTGCAATACTTACGCCACAATGTTTGTACCTGAGAAATGTACAACAGTATCACAAGCGCTGACCCTGCAATACTTACGCCACAAGGTTTGTAATTGAGAAAGAAACAAACGGATCACAAGCGCTGACCTTGTAATACTTACGCCACAATGTTTGTACCTGAGAAATGTACAACAGTATCACAAGCGCTGACCCTGCAATACTTACGCCACAAGGTTTGAAATTGAGAAAGAAACAAACGGATCACAAGCGCTGACCCTGCAATACTTACGCCACAAGGTTTGTAATTGAGAAAGAAACAAACGGATCACAAGCGCAGACCTTGCAATACTTACGCCACAACGTTTGTACTTGAGAAATGTACAACAGTATTACAAGGGCTGACCCTGAAATACTTACGCCACAAGGTTTGTAATTGAGAAAGAAACAAACGGATCACAAGCGCAGACCTTGTAATACTTAGCCTCAATGTTTGTACCTGAGAAATGTACAACAGTATCACATGCGCTGACCCTGCAATACTTACGCCACATGGTTTGTAATTGAGAAAGAATCAAACAGATCACAAGCGCTGACCCTGCAATACTTACGCCACATGGTTTGTAATTGAGAAAGAAACAAACGGATCACAAGCGCAGACCTTGCAATACTTACGCCACAATGTTTGTACTTGAGAAATGTACAACAGTATCACAAGCGCTGACCCTGCAATACTTACGCCACAAGGTTTGTAATTGAGAAAGAAACAAACAGATCACAAGCGCTGACCCTGCAATACTTACGCCACAAGGTTTGTAATTGAGAAAGAAACAAACGGATCACAAGCGCAGACCTTGCAATACTTACGCCACAATGTTTGTACCTGAGAAATGTACATCAGTATCACAAGCGCTGACCCTGCAATACTTACGCCACAAGGTTTGAAATTGAGAAAGAAACAAACGGATCACAAGCGCTGATCCTGCAATACTTACGCCACAAGGTTTGTAATTGAGAAAGAAACAAACGGATTACAAGCGCAGACCTTGCAATACTTACGCCACAATGTTTGTACTTGAGAAATGTACAACCGTATCACAAGGGCTGACCCTGCATTACTTACGCCACAAGGTTTGTAATTGAGAAAGAAACAAACGGATCACAAGCGCAGACCTTGCAATACTTACGCCACAATGTTTGTACCTGAGACATGTACAACAGTATCACAAGCGCTGACCCTGCAATACTTACGCCACAAGGTTTGTAATTGAGAAAGAAACAAACGGATCACAAGCGCAGACCTTGCAATACTTACGCCACAACGTTTGTACTTGAGAAATGTACAACAGTATCACAAGGGCTGACCCTGAAATACTTACGCCACAAGGTTTGTAATTGAGAAAGAAACAAACGGATCACAAGCGCAGACCTTGTAATACTTAGCCTCAATGTTTGTACCTGAGAAATGTACAACAGTATCACATGCGCTGACCCTGCAATACTTACGCCACATGGTTTGTAATTGAGAAAGAATCAAACAGATCACAAGCGCTGACCCTGCAATACTTACGCCACATGGTTTGTAATTGAGAAAGAAACAAACGAATCACAAGCGCAGACCTTGCAATACTTACGCCACAATGTTTGTACCTGAGAAATGTACATCAGTATCACAAGCGCTGACCCTGCAATACTTACGCCACAAGGTTTGAAATTGAGTAAGAAACAAACGGATCACAAGCGCTGACCCTGCAATACTTACGCCACAAGGTTTGTAATTGAGAAAGAAACAAACGGATTACAAGCGCAGACCTTGCAATACTTACGCCACAATGTTTGTACTTGAGAAATGTACAACCGTATCACAAGGGCTGACCCTGCATTACTTACGCCACAAGGTTTGTAATTGAGAAAGAAACAAACGGATCACAAGCGCAGACCTTGCAATACTTACGCCACAATGTTTGTACCTGAGACATGTACAACAGTATCACAAGCGCTGACCCTGCAATACTTACGCCACAAGGTTTGTAATTGAGAAAGAAACAAACGGATCACAAGCGCAGACCTTGCAATACTTACGCCACAATGTTTGTACCTGAGAAATGTACATCAGTATCACAAGCGCTGACCCTGCAATACTTACGCCACAAGGTTTGAAATTGAGAAAGAAACAAACGGATCACAAGCGCTGACCCTGCAATACTTACGCCACAAGGTTTGTAATTGAGAACGAAACAAACGGATTACAAGCGCAGACCTTGCAATACTTACGCCACAATGTTTGTACTTGAGAAATGTACAACCGTATCACAAGGGCTGACCCTGCATTACTTACGCCACAAGGTTTGTAATTGAGAAAGAAACAAACGGATCACATGCGCTGACCCTGCAATACTTACGCCACAATGTTTGTACCTGAGACATGTACAACAGTATCACAAGCGCTGACCCTGCAATACATACGCCACAAGGTTTGTAATTGAGAAAGAAACAAACGGATCACAAGCGCAGACCTTGCAATACTTACGCCACAATGTTTGTACCTGAGACATGTACAACAGTATCACAAGCGCTGACCCTGCAATACTTACGCCACAAGGTTTGTAATTAAGAAAGAAACAAACGGATCACATGCGCTGACCCTGCAATACTTACGCCACAATGTTTGTACCTGAGAAATGTACAACAGTATCACATGCGCTGACCCTGTAATACTTACGCAACAAGGTTTGTAATTGAGAAAAAAACAAACGGATCACATGCGCTGACCCTGCAGTACTTACGCCACAATGTTTGTACCTGAGAAATGTACAACAGTATCACATGCGCTGACCCTGTAATACTTACGCCACAAGGTTTGAAATTGAGAAAGAAACAAACGGATCACAAGCGCTGACCCTGCAATACTTACGCTACAAGGTTTGTAATTGAGAAAGGTACAACAGGATCACAAGCTCCGACCTTGCAGTACTTAACCCACAAGGTTTGTAATTGAGAAAGAAACAAACGGATCACAAGCGCTGACCCTGCAATACCTACGCCACAAGGTTTGTAATTGAGAAAGAAACAAACGGATCACAAGCGCTGACCCTGCAATACTTACGCCACAATGTTTGTACCTGAGAAATGTACAACAGTATCACATGCGCTGACCCTGCAATACTTACGCCACAATGTTTGTAATTGAGAAAGAAACAAACGGATCACAAGCGCAGACCTTGCAATACTTACGCCACAATGTTTGTACCTGAGAAATGTACAACAGTATCACATGCGCTGACCCTGCAATACTTACGCCACAAGGTTTGTAATTGAGAAAGAAACAAACGGATCACAAGCGCAGACCTTGCAATACTTACGCCACAATATTTGTACCTGAGAAATGTACAACAGTATCTCATGCGCTGACCCTGCAATACTTACGCCACAAGGTTTGTAATTGAGAAAGAAACAAACGGATCACAAGCGCATTTCTTGCAATACTGACGCCACAATGTTTGTACCTGAGAAATGTACAACAGTATCTCATGCGCTGACCCTGCAATACTTACGCCTCAAGGTTTGTAATTGAGAAAGGAACAAACGGATCACAAGCGCAGACCTTGCAATACTGACGCCACAATGTTTGTACCTGAGAAATGTACAACAGTATCACAAGCGCTGACCCTGCAATACTTACGCCACAAAGTTTGTAATTGAGAAAGAAACAAACGGATCACAAGCGCAGACCTTGCAGTACGTACGCCACAATGTTTGTACTTGAGAAATGTACAACAGTATCACAAGCCCTGACCCTGCAATACTTACGCCACAAGGTTTGAAATTGAGAAAGAAACAAACGGATCACAATCGCTGACCCTGCAATACTTACGCCACAAAGTTTGTAATTGAGAAAGAAACAATCGGATCACAAGCGCTGACCCTGCAATACTTACGCCACAATGTTTGTGCCTGAGAAATGTACAACAGTATCACATGCGCTGACCCTGCAATACTTACGCCACAAGGTTTGTAATTGAGAAAGAAAGAAACGAATCACAAGCGGAGACCTTGCAATACTTACGCCACAATGTTTGTACCTGAGAAATGTACAACAGTATCACATGCGCTGACCCTGCAATACTTACGCCACAAGGTTTGTAATTGAGAAAGAAACAAACGGATCACAAGCGCAGACCTTGCAATACTTACGCCACAATGTTTGTACCTGAGAAATGTACAACAGTATCTCATGCGCTGACCCTGCAATACTTACGCCACAAGGTTTGTAATTGAGAAAGAAACAAACGGATCACAAGCGCAGACCTTGCAATACTTACGCCACAATGTTTGTACCTGAGAAATGTACAACACTATCTCATGCGCTGACCCTGCAATACTTACGCCACAAGGTTTGTAATTGAGAAAGAAACAAACGGATCACAAGCGCATTCCTTGCAATACTGACGCCACAATGTTTGTACCTGAGAAATGTACAACAGTATCTCATGCGCTGACCCTGCAATACTTACGCCACAAGGTTTGTAATTGAGAAAGAAACAAACGGATCACAAGCGCAGACCTTGCAATACTTACGCCACAATGTTTGTACTTGAGAAATGTACAACAGTATCACAAGCGCTGACCCTGCAATACTTACGCCACATGGTTTGTAATTGAGAAAGAAACAAACGGATAACAAGCGCTGACCCTGCAATACTTACGCCACAAGGTTTGTAATTGAGAAAGAAACAAAAGGATCACAAGCGCAGACCTTGCAATACTGACGCCACAATGTTTGTACCTGAGAAATGTACAACAGTATCACAAGCGCTGACCCTGCAATACTTACGCCACAAGGTTTGTAATTGAGAAAGAAACAAACGGATCACAAGCGCAGACCTTGCAATACTTACGCCACAATGTTTGTACTTGAGAAATGTACAACAGTATCACAAGCGCTGACCCTGCAATACTTACGCCACAAGGTTTGAAATTGAGAATGAAACAAACGGATCACAAGCGCAGACCTTGCAATACTTACGCCACAACGTTTGTACTTGAGAAATGTACAACAGTATCACAAGGGCTGACCCTGAAATACTTACGCCACAAGGTTTGTAATTGAGAAAGAAACAAACGGATCACAAGCGCAGACCTTGTAATACTTAGCCTCAATGTTTGTACCTGAGAAATGTACAACAGTATCACATGCGCTGACCCTGCAATACTTACGCCACAAGGTTTGAAATTGAGTAAGAAACAAACGGATCACAAGCGCTGACCCTGCAATACTTACGCCACAAGGTTTGTAATTGAGAAAGAAACAAACGGATTACAAGCGCAGACCTTGCAATACTTACGCCACAATGTTTGTACCTGAGACATGTACAACAGTATCACAAGCGCTGACCCTGCAATACTTACGCCACAAGGTTTGTAATTGAGAAAGAAACAAACGGATCACAAGCGCAGACCTTGCAATACTTACGCCACAATGTTTGTACCTGAGAAATGTACATCAGTATCACAAGCGCTGACCCTGCAATACTTACGCCACAAGGTTTGAAATTGAGAAAGAAACAAACGGATCACAAGCGCTGACCCTGCAATACTTACGCCACAAGGTTTGTAATTGAGAAAGAAACAAACGGATTACAAGCGCAGACCTTGCAATACTTACGCCACAATGTTTGTACTTGAGAAATGTACAACCGTATCACAAGGGCTGACCCTGCATTACTTACGCCACAAGGTTTGTAATTGAGAAAGAAACAAACGGATCACATGCGCTGACCCTGCAATACTTACGCCACAATGTTTGTACCTGAGACATGTACAACAGTATCACAAGCGCTGACCCTGCAATACATACGCCACAAGGTTTGTAATT
The DNA here is from genome assembly GCA_036971475.1 of Prosapia bicincta. NCBI lineage: Eukaryota > Metazoa > Arthropoda > Insecta > Hemiptera > Cercopidae > Prosapia > Prosapia bicincta. The sequence goes on along the minus strand of JBAIZL010000009.1, from coordinate 46,185,361 downwards.
GAGAAAGAAACAAACGGATCACAAGCGCAGACCTTGCAATACTTACGCCACAATGTTTGTACCTGAGACATGTACAACAGTATCACAAGCGCTGACCCTGCAATACTTACGCCACAAGGTTTGTAATTAAGAAAGAAACAAACGGATCACATGCGCTGACCCTGCAATACTTACGCCACAATGTTTGTACCTGAGAAATGTACAACAGTATCACATGCGCTGACCCTGTAATACTTACGCAACAAGGTTTGTAATTGAGAAAAAAACAAACGGATCACATGCGCTGACCCTGCAGTACTTACGCCACAATGTTTGTACCTGAGAAATGTACAACAGTATCACATGCGCTGACCCTGTAATACTTACGCCACAAGGTTTGTAATTAAGAAAGAAACAAACGGATCACAAGCGCCGACCCTGCAATACTTACGCCACAAGGTTTGTAATTGAGAAAGAAACTAACGGATCACAAGCGCAGACCTTGCACTACTTACGCCACAATGTTTGTACCTGAGAAATGTACAACAGTATCTCATGCGCTGACCCTGCAATACTTACGCCACAAGGTTTGAAATTGAGAAAGAAACAAACGGATCACAAGCGCTGACCCTGCAATACTTACGCTACAAGGTTTGTAATTGAGAAAGGTACAACAGGATCACAAGCTCCGACCTTGCAGTACTTAACCCACAAGGTTTGTAATTGAGAAAGAAACAAACGGATCACAAGCGCTGACCCTGCAATACTTACGCCACAAGGTTTGTAATTGAGAAAGAAACAAACGGATCACAAGCGCTGACCCTGCAATACTTACGCCACAATGTTTGTACCTGAGAAATGTACAACAGTATCACATGCGCTGACCCTGCAATACTTACGCCACAAGGTTTGTAATTGAGAAAGAAACAAACCGATCACAAGCGCAGACCTTGCAATACTTACGCCACAATGTTTGTACCTGAGAAATGTACAACAGTATCATATGCGCTGACCCTGCAATACTTACGCCACAAGGTTTGTAATTGAGAAAGAAACAAACGGATCACAAGCGCAGACCTTGCAATACTTACGCCACAATATTTGTACCTGAGAAATGTACAACAGTATCTCATGCGCTGACCCTGCAATACTTACGCCACAAGGTTTGTAATTGAGAAAGAAACAAACGGATCACAAGCGCATTTCTTGCAATACTGACGCCACAATGTTTGTACCTAAGAAATGTACAACAGTATCTCATGCGCTGACCCTGCAATACTTACGCCTCAAGGTTTGTAATTGAGAAAGAAACAAACGGATCACAAGCGCAGACCTTGCAATACTGACGCCACAATGTTTGTACCTGAGAAATGTACAACACTATCTCATGCGCTGACCCTGCAATACTTACGCCACAAGGTTTGTAATTGAGAAAGAAACAAACGGATCACAAGCGCATTCCTTGCAATACTGACGCCACAATGTTTGTACCTGAGAAATGTACAACAGTATCTCATGCGCTGACCCTGCAATACTTACGCCACAAGGTTTGTAATTGAGAAAGAAACAAACGGATCACAAGCGCAGACCTTGCAATACTTACGCCACAATGTTTGTACTTGAGAAATGTACAACAGTATCACAAGCGCTGACCCTGCAATACTTACGCCACATGGTTTGTAATTGAGAAAGAAACAAACGGATAACAAGCGCTGACCCTGCAATACTTACGCCACAAGGTTTATAATTGAGAAAGAAACAAAAGGATCACAAGCGCAGACCTTGCAATACTGACGCCACAATGTTTGTACCTGAGAAATGTACAACAGTATCACAAGCGCTGACCCTGCAATACTTACGCCACAAGGTTTGTAATTGAGAAAGAAACAAACGGATCACAAGCGCAGACCTTGCAATACTTACGCCACAATGTTTGTACTTGAGAAATGTACAACAGTATCACAAGGGCTGACCCTGAAATACTTACGCCACAAGGTTTGTAATTGAGAAAGAAACAAACGGATCACAAGCGCAGACCTTGTAATACTTAGCCTCAATGTTTGTACCTGAGAAATGTACAACAGTATCACATGCGCTGACCCTGCAATACTTACGCCACATGGTTTGTAATTGAGAAAGAATCAAACAGATCACAAGCGCTGACCCTGCAATACTTACGCCACATGGTTTGTAATTGAGAAAGAAACAAACGGATCACAAGCGCAGACCTTGCAATACTTACGCCACAATGTTTGTACCTGAGAAATGTACATCAGTATCACAAGCGCTGACCCTGCAATACTTACGCCACAAGGTTTGAAATTGAGTAAGAAACAAACGGATCACAAGCGCTGACCCTGCAATACTTACGCCACAAGGTTTGTAATTGAGAAAGAAACAAACGGATTACAAGCGCAGACCTTGCAATACTTACGCCACAATGTTTGTACTTGAGAAATGTACAACCGTATCACAAGGGCTGACCCTGCATTACTTACGCCACAAGGTTTGTAATTGAGAAAGAAACAAACGGATCACAAGCGCAGACCTTGCAATACTTACGCCACAATGTTTGTACCTGAGACATGTACAACAGTATCACAAGCGCTGACCCTGCAATACATACGCCACAAGGTTTGTAATTGAGAAAGAAACAAACGGATCACAAGCGCAGACCTTGCAATACTTACGCCACAATGTTTGTACCTGAGACATGTACAACAGTATCACAAGCGCTGACCCTGCAATACTTACGCCACAAGGTTTGTAATTAAGAAAGAAACAAACGGATCACATGCGCTGACCCTGCAATACTTACGCCACAATGTTTGTACCTGAGAAATGTACAACAGTATCACATGCGCTGACCCTGTAATACTTACGCAACAAGGTTTGTAATTGAGAAAAAAACAAACGGATCACATGCGCTGACCCTGCAGTACTTACGCCACAATGTTTGTACCTGAGAAATGTACAACAGTATCACATGCGCTGACCCTGTAATACTTACGCCACAAGGTTTGTAATTAAGAAAGAAACAAACGGATCACAAGCGCCGACCCTGCAATACTTACGCCACAAGGTTTGTAATTGAGAAAGAAACTAACGGATCACAAGCGCAGACCTTGCACTACTTACGCCACAATGTTTGTACCTGAGAAATGTACAACAGTATCTCATGCGCTGACCCTGCAATACTTACGCCACAAGGTTTGAAATTGAGAAAGAAACAAACGGATCACAAGCGCTGACCCTGCAATACTTACGCTACAAGGTTTGTAATTGAGAAAGGTACAACAGGATCACAAGCTCCGACCTTGCAGTACTTAACCCACAAGGTTTGTAATTGAGAAAGAAACAAACGGATCACAAGCGCTGACCCTGCCATACTTACGCCACAAGGTTTGTAATTGAGAAAGAAACAAACGGATCACAAGCGCTGACCTTGCAATACTTACGCCACAATGTTTGTACCTGAGAAATGTACAACAGTATCACATGCGCTGACCCTGCAATACTTACGCCACAAGGTTTGTAATTGAGAAAGAAACAAACCTATCACAAGCGCAGACCTTGCAATACTTACGCCACAATGTTTGTACCTGAGAAATGTACAACAGTATCATATGCGCTGACCCTGCAATACTTACGCCACAAGGTTTGTAATTGAGAAAGAAACAAACGGATCACAAGCGCAGACCTTGCAATACTTACGCCACAATATTTGTACCTGAGAAATGTACAACAGTATCTCATGCGCTGACCCTGCAATACTTACGCCACAAGGTTTGTAATTGAGAAAGAAACAAACGGATCACAAGCGCATTTCTTGCAATACTGACGCCACAATGTTTGTACCTGAGAAATGTACAACAGTATCTCATGCGCTGACCCTGCAATACTTACGCCTCAAGGTTTGTAATTGAGAAAGAAACAAACGGATCACAAGCGCAGACCTTGCAATACTGACGCCACAATGTTTGTACCTGAGAAATGTACAACAGTATCACAAGCGCTGACCCTGCAATACTTACGCCACAAGGTTTGTAATTGAGAAAGAAACAAACGGATCACAAGCGCAGACCTTGCAGTACTTACGCCACAATGTTTGTACTTGAGAAATGTACAACAGTATCACAAGCCCTGACCCTGCAATACTTACGCCACAAGGTTTGAAATTGAGAAAGAAACAAACGGATCACAAGCGCTGACCCTGCAATACTTACGCCACAAAGTTTGTAATTGAGAAAGAAACAATCGGATCACAAGCGCTGACCCTGCAATACTTACGCCACAATGTTTGTGCCTGAGAAATGTACAACAGTATCACATGCGCTGACCCTGCAATACTTACGCCACAAGGTTTGTAATTGAGAAAGAAAGAAACGGATCACAAGCGGAGACCTTGCAATACTTACGCCACAATGTTTGTACCTGAGAAATGTACAACAGTATCACATGCGCTGACCCTGCAATACTTACGCCACAAGGTTTGTAATTGAGAAAGAAACAAACGGATCACAAGCGCAGACCTTGCAATACTTACGCCACAATGTTTGTACCTGAGAAATGTACAACAGTATCTCATGCGCTGACCCTGCAATACTTACGCCACAAGGTTTGTAATTGAGAAAGAAACAAACGGATCACAAGCGCAGACCTTGCAATACTTACGCCACAATGTTTGTACCTGAGAAATGTACAACAGTATCTCATGCGCTGACCCTGCAATACTTACGCCACAAGGTTTGTAATTGAGAAAGAAACAAACGGATCACAAGCGCAGACCTTGCAATACTTACGCCACAATGTTTGTACCTGAGAAATGTACAACACTATCTCATGCGCTGACCCTGCAATACTTACGCCACAAGGTTTGTAATTGAGAAAGAAACAAACGGATCACAAGCGCATTCCTTGCAATACTGACGCCACAATGTTTGTACCTGAGAAATGTACAACAGTATCTCATGCGCTGACCCTGCAATACTTACGCCACAAGGTTTGTAATTGAGAAAGAAACAAACGGATCACAAGCGCAGACCTTGCAATACTTACGCCACAATGTTTGTACTTGAGAAATGTACAACAGTATCACAAGCGCTAACCCTGCAATACTTACGCCACAAGGTTTGTAATTGAGAAAAAAACAAACGGATAACAAGCGCTGACCCTGCAATACTTACGCCACAAGGTTTGTAATTGAGAATGAAACAAAAGGATCACAAGCGCAGACCTTGCAATACTGACGCCACAATGTTTGTACCTGAGAAATGTACAACATTATCACAAGCGCTGACCCTGCAATACTTACGCCACAAGGTTTGTAATTGAGAAAGAAACAAACGGATCACAAGCGCAGACCTTGCAATACTTACGCCACAATGTTTGTACTTGAGAAATGTACAACAGTATCACAAGCGCTGACCCTGCAATACTTACGCCACAAGGTTTGAAATTGAGAATGAAACAAACGGATCACAAGCGCCGACCCTGCAATACTTATGCCACAAGGTTTGTAATTGAGAAAGGTACAACAGGATCACAAGCTCCGACCTTGCAGTACTTAACCCACAAGGTTTGTAATTGAGAAAGAAACAAACGGATCACAAGCGCTGACCCTGCAATACTTACGCCACAAGGTTTGTAATTGAGAAAGAAACAAACGGATCACAAGCGCAGACCTTGCAATACTTACGCCACAATGTTTGTACCTGAGAAATGTACAACAGTATCACAAGCGCTGACCCTGCTATACTTACGCCACAAGGTTTGTAATTGAGAAAGATACAAACGGATCACAAGCGTAGACCTTGCAATACTTACGCCACAATGTTTGTACCTGAGAAATGTACAACAGTATCACAAGCGCTGACCCTGCAATACTTACGCCACAAGGTTTGTAATTGAGAAAGAAACAAACGGATCACAAGCGCAGACCTTGCAATACTTACGCCACAATGTTTGTTCCTGAGAAATGTAAACAGTATCACAAGCGCTGACCCTGCAATACTTACGCCACAAGGTTTGTAATTGAGAAAGAAACAAACGAATCACAAGCGCAGACCTTGCAATACTTACGCCACAATGTTTGTTCCTGAGAAATGTAAACAGTATCACAAGCGCTGACCCTGGAATACTTACGCCACAAGGTTTGTAATTGAGAAAGAAACAAACGGATCACAAGCGCAGACCTTGCAATACTTACGCCACAATGTTTGTTCCTGAGAAATGTAAACAGTATCACAAGCGCTGACCCTGCAATACTTACGCCACAAGGTTTGTAATTGAGAAAGAAACAAACGAATCACAAGCGCAGACCTTGCAATACTTACGCCACAATGTTTGTTCCTGAGAAATGTAAACAGTATCACAAGCGCTGACCCTGCAATACTTACGCCACAAGGTTTGTAATTGAGAAAGAAACAAACGGATCACAAGCGCAGACCTTGCAATACTTACGCCACAATGTTTGTTCCTGAGAAATGTAAACAGTATCACAAGCGCTGACCCTGCAATACGTACGCCACAAGGTTTGTAATTGAGAAAGTACAACATCATCACAAGCGCGAATGATTATTTGCGAAAGCTATGAGCTAATAACGTCACAAAGTTAGCGAATGAGAAAGATACATCTAGATCACCAGCGAAGACTTTTCTGTATTTACGTGACAAAGTTAGCGAAGGTTTATATGCTGCCAACTTGACGATGTTTGCCATTTCGAACTGCACAACAGAATCACAAGCAAAATCCAAGCTCTAACTACGTTTCAATGTTTCCTGCTGAGAGAATAATTTCCAGCTTATTCCTTATAACCCACTTGCAACACATCCCTAATAATCAACTTCGTGCACAAAGATTTGCAAAACATTCTTAATAACCCATTCCGTGACAGAAAGATTTGCAACACATCCTTAATAGCCCACTTCATAACAGAAAGGTTTGCAACATATCCTTAATAATCCACTTCGTGACAGAAAGATTTAAAACACATCCCTAATAACCTACTTCATGATAGAAAGATTTGCAACACATCCTTAATATTCCACTTCGTAACAGAAAGATTTGCAACACATCCCTAATAACCCACTTCATGACGGAAAGGTTTGCAACACATACTTAATACTCCACAAGTGACAGAAATCCTTATCACCTGTTGCTCTTTCAAAATGATTTAACGTTCTAAGTCAGATCAGATAAATAATTCAGTTACTAACAACAATGCTGAGTGTAGCGTTATCATAATGCCGCCCCCATAAACTCCGCTCGACTTTGATGAACGATCCCATTCCTTTCCCTCCTCACCAAATAAATTAAATAAAGACGCACTGAGGTAACGTGATTTAGCGAGTGTTTTGGTTTTATGCTTGAAGGTATAACAAAGTTATATGTGAGTGCACGTCGTAAGTCTTTACTTTATAGACGTTATTTATAAATTAATTGAAAATAGTAATAAATAAATAACAATAACCCTTGCTACAAATATTTAAACACCCTTGATGTACATTTCGCCAACACAGTTAGCATCATCAGAAGGTTACAAACATACTCTCGTTACAGTCGTTAGAAATGTTTTCGTAAAGGCTAATTTGACAGAGAAAACGTCAGCTCCGATTGTTTGCTTTTCACATGGGCTATATTTCTCAAAAATTCTAATTAAGAAGAAATGAGTGGTCACTAGATTTAAATGGTGATTAAAATTATAAACAAATTACGTCAAGCCACAGTTTACGAACACACAAAGCTGTACAGCGTAACCGATCGATTATTGCTATATTTACTAGTAAACTTTTATTTCTTTGTAATCATATCTGTCAACACCCGATATACTCTATCCTGAGCTAGGCTATGTTCATAAGATGATAAATAATTAACGTAAATCCTAACACTAATTATGATTTGCGACAATTGAAATAACAATTTATCGTTTAGAATGTATTGTTTGGTAACATATGTAAAACAAAACAGAGTCTTTATCAAATATCAAGGTGTTTTTGATATAAGGTATTTATTAACAAAAGGGGAGAAACCTAGTAAAAATAACCTAACCTAATTTTAACCTTTAATTTGTTTCATGTCTTGCCTAGGTTACGATCATGGTCGGTTAAAGCCGATGACATTTATCAAGGCATTAAAGAAAAATTAAAGTAAATAAATAGCACAACGTTTCCCTCAAAATACTAATTTTTAAAAAAAACTAAGTTAACATAACCTCCCATAAGAGCAATGGTGTGCAGTAGATACAATTTTGAAGTCCTTTCTCAAATGTCAAACGTTGACCTGCAAATATCTATGATACAAGGAGGCAGAATGAAAATAACATGAGTAACAGGTCATTTTATTTTGCAGAAATATTCCGAACATATTGGTGCACCGATTTGTTTCTCTCCCTTCTCTTACATAGCCAGCAGTTACTGATTCATTTGTTATTGTTTCTATGGATTTTTAATAGATTCCTATGGCAAATCCCAATTATCTGTCATAAAAATAATAACGTATATATTATAGACAGGCTCTCCCTGTTATGTTATGATTACATAATAAAAAATAAAATACGAATAAGATATAATGTTCAATCACATTGTAATAACTAAATAAAAAAACAATGTAATGAGATGTGTAGATAAAGTCGCCATTATAGAATACAGAAATGTTTAATTTTAACGATCATCCAAGTGAGTTAGTGGAATGGGGCTGAGAGAGGCGGAATAATTAAAAACAAACAGTTTATATGAGTTACGTCATTAATATTAGTTTTACCGATAAATATTTTAGCCTGTCTCATATTTTGAAGCAACATAAATAAAACGTTGATTGGATGTGATAAATAATTGGAATATTTATTTGTAATTGTTAATTACGGCAATGATGTAAACTAAAAACTCTGGTAGGTACTGTATATTGATTATTCAGCGCCGAATGAAATTTCAGTCCACTAATAAAGCCCCAGTATTGGATCTCTCTCTCTCTTTCTCTCTCGGCTCTTTATTAAACATGGTTGTTGTGGGTTTAAAACATTTGAAATACTCCTCGTGCTGAATAGTCCTCGATAGAAAGCAATGATATTCGAAGCGACTTTTTTTTTGTATCTTGTTAGTGATAACACTCCACGCTTCTGTTTTTTGTCTCATTGATTAGATATTGTTTAGGATAGAGAAATAAGATAATTACAAAGATCAAAATGTAAAACAAATAGAAAGAAAAAGGTTGGTATGATTGCTTTGTGTTTATTAAATTCAAAACCATTGTTATATAAGAATTAATTTCAGCATCTTGTGTATAAATGATGACCGAGGAAGGGACAGAAATAAAACGATGTCAGAATTAATGTTTCTGAAAGTTGACAACACAAATAATATAATGAGAGACATAGCTTTAATTGCAGTTGCTAACATTATTAGTGTTTTAAAAGTGTATATTGGCTTTGAAACCAAACACTTCAGGCAAATTACCTTATCATGAATTCATAACATTCAAATATTATCTGTACGACTTACTCCAGGATTAAGGATACTGAAACTAATCTACAGAACAAACATTTCATCTGAATCCAGTCACCTATAGAAAAGTATTTAAGAAATATGATGCAATTAGAATTTTTTGAAAGGTATCTAGCTGAATATACATATTTAATAAAATAGTTTATTATAATAGTTTTAGGATTTGAAATTATGTGTGGTGTGTGTGTGTGTGTGTGTGTGTGTGTGTGTGTGTGTGTGTGTGTGTATGTGTATGAGTGTGCATGTGTGTGCGCGTGTGAGTCATTCACAGTTTCGACAGCTCAGTTTGTCAAACAAATCATACAGTAAAATATGGAATGTGTACGCTATTTGTTAGGATGTAAAGTAGCATGTAACTTGAATCTAAACCTATTAGAATCTGACGACCAGCTAAAACCAGAATCGAACGCTTTATTATTAGGAGAATAATGGTTACATTACGATGACTTCGAGGACATTTTTGCTCTAATTTCTAAAAATAAATTATTAGTATAAAATCAACTTGATCAAGTCTTAAAATAAGATTGTTCACTTGGAAATACAAAACGTTGACAAATATCGTTAGTTGAACAAATGTAATATATACCTATAATGCATTCTTATGCTTACGTAAGGTTGCCTGTAAGCGTTGATAAAGTCATTAATGTTGTATATTTCAGTTACTTGTCATATACTTGACCTATCATTTGTTAAAACTATATCTTTGCATAAATTATCTTCCATATTCATTATTACTGTTATGTTTTATAAATTTAGTCAGATTTATAAATATGTGACAGTTGTATAGAAAGACAGTGGTACAATTGTGTTACCTTCGCTGGGTGGGCGAGAGTCTATAGCCTTCTTCACCGATAAATACAAGTTTTTAGTAAAACATATTATATTTCAACGATACACTAATAGCTTAGCCATAGTTTTAGTCCTTTATCAGCTGCCGTTAGAACTCAATGGAAGTCCAGTGAAACTATCTACGTCCAGGCACAGCAGTCGGTCACCCCACCAGTCAAAAGATGAAACCTAGAGAACTCAAGTAATTAGATATAACGAACCGTCAGTCAATGCAAACCTCATACCTCAAGTGAATGGAAACTTACGTCGTAACCAACGACCAGACAGTCTAAAAGACTACACACCTCAAGTGAATGGAACTTACGTCGTAACCAACGACCAGACAGTCTAAAAGACTACACACCTCAAGTGAATGGAACTTACGTCGTAACCAACGACCAGACAGTCTAAAAGACTACACACCTCAAGTGAATGGAACTTACGTCGTAACCAACGACCAGACAGTCTAAAAGACTACACACCTCAAGTGAATGGAACTTACGTCGTAACCAACGACCAGACAGTCTAAAAGACTACATACCTCAAGTGAATGGAACTTACGTCGTAACCAACGACCAGACAGTCTAAAAGACTACACACCTCAAGTGAATGGAACTTACGTCGTAACCAACGACCAGACAGTCTAAAAGACTACATACCTCAAGTGAATGGAATTTACGTCGTAACCAACGACCAGACAGTCTAAAAGACTACATACCTCAAGTGAATGGAACTTACGTCCTCACCAACGACCAGACAGTCTAAAAGACTACATACCTCAAGTGAATGGAACTTACGTCGTAACCAACGACCAGACAGTCTAAAAGACTACACACCTCAAGTGAATGGAACATACGTCCCAACCCAATGACCAGTAAGTGTTAAAGCCTACAAAACTCTTGAGACTTACAAACACTGAGACTTACGTCCCAATTCCACAACCACCCACTCCATTAAACCTACGGAACTCAAATGAATCGAACTTACGTCAGCACCAACGACCAGTCAATCTAAAAACCTACACAACTCAAGTTATTGAGACATACGTCCCAATCCAACAACCACCCAGTCCATTCAACCTACATAACTCAAGTGAAAGGAACTTATGTCCTCACAAACGACCAGCCAATCCATGCAACCTACACAGCTCAAGTGAATGGAAATTACGTCATACCCAAACTACTACCCAGTTCATGCAAATTACAAAACTCAAGTGAATGAGACTTAAGTCACAATCCAACAACCACCCAGTCTATGCAGCCTACACATCTCAAGTGAATGGAGCTTACGTCGTAACCAACGACCAGACAGTCTAAAAGACTACACACCTCAAGTGAATGGAACTTACGTCGTAACCAACGACCAGACAGTCTAAAAGACTACATACCTCAAGTGAATGGAACTTACGTCGTAACCAACGACCAGACAGTCTAAAAGACTACACACCTCAAGTGAATGGAACTTACGTCGTAACCAACGACCAGACAGTCTAAAAGACTACACACCTCAAGTGAATGGAACTTACGTCGTAACCAACGACCAGACAGTCTAAAAGACTACACACCTCCAGTGACTGGAACTTACGTCGTAACCAACGACCAGACAGTCTAAAAGACTACACACCTCAAGTGAATGGAACTTACGTCGTAACCAATTACCAGACAGTCTAAAAGACTACACACCTCAAGTGAATGGAACTTACGTCGTAACCAACGACCAGACAGCCTAAAAGACTATACACCTCAAGTAAATGGAACTTACGTCGTAACCAACGACCAGACAGTCTAAAAGACTACACACCTCAAGTGAATGGAACTTACGTCGTAACCAACGACCAGACAGTCTAAAAGACTACACACCTCAAGTGAATGGAACATACGTCCCAACCCAATGACCAGTAAGTGTTAAAGCCTACAAAACTCTTGAGACTTACAAACACTGATACTTACGTCCCAATTCCACAACCACCCACTCCATTAAACCTACATAACTCAAGTGAAAGAAACTTACGTCCTCACCAACGACCAGCCAATCCATGCAACCTACACAGCTCAAGTGAATGGAAATTACGTCATAACCAAACTACTACCCAGTTCATGCAAATTACAAAACTCAAGTGAATGAGACTTAAGTCACAATCCAACAACCACCCAGTCTATGCAGCCTACACATCTCAAGTGAATTGAATTTACGTCGTAACCAACGACCAGTCAGTCTAAAAACCTACACGACTCAAGTGATTGAGAATAACGTCCCAACCTAGTGAACACCCCAGACTACACAACCCAAAAGATTGGAACTTACGTCATAACCAACAATTAGCCAGCCTAAAAGCCTACACAACTCAAGAGAATGAAACGTACGTTCCAATCCAACAACCAGCCAGTCCATGCAGCCTACACAACTCCAGTGATTGAGACTTGCGTCCAAATCCAACAACCAGCCAGTCCATGTAGCCTACACAACACCAGTGATTGAGACTTACGTCCAATTCCAACAACCAGTCAGTCCATGAAGCCCTCACAACTCAAGTTGATTGAGACTTACGTCCAAATCCAACATCCTATAAGTCCATGTAGCCTACACAACTCAAGTTGACTGAGACTTACGTCCTAATCCGACAACCAGTCAGTCAATGCAGCCTACATAACTCCAGTGAATGAAACTTACGTCATGAACAACGGCCAGCCAGTCTAAAATCTTACACAACTCAAGAGAATGGAATGTCCGTGCCAATCCAACAACCTTTTAGCCCATGTATCCTACACAACGCAAGTGATTGAGACTTACGTCCTAATCCAACAACCAGTCAGTCAATGCAGCCTACATAACTCCAGTGAATGAAACTTACGTCATGAACAACGGCCAGCCAGTCTAAAATCTTACACAACTCAAGAAAATGGAATGTCCGTCCCAATCCAACAACCAGTTAGCCCATGTATCCTACACAACTCAAGTTGATTGAGACTTACGTCCAAATCCAACATCCTATAAGTCCATGTAGCCTACAAAACTCAAGTTGATTGAGACTTACGTCCAAATCCAACATCCTATAAGTCCATGTAGCCTACACAACTCAAGGGATTGAGACTTGCGTCCTAACCAACGACCAGCCGGTCTAAAAGCCTACACAACACACGAGAATGAAACTTACGTACCGATCAATTACCCAGTCAGTCGATATAGCCTACACAACTCAAGCGATTGAGACTTACGTCCAAATCCAACAACCAGTCAGTCCATGCAGCGTACACAACTCAAGCGATTGAGACTTACGTCCATATCCAACATCCTATAAGTCCATGTAGCCTACACAACTCAAGGGATTGAGACTTGCGTCCTAACCAACGACCAGCCGGTCTAAAAGCCTACACAACACACGAGAATGAAACTTACGTACCGATTAATTACCCAGTCAGTCGATATAGCCTACACAACTCAGGCGATTGAGACTTACGTCCAAATCCAACAACCAGTCAGTCCATGCAGCGTACACAACTCAAGCGATTGAGACTTACGTCCAAATCCAACATCCTATAAGTCCATGTAGCCTACACAACTCAAGTTCATTGAGACTTACGTCCAAATCCAACATCCTATAAGTCCATGTAGCTTACACAACTTAAGGAATTGAGACTTGCGTCCTAACCAACGACCAGCCGGTCTAAAAGCCTACACAACACACGAGAATGAAACTTGCGTACCGATCAATTACCCAGTCAGTCGATATAGACTACACAACTCAAGCGATTGAGACTTACGTCCAAATCCAACAACCAGTCAGTCCATGCAGCGTACACAACTCAAGCGATTGAGACTTACGTCCAAATCCAACATCCTATAAGTCCATGTAGCCTACACAACTCAAGTTGATTGAGACTTACGTCCAAATCCAACATCCTATAAGTCCATGTAGCTTACACAACTCAAGTTCATTGAGACTTACGTCCAAATCCAACATCCTATAAGTCCATGCAGCCTCTCACAACTCAAGCGATTGAGACTTACGTCCAAATCCAACATCCTATAAGTCCATGCAGCCTACACAACTCAAGCGATTGAGACTTATGTCCAAATCCAACAACCAGTCAGTCCATGCAGCCTACACAATTCATGTGAATAAAACTTTCGTCATAACCAACGACGAGCCAGTCTAAAAAACTACACTTCTCAAGAGAATGAAACTTACGTCATAACCAACGACGAGCCAGTCTAAAAAACTACACTTCTCAAGAGAATGAAACTTACGTCATAACCAATGACCAGACAGTATAAACTCCTACACAACTCAAGAGAATGGACCTTAAGTAACAATCCAACAACCCGTCAGCCCATGCAGCCTACACAACACGAGTAAATGAAACTTACGTCCTAACCAACGACCAGCAAGTCCAACAGCATACACAACCTTAGAAAATGGAACTTATGTCATAACCAACTACCAACCAGTATAAAAGCCTATACAACTCAAGAGAATGGAACTTACGTCCCAATCCAGTCAGTCAAGTAAGGCTACACAGCTCAAGCGAAAGAAACTCACGACATAAGCAACGACCAGCCAGTTTTAAAAGCCTACACAATTCTAGGGGATAGAACTTCCGTCCCAATCCAACTACCAGTCAGTCAATGCAGCCTACACAACTAAGCGAAAGAAACTTACGTCATAACCAACGACCAGTCAGTCGAAAAGCATACAAAACTCAAGCGAATGGACCTTACGTCATAACCAACGACCAGGCAGTATAAAAGCCAACACAACTCTAGGAGAAATGAACTTACGTAATACCCAACGACCTGCCAGATTAAAGCCTACACAACTAGAGAGAATGGAACTTACGTCATAACTAACAACCAGTCAGTCCATTCAGTCTACACAACTCAAGTGATTGAGACCTACGTCCAAATCCTACAATCAGTCAGCCCATGTAGCCTGCACAACTCAAGTGATTGAGACACGTTCAAGGCCAACAACCAGTCAGTCCATGTGCAGGCTACATATTTCAAGTGAATGAACGTTACGTCCTAACCAGCGACCAGCTAGTCTAAAATCCTACACAAGTCAAGAGAATGGAACTTACAACCCAATCCAATAACCAGTCAGACCATGCAGCCTACACAACTCAAGTGATTGTGATTTACGTCCAAATCCCAAAACCAGTCAGTCCATGCAGCCCACATAACTCAAGTGATTGAGACTTGCGTCCAAATCCAACAACCAGTCAGTTCATGCAGCCCACACAACTCAAGTGATTGAGACTTGCGTCCAAGTCCAACAACCAGTCAGTCCATGCAGCCTACACAACTCAAGTGAATTAAACTTACGTACTTACCAACGTCCAGCTAGTCTAAAAACCTACCCATCTCAAAAGATTGGAACTTACGTCTCAATCCAACAACCTGCCTGTCCATGTAGCCTACATAACTCAAGTGATTGAGACTTGCGTCCAAATCCAACAACCTGCCAGTCCATGTAGCCTACATAACTCAAGTGAATGAAACTAATTTTATAACCAACGACCAGGTAGTCTAAAAGCCCACACAACTCAAGTTGTGGTTGGAACTTGAGTGTTTGGAACCCTACATAACTCAAGGGATTGGAACTTACATCATACCCTTGGAGCAGCCTGTCTATGACCCCTACACACTTCAAGCGATTGAAATGTACGTCCCAATACAGCGACCTATGCAGCGTACACAACTCAAGTTATTGACATTTACGTGTAACTCATGGACAAGCTGTCTATACTGTGTACATAACTCAACCAACGACCAACCTGTAGAGACGGAGTGAGATGTAGGCTTGATTTTGTAACAAGTTAAATATTTACTAATAGTTTAGCATGTGACATAAATATTGGTTGTATTTTAGCGATAGTAAAATATGCATAATTTAAAAGAAAATTATTGTTTATAAAAGGGGTTTTAGACAGCGTTGAGGAGGGTGCTATGCAAAACATTGTTAACAAATCAAAGCTATCTATTCTGAATGTGTAACGGTGGGGGTTCTTTAAACACAAGTGTGAGGAATCCTATGCTTTTAGTCTGTTAAGGTTTAGCATTAATTGGAGACTGTTGTTTGTTGCAATGGTAAACTAGTTAGCTTATTCAAACTTTTAATATTGTAAATTAAAAATTTTAAAACAAATTAAAAGGTGTTTATAAAACTTAATAAATGGTTTGGTATTTACATTTTCAAAATTGTATTATGTTTAAGGAGTAAAGCCGACTAATGATTTGATTTAGTAAATAAACCACAGTATGTTCAATAAACTAAGTGATGGCCAAGGTGTGAACTAAATTTAATAAAAGAAAGTAATTAGATACAAACAAATCAGCAAACATACGAAAGTAGCCTAAGTGCATCTTGATCTAACGTTGTTTAAAACTTTGTAGGGAATGTACGTTACGTTTTGTTTAAATTAGTAGTGTCAAAATCTTTTTAAAGTGTAATTTGTTTATATTGTTTAAATTCAATCTCATTTTTAAAGTCAAATTTGAACTTTAATGTAACGTATCTTCCTTTAAAACAATTTCAATAGACAGCAAGTCTGCCTAAGTTAAACTGTTAAGATACAACTGGTAATGCAATCAGTTGATGCGAAAGTCTTTTTAAAGTGTAATTAATAATTTATATGTGAACAAAGGTTAATTTAAAATTACCTAAACTTATTTTTAAAAAACCAGGGAGGGTGGTAACAATTTATATAGTTCTTTATGTGATTAGCTATTTTGACCGTAACAGTAAAAGAGAGGGACAAATAGATAGATTAAGATATACTGAGGCTTTTATAAGCATAGCTGCTTTTGAAGAGTAGTAATCTAGGAAGAGTGAGAGAAGGAGAGGAAGAGTGGTTTCGTGCGTTAAGCCTTTTATTTGCTCAGCTGATTTTTAAGAGCAATGAAGAGAGTGAGGATGGGAGAAGGAGAGGGGCTTAGTACAAACATCCCTTTGTGTTTAGTTACTTTAGAAATAACAGCAAAAAAGAGAGAGTGAAAGAGATTGTGATTGATTGAGGTCTGATATATTCAACCCTTTACGAGAATAGGTGCTTCAGAATAATTAGCAATGGAGAGAGAGAGAGAGGAAGGGAGATATAGAGAGGAGGAGAGATAAATGGAGGTGGAGATAGCAATAGAAAGAGGAGAGAAAGGCCTGGCGTAGCTAGCCTTTTAGGTGCTTAGCTGATTTATCAGTAGCTAAGGTGATATGGAGAAAGAGGGAAAAATAGCACGCGAGGGAATGAGTGAGCTGATTTATCAAGTTTTTTGTGTTAAGCTGATTTAGTAGAAGCATAATTGGAGGAGAAAGTATGTGTGTGTGTGTGTGTGTGTGTGTGTGTGTGTGTGTGTGTGTGTGTGTGTGTGTGTGTGTGTGTGTGTGTGTGTGAGTGAGGGTGTGTGTGTGTGTGTGTGTTGTGCGGTTGTGTGTTTTAATTTAAATATTCTTATCTCTATTTTTTAAAATAATATCTGTAAATAGAGATTTTGTTTTTATTTACAATAAATGCGCAGTAACCGCCCACCCTTGTTTACTCACCCAGAATTGTGCAAGCAATCAACGAACACAGAGTATCATGGAAAATAAATTTCAGAAGATAATAATACGTTGTACATATGACCTTACAAACCTTATGCTAAATAAATATTGAAATGAATATTTATAAAACCATATTCTAATTAACAAGGGAATCAAATTTAACTGATATTTGAAAGAAACATTGAAATAATTCTTTTTCCGACGCGTGAAATATAATATAAACAGTTTTTTCGTGAATATAAAAAGTTTCTAACAAATAAAAAAGTTAATATATAAATGCTGAAAGTGTGAAAAAATAAAAAGATAACCTTACCTTACAATAAAAAATGAATCGTTATAAACTCAATGCCTTTTGTTTATTTTTGACGATTTAAACTAATCACAAATTTGTCACTCACAAGTCTAAACTAAGCAGCACGTTACCATGCACCATTTGAAAGCTACATTACACATCGAAGTGTAAGAACTACGTTCTTTAAAGTTTATTATAATAGTTTTTCTAACCATACTTAGCTTTGTAGCTATATTTTCAGAAGGAGGTGAAAAATAAAGAGAGAAGGAGGGGAGAGACAGATGGACAAACAGCCAGACAGACAGAAGAAGGGGAGAGAGACAGACAGACGGAAAGAAGGAGAGGAAAGAATGACAGAGAGCAAGAGAAGAGTTATAAAAGAGAGAGAGAGGGAAAGAGAGAGATAGACAGAAAGAAAGGAGAGAATGACAGCAGGAAGAGGAGAGAGACAGATGGACAGACAGAAAAAGGGAAGAGAGACAGACAGACGGAAAGAAGGAAAAAAATGAGAGACAGAGAGCAGGAAGAGAGAGAGAGAGAGAGAGATAACGACGAGAAGGATGAGAGAACCAGGTAGACGGACGTTGAGAAAGAAGAAATAGAGTATTTGAGATAGATTGGCTTCATTAAAGAAGTACTCTATCAGGATCTCTCTTTACTCTCTTTGTACAAAATAGAGAGTATAAATAATAGTTTTAAATCAAACTACCTTATTTCCTTTGACAGAAATTGCTGCATACAGAACTCGCAATACATAATCCAAGTTTAAATTACAAATTAAATTCAGCGTTTTAAATTAAAAAAAGGTTACCATTCAAGTGACCAACGTATAATTAATCAAGTTCTAGAGCAATTAAAAACATTCTGCTTTTGAATGAAAAAAAATGAACGATAACTAATTAACCTTAACGGCTGGCTGGATTTTGAAGTTTGCGCGGCTCGTGGGAATACAGGTGTTTTTGAACTAATCCAATTAATTTTTCATTTACTTCAGTAATTACCCTACATAAAACATTTACCTGATGTGTAGAGTTTTATATATTTTCAAGTAATATTTATTATATTGTATCTCAATGCAATAACGTGTAAACTCATTAAACATAACGTTCAATAATTCCAATTCGTTAGAATCTAATTTTCCTTTAAAATATCTAAACGTTTAAGACTTACAGTTAATTGTTTTACAACAGGTTATTTTTGAGGATTGACAATATATTTAAAAAAATTTATAACTTTTTGAAATAGTGTCAACGTCTTCTTCTTAATCGGTTTCATAACGATTTACGTCCTCCGATTCCCTCCCTGCTGCTGAGACGAGGTCTGTTCTGCCTTCTTCGGCAGCCTCTACTGTGACAGTCTATTCCCTGACATTCGTTGAGCGTGCCCTTACTATCGCAGCTGTTGGGTTCAATATCATCTACCTAGCTTTCCCTACCAAGTCTTTGCCATTGGTTTTCTTTTGACTCGTACTTGTAGGGCCCAGACCTCACAGCTATTGGTAGTTATACCCTTTACGAGCATAGAGTATATTCTGTGTTTGTTTTCTTTGCAAACTGCAGAGTTCCACAATAGGATGTTCATTATATTTCCATCTTTAGTGATAGTTATTTCCAGGTATTTGTACTCTTCATAACTCCCAATTCCCTGACTCTCCTCGACCTCAAGTTCCTTGTACACCATCAATGCACATATTACCCTACGTAGTATTACTTCTCCCCTCATATTCCTATGAGACGATGAGTATCTGCGAACGACATTGCGAACTGAGACTTATGTGTTTAAATTATATTAAAATTCAATTTTATTAAAGTTATTAGGAATTTGAAAAAGTTTCATATCATAGACAATCGGAGAAGGCTATGCGCATTGAATTAGCTTAGTCTAGATTTTCAAGAAGATATAGCTCTACTACTAAAGATAATAACTCTGACTAACTACTAACTGAAAATCTGGTTAGATTCAACAAATCTAGTTTAATCATAGTTTAATCGTAGTTTAATCTAGTTTTAAGAATAATATTAGAAATAAATGTGTTTAGTTTACACACACACACACACACACACACACACACACACACACACACACACACACACACACACACACACACACACACACACACACACACACACACACACACACACACACACACACACACACACACACACACACACACACACACACACACACACACACACACACACACACACACATATATATATATATTTAAGATTAAATAATATAAACTAATACAGGAATATTTAATTAATTGAATAATATACTCAAAGCTTTTCGTTGGTTTACATTACCAACATCCTCAGGAGTTACAATACTAAGAGTGATAAAAGAACTGTCTAACAAACATGAAGCTACTAGATAAAGCATTACACAGTTGCCAAATCTATCACAATATTGCCAAACCTATTCCACTGCTGCCACAACATTAAATACATTGAACATAGTATGGAATTTAGAACGTATTTGAATTTGTTCATCTATTAATTTGTTATTAATATTATGCTTGTAAATTTCAAATGCTTCACATACGTTCATTTTTAACCCTTTATTTACTTCTTTTATAATTTTCATATTATTTATATTAGGAAACATATGATTATTATTAATACAATGGGTTGCGAAATGTTTGTCCTATATAAACTTTATTACAAAATTCACATTCTAATTAAATACTCCATTTTTCTCATGTATAGGCCTACTATTTATATTATTATTATGGTTAATTATATTTATTATTCTATTATTGGTTCTATATGCAATTTTTATGTTCTTATTAGTAAATAATTTGGAAATATTTTTTATTTCAAAACCAGTGTAAGTAAAAGTACTCCATACAGTATTATTATTATTACTACTATTATAATGAATATTATTTTTTATTTGTTTTTGTAATATATTATAATTGAATTTATCTACCGTTTTCTTTTTGTAACCATTTTCTATGGCTATCTGGTATATTATGTTTTTCCCTCATTTTATTCTCGTTGCTCATAGGAATTTTATTCATTCTGTAAAGAAGATTATATAAAGCAGCCATTTTCTGATTATATGGATGGTTGGAATAATTAGGTATTATTTGATTGGTTAGTGTAGGTTTAAGATAAATCATATATTCTAAACTCGTTTCATTTCTAATAATTGTGATATCTAGGAAATTTATTTTACCATTATTTTCCATTTCATATGTAAAATCGATACTATTATTAATTTTATTTATTTCATCTAATATATTTACTAAATTAATATTATTATTATTTGATACATATAACCCATCATCCACATACCTAAACCAATGTCCATTTTTATCATATTTTTTATAATTTCATTTATATTACTATCTATTTCTTGTAAAAATATTTCAGAAACTATACTGGATAAAGGGGAACCCATAGCTAAACCATCTTCCTGTCTATAAATTTTATTATTATATGAAAAATAGTTTTGATTTAATATTAATTTCAATGTATTAACAATTTATAAAATTAAGTTTTTATCTTTTTCATATTGAGAAATTTTAGATTTTATTATTTCAATAGCTTCTTCAATAAGAACGTTAGAATACATATTTTTAATATCAAAGGATATCAATTTCGTATTTTTATCTATATTGATATGATTTAAATGTTCAATAAGATTAATTGAATTATTAATAGTATAATTATTATTATGTTTTACTTTATCGTTAAGAATACTGGCTATAATTTTTGATATTTTGTAAGATGGAGCATTTATAAAATTTATTAAAGGTCTAATTGGCTTATCTATTTTGTGGAGTTTAATAAGTCCATTCATTATCGGAATTTTAGGATTATGATTTATATAATTATAAAAATTATTTTTATTAAATAATTTATAAGATGTGTTTATTATATTTTTTATTTCATTTTGAAATTTTCTAGTAGGATCTTTATCTAAAATACAAAATTTATTTTCATTTACATATTTTTCTGTTTTGGCAATATGTTCATTTTGATCAATTATAACAATAGCATTACTTTTGTCTGCTTTTACCGCAATCAAATTATTATATTGTAATTTTTGTTTAATATTAATAATTTCTGAATACTTTTTCTTGTATGAAACATTAACCTCACTGTTTTTAATAATTTTCTTTAATTCATAACTTGCTGCAATCCTAGTATCTTCTTGTATATTATCGTCTAATTTACTAATAGCAAATTCAGTATCCATTATGACATTATTAATGTCTTTCATAATATTTCTCTTTAAGTTAACTATATTATTTTCTAAAATTTTTAGTTCACTACTATTAAATGTAATTTGTGATAGATTAACTACATTAGGATGAAAACTATGATATTTAACTACAATTTCTTCTTTTCTTTTATATTCAAATTTCAAATTCTCAAGTTTTTTATTTATATTGTTTATTTTTATAGTTCTAATCTGATTTATATGTGTTATTATTTTATTATATTTTTCTTCCCATTTCAAATTATGCATAAAATAAGCTAACTTTAAATGTAATTTATATAATTCATTAGTTAAAATATTTTTCTTTTTATATAAATTCTTTATTTCATTTTTCACCCATAATTTTTCTGCCTGTTTGCAAGTTTTTTGTGCTGTGTCACTTTTATTCCTAATTATAATTTTGGCATATTTTGGAATTATATGATTTATAATGCATTGCTTATTAAAATAAACATTGGAATTAACATTCATTAATTGGATTTTACATTTTTCAAACCTATTTAAATCGTTTGTTGAAGCAGCATTACAAATATTAGCAGAAAACATATTATAAATCAGTATAAAATCTAGTAAATTAACACACTAATTAATAAACACAAAGTATAAAACAAAATACAATATAAAAGCAAGGAAAAAAATAATAACCTAAACACACCACTTATACACAAACAAACCTTGTAAGGCAAGTATGTAGAATATCAAATGTGTTTTCCTGTTAGAATATTTTTAAGATTAAATAATATACACTAATACAGGAAAATTTAATTTATTGAATAATATACTCAAAGCTTTTCGTTGGTTTACATTACCAACATCCTCAGGAGTTACAATACTAATAATGATAAAAGAACTGTCTAACAAACATGAAGCTACTAGATAAAGCATTACACAGTTGCCAAATCTATTACAATATTGCCAAACCTATTCCACTGCTGCCACAACATTATATACATTGAACATAGTATGGAATTTAGAACGTATTTGAATTTGTTCATCTATTAATTTGTTATTAATATTATGCTTGTAAATTTCAAATGCTTCACATACGTTCATTTTTAACCCTTTATTTACTTCTTTTATAATTTTCATATTATTTATATTAGGAAACATATGATTATTATTAATACAATGGGTTGCGAAATTAGACTTATATATATTTGGTTTTAAAAAAGCATTAAAATGTTCTTTATACATTTCTTTTAATTTTTTCTTTGTTTGTTCTATATAAACTTTATTACAAAATTCACATTCTAATTTATATACTCCATTGTTCTCATGTATAGGCCTACTATTTATATTATTATTATGGGTAATTATATTTATTATTCTATTATTTGTTCTATATGCAATTATGTTCATATATTATAACTATGTTCAATGTATATAATGTTGTGGCAGCAGTGGAATAGGTTTGGCAATATTGTAATAGATTTGGCAACTGTGTAATGCTTTATCTAGTAGCTTCATGTTTGTTAGACAGTTCTTTTATCATTCTTAGTATTGTAACTCCTGAGGATGTTGGTAATGTAAACCAACGAAAAGCCTTGAGTATATTATTCAATAAATTAAATATTCCTGTATTTGAGTATATAATTTAATCTTAAAAATATTATAACAGGAAAACACATTTGATATTATATATATATATATATATATATATATATATATACATATATTGTGATTCGTACACAAAAATACCCTAACAACGAACGACCAACAACAACAAAATGGGCCTCATTCACATTCACATGATACAAAATAAAAGAAATAACTAAAATACTAAAATGTAATAATATTAAAATAGCTTACAAAAATGCAGGAAGCATATCAATAAAATAAACCGGAAAAAATATCGCTACAATTAATGAAGGATTATATAAAATCGAACGCCTAGGCTCTAACAATTTATACATCGGCCAAACAAAAAATAAATTGAATGACAGGTATAAAGAGCCTCTCAATGCATACAACCTAACATTTACAACTTAATCTTAGCTACACACGGTATCAAAAACAACAATACACTCCTCACATTAAAAATATCCATTTAATATAAAAGTACAAAAAGTCCTCTAAACGACCATCTGGGGACCGCTACAATTTTATAAACATAAAAACAATATCATAAACGAACAAATACAAATAAAATAAAAAAACAATAAATTATTCAACTTAATAGACAAAATTAACCCTAAGACAAACTAAAACTCTTCTCACAGTGTAGTGAATCCGAAAATAGAATATTACCACGTGACAACAGGAATCACACACACCTGACATTCTACTTCAAATACTCAGTTCAGTTTATGCTCGACAATGAGGATACCGTGATTAATCTTCGATTGTTTACTCACATATATACCAAGTAAGATTCCGGTTTAGGTACATTATAGTGTAAGTGATATATATATATATATATATATATATATATATATATATATATATGTGTGTGTGTGTGTGTGTGTGTGTGTGTGTGTGTGTGTGTGTGTGTGTGTGTGTGTGTGTGTGTGTGTGTGTGTGTGTGTGTATGTGTGTGTGTGTGTGTGTGCGTGCGCGCGCGGGCGTGGTATAATGCTAGTGCTCACGTACTGGAGTCAACTTTAACAAACTACCGCTTTAGTAACTTTACAAAATAAATTATTTAACAAATATTCAGTTAATTTTAACATCGACATTCCTTTGTTGTCATCCATTTACCTAGTTTTATTAAAATAATAATAAAATTAATGTTTGGGTCGATAAATCTGTTCTTTAACCGACTGTATTTAGTCAAAGATTTTACTGATTTGAAAAAAACTCACTGATTACTTTTTATTTAACTAAAAATTACACTCATTTATATTTCGTAATAATAGAAGTTGATGAATTGCCAGGTAGCCTAATTTCAGCGGTAAAAAAACAGAAAAGAAAGTCTTTACAAATTAACAGTGTTTATGTCTAAATATTATCTTAAATTTCATTTACCTCTAGGCGTCAGATTATTGTGTTACGGCTTGTATTTAAAAATTTAGTTACTATTCCCGTTTTATGAATTTAATTTTTTGGTTTTTAAATTTAAATTACACAAATTAAATTTTTTATAGCTCTGATTCTGCGGGGCCCACTAGATTTTCAAAATGACGATGGAACCTTTTCAATATCTCTTTCGCCACTTCATCTTCGTCTCCCAGAGTTGCCCTCTACCTCCGACTTTCAGGATTGCCTCCCTCTCCGGCTCCCCGAACTTCTCAAAACTTGACTGCTCTTTCTTTTTTGACTTCTTGAAGCTTCTACCAATCATTGCTTCCCTCTCTCCTCTCTCTTTTACCAATGATCTTTGTTTTCTTTTTTCAGCCAACCCTGGGTTATCCTTCTTTTGTTGTCTCGGCTTTCAATTTTTGTTTGTTTCCTTTTTTACACACGTGATTTTGGAAATGACGGTATTCCATCTACCATTTTTGGTTAAAAAAAAAAAAATGCTTTAGTAACTTAGGGCATATGGGCTTTCACTTCATTATTATATCTGTCTGTCAGTTCATTGTTCGAGTTCCCATTTTAGATGTTCCTATGAGTTTGAATGTTCTTTATTTTTTCAATATGACGGCACACAGAAATCTAGCCTACAGATTTACAATAGTTCTATTTGGCCTACTTACACTCTCACGGAATAGATGAAAGATGCGTAGAACGAAATATGCGAACAACAGGAATTTTTGCGAAGGATGTGTGCAAGATTAAGGTTTTGACAGATAATGAGTATAAGCTATGACATCAAAACATTGTGACAGGCGAAAAAAATGCGTATAACTTTGAGGCGTACACGGATCATTAAAAAAAAATTGAGCTACATAACTGAGTTTAACTTTGAGATAAACATAGATATTGCTTAGTTTCTCGTGGCTGAAGATAATTTAAAACGTCATCTATTACACCTGATTTCCATCACATTTTTCCAGGTTTTGTGTAGTTTTTCAAGATCTCTCTGGTTTTTTCACCATTGAAGAAGATTAATATTCTTGGGCCTGTAGCGTCATTCCTCAAAAGGAAACTACTGCCATTGAACATTTTCAAACACTCATCTTCAAGAATTATATTGTCACGTGATTTTAGTTCCACTTGTTTTCATCTATCTTTTATTGATTTACAGTGTTCTTTTAATAGACGAAGTTGATGGAATTTCTGTCACAAAGTCATGTCCTCTTTTATGAAAATTACCTATTGCCTCTGTGTAAATCTTGGATATGGACGTAAACTCTTCTCTTGCTCTTTTCTTTGTCTTGTAAATTTGTTTTGACACATGAGGATACTTCGTCAGTTGGTTCACGCTGATGATCCGTCACTTCCAACACAAATCCGTCACTACTTTTTACTGGACCTATAAATGTCTTTGATTTTTGCTTATGGCATAACTACGACCTTAAGCCCTTTGCGCTTTCTCTATGCTTTCGATATGCATAGCCGAGATAATACACCATCGGTTTCGCCTTAATAGTAGAAATCACCTCCATATTTTCACTAAACACAAGACTCACTGAAGGGAGTAAATCGACCTTATCACCACGACAGTTAACGACAAAGTAACCACTGGCAAAGTTGAAAACCCTTTCTTAACCCATTTTTACAGGGAAAATCCAAAACAATGAAAGTTATTAGCAAATAGTTTAGGGGTATTCACCTGGGGTGACAACTGAAGCCTAATTTGTACGCTTTTTCGCTTATCCAATTTACCACTTATCCTCGTCAATTGCTATTATTTCCTCATGTACGCATATTTCGCTGTACGCATTTTTCGTGCCACCGTCTCACTAGAAGATTCACACAATGCCTATTTCTTAAAAACTGCCAAACGATAATAAGCATATTGATCAAACAATTTAATAATGTTTAGGTACGTTAAGTTAGAAACTCTAAGCAAAAGCCGACAAAGAGAGTATAACAAATGTAATGTAAGCTTAGTGTTATAAATCAGTATTTTGGAATATGTGTAAAAAAGATGTATTATTATTTTCAGAAGTTGGAAGATATCTGTAAACAAGCGTGTTAGAAGGTAAACATCAGGAAATGTCAAGAAAATAATTGAAGTAGGGTGTTA
Source organism: Prosapia bicincta (assembly GCA_036971475.1). NCBI lineage: Eukaryota > Metazoa > Arthropoda > Insecta > Hemiptera > Cercopidae > Prosapia > Prosapia bicincta. The sequence goes on along the minus strand of JBAIZL010000009.1, from coordinate 46,157,923 downwards.
CATTTTTGATAACTGACATATTCAAACAGCAAAAACCGTTGGCAGTACCTTACTACGTTCAAAAATTTTAAAAATGAACTCTGATTGACTGAAATACCATAAAGGGAGATAGAACGCCTGATAGCCAAAGGGAAGTACATCGAGGGAAAAGGAACTAAGTTATTAACTGTTAGAGTGTACACACGCGTTTGGAAGAGCTCGTTAGGCGAAGTTTAAAGTTGTAGTAGGGCTTGCTTAATTAGGTGAATTTTTATAAAGTGAAGAAGGAAGTTTTATAAAGTAATAAGAAGAGTAATAGTAATTTATAATAATTGGTAGGAATTGTCAAGAGTATATTAATTTAATTGATTGAATAATTAAGTGATTAGTAGAAAGTGAAAGAAAACGCTTCGTGTAGTAAGTGGTAGATTTACTTGAGTTAGGTGCTGTGAACCAACATTTAACATCGAAGACTCCCGCAGAACTCTCAAACACAAAAGTAAACAAATTTTTTGATAATTTTTATTTTTTCAGCTAAACAGAAAGTTTTTGATTATTTAGTCAAATATTTAAATTGGCAATAAATACTTACCTAATTCTCAATTAAGTCTTTATTATGTTGCACCAATATATATATATAAAATATACCAACAAAGCAACCCGTGAGATTATTAAAGTAAAGCAAATTTTGTATTGAATAATGATTGTATTAAAGGGAAGAAATACTCAAGACTCCGTAATTAATTCAGTGAAAATCGATTATAATTTATTATAAGATAGGTATACATTATATTAGGCTGCAATTAATAAATACTTTGTGACTTTAATAAACTTGATTGATTTATTTAGCAACCAAGAGATGCTGTAACGATAAGAAGCAAATTCTCACTTATAACTGATTACTTTCCTAAGGTATATGTAGTAAACTATTATGGGGAGAAAGGCCCTTGTCTGTTAGGAGTTTAGCAGGTGATGCAAATATCTATAATCATTTACAATTAGGCAAGGCAATTTTTCTAAACAAACAAAATTGTTTCATCTACTAAAAACATATTAAAAAATAATGCTGGTTGTTTTTAAAAATTTCGTTGTTTTTGGATGGCTAAAAAATAAATACGGAAATATGGAAACGTCAAACACGTAGAAGTAACAGTTTCCCGAAGACGTGTTCTGCGCAGGTCAAGGAATCAAGGGATGTTTGAACTTCACCGTAATACGTCACCGCACCTTTAATAGGAACCTGATGCAAGATAGAACACATTTTAGTAAGATCATATCTGCATAACCCAAGTACACAAACATAATATTTATAAAATAAACTTAATTTTTTACCTCACCAACTTTCCATCGCATTAAATTATTTAAAACATAATTACTGATAGAGAAATGATAGAGTTTTCAATTATATGTGATAGCAATTAGTAACAAGAACTCATTTCGATAAAATATAATATATATCACTTACACTTTAATGTACTTAAACAACAATCTTATTTGTATATTGGCGAGTCGACTTTCAAGAACTATGAACTATTAATTATGTGTTCTCATTTTCAAGTTTATTTTGAGACTGACGGTTTCTTGTAGTTGTCAGGTGTGTGGGAATTCTGTTGTCACGTGCTATAACGGTTCTTTTTCGGTTTTTACTTCACTGTGGGTTAGTTTTGGTCTATCATGGAGTAAATTGTGTCTATTAAGTTGAATAATTTATAATATTTTTACTTTTTTTGTAATTGTTCGTTTATTAAATTACTTTTGTGTTTACAAATTTGCAGTTGTTCCCAGCCATTTTAGTTGTTTGTCATTTTTAGCCATTTTTGTACTTTTTATTTTATTAGATACTTTGTAATGGGGGGAATATGTGGTTATTTTTGATGGCGTGTGTTGGTAAGTTTGAATTGTAAGTGTTTGGTTTGATGTATGCCTTAAGGTGTTTTTATTTTAAAAATTTTTTTAGGTGTCTAAAAAATATTGTTTAAATGTTTATTTTTGTAGGGTAATGTATAGTTTTTTTTTACAGTCTGGGCATTCCATTAAAGAAGAAACCCTCCCGGTGGTTCCACTATAGTTATATTCCAATCGATCTAATTTGGAGACAATAATACATTATATTAAATTTTAAAAAAATTTTGGAGTGATTTTTTTAAATAAGGATTATGATATAAGATAATTATTAAGCAAAATAAACAATCCCAAAATTAATTTTATGTAGTATTTTTAATTTTCTGCTTGAGAAAGCTGCTTACTATCGACGGATACTAATGAATGAATTTTCCTCATGAAAGCAGCACTTTTCGATGGTTTACCCATATTGATATATAACTTGGTATAGCTCGAATGAGATAAGCCAAAATAAACACACTGAAAATACGATTTACCTCATTTACCATAAGCAAGGTGTTCAATAATCCTTAGATGAAAGCTTTATTATTTCACTAAATGTCAAGAGATATATTTATTAAATACAACATTACTATCGATTTTAACTGTATTTTTTTATTAATATTTTAATAAATGTGTAAAAAATGTTTTACCTAATAATTGTTAAAGACAGCATTATTGTATATTTGTCTGAGATTTTTTGATGATTAACACGCTCTTGAACGAAAATGAAAAATAATAATTACAAGATTAGGAATATTATGTAAGACTTAAGGAAAATTCTCCAAGGGAATTTCAAACATAAATTATTCAATGAATTCGTCCGAGAAAATGTTTATTCTTTAAGTTCGTGTCAATTATTTGAATAACGATCAAGCAATATATTTTTTGGGATATACAAACCGAAAATTTGTAAGGGTAAATATTGGTAATTTGGCCAACATAATCAACGGTATGAAATGAAATTCAATTTTAATGTGAATAGGAATTAGAGATCGTAGCTCTAAAAATGAGAAAACGAAAATTTAAAAAAAAATCGACTTAAAAAACAACTCGAATATATATTTTTTACCTCTAAAATGTAAAAAATAATTTTCCAATAACAAAAACACAATTTATCATAAGGTTATTACCACATAATTTTGAAGACGACGCAATCATAACTTATATTGAAATTATTAATATAATTTCATTTTATTTCTGTTACGAATATTTCTATATGTTTGAGTACAGTTTTCTGCTATTCCTAATGTTTCAATATTCTCCTCTGTTGACGCATTTCGGAGTAATTCCAATTTCGAAACTTCTATCGTACTCCGTTGGAAACCTTCAATTGGAGTACGAATGAAGTTTTGAAAATTGAATTACTCCGAAACGCGTCAACAGAGGAGTAAGGAAAAGTAAGGAATGGCAGAAAACCATAATCAAACATATATGCCTTGTATGTGCTAATCCATCAGATTTGTTCCAAATATTTCCGAAAAAATCAATTTTTCAATTGCTTTATTTTCCATGATTTATTATAGCGAACCATAACGAAGTTGTCTTTCGAAACAAAAATGTCTTGTGTTCGGTATTATGAGAGTATGAGGGACGTTAATTGATCTTTGTTCTCGGTAAATACCATAGGATATTAGTTTTCTATGATAAAATAATATTGGATATTTTTCATTCCGATATACAGATTGCGGACAATTCAACCTTCTTTGAATGATTTATACCGAATGTGATTACTGTCGATACTTACCGCTACTTATCATGCTTACCATTTATATCATAAATTTAATAAATTTCTTACTAACTCGTATATCTATAAAATCAGTCTATGGAATAACCTGTGTTTATATCATAATTTGTTAATCTATATGCCACGGTGCTTCAACATCATACAAAAATCTTTATTTGTCACGTTCACTCAGACTCATGCAAACACAACTTTCACGTTGTGTATACTCAGAATGTTAAATATGAGTCCAAATATGAATACGGCGCCAACTTCAAAACCTTTGGTGGTAATAAGCTTATGATAAATTATGTTTTCGTTATTGGAAAATATTTTTTTACTTTTTAGTAAGTCAAAAATTATATATTCGGCTTGTTTTATTCAAGTCCATTCTGTTTTTTAAAATTTTTATTTAATTTAAAGCTTTTCGCTAATTACAGTATTAACATTATCTATGGCAATTAACCGTAACTATATTAAGGCTGTCCTACTGCCTTATTACCGCATGGTATAGCTGAGTATAAACAGTTTCATTATAGTGATGGTTAAATGTAATAATTTTTCATATTGGAAATAATATAGTTAGCGAAAAGCTTTATTAATTTTATTGGTTATACTAAATTCATAAAAATAGTGCTAAAACTGTTAGTTATATTGAACATATAAACTAAAAAATTGAGTTTTAATGAAGAAATAATCTTCTAATATTAAAATAATAGTTATGTTCAAGGAAGAAATAATATTTTCTACTGTGATAAAGAGTAGTACGTATCTTTACAACAGGATTGTGAGTCCTAGTTTATATATCTATTTGCTGATTTAAGAAAGAGGTGGCTTATTCCTAAAACCTAATTCTAAAAAAATGTGTTTTTAATAATAATAATTTTTTTTTTTTAGGCCATGGATACAGAGCAAATATGAAAGGACCACGGTTTGTCTTAGAGCCAGGCAATAATATAGTTTTCTCTAACACTACCGGAGGGCGCATAGACTGCACTGCAGATGGGTCTCCGACTCCAAGAATCGAATGGCAGTTCGCGTCAGACTCCAGCCTTGTAACATCGATCCCTGACGCCCGTCTAGTCTTGTCCAACGGAAGTCTTTTCTTCCCTAGCTTCTCCGGCGAAAGATTTCGGCCGGATGTGCATAGGAATACATACAAATGCGCAGCATCAAACACTGCGGGCCGTATCGTCTCACTGGATGTTCACGTTACCGCAGGTAAGCATATATCACTCTATTAGATTTATACAACCTAGTGCAAACATGGTCTATGGAAGTATTTAGTTCCCTAGTATCTCATGCGAAACACATAGTTCGGATATGCATAGAAATATATACAAGTTTACAAAACCCAACACTGCATGCCGTATCATCTCAGTGGATGTTTACGCTACTGCAGGTAAGATCAGATCGCTGTTTTCTAGTTATCCATAGTCACTCTAGAGCGGGCATCTCCTACGGAAGTCTTCCCTTGCTTCACCGGCGAAACACTTCGTTCGGATGTGCATTGAAATATATACAAGTTCGCAAAACCCAACACTGCATGCCGTATCATCTCAGTGGATGTTTACGTTACTGGTGAGAACAGACCGCTGTTTCCTAGTCATCCCTAGTCACTCTAGTGCGGGCATGTCTGACGGAAGTCTTCCCTTGCTTCACCGGCGAAACACTTCGTTCGGATGTGCATTGAAATATATACAAGTTCGCAAAACCCAACACTGCATGCCGTATCATCTCAGTGGATGTTTATGTTACTGCAGGTAAGATCATATCGCTGTTTTCTAGTTATCCCTAGTCACTCTAGTGCGGGCATGTCTGACGGAAGTCTTCCCTTGCTTCACCGGCGAAACATTTCGTTCGGATGTGCATTGAAATATATACAAGTTCGCAAAACCCAACACTGCATGCCGTATCATCTCAGTGGATGTTTACGTTACTGCAGGTAAGATCATATCGCTGTTTTCTAGTTATCCCTAGTCACTCTAGTGCGGGCATGTCCTACGGAAGTCTTCCCTTGCTTCACCGGCGAAACACTTCGTTCGGATGTACATTGAAATATATACAAGTTCGCAAAACCCAACACTGCATGCCGTATCATCTCAGTGGATGTTTATGTTACTGCAGGTAAGATCATATCGCTGTTTTCTAGTTATCCCTAGTCACTCTAGTGCGGGCATGTCTGACGGAAGTCTTCCCTTGCTTCACCGGCGAAACATTTCGTTCGGATGTGCATTGAAATATATACAAGTTCGCAAAACCCAACACTGCATGCCGTATCATCTCAGTGGATGTTTACGTTACTGGTGAGAACAGACCGCTGTTTCCTAGTTATCCCTAGTCACTCTAGTGCGGGCATGTCTGACGGAAGTCTTCCCTTGCTTCACCGGCGAAACATTTCGTTCGGATGTGCATTGAAATATATACAAGTTCGCAAAACCCAACACTGCATGCCGTATCATCTCAGTGGATGTTTACGTTACTGCAGGTAAGATCATATCGCTGTTTTCTAGTTATCCCTAGTCACTCTAGTGCGGGCATGTCCTACGGAAGTCTTCCCTTGCTTCACCGGCGAAACACTTCGTTCGGATGTACATTGAAATATATACAAGTTCGCAAAATCCAACACTGCAGGCCCCATCATCTCAGTGGATGTTTACGTTACTGGTGAGAACAGACCGCTGTTTCCTAGTTATCCCTAGTCACTCTAGTGCGGGCATGTCCTACGGAAGTCTTCCCTTGCTTCACCGGCGAAACACTTCGTTCGGATGTGCATTGAAATATATATAAGTTCGCAAAACCCAAAACTGCATGCCGTATCATCTCAGTGGATGTTTACGTTACTGCAGGTAAGATCATATCGCTGTTTTCTAGTTATCCCTAGTCACTCTAGTGCGGGCATGTCCTACGGAAGTCTTCCCTTGCTTCACCGGCGAAACACTTCGTTCGGATGTACATTGAAATATATACAAGTTCGCAAAATCCAACACTGCAGGCCCCATCATCTCAGTGGATGTTTACGTTACTGGTGAGAACAGACCGCTGTTTCCTAGTTATCCCTAGTCACTCTAGTGCGGGCATGTCTGACGGAAGTCTTCCCTTGCTTCACCGGCGAAACATTTCGTTCGGATGTGCATTGAAATATATACAAGTTCGCAAAACCCAACACTGCATGCCGTATCATCTCAGTGGATGTTTACGTTACTGCAGGTAAGATCATATCGCTGTTTTCTAGTTATCCCTAGTCACTCTAGTGCGGGCATGTCCTACGGAAGTCTTCCCTTGCTTCACCGGCGAAACACTTCGTTCGGATGTACATTGAAATATATACAAGTTCGCAAAATCCAACACTGCAGGCCCCATCATCTCAGTGGATGTTTACGTTACTGGTGAGAACAGACCGCTGTTTCCTAGTTATCCCTAGTCACTCTAGTGCGGGCATGTCCTACGGAAGTCTTCCCTTGCTTCACCGGCGAAACACTTCGTTCGGATGTGCATTGAAATATATATAAGTTCGCAAAACCCAAAACTGCATGCCGTATCATCTCAGTGGATGTTTACGTTACTGCAAGTAAGATCAGATCGCTGTTTTCTAGTTATCCCTAGTCACTCTAGTGTGGGCATGTCCTACGGAAGTCTTCCCTTGCTTCACCGGCGAAACACTTCGTTCGGATGTGCATTGAAATATATACAAGTTCGCAAAATCCAACACTGCATGCCGTATCATCTCAGTGGATGTTTACGTTACTGCAGGTAAGATCAGATCGCTGTTTTCTAGTTATCCCTAGTCACTCTAGTGCGGGCATGTCCTACAGAAGTCTTCCCTTGCTTCACCGGCGAAACACTTCGTTCGGATGTGCATTGAAATATATACAAGTTCGCAAAATCCAACACTGCATGCCGTATCATCTCAGTGGATGTTTACGTTACTGGTGAGAACAGACCGCTGTTTCCTAGTCATCCCTAGTCACTCTAGTGCGGGCATGTCCTACGGAAGTCTTACTTTTCTAGTTTTTCTGGCTAAAGATTTCTGCCGGTAATACATAGAAATACATACAAGTGGCTATGATCAAACACTGGGGGTCATATCGTCTCACTGGATGCAGGTAAGCGCAGATATGCCCGACCTTTATATAAGTTTTGGTAGCGCTGGCGAAATCTCACATAACCACATCAATAGCAACTATAATACCCTGGGAATATCAGAGAAGAAATTTTTTCCGATTAAACATACCAACACTCACACTTAAAGCTTGGCACAAAACCTGATTTTGTAACTAACACATTTTCTGAATTTGAAAGTTAAAAAATCCAATTTAAAGAAACATCTTGATGCCCAGAGCAGGCATCGTCAAACAATAAAACTCAGTTTTACCCGGACAGTATCTATAACTTCTAGAACTAGAGTAGTCGAAGAGTACGCGCCCTGAGCGAGCATAAGCTTGCTAAATTCGCTAGTCCAATCTCTATTGTGCTGGACTGTATGATTTCTCCCGGGTCTGATACCCGAGAACCCGCTCAGCTCTCATGACTGCCAACCTCTAGTGAGCTGCTTCCGTCTCACATGCACATTCGGTTAGTATCCTGTCACGGGTGAAGGAAACGGGATTGATTGCCCATAAACCAAGCTGATAGGCTTTTTCCATGGATAATCAGGAGATAGTGAAATGAAACATTACGCTAAGAACGTGATGAAAAAGTCTGCAAGTTTTTTTTCGGGCCCCCAGAACCCGCCTAGCTTTCCTGACAGCAAACTCTCGATTTTAAATTACATAAAATATACTGGAAGTTTACAGACAGATAATTTTGAAGCATGTATTGAGTTCGCGTTAATCTACGTTTATGAAACTTAGTACTGAATAAAAGTATTGCATTAGTCGAGGAAGTGCGCCCCGAAGAGATACATTTATTTAAATCTATCAGTTTGTCACCAAAAACCGTGACTCGGAGGGAAATTGCAGAAATTATATTAACCTAACCGACTGATTAAAATGGAGTGGTCTTGATCAGGATTAGTGGTTTTCTCTGGCTTTGGATGAGTCAACGGATGTGTCAGATACTACTGTAGATACTAAGTATTGATTTTAATTTTAAGAGTAGATACAAGTTATGAATTGTATGAAGAACTTCTTGATATTGATATTATTTGCGGCACGACGTTGTGCAGGTATTTTTAAGGAGATTGATAATGCAATGATGAAGAGAATATTTAATGGAAAAACTTGATATTACAACTGATGGACGCCAACACATGTGATAAAAATAAAGGAATGGTCACTCTTGTGTCAAAGGCTGTAAAATATTATGATGTTTCAAAACTGTTAGTGTCACATTGTATCAACAGTCTCTGTGCGGAAAATGATTAGATATGTCTGAAGTTCTAAAACAAGTCATATCAATTGTTAATTTCATCAGATCCACTTGGCTTAATCGCAGGGAATTCCGCGAGTTTGCTGGGTAGATTTGAGAAACCGATTTACCATATCATGCTGCCTTACGCTGACTTAGTTGCGCAAAAGACCTTCAGTGCTTCTTTAACTTCGAGCAGTAATCGAAATTATTTTGAATGAAAAGTATAGTAATTCATCCGAATTGCAAAATAGCAAATGACTGTGAAAGTTATCATTGTATTTAGATATGACAAAACATATAAACGAACTGGATTTGAAGTTGCAAGGAGAAAACCAGATTCTCCCTGATGCCAAAACTAATATCAAAATGTTCCGGTAGAATATAATACTGTTTAAATCACAATTACATAAAAAGTGTTTCACATATTTTAAAACATGTACAATATTCAGCCCACTACTGAAACTAAGTTTTCCGTCGGTTTTCCAGACGTAGCCTCAAGTACTTTGAATAAAAGTTTGTATACTCGTTTCTCAGAATTTATGTCATTACGAATATAATTAGGATTTTTCAATATCACCGACATAGAAACCCTAGCCCCAGAACTTCAATCAGAACGTATTGATCTACAATGCAGTTTAAGAACAAATATCAAAACTCTTCTTTTATTGGTTGTTGTGTTTAAGTTAAATTTTCCGCGAATTATACTTGTCATTAAGATTTACCTAGCAAGTAAATGAAACCGAATTATTATCATTGTGGGTTATTTGTCCAACGTATAACAACAGCAATAAGCCATTAAGTGTTGAGGACAATGGTGGACTGGATTTAACCCGCTGGCAGAAGTTTGGAGACCCTTTGGTAGAAACCTTGGAATTTTGAACATGCCTTAGAAGGGATGACAATAAATGATATTGGGCGCTAATAAAAAGATAAATTATATAACGATTTCTATTTGAAAATAGTCACATTAGACTAGAGTTTAAAATCAAACTTGAGAAAAAATTAAAAACTTGTGTACGGTACAAGTTTTGATATTACAGACTAACTTTGAAATGTCCTGTTGAGGTGATACAAATGTCCTGTTGAGGTGATACACAGGAAGGGATAGTTTTTGTGACGTTGACCTTCATATGCTAGGGTAATGAGTTTCTAAATGGGTTTTAGGATCCTTACTGTACACAAAGTAATTCTTATGAGCAGCTTGGAACATTTCACAGTGTAAGATAGTTAACCTAACGCTTTACGAAAGTGAAGTTTTCTTGTAGCGTTTAATCTTATGAGTTACAAAATAAATCTCTTCCTTAAGTATAACACAAAGGTGGTTCACTATCACAGGGTTAGATTGAGCGATTATTGTACTTTACAGAAATCACAGAAATGGAATTTAATTCGAGAGTAGATTGTTGAAGTTATTCATCAATTACAGTCACCGAAGAATGCACGTTTTGACTAAGATATCTGGTACAAATGTGTCTCAATTTGTAAATTTGTAACACAATTACAAATATATAAAAAAACTCAGTCTTCTTCAACTCGAAAATGAAAGCACTGATTTTAATAAGTTCTCGGAAGTCGACTAGTAAATACACCAAGTAAGATTCTCGAATAAGTTCATTCAAGTGTAAGGGATGGGTATACAAGAAATAATATTTAGAGTCTCTTCTTTAACGTTCCGCGGGTCATGAAACATTCTATTACAACGTATTGGAACGACGTTGAACTCAGCGTTGTGTTTGTTTATTTTGCCATTATGTCTGCTCCGGTTGTATAAAACCATTGGAGATTAGGTGCATTTCAGGGACAATACATCAATACCCCAATCAAAACTATTATTTACATTCTCTGCCCTAACCTTCTTCAGGCCATGACACATTCTATTACAACGTAATGGAGCGATGTAGAATTCAGGGTCGCTTTTTGTTAATTTTACCATCATGTCTGATCCGGCTGCTATGAAATACATTCCTCCAATAGGGTTGCCAATAGACAATAAATGCACTTCTGTGATTAAACATCAATACCCCAATTCAAACTACTCTTTACACTGTCTTATCTAACGTTCCTCTCGTCATAAAACTCTCTATTGCAACGTATTGTAACTCTAGAACTCAACGATGCGTTTGTTTACTGGACCACTATGTCTGCTCGGGTGCGATAAACCCAATAGAGATTACGTACACTTCAGAGATATTACATCAATACCACAATCCAAACTACTATTTAAAATCTCTTCCCAAACGTGCCTCGCGTTATAAAACTCTTTATTGCGAAGTGTTGTAGTGATGTAGAACTGAGAGATCCGTTTGTTTACTTGGCCACTATGTCTGCTCGGGTTGCTATAAGCCGATAGAGATTTCTTACACTTCAGAGATTCTACATCAATAACACTATCCAAACTACTATATAAAATCTCTTCCCAAACTTCCCTTGCGTCATAAAACTCTCTATTGCAACGTATTCTGGTGATGTAGAACTCAGCGATGCGTTTGTTTACTTGACCACTATGTCTGCTCGGGTGCGATAAACCCAATAGAAATTACGTACACTTCAGAGATATTACATCAATACCACAATCCAAACTACTGTTTAAAATCTCTTCCCAAACTTCCCTTGCGTCATAAAACTCTCGTATTGTAGGGATGTAGAACTTAGCGATGTGTTTATTTACTTGACATAGTTTATTTACGGGTTGCTATAAGCCGATAGAGATTACGTACACTTCAGACATTCTACATCAATACCACAATCCAAACTACTATTTAAAATATCTTCCCTAACGTGCTTCACGCCATAAGAGATTCTATTGCAACGTATTGGAACGTCGCAGATCTCAGGAAACGCAAGAATTAGGATCGTTGTCTGGAACAGTATAACGAAGCAGCATGGAAGAACTCTGCACCACTTTCGCGACGCGGAACTCAGCTTTGAGTTATTTTTTTTTACCATTGTGTGTGACAGTTTTGCTATAAACCTATAAGAGGCATTGTACTATAAACCATTGTCACTGCATGGTTTCTATAAACCTATTAGAGATAAGGCACGCTTTAGGGATTGTAAATCAATCTCCCAATCCACACTACTACTTACATTCTCTTCAATAACGTCCATCGCGTCATGAAACATTCTCTTGGAACGTGTTGGAAGTACTTTGAACTAAGCGTTGCGTTTGTTTATTTCATTATTGCGACTGCACGGGTTGTATAAACCTATTAGAGAGTGGGTACGCTTTAGGGATTGTAAATCAATCTCGCAATCCACACTACTACTTACATTCTCTTCAATAACGTCCATCGCGTCATGAAACATTCTCTTGGAACGTGTTGGAAGTACTTTGAACTCAGCGTTGCGATTGTTTATTTCATTATTGTGTTTGCATGGGTTGTATAAACCTATTAGAGAGTAGGTACGCTTTAGGGATTGTAAATCAATCTCGCAATCCACACTACTACTTACATTCTCTTCAATAACGTCCATCGCGTCATGAAACATTTTCTTGGAAAATGTTGGAACTACTTTAAACTAAGCGTTGCGTTTGTTTATTTCACCATTAGAGCTGCATGGATTGTATAAAGCTATTAGAGTCTAGTAACGCTTTAGGGATTGTAAATCAATCTCCCAATCTCCCAATGGAATATTCCACGTATTGGAACGACGTAGAACTCAGCGTTGCATTTTTTTTTATTATACTAATATTATAACCAATAAAGAATAGGTACACTTCAGAGGTTGTACGCCAATTTACAATCCAAACTACTATTTACATTAGTTTCCTGAACATTCTTCACGCCATGAAACATTCTATTGCAACGTATTGGAACGGCGAAAATCACAGGGTTGCGTTTTTTTTATTATACAGTAAACTCCCCATTATCCGTGGAATAGGGTGGCCCGGCAACGCCGGATAACGAATTCCCCGGATAATCCGCTATGAACAAGGAATACGCAAAACGATCGATTATTATACCATAAGTTACACAAATAATGACCCCGGTTAATGCAATTCATATATATAATCTTCAGAGGACAAAATAAATACAGAAAATAATTTAAAATGTCGATGTATTTGACGGATTATAACATGCACATTTATATGTCTAACTATTTACAATACGTAGATAAGTATATGTCAAAAGTAAGTATGTATGTACATATGTAATTTCCTTTACACATAATACTTTCACTTTTTAACAAAAAAATCTGTCACTTTCTTTTTTTTGTGAGCATTGATTTAGTTTTAATGTGCGATCTAAGTTTCTTGAGAACCATTATGTCGCACAGTGTCTACTCGTGTTACGTGTGTCACAAAGCCATACAGATCGATAATGTATATGACAGACACAGATAATGCGTATGTCACGTCCTAGACTATTTATAGCCGAGATTAGCTGACATTTGTTTACAATCTTTTGATACCTATTAGGTTTTCGGGCGTCCAAGCATTTTGTCATTGTCTCTTATATACAGTAGTCTGCTCGCCCCTTTTATTTCGTTGGCCCGCGTCGGGATGATTACCTTTCAATGTAAAAATTAGTACGTACATATTTACATATCTATTCCCTTCATCTTAACTTCTATTAAGCCTTATATGTATTTACGTCGTAATTCACCGTTTGGAAATTTAAACACATGAATCTGATTGGAATAAAAATTGGATATTTGTAAAACAATAGCAGACCCCGGATAATCCGCAAACCGGTTAATCCGCCCACGGATAATCGGGAGTTTACTGTACTAATATTAAACCCAATAGAGAATAGGTACATGTCAGAGGTTTTATGTCAATCTCCAATCCAAACTACTATTTAAATTAGCTTCCAGATAATTCTTCACGCCGTGAAACATTCTACTGCAACGTATTTGAACGACGTTGAAATCAGCGTTGCGCTCTTTTATTATACTAATATTATACCCAATAGAGAATAAATACACTTCATAGATTGAACGCCAATCTCCAATCCAAATTACTATTTACATTAGCTTCCTGCACATTATTCACGCCCTGAAACATTCTATTGCAATGTATTGGAACGACGTAGAACTCAGCGTTGCTTTTTTTATTATACTAATATTATACCCAATAGAGAATAAATACACTTCATAGATTGAACGCCAATCTCCAATCCAAACTACTATTTACATTAGCTTCCTGCACATTATTCACGCCCTGAAACATTCTATTGCAATGTATTGGAACGACGTAGAACTCAGCGTTGCTTTTTTTATTATACTAATATTATACCCAATAGAGAATAAATACACTTCATAGATTGAACGCCAATCTCCAATCCAAACTACTATTTACATTAGCTTTCTACACATTATTCACACCCTGAAACATTCTATTGCAATGTATTGGAACGACGTAGAACTCAGCGTTGCGTTTTTTATTATACTAATATTATACCCAATAGAGAATAGGTACACTTCAGAAGTTCTACATCAATCTCCAGTCCAAACTACTATTTTTATTAGCTTCCTGAACATTCCTCACGCCATGAAACTTTCTATTGCAACGTATTGGAATGACGTAGAACTCAGGGATGTGTTTATTTTATTCTTCGAAAAGAAATTATAATCATTAAGAACACACATCACACGTCGGAATCAAAGGATAACTGCAGAAGAGCAGAAACAAAATAAACACAATTAGGGAGGTTGGCTGGAACAGTATAACGAAGCTGCATGGAAGAACTCTGCACCACATTCGTGCCATAGGGCATGACAATGGCAGGCGGAATCGATCAATCTTACTTCAAAGGGTAGCTTTAACTCTGTAATTGCAGATCCGTTTTGTTGGCTTCGGATGCTGATTGGAAAAATGCTCGTATAACAGGTGCAAAAGATTACTGCTATTGGCTATTCGTTAAATAGTTGATATGAAATATTCATTCAATTATACAATTTGCCGCCAGTGCATGCCATTACACTATTGTTTGTCCAGTTCAAACATTGAAATGGTCCTTGATTCGGTAACACTAATTACTTTGACAATTCATGAAACCAGTTAGCGAGTTCCGCCTATTTCCACTTCCAGATCTGCAATATTTAATCCTTTGTGTTGCTAGTTAATTTTAATATACTGTTTTACAGATTTTCCCTGTGTTTTCATATTTGAAGGAGCTTCTATATGTGTAAAATAACCTTGCCAAATTCCTATATCACCAGATGATTATATT
Organism: Prosapia bicincta; assembly: GCA_036971475.1. Classification (NCBI taxonomy): domain Eukaryota; kingdom Metazoa; phylum Arthropoda; class Insecta; order Hemiptera; family Cercopidae; genus Prosapia; species Prosapia bicincta. Next base: position 46,142,812 of record JBAIZL010000009.1, on the reverse strand, counting down.
ATTTGACACCAATTTGATTTTTATACTATATATATATATATATATATATATATATATATATATATATATATATATATATATATATATATATATGTTTTAGATTAAAACGAGTAATATGAAAAAACTTCAAATCAATTCTCCAACTTCTGATAACCAAGGAAAATTTGATTTTAAATATTTTTCATTAAGTAATTACAATAAATATAAATATGTATACACATATGACAGGACCAGAATATTAAGAGGCAAAATACAAAGCGGAGTTAGTTATTAAAATGAATAAATTGAATTTAATTGATGAACATTTATATGAAAAAAGTAATAACATCAAGTGTCATCCCCTAAAAGTTTAAAAATATGTATTTGAACTTTAGTGGATGATTAAAAAGTATTTTATTAAGGTTTAAAACTTTGAACAAGGCGTGTAAATATATACAGGAAGAGTGTGAACTAATTAAAAAAGTTGCTTGTTGTAATCGTCTTGAATTCAATGATAAAACTATATTAATCATTTTTACATTAGCTTATGACTAACCGAACATTAAATTTTGTAAATTTGTAAAAACTTACTGAGACAGAACGTTTTCAATTGCTTCATGACGATCTTCGTCAGTGTCTACTGCTTGGAGTTATTAGGTTAAACAACTCGATTTTAAAGGCAGGTTTTCGATATTATCATAGAGTATGTGTGATTTGTATTAGGCTTGTTCGTTTAATATCTTTGTACTTTGTGTGTTTGTAAATTTTATATTGTTCAGGTGTGTTGCGATGTGATTTTTTTGTTGATGTGTAAGATTTCTAGGTAATGGTAAATGTCTGTGTATTGGGGTCATGTATCTTTTATGTGATTGTAAAATGCTTAATTGGTGCTCTGTTTGTGTACCTCGACTCTTTGTTTGAAGCTGCGACCTGATTGCCCAATGTAGAATTTGTTGCAGTTTAATTTGTACACGCCTGGGGCTTGTAATTTAACTTTATTGTTGTTTTCGTGCTGTATTTTGTATTGTAAATTGTTATTAGTTTTGTTTGCTATTTTGTATCCTTGTTTTTGAAATTTGTGGGCTGTAAAATTAACACCACAGAGAAGGAAAACAGACACACCACAATACCATACATAAACAAAACATCAAAAAATAGTCCACAAATTTAAAAAAACATAATACAAAATAGCATACTTATAACAATTTACAATACAAAATACAACACGGCACCAACAAACCAAAAACTAAAAGCACCAAGCGTATACAAATTAAACTCAAACAAATGCAACAAATTCTACATTGGGCAAACAGGTTGCAGTTTCAAAGAGTCGAGGAATACAAACAAAACACAAACTCAGCATTTTACAACAACATAAAAGAAACAGGACACAAATACACAGACATTTACCATAACCTAGAAATCTTACATATCAACAAAAAAGGACCACATTTCGACACACTAGAACAATATGAAATTTACAAACACACAAAAAACAAACTACAAACATATTAAACGAACAAACCCAATTCATATCACACATATTCTTTAATACTATCGAAAACCTGCATTTAGAAATCGTCACCGCTTAATCTAACTTAAAGCAGAAGACACTGTTTAACATCGCCATGGAGCGATTGAAAACGTTCTGTCTCAGTAAGTTTTACAAAGTTACATAATTTAAAGTTGCGTTAGTAATAAACTAATGTAAAAGTGATTAATTAGGTTTTACCGAACGTAATGGACTAAAACATTAAAGAATTGAACTTTAATTAAATAATACGTAGTTAAGTGAACATTTGAGAGCTTACTTGCTGACGCGTTTCGAAACAATTAGCTCCGTAAAAGGAACGATTGTTTGGAACCGTTTCAGCAAGTATGCTCTGAAGTTATCACTTAGTTACGTATTATTTTATTTTAATTAAAATAATTGTAAAAGTAATAGTAAAGTGACGGGAATCAACGGTCGGATTGAAAGCTTCTTATTGCAAAAATAAGGTTAACACGTACGTATATGTAAGGTTTTATAAATCTTTAGAACTTAATATAATCTTATATATTCTTATAATAGTATATGTTCAATTGACATAGCTTTATAAAACGTTATGTTTTTAAATCAAAATTTAACAATTCATCATATTTTTATGTTGCTAAAGTCTATAGCGAAAGCTAAAGTCATTAACATGCCAGAATAATGAATAACTATATTTACCGTTAACGTATTTAATTTTAGGTAACTAGAAGTTTAAAAAATAACCTAACCTAGACTTGGGTTAATAAAAGTTGTTGATATACGAATTCATACCTTACCATGAATGCAAATAAGTTATACTAAATTTCTGAAGCAATCGGAAATTGTATATGAAAATTATTTAAACATGACCTCAAAATAACGTAATAATGAATTGAAACAGACTTTACCTATCATTAGTAAGTTACATTTCATAATATATTCTGGACAATTCCTTCAGCATAAGCAAAATCAAGTCCAATTCACACCTAGAAAAAACTACATTAAAAAAACTGCAAAATTCTAATCCAACACAAATGATCTTAATATGAAAGTCTCTCTCTCTCTCTCTCTCTCTCTCTATATATATATATATATATATATATATATATATATATATATATATATATATATATATCCGGCTTCCCTGAATTCTGTATTCTCCAGCTCTCAGAACTCAACCCTTCAGACACGAAAATTAGATTGCTCACACACACTCTCTCCCTCCCTCCGGATTTCTGCCCATCCAGCCCCCCGAACTCAACTTTGTCGTTTCAAAAACTTGATTTTACTCTCTCCGGCTACCCGGACGTCGGCCCTCTCCGGCCCTCAGAACTTAAGTTTCCAGCTCCCAATACTTGGTTGCTTTCTCTCCGGCTTCCCGGAGTTCTGCGCTCTCCGGCACCACGAACGCAGCTTTCTAGCTCCCAAAACATAATTGCTGTCTCTCCGGTTCCCTGGCCCTCTGACCTTTCCGGCTCCCAGAACTCAACTCTCCAGACCCTAAAACTAGTCTTTTCTCTCTCCGGTTTCTCTGATGTCTGCCCTCTCCGGCTTCTAGAATCCAACTCTTCAGATCCCAATCGTGACTACTTTCTCTCTGGCTCCCAGGACCTTTGCCCTCTCCAGCTCCTCGAACTTGACTTACTGGCTCCCAAAACGTGATCACTATCCCTTAGGCTCCCTAGACGTCTGCCCTCTCCAGCTCGCAGAAACCAACTCTTCAGATCCCAAAACATAACTCCTGTTTTTCCGGCTTGCCCGGCATCCTGTCCGTTTTCCCATACTTAGCTTTCTAGATTTCAAAACTTTACTGACCCCCTCATCTTGATCCTCGGCCCCTTTGTTGCTCATCCACTCAAACTTTCAATTCACCTACTAATGATCTTTCATTCTTTATTCCAGCCAATCCTGGACTGTCTTCAATTCGTTTTATCGATATCCAAAATTTCTTTGTCCTTTATTGCACGCGCCTGATTTCTCAAAAAAGGGTCTACTTTGTTAACTGCCAGTGCTCGAAGAGCTTGCTTGTCAATAATACACCTGTCCGTTAGTTATCGCATTGTTAAGGTTACCAGTTTATATGTTTCCATGATTTGATTTTTTCAAAATAAATATATTTCTTATAAAGAAAACGTATATTCAAATGTAGTTGTTAAGGAATGTGCTTAATATGGACCTATTAGTGGGACAATTTATCGTATGTAATAAAGCTGTAATTATGAAGTCTAAGTGTTATTGTGTACCGTTACTTAATATATATATATATATATATATATATATATATATATATATATATGATGAATAGTTATTAGCTGGAGTACATCCGTTCATTCTGCAGTCCATAAATTCACAGTTCCGACGTTTCGCTAGAATCTTATCCAGCATTGACGAGGTGAACCCAACCAACAGTAGAAGAGCGAGCATGTACGTACATATCAGCATATATATATATATATATATATATATATATATATATATATATATATATATATATATGTATGTATATATATATATATATATATATATATATATATATATATATATGTATATATATATATATATATATATATATATATACATATATGTGTGTGTGTGTATATATATTACAGTATATAAATTGTATATACTATAATCTACCCTCTGCCCCTAAAAATGTTCTAAGTGATATTGTTACTAAAAGGGAATCTGACTATTGCATAGCTACTTGCTATTCTACTTAAACCTTCACTGTAGCAATTACAGGTAGTTAAAATATAAATTAATTTGATCTAGGTCTAATTTGCTACTAGGCAACAAAATTCTTACATTTATTATTTTATTTGATAACCACCTTATAAAAATGTCCTTAATTATCTTAAGGCTTGTATAGTTTTCATTTGGTTTGGCGTGTAAGCACTTGGTTTGGCTTGTAGGCATTTGGTTTGGTAGAAGGTAATCTTATTGACTTGAATTACATATTATTTTTTTAACAAACTTATCAAAAATTTATATGAGGATTCTTAATCTTTTACTTTAATACTTTATGTGAATTCACTTTAAAGAGTTGGTTTTGAACGTAATATAAATAATACTTATAGCTGACGATTTTTGTGTGATGGTTTCTTGGTACATTTACACTTGACCCCTGAATGCACATACTAATATCTCCGTCGCTTAATTTCACTTCCCTATCCACTCCGATGCGTCTATACCGTAACTAACTTTTAATTTCTCTGCATAATTTTCTCTATTTTAGGCGCTACTTCAACGTTTCATCCTTTACTTAAACTTTTTTTAATAGAGAAATTGTTACCAAAATTTCAGTCTCTTTTTTGGATTTTTAACTAGATTTTCATCCTGCATTTTGACTAATTCGTTTACTGTTTCCGTACGGGTTGGCTACATAATGCCGCAATTTGTAACCATCGTCAGCTCTAGTAGGACGTTTCTTTCCAAGGTTTGTCTTTAGTATGGGTGGTAATTTCTGGATATTTCACGTTGACAGTTTGTGTTCTTCCTACATGTATAGATATTTTTCCGTATAAATCTACATGGTTCCCTTGATGTGTAAATACCTCACTCCTCTTTAGTGATAGAGTAACTTAAATATTCTCATCAGAAGTAGCTCTTTGAGGTGTACTTTCATTTTTGCTAGATCAGATGGATGCAGTAACGCTTGCCGACAAATTTAGCAACAGTTTATTACGTTCTCATGGAGTTGTAAGTTTTTAAAAATATTTCCTTTTACATAAGGAATTATTATTAGGTCATATATATATATATATATATATATATATATATATATATATATATATATATAAACTTTAAACAAGGAAACATATTATATATATACAGTAGAACCTCTCAAACTCGACACAATGTGGACTTTAAGGTTGTCGAGTTTAGAGGTTGTCGAGTTTTAGGGAACTTAAATAAAAATAACTAGGAAATGAATAAAAACGCTTATTTAGAGTATTAAAATTGTACATTTATTGATTTATTATATACAATTATATATTTATATCAACATTTATAACTTATAATCAAAATGTCCCTTCAAATTGCAATGTCCCTTCAATAAATTTCACAGCCTCACTGTGGCTAACTTTTCTTTCTTGACGATGGTCCTCTTGCTCTTCTTCTTCCGAATCGTCCCCTTCTACGTCACCCCCTTTGACAGCTGCGATGATTTCATCTTCTAATGGTTCTGATGCTCCGTCGAGATCCATCCATTCATTGACATCATTGGTTGAAGACTCTTCACATCCTGGGATTTTTTTCATGAGTTCAATCAAGTCGATATTTTCAGAATTGATTCCATCGTCACACGACCAATCATTGCCTGCGTGATCTAGAAGTTTCCTCCAAGAACGAATGAGGGTTATGGTCTCAAGCTCGATCCAAGATTGAGAGACCCATTCAATGACATCTAATAAATCGATCTTCTTTAGTTTAACCGTTAGCTCCTCACCCGATTCCAAGGACAACACCTAAGATGACAAAAGCCTACGTCTGTACTTTCTCTTTAACGCTGCCAAAGCTCCTTTGTCCATTGGTTGACAGAGAGACGTAACGTGCGTCGGTAGAAACATTGCTTTAATGTCTTTGTCCTGTAAATATTGCACATCAGGGTGAGTCGTAGAATTATCGAGAATCAGTTGAGCTTGCCTGGGAAAATTTTTTTCTTCAGAAACTTCTCAACCTCTGGGACGAACTGTTGAAAAAACCACTCTTTAAAAATTGCTCCGCTCATCCATGCATTAGATTGATTTCTATACCAAACTGGGAGTTCCAAGTTGCCATCACCTGTGCATCTGGCAGTTTTAAATGCTCTTGGTTTTTTTATTTTTCCAATTAGCGCTAATTTGAGTTTGTTATCTCCTGTTGCATTACTGCAGGCAAGAATAGTCACACGCTCCTTACTTCTCTTAAAACCTGGTGCAGCTTTTTTATCTCTCAGAGCTAAACTATTAGTAGGAAGCATTCGAAAGTTTAGTCCTGTCTCATCTGCATTGTAGATTTGATCACCTGACAGTCCTTCTTTTTCAATAAACTCGTGTAGTTTGGTATTGAAGTCACTCAAGTTGTTAGGGTCAGCTGACAGTTTTTCCCCGCACATACGGAGCAGCTTGATTCCATATCGTTGTTTCCACCTTGACAAACAACCATTACTCGCTGTAAACCCAGGCTCTCCTTCGTCCTTAAATTGTTCATAAAACTAAAGAGATTTCTCTTGCAGGATGGGTCCAGATATAGACGTCCCTTCTCCCTGTGCACACGGAACCATTCGTAAAGGGTTTCGCCGACTTTTTCGAACTCTGCACTTCTCATTGTTTTTCGTTCCGCGATGGATTATGTACACTGTCTTTTCAAACACCACGATTCAATTTCAGATTTCTTTTTCTTCCAACCGAGCACTGTAGACCTACCGATGTTCAAGTCCAACGCTATTTTATTTACGCTTTCACCACGCTCAAGTCTTTTTAGGGCACCAAACTTTGCTTCCATTGACACTGACACTTGTTTCCTCTTCTTCTCCACCATACCGTCGCTCTATATTCCAACACAAAACTCGTTTAAACAATTGTCAACCACTCTCGAACAAAAGCTACTGACCACAACTGTGTCTCAACAAACACTAAACTGAACGCACAGTGACGACAATGTAGCGAAGGTAGTTTATGACCTGCCCGGGAATCCCAGGTCAACGCGCGGCCTCAAGATAAGAAAAGTGGCCACAGAAATCCCCGAACGCGTGCAAACAATAGGCCGCTCCAGCTGGGCAGGTAAAGGGTGCGTTGAACGACCTTGGAAAACCCATTTACCTAGTCTGAGTCTAGCGCTCTCGGGCGGCCTATGTACTGATGGAAAGCTTTACGTTATGGGCGGTGTAAAAAAAATATTAATTCACCAACCCTGTCGAGTTTTACGGAATGTCGAGTTTTCGGGAGTCGAGTTTGAGAGGTTCTACTGAATACTCTTGTTTTTGAAACATTTTCAATTTATTATTTTATATGTACATATATATATATATATATATATATATATATATATATATATATATATATATATATATATATATGATGATCAGTAGTTAGCATCCGGAGTACATTCGTTTAATTTGTAGATCACAAAAAACAGTTTCAATGTTTTGTCAAGATATACATACAACAATTTTTCACTTCAACTGTTGTTGGGTTCACCTCGTCAACGTCGGAATGGCGTTTTTATTTACGATAACATGAACGGATGTAGACCGGATATTAACTGTCCATCACACACACACACACACTCACACATTCACATTAAATTGCTATAAGTTTTGGGCATTGAATAATTGCTTATACCTATTCCCTAACGGATGGACAAATATGATGAATTTTAAGACAGCTGTAAAGAGAACGAGTTGTGACAGAGTAAAGAAAAACGTCAATAAAGAGAAACGTTAGAGGTCATGAACATGCTTACTGAAAACGATCTGCAGCACTGTTTAACCATCATGGGCCCCCGAACCAACACATGTTAGTGTGATGACGGGGATACTATCAAAATTGTGATAAACTTTAAATGATTGTGTTTCTGATTCAATCCCATTTTTTTAACCACATCCTCGGATGTATCTTAGTAAACTAAAATAAACTGTGACTAGTGTATGTTTGTCACTGATAATGGCTAGGTAGTTGTCGAAATGCGTCTTCGTTCTTGTGAGAATTGAACTCAAGTTTTTTATATACATAACACTAATAATCAATAATCACTATAATTATTATCACCCTTATGTACATACAGTTTGCCAAATATCCAGAGAGGCAATTAGGAGGACATTGTTTTTACCTCCGAGGATGTAGTTGTTATGGCGTCGATACGTATAATGGTTATTAATATATACCTTATAGTAAATGTAGCAACAATATAGTAGCTCATCTTTAATAATACAACGCTAAAATGCATTATACTAAATATGTGAAACTTCGTCGGTTACTGAATACTCGAGGACACTACGTTAGTTTTTACGATCCTGTTATCTGTGCTGTTGCAGTGCCGGGGAAGGGAGTATAAATCACCGTGAGACTTCTCGTTACGCTTAAACGCATTTATTATCAACTGACGGCTGTAGAAAATGTCTAGACAGAGTGGTTTGAATTAAGTAAAAGTATAAAATATTTTTCCTAAACCTATACAGAGACAGGAATCAATAAAACCTACATTACCATAACTACTGTCCTAAATAATACCTTTATACTCGTAGTAAGTGACTTTTAATATATTAAATAGATAACTGTATGAAGCAACTGTGGCGTAATGTTTGTTTTTAAATAAATAAAACCTCTAAACCACAAATAACAACTAGTTAGTTGTATTTTTTAAATACCTCTGAAGATGATTGCTGGGCAATTGAAATGTATATAAGGTTTAAATAAATGTTATTTGTGGTTTAGAGGTTTTATTTATTTAAAAATATTAAATAGATTTGATAACCTTTACAAAATGTAAAACAAAAATCGTGGAACCCAATGCGTGGAAGTAATTAACACCTATTTGGACCATCTGCACTGACGTGTGAGCGTTCTCATCGTTAGTGTTGATGATACCCATTAAACACTATTTAATACTTTTTAGATTTTTAACGCTCTTAAATATTTGAATAATTATGTGTTATTGTTTCGCCATTATTTTCGAATACAATATCTCTAAAAATAGTTTCACATTTCAGCCTCTTTGTAAGCCCAAAAAACTTCATTGTCAACCAGTTCTAGTTAAAAGTTTTAAGTCTCTATTTTTTTACCGCACAATAAGTAATCTAATGAAAACCTATTCAAATGAAGTTTTGCTTGTGTCATTAAACGGGAGAAAATGTAATAAATTGATGAATTTAACTGTTAGTTCACCTTATGCTATACGTTCCATGTTTGAGGGTGGTTTTGAAACATTACTTTTACAGACGTTAGATTATAGCACGCTCATCCGTGTAAACACATATTTGCTTTATACTTTGATTTAAAGTAGAATAGGAATGGATATATGGTGAGTTAAGGATGTGGTGTTGTCAGATCGAATGTTGTTACAGTCAAACCACCATTGTCAGTGGCTAATACCCTCAAGAGTAGCTAGTTGGTAAAATTATTCCTTAAAATACAGATTTTTTCCCCCAAATAAGTTATATTTTTATTTTGAATTTAATCCTTTCTATTAGAACTGCCTTCATTATTTTAAAAACTGTTTTTTCGTATAATGAGCGTAAAGTATCTCTCACAAATACCACTTAATTATTAACCGGAGTTTTGAAGTGATTGTACAAAGAAAAGTGTAGTTTGACAGTAATACGATGAGTGTTTCACTTTCGCACTCGTAAACAAATTTAATTCATTTACACACAAAAATGCGAACTAAATATATACACGTTCACTATTAAATATCTACATAAATTTACATAAAATATGAAATGTATTATATAAATACATATTGGTATTATATAAATAATGGGTAGATATATATAGCAAACACACGGATAAACGAAAAATGTCAATAAAAGTGAATGAACTGACTAATAAAAATAAAAGACAGTGACAAAAATGCATGGACGTCCGATGGAGTAATCTGTCATAGTAATGTAAACATATGTCCGCTAATCACGGTTATAATAGATTAGGATGTGATATAACCATTATCATGACACAAGAAAATAAGTTAATAGTAATATATATTTTTTTTTTAAAGTCAATTCCTACTCGAATCAACAAAGAAAAAATTTTATTAAAGTTTCTATTTATTTTATAATTACAATTAATATAAATATGTATATACATATGTCAGAATAAGAATATTAAGTGGCAAAATATAAAGTGAATATCTTTGGAATTTTCCATTTTCCTTTTCATGTGTCGTATTGGACTATTATTTTCATTTGTTGCTATTTATACGCTTTCTTTTATTTCGTCGCTTGAATTATGTTTTAGTTTCTTTTCGCTTTTATTTCGCATTGTCCGTTTGTAAAGCAAGGTTCGATAACGTTAATCCAGTTTGTTTGTTAATGTTATTCTTTTCGTTTCCTTAATAATCCTAGAGCATTATTTATGTTATTGTGTGGTAACCATGGAAACAATTTAAGGTTGTAAAATGGAGGTTTTTCATATAGATCTTTGAGATATTAATTTCTATCTATGGAAAGTTGGCTCAGTGGCAAAAAGCGCTAGACTTTTAACATGAAGATACTCAGTTCGAAACCCACCTAGACCCTCAAATGTTTGTAATTCAATTATTGGATAAATATTTGGAAAAACTTTATTAGAATCAATTGTCATCAACTATAAGTTTAAAAAAATGTATTTGAACTTGATTGGATAAATAAAAACGTATTTCATTAACGATTGAAAATTTGTATTATATATATATATATATATATATATATATATATATATATATATATATATATATATATATATAAAAGGAGAGTGAGATATTAGAAGGAATTTTAAAACATTCCGAGTTAACTGTCTATATAGGTCGAGACCGTTAAGTCTTAAAAACGACTGTTGAAGGGAAGAAAAAAAATTTCAGACCAAAGTAAGTTACTACACTACTTACTAGTAACCTACTCCGCCACAGCTACATTGAGACTGAGCGACGAACGGAAGTTTAACGTCGAATCGGTAACAAGGCTCACCCACGCAGCAAGAGGAGAACCTCCTATTCGCTCAGAAGGTTCTAATCCCCACTCCCTCTTGCGGATTTCGGCTACGTATAATCCTATTCTGTTTTAAATTAAACCATAGTAAGCTTCAGTTTAAGTAACTCCTTGATAAGCTAGGGGTAGGTTACTTGGACGACGATACAACTTACAACGTAAAATTAAATAATTTTAATGAATTTATTTCAACACTTATAATCGATTTTCACTAATTTTTAATACTCAAATAAAGTAATATATTCCATAGTCATCAATCTTCGATGAAAATATTGGAATCAGTCAAAACAAGTAATATAAACCAAAAATGTTTAGTTGTCCTACTTAGGTAAACAAAGAAAAATTTATTCTAGTTATTTTAATTAAATAATTACAATTACTATAAATAAAGTAACGTAGCCTACGCTTTAAAACAGCTGTTCTACCACACAATCTATAACAAAAAATCAGCTGTTTTATAAAATCATATGCTATCCTTTATTTTAAGCCAAATAACTACTATGCATGACTTGCTCCTTCACCTATACCCCAGTTTTTCTCCTGTAAAAAAACAAAAATTAATTAATTAAATTTAATTAATGGATTAATGTTTGAAAAAACTATTAAGATCAAGTGTCATCTACTTGCAAGTTTAAAAAACGTACTTGAACTTCATTAGATGAATAAAAAGTATTTTCTTTGAAAATTATTTATTTTTAACCTATATATGTACGCACTATGTAATTGAATCTTTGTTCGGTGTAAACAATATTTCACTCCCAATGTGGTAAGGTACCATACTCGTGAGGGTTTGCCTGTATGGCCCGATTTGGCTGATGGAGTGGGGCTAGGCCTGACATACGTGAGTGAACATTTTGAAATCGTTATTACCAAAATCCGACTTAGCTCGAATTATTTCAAAAATTTCTTGTATATTATAATCACATTTCGATACTGTTTTCACTTGGTTGATCTGCCTTAGATATTTAAAAATTTCTTGGTACGTTTGAACTTACGACCTTGATATAAAACATTGGTTTTGTAGAATCCATAGTGAACTTGAAGAAACCGCACGGCGAATTGAAGCAATCTAACCTGCACAGATGACTAAAAGTTGTAGCCTCTCAGAATCCAATGATATTTCAGTCCGGTTGGCACGAACGCACTAAAAAGCCGAGAATAAAAATGCCCAAAACGACGAAAAAACGAGAAGATAACTTGTGCTATCGATAAATGTTTAAGTTAAACTATAACAACCTATAAGCAAAAATTGATTTTATGTCTAATGTTTAAGGGGAGATAAAGTCACTATTTTATAAAACACTAATTTTTAATATAAATATTTAATATTTTTACTACACATTTCCATCTGAACCTTAACTCTGGCAAAATTTGAAACTAGTTTCTTCAGAAATAACTTCTTAATAATTTCAGTGGAAGCTTCAAGCAACTGCCTAACAGAATAATATTAGAAACGGTAAATTTAACTATTCGTCGGGAATTTTGTTAGTGACAGGTATCATTTACTGTGAAACATTATAGTCGGGACGTATTCTAGGGGGGAAAATAGGGCCTAAGGTAATGCCTGTATTAACTGGCGGTAATTGTTTCCGGTTAACTTGACCTATCCTACATTCGATATTTAATGCAAACCTTCGAACTCAGTGTTATGTTGTCACAAATACTATTCATACATGTTCGATAGGGTCGAATGTAATGTAAAAATAATTAATACTGAAAATAAAAGAAAGAATATTCTAATAATCGCAAGCCCTGAGGGTGTTTGCGACTTTAAAAACCTTTTTGGACGAACTTGACCAAGATTAAAAACACATCTATCCCTACAACACCTGGACATTTAATATGAAGTACCCGTAAAAATAGCAAATATATACAATTCGAAATATGCACTTCTTCACTTCTGTTAGAAATATTTGTATACACTTAAGTACATATCTCTGCCTTTCCTATTATTACATTATTTTTTTTTTGCTGAGGCTTTTCGGAATACTGAAAGTTCCATTCTCGAAACTTTAATACATTGAATACTGTTAAAGTTTTGAGAATGGAATTATTTCGAAATGCGTCAACAAAGAAAAATATTGTAATGTCAGGAAATTCAGATATATGTACTGAAATGTAGTACATACATATATATTGGAAATGCCTAACGTGAAACCTTTAGTTAGAAAATGAGATTTGTACGAGAAGGAAATGATTTTTGTCATCACTTTTATGAATTGCGAAAAAAGCAGTCGGTGTTACTCCAATTAGTACAGCAGTTAAAACAGTTATCGATTGGGACTACACTTACCCGGAGAACTGCAATCTGACATTTTCCATACAGGAAATGAGAAAATCCCAAATATCAGACATAACTAGAGAGACGCTTCATAAAAATGTTGACGTACAGGGATTTAGATGAGGTGTCTAATGGAGAATTTTACATGGTGTCTAACGGACCTTTTGGATGCGACTCTACCGAATAGACGTTACACTGGCAGCCGTAGTTTCATTTACAAAGTTTTAAACTTTCAAAATAAATAAAAAGTTTAATAATCTAAGAAATAGTGATAAAATAAACAATACAAAAACCGCAGAGAATCGGGCTTGCGATTAAAAAAAAAAACTCTAGAATGGCCTTGACCACTGAACAGGGAGTTACTGATAACAAGTGTTGGAGTCAATGCATCTGACAGGTTTTAAAGGTTTTTTACAAGTTATTCTAGATTTAACAACATACTGACAGGTAATTAATAAAGAAGAAAGTAATCATTGTTTTATCAAAGAAGTTTGTTTTATTGGCTATATTTGTTTTACAATAAATATTGTTAAAATATTTATCAATTTAAACACAAGAATAAAGAGTTAAATAGACCTAATAATAAAAGTTATTATATAGACATTTATTTTCCAATTATATAAAAGTTAATTTTGTAATTAAATTTTGATATTTGTATATTGTTCTTTGTTAGGCATTTACTTAAGAAACCATAAAAAACGAAACATATAAATAAATATAATGTAAATTCTATCTCATTTTAAACATATAGTTAGCATCAATAAAATCATAGTTATATTCAATTAATCATCATTTATTTTATGCCTAAGAAAACGTATTTATATAGAATTGCAGTGTGCAAATTTATTACAGGTGATTTACTTTAGTAATTATTTATTTCTGACATTGTTAAAAATTTATACTGTATATCTTGAGAAATCGTTAAAATCGCGTAAAACTGTATATTTATTTATAAAGTATTTTGTAAATAAATATCTCTTTTGTTTTTTTAATACAACTCATTATATTTCTCAACGTTTAAACCTTTGAAAACAAAATCTTAAAGCCAAATTAAAGAAATACTAGTTCAAGAAATTATGAGTAATTAAATAGTGTTTGTACGAATGATAGAAACAACTCTTAAAGGTACTCAATTTAGAAAGTGTCGACCCTTAAAAACCACCGCTTATTCCTCAAAAATTGTAAAAATAACATTGTGAGTAGTTTTATATGTTGAAATAGTTCATATAATCAAAATAAAGTATATATAAATTTATGTTTTCGAATATATAATATGATGTTTTTAAACGTTACAACTCTTAATAACCATTTGTAATCAAATTTAAACAAAAATATTTATTTACAGTTTAAAAACTGTTAATATTGAAATTAAGAGCTGAAACTCTGTGCTCTAAAGTTATAAATATTTTACTCAAAATTCTAACTCTTAGAAAACCACTGATTAGGGACTTTGTTATGATGTATAGCCTACCAGATATAGGGTTAACGTAAAATTAAATATCAGGGAGAATTAAGCTTCAAAACCGAATATAATTTAAAGTAAGCCTTACATTTAAATTAAAACTTTTATAAATAATAACAGGTTTTAATTACATATCTTTACTATGGCATGTCAGTATGTAGTTGTGATAACCTAAAAAACTTATAAGAAATAATATTTTATGTTTATAAGTTAAGACGTTTGCATCGTAATATTTGCCGTAAAGCTTTAAGAGCTCATCGGAAGATATAATTTCCTAAGCTATACCTGTTTCAAAAACATCGGTCAGAATACTGAAACTAAATTTCAACACTGTTCTCTAGACCATTCATCTGTGCTTTTTATTTACCGCGTAGGCAGTTGCAATAATAATCCGATATAACGAATTTATTTATTAAAAGCAATTGTAAAACCATTATGATGTAAATTATTATGTGTTTGAAGTAGAAGTCAAAATAACAAATTACATTACCCTTGTACTTTTCCAGTTCTACAACTGTATAGTTTTGCTAGCAACATTAGTATTATTAAAATACTCTGACACTCTTGAGAATTATACATTTACCATAATTAACTTTACCAAGTCATATGAAATAATCTACTCTCACTAACAAGTCATATCTAACTCAAGTAATATAAATTCTTGAATTTTATAGTCCATTACGTTCGGCGTATCTTATGAATCACTTAAACAATGTTTACGACTATCCGAACTTTGAATTCTAAGTTCGGATAGTCATAAACTAATGTTTCAGTGATTAGTAATATAAATGTATAATTACATGTATAATGTATTGATATAATTACTCTTCCAATTTATAAATAATTGTTAATTTTCAATCAATTATCAGAGGTATCAGTGACAGATAATCTGAGCATGTCTTGTGATACAGCGGTTTAAGAAAAT
Organism: Prosapia bicincta; assembly: GCA_036971475.1. Lineage (NCBI taxonomy): Eukaryota > Metazoa > Arthropoda > Insecta > Hemiptera > Cercopidae > Prosapia > Prosapia bicincta. The sequence goes on along the minus strand of JBAIZL010000009.1, from coordinate 46,126,988 downwards.
AAGTTATTGTCACTTTTGTGACCGGTAAATATGAAGTCAGTTCACATATAGTTTTGAAATAATGTGTTATATTACATTTAACCAAGTGTCTATTGATTTAGAATTAAAATATTTATTAAATGTCATAATAATTTAGGCAGTTTTTGTTTAAAATTTAAAGGAAATAGATTTGTTTAAAGCTCGTTTAGTAGGTTACCAAGTAAAATACAAACACTCCATGGTCAAAAGTCTCCCAACTTACCTCTGGTAAACTAATCCTGTCTACCAAAAATTCCTTGCTATAACTTCATGATCTTTTAACAGTAACCTAAAACACCCAATATAAAATTTAAAGGAAATAGATTTTTTTAAAGCTCCTTTAGTAGGTTACCAAGTATAATACAAACACTCCATGGCCATAAGTCTCCCAACTTACCTCTGGTAAACTAATCCTGTCTACCAAGGATTGCTTGCTATAACTTCATGATCTTTTAACAGTAACCTAAAACACCCAATATACAATTTAAATCAAATAGATTTGTTTAAAGCTCCTTTAGTAGGTTACCAAGTAAAATACAAACACTCCAAGGCCATAAGTCTCCCAACTTAGCTCTGGTAAACTAGTCCTGTCTACCAAGGAACCCCTGCTATAACTTCATGATCTTTTAACAGTAACCTAAAACACCCAATATACAATTTAAATCAAATAGATTTGTTTAAAGCTCCTTTAGTAGGTTACCAAGTAAAATACAATCACTCCATGGCCATAAGTCTCCCAACTTACCTCTGGTAAACTAATCCTGCCTACCAAGGATTCCTTGCTATAACTTCATGATCTTTTAACAGTAACCTAAAACACCCAATATACAATTTAAATCAAATAGATTTGTTTAAAGATCTTTTAGTAGGTTACCAAGTAAAATAAAAATACTCCATGGCCATAAGTCTCCGAACTTACCTCTGGTAAACTAATCCTGTCTACCAAGGATTGCTTGCTATAACTTCATGATCTTTTACAGTAACCTAAAACACCCAATATACAATTTAAATCAAATAGATTTCTTTAAAGATCTTTTAGTAGGTTACCAAGTAAAATAAAAATACTCCATGGCCATAAGTCTCCCAACTTACCTCTGGTAAACTAATCCTGTCTACCAAGGATTGCTTGCTATAACTTCATGATCTTTTACAGTAACCTGAAACACCCAATATACAATTTAAATCAAATAGATTTGTTTAAAGCTCCTTTAGTAGGTTACCAAGTAAAATGCAAATACTATATGACCATAAGTCTCCTAACTTAGCTCTGGTAAACTAACCCTTTCTACCAAGGATTCCTTGCTATAACTTCATGATCTTTTAAAAGTAACCTAAAACACCCAATATACTATTTAAGGCAAATAGATTTGTTTAAAGCTCTTTTAGTAGGTTATCATTTAAAATACAAACACTCCATGGCCATAAGTCTCCCAACTTACCTCTGGTAAACTAATCCTGTCTATCAAGGATTCCTTGCTATAAATTCATGATCTTTTAACAGTAACTTAAAACACCCAATATACACTATAAATCAAATAGATTTGTTGAAAGCTCCTTTAGTAGGCTACCAAGTAAAATACAAACACTCCAAGGCCATAAGTCTCCCAACTTAGCTCTGGTAAACTAGTCCTGTCTACCAAGGAACCCCTGCTATAACTTCATGATCTTTTAACAGTAACTTAAAACACCCAATATACAATTTAAGGCAAATAGATTTGTTTAAAGCTCTTTTAGTAGGTTATCATTTAAAATACAAACACTCCATGGCCATAAGTCTCCCAACTTACCTCTGGTAAACTAATCCTGTCTATCAAGGATTCCTTGCTATAAATTCATGATCTTTTAACAGTAACTTAAAACACCCAATATACACTATAAATCAAATAGATTTGTTGAAAGCTCCTTTAGTAGGCTACCAAGTAAAATACAAACACTCCAAGGCCATAAGTCTCCCAACTTAGCTCTGGTAAACTAGTCCTGTCTACCAAGGAACCCCTGCTATAACTTCATGATCTTTTAACAGTAACTTAAAACACCCAATATACAATTTAAATCAAATAGATTTGTTTAAAGCTCCTTTAGTAGGTTACCAAGTAAAATACAAACACTCCATGGCCATAAGTCTCCCAACTTACCTCTGGTAAACTAATCCTGTCTAACAAGGATTCCTTGTTATAACTTCATGATCTTTTAACGATAATATAAAACACCCAATATACAATTTAAAGCTTTTCATAACTTTTCAATTTACAACGTTTCATAAAGCTATTCTCTAGACTGTAATTGTGTGAAAAATGAAAACGAAACATTTGACAATATCAAATATTTATATGCATACGTTCTTCTAATTTTATCACCTTTGATAACTATTGTGTTTGTAGTTTCTTATCAGTAAGTGTGAATTAATCTTAGAGATTGGTTTTAAATTAAAAGTTTTCCACTTAAAAAAACATTATATTTTGTCGTTAAAATTATATTAGCGACTATTTAATGTAGATATACAACATTCTCTGATTACATAATTTTAATTCACTAGACTACTAGTCATTATTTGATTTGAAGTAGGTTATTTATCTATCTATAACATATATCGTATTAGGTTATTATTTTACTAACAATGCATCTGCTATATGCATCATGATGGTGTGATCATAATAAATTATTACTCTAAGCCCAACTTAATAAAATTAAATTTAAGCTTAAATATTTACCAGTAATGATTACGTCTAGAATTTAACAATTTCTGTGTTAATGTTTTCAGAACGGGTGAAGCTTTAGGGTCGTATGTTTGGGTACTCAAAACTTTGTTGACAGTTGTAAATAAAATGATTCAAACACAAACAGCATTTTCTTTTAAAAAGTGGTTCTCTTTTTCCATGGAAGAGTTGTATTTCGTCAAATCACAAGTAAGTTAGTGTTATTAAATTTGTTTTTTTAAAAACAACTTTTGCAAACAAAATGAGCAGACGTGATTTTCATACTAATTAAGTTATTTTAGTCATTCGCGTAGGTTCTACCTTGGTATTTTGTTTTAGTAAAAGTGTCACTATTTACAAAAATATTATATTACGATCTTGGTAGAAATTGGGTTGACACTTTTTTTCAATTAGTTTGTGATTTTATAAAATAAAACGTGAAAGTTTTCGAATTTATACAAAACTATTGTACCTTATAGTGACATTTACGAACTAATGTTTTTCCTCTGACAAATAATTATGACAGACGATCTTTGTACTTTTGTATGTTTAGGTCTCAGTGTGCTACTAAATCTAGACTAACTTTAAAAAAGTAATCAGTTGTAGCATATTATTTGTAGCTTTGTAATTATATTAAAGTTTCTTTCAATGCCATTCACAGAAGCAATAAGCAGCTTGTAGTACTGTGCTATAACCAAGGCAAAAATGTTGCTGCATTATAATTACTATGTAAGTAAAGGATTGAAAAGGAATATGCATGTTATTACGCAGAAGTTACCTTCTACATAATTGGAAAAATAATCTCTATAACTTCTTCCAATATTAGGTCTATTTAATTAATTATATGTTGTTTTTAAATTGATGAATAGATATTGACAATATTTATATTTTATAAACACAGGGAGAAACGAATTTGAAAAAAACAGAGACGACTTTTTCGTTTGTTAATTAGCAGTCAGTACGTTGTTAAATCTAGAATAATTTGTGAACAGCCTTTAAAACGAGTCAGTTGTATTACCAATTACTATATAAATAAAGGGTTGAAAAAGATACATTTTATTGCATTAAAGGAATGATAAATAGAACATGTAAGCTGTAGTCGTGCATAGAACATGTAATAGACTACAGTAGTAATATGTACTAGACATATTTCAATTAGTGCTGCGAGCGCCTGCAGAGTGGCAACGCGATAATAATCCGTGTTTTGCACGTCGTGTGAATGTTGGTGATTTCAACTTCATGTCAATGTTGTTCATTTGAACGTCGTGTGAGTCCGTTAGTTGCACAGAGCACTTAAGAGCTCTGTGGTTAGTTGACCGTCACTTTAGATGGTTTTTTGAATGTTGATTAGTTAAAATGTTGGTCATTTTAATTAGCCCCGTTTTTCATCTAAAGCTTTACCTAAGAGCGTATAAGCTAAATTTAGTAGGCTATTTCTTTTGTTGATAAACCAAAATAAATATCAGACACTTGTTTTAGGTATACTTCCATTATTGACTCTTCATTGTCACTAAAGACCTTATTGTCTTGCGAATGACCGAAACTAATACTGCAGGACACATGTATTTGGCCAGGAGTAAATTTCTTAAGAATATTTCGAGAGTTTTGTTGTGTACGTTAAACTACGTAGCTGGTTCTCGCAATGACAGACAGTTTTTGAGTAATTGTGCGGCCCGCATCTTGTCCTGAACGTTTGCATCAACGCTGTCTTCCTCTTATAACTCCTTACCATCTAAAGAGAAACGCAAATGTTTGAGATAATTTACTACCCTCTTAACCATTATGACAAAATACCCCACCAAATCTGTGACAAAGTGCCCCGCCTTACCCTAGGTATAACTACGGACACAAGTTTGAAAACAAAAAAATCGAAGAAGACTTAATCGCGGGTAGACTCACGTATGTTCCGTAACTACTGAGCAATGGTCCGGGGCGATGGGGTAAGTAGGTTACGTATATAACCGATTTCTCCAGAAGCAAACGAAATAGTTGAATATTAAGCTGGCGTCATTTTAGGAATAGGTGATAAGATGACGTCAGTCTCCAGGAAAAGGGCAGTTATCAAATGACGTTGTTTTTATACAAGGTAACAAAGGTTTCATAATTTCCAAACAGCCCAGTGTCATATTTAGTTTGGCAACAAAATTCTCATAAAAGGGAAATTTTACCATTGCCAACCTGACGTCATCTGATATACCATTTATGACGTCATGTGGTATAAAGGTTGTTTTAAAAATAGGAAAACGCTATCTACTAATATAGTGGTATCTAATACACTGACTTCTTGATGTTTCAAAAACATTAATTAATTAACAAGAATTAATAACAATAATCTAATTAATTAATAAGAACATCTATATCAATTAAGTAAATTTATTACGACCTGGTTACAATAAAAATATTGAAAAGAACTCCAATACCACAAAAATAATCAAAAATAACAAATAAAACAAGTTACTTAAGATGCAACCCTTATGTACATTTCGATGACCATGTCATCATCATCAGAGGGTCTTGTTACAAAATACAATCTAGCACACAAGAAGTTACAAACTAGAATGATCTCATTCTATTTATACTTATAAACGTTAAATTAAAAATGTGAAGTTATAATAACAACAACAAAAAATTGTGCTCAGTTCTTAGTTTCAGATATTTCCTGTGTCATATTAGCCTACACAATAAATATTTAGGAAACAAAAACTATTACAGACTTTCATTAAAGTATGTTACTTTCATATCGACTTGACCTAAGAAGTTTACACTTTATGCACGCCTGGAACTTTACTAGCATTTTTTGTCGTTTTAAGTTCCTAATATGTTTATAATAGGTCTGGACTACGTACACAGGATTAATCATCGTCTTTGCTTACATGCATACAAATTATATATAAACATGTTCGTTAAGTATTTGGTTGTCAGAATGACTTTAATAGTACGCATTCTTCCGCTCTAAGCTATTTCTCTTTTCCCTTCAAGTATTCGATGGAGCCTTTGTGAAGCGAAATTGCATTGTTGGCTAAACATTCCAACGCCTAAAATGATTAAATTCAGTTTTCTTTTCTTTATTGAAATTATTTTTACGCAGGCATTTTCTCAAATTTTCTTGCAGTCGGATAGTTTCTTTAGTTATCTATTAAAACACTATTTATTTACATTTGTTCGTTATGAGTTCCACGTAGGCTAGAGTATAAATGTTTCTATATAAACGTGTATTAAACATATTATATCTCAAAGTAAATATTACAGAACATATTTCGCAATGGTCAACATTTTGTTTGAAATAAAAAATCGTTTTAATTAGCTTAACATAAATAGACAGAACCAGTAAGTTTAGTATAACTATAAATTTCTGTTGGTGTTTTTGTATAAACAATAGCATAGTTACAGAAGTAAAATTAATAGTTTTCTATATTAAAATATGATGTAATATGTGGTTAAATTAAATTTATGTCATTGTATAAATCTGTTTGCGTACACTGAATCCGTTCGTGGCTGCCATTATATGGTTTCAGTACTAGCTGCCTTTTTTGTTACACTGCTCCCAATAAATAAATGAGCAATAAATATTTCTAACAATAATTACATAGGAAAGTGCATTGAAAAATGTCTGGGGAAACGCGATATCTTATTAAAGCACATATTGGTTTCTAGAGTGATGTGAAACCAATCTCCTAGGTAGCCTTATTAAATTATGTATTTAATTATAAACAAAATATATTACCTTTCAGTCAGGGTTGATGAAATTCAATATATATTTGTAATTCTCATTACATTATTGTTAATTGTATTATTTTAATTTCATATATGAATTAAATATTGAGTTTTCCAAACATCAATAACTTATATCTGTTTTTATTAAAACTAAAATGAGTTTACTCAGCGATGAAATCTACATATTTCTTCATAAAACAACGGAGTACGCTGATTTAGTGAGGGGATTTTATGTGATTTGAATGGACAGATTCTAAACTTATAAAAGATTCATTTCAGCTTCTGAAAATGTCGTACGATAAATGACACTCAATTAATAAAGTAAATTAATTATTAGAGTAATTTAAAATTATTAAACCTTATTTTGTTATTAAATCATTTGTTGGAAGGAAATTAGGCTTTAATAAAGTGATAGTCAGATCGGATGTACGTCTAAATAAAACGTTGGACTAAACCCAATTCATCGTTTCATCGTTTCAGCGTTTCTTTCTGCCCGAGGAAGATTTTCTAGAAAACATTCTTGGGCCACAATTTTTACTCATTTATTTAGTCACATTGTTAAGAAGAGGTTATAGTTTTGTTTCTTTTAAAACACACAAAACGTTTTTACAAATTATATGGTTACTAGAAATACTTTTCTTACTGAATTGGTTAATGTTTTTTAATGTTATGACGCTTAACAGAGGTTTCGTCTAGTGGAGCGAATGTCTATCCGGGGGTAGACTATGCAGTCACTAGATGTAGCATGTCTTCTGGATCGTTAGGTTAAGTGGGGCTGGACTAAATTATCAGTATGATATGACATGTGATCTGGACCGGCCAACTAACGGGGTGGACTATACAGTATGTATGATGTAGTTTACCTTCTAAATAGGCCGACTAACTAGAGAGAGGCTGCATAGCCTGTATGATGAAGCCCGTCTTCTGGAGCGGTCGGTTAACTGGGGCTATGTAGTCAGTATGTTATAGCCCGTATTGTGAACTTGTGGGCCAACCAAGGCTAGAAGGCTATGTAGTTAGAAGATATAGCCTGTCTTCTAGATTGGTGAGCCAACTGGGGTTAAGCTATACAGTTAGTATGATGTAATCTGTTTTATTGAACGGTGGGTTAACTAGGGATAGACAATATAGCATGTCTTGTGAACATCATATAGACATATGATGAAGCCTACATTCGGGACCAGTGGGTTAACTGGGGCTAAAGTATAAAGTCTTTTTGATGAAGCCCATATTCTAAATAGGTGGCCATCTCAGTAGTATAGTCTCCGGCTACTATGTAGTCAGTATGATGTAGCCTGCATGGGCATATCTTTTGGACCTCTAAGTTAACTTAGATATATTTTCAGCTTTACTTAGATGAATGCTGTGTTCTGGCGGTAGGATAGCCTGGGCTAAACTATATTGTCGTATGATGAAGCTTATCTTCTGGACCGGCGGAATAACTGGGTATAGAGTATATAGTGTATATTATGTAGCAATGCTACATACTATAAATTATTCTAGCTACAGATAGCCCACACGTCCAGAAGGCAGGCTACATCATACAGTCTATATGGAGCGTTGCTGCTAATACCACCTACCCCTAAGCTGACTGTTCCTTACAGCCCGAACCACACCGACCGCGGGCCCACCCTAGGACTCCACTACTAAGCAGTCTGAGACACCTCCCGTTTCCCAGGCAAGAGTGAACCTCTCATACAAAAACCGAGGGATAGACGAGCTAAACCGACGGTAGCCGAGGTGACATCCAGTCCTGAACCATCTCAAGCTCAGCCAACACATATCTAAGTCCAGATCCTTGCCACACCCTCTCCTACAGATTGGGAAAAGGCCTCATTCGAACCGTTCCTTGAGGTTCTTGCCCCAATTTTGGGAAGCCTTCACCTCCCAATACTTTCTCCTAATTCCTGACCACCTTCATCTAACATGGATCCTCCGTCAATCATGCAGAGTCTCCTGGTAATGTTCAAGTTTCAACTTTTAAGTTTACCGCACAGTTAGAGAAAATAGTACAAATATATCAATATCTAGAAAGGTAAGGCATTTTGAGCTGTTGTTCCTTGCAATTTGAAATGAAAGCTATTAAACTAGAGCCCAACGGTAGTTTAACAACACTCATATCTGCGATCAAACCCCCGGGTATAGTTTTCTACCCTAACGACTTAGAAGTCCTCCTACAAATCTCCAATAAGATAATTATCTCCGTGGACTTGAACTCAAATCACTCAAACTGGGGAATCAACATTGGCGACCTGCACTGGACCTGTCAGATAACAGATATTAGAATCTATAGTCTTTATAATGATCATGCCTTCTGAGCTGGTGAGATATCTGAAACTAGACCATATAGTTAGTTTGATGTAGCCAATCCTATTGGTCGGTCAGCTAACTAGGGTAAAACTAAGAAGTCAGTATGATGAATCGTGTCTTGTCGACCGTTTGGTTAACTGGGGCTATATTATATTGTGTGTATGATCTAGGCGGTCTTCAGAACCGGGGGTTTATTGGAGCTAGTCTATATACCCAGTATGGTTGGCCTGTCCTCTCGACCGTTTGGTTAAATGGGGCTATATTATATTGTGTGTATGATCTAGGCGGTCTTCAGAACCGGGGGTTTATTGGAGCTAGTCTATATACCCAGTATGGTTAGCATGTCTTCTCGACCGTTTGGTTAACTGGGGCTATATTATATTGTGTGTATGATCTAGGCGGTCTTCAGAACCGGGGGTTTATTGGAGCTAGTCTATATACCCAGTATGGTTGGCCTGTCCTCTCGACCGTTTGGTTAAATGGGGCTATATTATATTGTGTGTATGATCTAGGCGGTCTTCAGAACCGGGGGTTTATTGGAGCTAGTCTATATACCCAGTATGGTTAGCATGTCTTCTCGACCGTTTGGTTAACTGGGGCTATATTATATTGTGTGTATGATCTAGGCGGTCTTCAGAACCGGGGGTTTATTGGAACTAGTCTATATATCCTGTATGTTTAGCCTGTCTTCTGGACTCGGTCATCTAACAGAGGCTGGACTATATAGTCAGTATGTTGAATCTTATCTTGCATGCCGGTCGACCAACTGAGGCTAGACTATATTGGCAGTATGATGAATACCATCTACTGGGTCGGATATCTAACTAGGGCTAGACTGTATAGTCAGTTTGATGTAACCTAGGTTATTCTCTGAGGCGGACCGTAACTGTGGCTAGACTAAATAGTCAGTGTGTTGAATCTTATCTTGTATGCCGGTCGGTCAACTTTGGCTAGACTAAATAGTCAGTGTGTTGAATCTTATCTTGTATGCCGGTCGGCCAACTGGGGTTAGACTAAATAGTCAGTATGTTGAATCTTATCTTGTATGCCGGTCGGTCAACTGGGGTTAGACTAAATAGTCAGTGTGTTGAATCTTATCTTGTATGCCGGTCGGCCAACTGGGGTTAGACTAAATAGTCAGTATGTTGAATCTTATCTTGTATGCCGGTCGGCCAACTGGGGTTAGACTAAATAGTCAGTATGTTGAATCTTATCTTGTATGCCGGTCGGCCAACTGGGGTTAGACTAAATAGTCAGTATGTTGAATCTTATCTTGTATGCCGGTCGGCCAACTGGGGTTAAACTAAATAGTCAGTATGTTGAATCTTATCTTGTATGCCGCTCGGCCAACTAGGGTTAGACTAAATAGGCAGTATGTTAAATCTTATCTTGTATGCCGGTCGGCCAACTGGGGTTAGACTAAATAGTCAGTATGTTGAATCTTATCTTGTATGCCGGTCGGCCAACTGGGGTTAGACTAAATGGTCAGTATGTTAAATCTTATCTTGTATGCCGGTCGGTCAACTGGGGTTAGACTAAATAGTCAGTATGTTGAATCTTATCTTGTATGCCGGTCGGCCAACTGGGGTTGGACTAAATAGTCAGTATGTTGAATCTTATCTTGTATACCGGTCGGCCAACTGGGGTTAGACTAAATAGTCAGTATGTTGAATCTTATCTTGTATACCGGTCGGCCAACTGGGGTTAGACTAAATAGTCAGTATGTTGAATCTTATCTTGTATGCCGGTCGGCCAACTGGGGCTAGACTAAATAGTCAGTATGTTGAATCTTATCTTGTATGCCGGTCGGCCAACTGGGGCTAGACTAAATAGTCAGTATGTTGAATCTTATCTTGTATGCCGGTCGGCCAAATGGGGTTAGACTAAATAGTCAGTATGTTGAATCTTATCTTGTATGCCGGTCGGCCAACTGGGGTTAGACTAAATAGTCAGTATGTTGAATCTTATCTTGTATGCCGGTCGGCCAACTGGCGTTAGACTAAATAGTCAGTATGTTGAATCTTATCTTGTATGCCGGTCGGCCAACTGGGGTTAGACTAAATAGTCAGTATGTTGAATCTTATCTTGTATGCCGGTCGGCCAACTGGGGTTGGACTAAATAGTCAGTATGTTGAATCTTATCTTGTATGCCGGTCGGCCAACTGGGGTTAGACTAAATAGTCAGTATGTTGAATCTTATCTTGTATGCCGGTCGGCCAACTGGGGCTAGACTAAATAGTCAGTGTGTTGAATCTTATCTTGTATGCCGGTCGGCCAACTGGGGTTAGACTAAATAGTCAGTATGTTGAATCTTATCTTGTATGCCGGTCGGCCAACTGGGGTTAGACTAAATACTCAGTATGTTGAATCTTATCTTGTATGCCGGTCGGCCAACTGGGGTTAAACTAAATAGTCAGTATGTTGAATCTTATCTTGTATGCCGCTCGGCCAACTAGGGTTAGACTAAATAGGCAGTATGTTAAATCTTATCTTGTATGCCGGTCGGCCAACTGGGGTTAGACTAAATAGTCAGTATGTTGAATCTTATCTTGTATGCCGGTCGGCCAACTGGGGTTAGACTAAATGGTCAGTATGTTAAATCTTATCTTGTATGCCGGTCGGCCAACTGGGGTTAGACTAAATAGTCAGTATGTTGAATCTTATCTTGTATGCCGGTCGGCCAACTGGGGTTAGACTAAATAGTCAGTATGTTAAATCTTATCTTGTATGCCGGTCGGCCAACTGGGGTTATACTAAATAGTCAGTATGTTAAATCTTATCTTGTATGCCGGTCGGCCAACTGGGGTTAGACTAAATAGTCAGTATGTTGAATCTTATCTTGTATGCCGGTCGGCCAACTGGGGTTAAACTAAATAGTCAGTATGTTAAATCTTATCTTGTATGCCGGTCGGCCAACTGGGGTTAGACTAAATAGTCAGTATGTTGAATCTTATCTTGTATGCCGGTCGGCCAACTGGGGTTAGACTAAATAGTCAGTATGTTGAATCTTATCTTGTATGCCGGTCGGCCAACTGGGGTTAGACTAAATAGTCAGTATGTTAAATCTTATCTTGTATGCCGGTCGGCCAACTGGGGTTATACTAAATAGTCAGTATGTTAAATCTTATCTTGTATGCCGGTCGGCCAACTGGGGTTAGACTAAATAGTCAGTATGTTGAATCTTATCTTGTATGCCGGTCGGCCAACTGGGGTTAAACTAAATAGTCAGTATGTTAAATCTTATCTTGTATGCCGGTCGGCCAACTGGGGTTAGACTAAATAGTCAGTATGTTGAATCTTATCTTGTATGCCGGTCGGCCAACTGGGGCTAGACTAAATAGTCAGTATGTTGAATCTTATCTTGTATGCCGGTCGGCCAACTGGGGCTAGACTAAATAGTCAGTGTGTTGAATCTTATCTTGTATGCCGGTCGGCCAACTGGGGTTAGACTAAATAGTCAGTATGTTGAATCTTATCTTGTATGCCGGTCGGCCAACTGGGGTTAGACTAAATACTCAGTATGTTGAATCTTATCTTGTATGCCGGTCGGCCAACTGGGGTTAAACTAAATAGTCAGTATGTTGAATCTTATCTTGTATGCCGCTCGGCCAACTAGGGTTAGACTAAATAGGCAGTATGTTAAATCTTATCTTGTATGCCGGTCGGCCAACTGGGGTTAGACTAAATAGTCAGTATGTTGAATCTTATCTTGTATGCCGGTCGGCCAACTGGGGTTAGACTAAATGGTCAGTATGTTAAATCTTATCTTGTATGCCGGTCGGCCAACTGGGGTTAGACTAAATAGTCAGTATGTTGAATCTTATCTTGTATGCCGGTCGGCCAACTGGGGTTAGACTAAATAGTCAGTATGTTAAATCTTATCTTGTATGCCGGTCGGCCAACTGGGGTTATACTAAATAGTCAGTATGTTAAATCTTATCTTGTATGCCGGTCGGCCAACTGGGGTTAGACTAAATAGTCAGTATGTTGAATCTTATCTTGTATGCCGGTCGGCCAACTGGGGTTAAACTAAATAGTCAGTATGTTAAATCTTATCTTGTATGCCGGTCGGCCAACTGGGGTTAGACTAAATAGTCAGTATGTTGAATCTTATCTTGTATGCCGGTCGGCCAACTGGGGTTAGACTAAATAGTCAGTATGTTGAATCTTATCTTGTATGCCGGTCGGCCAACTGGGGTTAGACTAAATAGTCAGTATGTTAAATCTTATCTTGTATGCCGGTCGGCCAACTGGGGTTATACTAAATAGTCAGTATGTTAAATCTTATCTTGTATGCCGGTCGGCCAACTGGGGTTAGACTAAATAGTCAGTATGTTGAATCTTATCTTGTATGCCGGTCGGCCAACTGGGGTTAAACTAAATAGTCAGTATGTTAAATCTTATCTTGTATGCCGGTCGGCCAACTGGGGTTAGACTAAATAGTCAGTATGTTGAATCTTATCTTGTATGCCGGTCGGCCAACTGGGGTTAAACTAAATAGTCAGTATGTTAAATCTTATCTTGTATGCCGGTCGGCCAACTGGGGTGAGACTAAATAGTCAGTATGTTGAATCTTATCTTGTATGCCGGTCGGCCAACTGGGGTTAGACTAAATAGTCAGTATGTTAAATCTTATCTTGTATGCCGGTCGGCCAACTGGGGTTAGACTAAATAGTCAGTATGTTGAATCTTATCTTGTATGCCGGTCGGCCAACTGGGGTTAGACTAAATAGTCAGTATGTTAAATCTTATCTTGTATGCCGGTCGGCCAACTGGGGTTATACTAAATAGTCAGTATGTTAAATCTTATCTTGTATGCCGGTCGGCCAACTGGGGTTAGACTAAATAGTCAGTATGTTGAATCTTATCTTGTATGCCGGTCGGCCAACTGGGGTTAAACTAAATAGTCAGTATGTTAAATCTTATCTTGTATGCCGGTCGGCCAACTGGGGTTAGACTAAATAGTCAGTATGTTGAATCTTATCTTGTATGCCGGTCGGCCAACTGGGGCTAGACTAAATAGTCAGTATGTTGAATCTTATCTTGTATGCCGGTCGGCCAACTGGGGCTAGACTAAATAGTCAGTGTGTTGAATCTTATCTTGTATGCCGGTCGGCCAACTGGGGTTAGACTAAATAGTCAGTATGTTGAATCTTATCTTGTATGCCGGTCGGCCAACTGGGGTTAGACTAAATACTCAGTATGTTGAATCTTATCTTGTATGCCGGTCGGCCAACTGGGGTTAAACTAAATAGTCAGTATGTTGAATCTTATCTTGTATGCCGCTCGGCCAACTAGGGTTAGACTAAATAGGCAGTATGTTAAATCTTATCTTGTATGCCGGTCGGCCAACTGGGGTTAGACTAAATAGTCAGTATGTTGAATCTTATCTTGTATGCCGGTCGGCCAACTGGGGTTAGACTAAATGGTCAGTATGTTAAATCTTATCTTGTATGCCGGTCGGCCAACTGGGGTTAGACTAAATAGTCAGTATGTTGAATCTTATCTTGTATGCCGGTCGGCCAACTGGGGTTATACTAAATAGTCAGTATGTTGAATCTTATCTTGTATGCCGGTCGGCCAAATGGGGTTAGACTAAATAGTCAGTATGTTGAATCTTATCTTGTATGCCGGTCGGCCAACTGGGGTTAGACTAAATAGTCAGTATGTTGAATCTTATCTTGTATGCCGGTCGGCCAACTGGCGTTAGACTAAATAGTCAGTATGTTGAATCTTATCTTGTATGCCGGTCGGCCAACTGGGGTTAGACTAAATAGTCAGTATGTTGAATCTTATCTTGTATGCCGGTCGGCCAACTGGGGTTGGACTAAATAGTCAGTATGTTGAATCTTATCTTGTATGCCGGTCGGCCAACTGGGGTTAGACTAAATAGTCAGTATGTTGAATCTTATCTTGTATGCCGGTCGGCCAACTGGGGTTGGACTAAATAGTCAGTATGTTGAATCTTATCTTGTATGCCGGTCGGCCAACTGGGGTTAGACTAAATAGTCAGTATGTTGAATCTTATCTTGTATGCCGGTCGGCCTACTGGGGCTAGACTAAATAGTCAGTGTGTTGAATCTTATCTTGTATGCCGGTCGGCCAACTGGGGTTAGACTAAATAGTCAGTATGTTGAATCTTATCTTGTATGCCGGTCGGCCAACTGGGGTTAGACTAAATACTCAGTATGTTGAATCTTATCTTGTATGCCGGTCGGCCAACTGGGGTTAAACTAAATAGTCAGTATGTTGAATCTTATCTTGTATGCCGCTCGGCCAACTAGGGTTAGACTAAATAGGCAGTATGTTAAATCTTATCTTGTATGCCGGTCGGCCAACTGGGGTTAGACTAAATAGTCAGTATGTTGAATCTTATCTTGTATGCCGGTCGGCCAACTGGGGTTAGACTAAATGGTCAGTATGTTAAATCTTATCTTGTATGCCGGTCGGCCAACTGGGGTTAGACTAAATAGTCAGTATGTTGAATCTTATCTTGTATGCCGGTCGGCCAACTGGGGTTAGACTAAATAGTCAGTATGTTAAATCTTATCTTGTATGCCGGTCGGCCAACTGGGGTTATACTAAATAGTCAGTATGTTAAATCTTATCTTGTATGCCGGTCGGCCAACTGGGGTTAGACTAAATAGTCAGTATGTTGAATCTTATCTTGTATGCCGGTCGGCCAACTGGGGTTAAACTAAATAGTCAGTATGTTAAATCTTATCTTGTATGCCGGTCGGCCAACTGGGGTTAGACTAAATAGTCAGTATGTTGAATCTTATCTTGTATGCCGGTCGGCCAACTGGGGTTAGACTAAATAGTCAGTATGTTGAATCTTATCTTGTATGCCGGTCGGCCAACTGGGGTTAGACTAAATAGTCAGTATGTTAAATCTTATCTTGTATGCCGGTCGGCCAACTGGGGTTATACTAAATAGTCAGTATGTTAAATCTTATCTTGTATGCCGGTCGGCCAACTGGGGTTAGACTAAATAGTCAGTATGTTGAATCTTATCTTGTATGCCGGTCGGCCAACTGGGGTTAAACTAAATAGTCAGTATGTTAAATCTTATCTTGTATGCCGGTCGGCCAACTGGGGTTAGACTAAATAGTCAGTATGTTGAATCTTATCTTGTATGCCGGTCGGCCAACTGGGGCTAGACTAAATAGTCAGTATGTTGAATCTTATCTTGTATGCCGGTCGGCCAACTGGGGCTAGACTAAATAGTCAGTGTGTTGAATCTTATCTTGTATGCCGGTCGGCCAACTGGGGTTAGACTAAATAGTCAGTATGTTGAATCTTATCTTGTATGCCGGTCGGCCAACTGGGGTTAGACTAAATACTCAGTATGTTGAATCTTATCTTGTATGCCGGTCGGCCAACTGGGGTTAAACTAAATAGTCAGTATGTTGAATCTTATCTTGTATGCCGCTCGGCCAACTAGGGTTAGACTAAATAGGCAGTATGTTAAATCTTATCTTGTATGCCGGTCGGCCAACTGGGGTTAGACTAAATAGTCAGTATGTTGAATCTTATCTTGTATGCCGGTCGGCCAACTGGGGTTAGACTAAATGGTCAGTATGTTAAATCTTATCTTGTATGCCGGTCGGCCAACTGGGGTTAGACTAAATAGTCAGTATGTTGAATCTTATCTTGTATGCCGGTCGGCCAACTGGGGTTAGACTAAATAGTCAGTATGTTAAATCTTATCTTGTATGCCGGTCGGCCAACTGGGGTTATACTAAATAGTCAGTATGTTAAATCTTATCTTGTATGCCGGTCGGCCAACTGGGGTTAGACTAAATAGTCAGTATGTTGAATCTTATCTTGTATGCCGGTCGGCCAACTGGGGTTAAACTAAATAGTCAGTATGTTAAATCTTATCTTGTATGCCGGTCGGCCAACTGGGGTTAGACTAAATAGTCAGTATGTTGAATCTTATCTTGTATGCCGGTCGGCCAACTGGGGTTAGACTAAATAGTCAGTATGTTGAATCTTATCTTGTATGCCGGTCGGCCAACTGGGGTTAGACTAAATAGTCAGTATGTTAAATCTTATCTTGTATGCCGGTCGGCCAACTGGGGTTATACTAAATAGTCAGTATGTTAAATCTTATCTTGTATGCCGGTCGGCCAACTGGGGTTAGACTAAATAGTCAGTATGTTGAATCTTATCTTGTATGCCGGTCGGCCAACTGGGGTTAAACTAAATAGTCAGTATGTTAAATCTTATCTTGTATGCCGGTCGGCCAACTGGGGTTAGACTAAATAGTCAGTATGTTGAATCTTATCTTGTATGCCGGTCGGCCAACTGGGGTTAAACTAAATAGTCAGTATGTTAAATCTTATCTTGTATGCCGGTCGGCCAACTGGGGTGAGACTAAATAGTCAGTATGTTGAATCTTATCTTGTATGCCGGTCGGCCAACTGGGGTTAGACTAAATAGTCAGTATGTTGAATCTTATCTTGTATGCCGGTCGGCCAACTGGGGTTAGACTAAATAGTCAGTATGTTGAATCTTATCTTGTATGCCGGTCGGCCAACTGGGGTTAGACTAAATAGTCAGTATGTTAAATCTTATCTTGTATGCCGGTCGGCCAACTGGGGTTATACTAAATAGTCAGTATGTTAAATCTTATCTTGTATGCCGGTCGGCCAACTGGGGTTAGACTAAATAGTCAGTATGTTGAATCTTATCTTGTATGCCGGTCGGCCAACTGGGGTTAAACTAAATAGTCAGTATGTTAAATCTTATCTTGTATGCCGGTCGGCCAACTGGGGTTAGACTAAATAGTCAGTATGTTGAATCTTATCTTGTATGCCGGTCGGCCAACTGGGGCTAGACTAAATAGTCAGTATGTTGAATCTTATCTTGTATGCCGGTCGGCCAACTGGGGCTAGACTAAATAGTCAGTGTGTTGAATCTTATCTTGTATGCCGGTCGGCCAACTGGGGTTAGACTAAATAGTCAGTATGTTGAATCTTATCTTGTATGCCGGTCGGCCAACTGGGGTTAGACTAAATACTCAGTATGTTGAATCTTATCTTGTATGCCGGTCGGCCAACTGGGGTTAAACTAAATAGTCAGTATGTTGAATCTTATCTTGTATGCCGCTCGGCCAACTAGGGTTAGACTAAATAGGCAGTATGTTAAATCTTATCTTGTATGCCGGTCGGCCAACTGGGGTTAGACTAAATAGTCAGTATGTTGAATCTTATCTTGTATGCCGGTCGGCCAACTGGGGTTAGACTAAATGGTCAGTATGTTAAATCTTATCTTGTATGCCGGTCGGCCAACTGGGGTTAGACTAAATAGTCAGTATGTTGAATCTTATCTTGTATGCCGGTCGGCCAACTGGGGTTAGACTAAATAGTCAGTATGTTAAATCTTATCTTGTATGCCGGTCGGCCAACTGGGGTTATACTAAATAGTCAGTATGTTAAATCTTATCTTGTATGCCGGTCGGCCAACTGGGGTTAGACTAAATAGTCAGTATGTTGAATCTTATCTTGTATGCCGGTCGGCCAACTGGGGTTAAACTAAATAGTCAGTATGTTAAATCTTATCTTGTATGCCGGTCGGCCAACTGGGGTTAGACTAAATAGTCAGTATGTTGAATCTTATCTTGTATGCCGGTCGGCCAACTGGGGTTAGACTAAATAGTCAGTATGTTGAATCTTATCTTGTATGCCGGTCGGCCAACTGGGGTTAGACTAAATAGTCAGTATGTTAAATCTTATCTTGTATGCCGGTCGGCCAACTGGGGTTATACTAAATAGTCAGTATGTTAAATCTTATCTTGTATGCCGGTCGGCCAACTGGGGTTAGACTAAATAGTCAGTATGTTGAATCTTATCTTGTATGCCGGTCGGCCAACTGGGGTTAAACTAAATAGTCAGTATGTTAAATCTTATCTTGTATGCCGGTCGGCCAACTGGGGTTAGACTAAATAGTCAGTATGTTGAATCTTATCTTGTATGCCGGTCGGCCAACTGGGGTTAAACTAAATAGTCAGTATGTTAAATCTTATCTTGTATGCCGGTCGGCCAACTGGGGTGAGACTAAATAGTCAGTATGTTGAATCTTATCTTGTATGCCGGTCGGCCAACTGGGGTTAGACTAAATAGTCAGTATGTTGAATCTTATCTTGTATGCCGGTCGGCCAACTGGGGTTAGACTAAATAGTCAGTATGTTAAATCTTATCTTGTATGCCGGTCGGCCAACTGGGGTTATACTAAATAGTCATTATGTTAAATCTTATCTTGTATGCCGGTCGGCCAACTGGGGTTAGACTAAATAGTCAGTATGTTGAATCTTATCTTGTATGCCGGTCGGCCAACTGGGGTTAGACTAAATAGTCAGTATGTTGAATCTTATCTTGTATGCCGGCCGGCCAACTGGGGTTAGACTAAATAGTCAGTATGTTGAATCTTATCTTTTATGCCGGTCGGCCAACTGGGGCTAGACTAAATAGTCAGTATGTTGAATCTTATCTTGTATGCCGGTCGGCCAACTGGGGTTGGTCTAAATAGTCAGTATGTTGAATCTTATCTTGTATGCCGGTCGGCCACCTGGGACTAGACTAAATAGTTAGTGTGTTGAATCTTAACTTGTATGCCGGTCGGCCAACTGGGGTTAGACTAAATAGTCAGTATGTTGAATCTTATCTTGTATGCCGGTCGGCCAACTTGTTCTAGACTAAATAGTCAGTATGTTGAATCTTATCTTGTATGCCGGTCGGCCAACTGGGGTTAGACTAAATGGTCAGTATGTTGAATCTTATCTTGTATGCCGGTCGGCCAACTGGGGTTAGACTAAATAGTCAGTATGTTGAATCTTATCTTGTATGACGGTCGGCCAACTGGGGTTAGACTAGATAGTTAGTATGTTGAATCTTATCTTATATGCCGGTCGGCCAACTGGGGCTAGACTAAATAGTCAGTATGTTGAATCTTATCTTGTATGCCGTTCGGCCAACTGGGGTAGACTAAATAGTCAGTATGTTGAATCTTATCTTATATGCCGGTCGGCCAACTGAGGCTAGACTAAATAGTCAGTATGTTGAATATTATCTTGTATGCCGGTCGGCCAACTGAGGCTAGACTAAATAGTCAGTATGTTGAATCTTATCTTGTATGCCGGTCGGCCAACTGAGTTTAGACTACATAGTCAGTATGTTGAATCTTATCTTGTATGCCGGTCGGCCAACTGGGGCTAGACTAAATAGTCAGTATGTTGAATCTTATCTTGTATACCGGTCGGCCAACTGGGGTTAGACTAAATAGTCAGTATGTTGAATCTTATCTTGTATGCCGGTCGGCCAACTGGGGCTAGACTAAATAGTCAGTATGTTGAATCTTATCTTGTATGCCGGTCGGCCAACTGGGGCTAGACTAAATAGTCAGTATGTTGAATCTTATCTTGTATGCCGGTCGGCCAACTGGGGTTAGACTAAATAGTCAGTGTGTTGAATCTTATCTTGTATGCCGGTCGGCCAACTGGGGTTAGACTAAATGGTCAGTATGTTAAATCTTATCTTGTATGCCGGTCGGCCAACTGGGGTTAGACTAAATAGTCAGTATGTTGAATCTTATCTTGTATGCCGGTCGGCCAACTGGGGTTAGACTAAATAGTCAGTATGTTAAATCTTATCTTGTATGCCGGTCGGCCAACTGGGGTTATACTAAATAGTCAGTATGTTAAATCTTATCTTGTATGCCGGTCGGCCAACTGGGGTTAGACTAAATAGTCAGTATGTTGAATCTTATCTTGTATGCCGGTCGGCCAACTGGGGTTAAACTAAATAGTCAGTATGTTAAATCTTATCTTGTATGCCGGTCGGCCAACTGGGGTTAGACTAAATAGTCAGTATGTTGAATCTTATCTTGTATGCCGGTCGGCCAACTGGGGTTAGACTAAATAGTCAGTATGTTGAATTTTATCTTGTATGCCGGTCGGCCAACTGGGGTTAGACTAAATAGTCAGTATGTTAAATCTTATCTTGTATGCCGGTCGGCCAACTGGGGTTATACTAAATAGTCAGTATGTTAAATCTTATCTTGTATGCCGGTCGGCCAACTGGGGTTAGACTAAATAGTCAGTATATTGAATCTTATCTTGTATGCCGGTCGGCCAACTGGGGTTAGACTAAATAGTCAGTATGTTGAATCTTCTCTTGTATGCCGGTCGGCCAACTGGGGTTAGACTAAATAGTCAGTATGTTGAATCTTCTCTTGTATGCCGGTCGGCCAACTGGGGTTAAACTAAATAGTCAGTATGTTAAATCTTATCTTGTATGCCGGTCGGCCAACTGGGGTTAGACTAAATAGTCAGTATGTTGAATCTTATCTTGTATGCCGGTCGGCCAACTGGGGTTAGACTAAATAGTCAGTATGTTGAATCTTATCTTGTATGCCGGTCGGCCAACTGGGGTTAGACTAAATAGTCAGTATGTTAAATCTTATCTTGTATGCCGGTCGGCCAACTGGGGTTAGACTAAATAGTCAGTATGTTGAATCTTATCTTGTATGCCGGTCGGCCAACTGGGGTTAGACTAAATAGTCAGTATGTTAAATCTTATCTTGTATGCCGGTCGGCCAACTGGGGTTATACTAAATAGTCAGTATGTTAAATCTTATCTTGTATGCCGGTCGGCCAACTGGGGTTAGACTAAATAGTCAGTATGTTGAATCTTATCTTGTATGCCGGTCGGCCAACTGGGGTTAAACTAAATAGTCAGTATGTTAAATCTTATCTTGTATGCCGGTCGGCCAACTGGGGTTAGACTAAATAGTCAGTATGTTGAATCTTATCTTGTATGCCGGTCGGCCAACTGGGGTTAGACTAAATAGTCAGTATGTTGAATCTTATCTTGTATGCCGGTCGGCCAACTGGGGTTAGACTAAATAGTCAGTATGTTGAATCTTATCTTTTATGCCGGTCGGCCAACTGGGGCTAGACTAAATAGTCAGTATGTTGAATCTTATCTTGTATGCCGGTCGGCCAACTGGGGTTGGTCTAAATAGTCAGTATGTTGAATCTTATCTTGTATGCCGGTCGGCCACCTGGGACTAGACTAAATAGTTAGTGTGTTGAATCTTAACTTGTATGCCGGTCGGCCAACTGGGGTTAGACTAAATAGTCAGTATGTTGAATCTTATCTTGTATGACGGTCGGCCAACTGGGGTTAGACTAGATAGTCAGTATGTTGAATCTTATCTTGTATGCCGGTCGGCCAACTGGGGCTAGACTAAATAGTCAGTATGTTGAATCTTATCTTGTATGCCGTTCGGCCAACTGGGGTAGACTAAATAGTCAGTATGTTGAATCTTATCTTATATGCCGGTCGGCCAACTGAGGCTAGACTAAATAGTCAGTATGTTGAATATTATCTTGTATGCCGGTCGGCCAACTGAGGCTAGACTAAATAGTCAGTATGTTGAATCTTATCTTGTATGCCGGTCGGCCAACTGGGTTTAGACTACATAGTCAGTATGTTGAATCTTATCTTGTATGCCGGTCGGCCAACTGGGGTTAGACTAAATAGTCAGTATGTTGAATCTTATCTTGTATACCGGTCGGCCAACTGGGGTTAGACTAAATAGTCAGTATGTTGAATCTTATCTTGTATGCCGGTCGGCCAACTGGGGCTAGACTAAATAGTCAGTATGTTGAATCTTATCTTGTATGCCGGTCGGCCAACTGGGGCTAGACTAAATAGTCAGTATGTTGAATCTTATCTTGTATGCCGGTCGGCCAACTGGGGTTAGACTAAATAGTCAGTGTGTTGAATCTTATCTTGTATGCCGGTCGGCCAACTGGGGCTAGACTAAATAGTCAGTATGTTGAATCTTATCTTGTATGCCGTTCGGCCAACTGGGGTAGACTAAATAGTCAGTATGTTGAATCTTATCTTATATGCCGGTCGGCCAACTGAGGCTAGACTAAATAGTCAGTATGTTGAATATTATCTTGTATGCCGGTCGGCCAACTGAGGCTAGACTAAATAGTCAGTATGTTGAATCTTATCTTGTATGCCGGTCGGCCAACTGGGTTTAGACTACATAGTCAGTATGTTGAATCTTATCTTGTATGCCGGTCGGCCAACTGGGGCTAGACTAAATAGTCAGTATGTTGAATCTTATCTTGTATACCGGTCGGCCAACTGGGGTTAGACTAAATAGTCAGTATGTTGAATCTTATCTTGTATGCCGGTCGGCCAACTGGGGCTAGACTAAATAGTCAGTATGTTGAATCTTATCTTGTATGCCGGTCGGCCAACTGGGGCTAGACTAAATAGTCAGTATGTTGAATCTTATCTTGTATGCCGGTCGGCCAACTGGGGTTAGACTAAATAGTCAGTGTGTTGAATCTTATCTTGTATGCCGGTCGGCCAACTGGGGTTAGACTAAATAGTCAGTATGTTGAATCTTATCTTGTATAACTGTCGGCCAACTGAGGCTAGACTATATAGTCGGAATCACGTAGGCTGTCTTCTGAGCCGCTGGGTTAAGTGAAGCTAGACTATATTGGCAGTATGATTTAGCCTGTCTTCTAGGCAGGTCGGATATATTGTGGCTAGACTATATAGTCAGTATGATGTATCGTCTTCTGGCGTTCTGGTTACTGGTGCTAGACTATATAGTCAGTATGATGTATCAAGTCTTCTGCGGCGGTCTGGTTACTGGTGCTAGACTATATAGTCAGTATGATGTATCAAGTCTTCTGCGGCGGTCTGGTTACTGGTGCTAGACTATATAGTCAGTATGATGTATCAAGTCTTCTGTGGCGGTCTGGTTACTGATGCTAGACTATATAGTCAGTATGATGTATCAAGTCTTCTGCGGCGGTCTGGTTACTGATGCTGGACTATATAGTCATTATGATGTATTAAGTCTTTTGCGGCAGTTTGGTAACTGGTGCTAGACTATATAGTCAGTATGATCTATCAAGTTTTTTGCGGCGGTCTGGTTACTGGTGCTAGACTATATAGTCAGTATGATGTATCAAGTCTTCTGCGGCGGTCTGGTTACTGGTTCTAGACTATATAGTCAGTATGATGTATCAAGTCTTCTGTGGCGGTCTGGTTACTGGTGCTAGACTATATAGTCAGTGTGATGTTTCAAGTCTTCTGCGACGATCTGGTTACTGATGCTGGACTATATAGTCATTATGATGTATTAAGTCTTCTGCGGCAGTTTGGTAACTGGTGCTAGACTATATAGTCAGTATGATGTATCAAGTCTTCTGCGGCGGTCTGGTTACTGGTGCTAGACTATATAGTCAGTATGATGTATCAAGTCTTCTGCGGCGGTCTTGTTACTGGTGCTAGACTATATAGTCAGTATGATGTATCAAGTCTTCTGCGACGGTCTGGTTACTGGTGCTAGACTATATAGTCAGTGTGATGTTTCAAGTCTTCTGCGACGATCTGGTTACTGATGCTGGACTATATAGTCATTATGATGTATTAAGTCTTCTGCGGCAGTTTGGTAACTGGTGCTAGACTATATAGTCAGTATGATCTATCAAGTTTTTTGCGGCGGTCTGGTTACTGGTGCTAGACTATATAGTCAGTATGATGTATCAAGTCTTCTGCGGCGGTCTGGTTACTGGTGCTAGACTATATAGTCAGTATGATGTATCAAGTCTTCTGCGGCGGTCTGGTTGCTGGTGCTAGACTATATAGTCAGTATGATGTATCAAGTCTTCTGCGGCGGTCTGGTTACTGGTGCTAGACTATATAGTCAGTGTGATGTTTCAAGTCTTCTGCGACGATCTGGTTACTGATGCTGGACTATATAGTCATTATGATGTATTAAGTCTTCTGCGGCAGTTTGGTAACTGGTGCTAGACTATATAGTCAGTATGATGTATCAAGTTTTTTGCGGCGGTCTGGTTACTGGTGCTAGACTATATAGTCAGTATGATGTATCAAGTCTTCCGCGGCGGTCTGGTTACTGGTGTTAGATTATATAGTTAGTATGATGTATAAAGTATTCTGCGGAGGTCTGGTTACTGATGCTGGACTATATAGTCAATATGATGTAACCTGTCTTCTGGGCCGGTCGACCAACTGAGACTAGACCATATAGTCAGTATGTATAGGTCCCTTTTCTGAGGCGGTAGGTAATTGGGGCTAGGCAATGTATTCAGTATGATGTAGCCTATCTGGGGCTAGTCTATGTAGTCAGTATGATGTAGCCTATTATCTTGTCGGGTATCTTGGGCTAGTCTATGTAGTCAGGATGATGTAGCCTATCATCTGGTCGGGTATATGGGGTTAGTCTATATAGTCAGTTAGATGTAACCTATCTTCTGCCTTGGTGTGCTAAATGGGGCTAGACTATATAGGCAGTCTGATGTATCCGGGTTTCTAAGCCGGGGGGTAACTGGGGCTAGGCAATGTAGCCAGTATGATGTAGCCTAACATCTGGTCGGGTATTTGTGGCTAGACTATGTAGTCAGTATGATGTAGCCTATCGTCTGGTCTGGTGAACTAAATGGGACTTAACTATATGGGCAGTCTGATGGATCCGGGCTTCTACGCCGGGGGGTTATATGTAGTATGTATGATATATTCTGTCCTCTGAAGCGGTGGGTTAACTGGGGATAGAATATATTGACTTTATGATGTATCTTGTCTTCTATGCCCGTTTGCTATATGAGTTTATACTTTAAATAGAATCTTCTACAGCTACTGCCAGGTGCCGCCAGATACCCTTTGTGATTTATATACCTGAACTACAGACCTTATTCGTAATGTCCTGATATCCTTTTGAAATAATACTACAATTTCTTCCTACTGTAGTTTGGCATGTAGTTGCAATACTTGTAGCAGATGTATTCGAAGATTGGGTTCTCAACCTCTGTCGCTCAGCTTATAACAAGCTATCGGAAATAAAATTTCCTCTAATGGAGTTTGACAAAATATAATAAACATGCATTTCGAATAAAATTCAATTAAGGAGGGTAATTTCTTTCGCGAGTTCTTCCTGGTATATTAAATTCCGCCTTAGACAAATCGATATCGGGCGCAAGCTGCTGAGATCGGCGTTTTACATGCATCCCTGAAGCAACTCGAATGTAAAGATAACTTCTTCTTGGCTTAAGCATTTCTTCATTCCAACAACACACCACTACCACCTATTTTGCTTTTAATAAATTATAAAAAGTTTAATAAATAATTTTTATCTCTTTCCGGAGCCAACCTTGACGTAGACGTAGTGTTATTATTGGCTTTTAATAAAAATATACAACTTCGGAAAACTCTCTCGGGTAATTGGAAAACTTTATAATTCAAGGGGTTATAGAATTCTTTCCTCTACTAAGCACAACAGCTTGGTACTTACTTATATACTTCTGTTTTCAGGAGTTAGCAAAGTAATAACATACGTAGCGCTCACTCATTTCATCAAAGCGCTGAAGTCTTGTTGCTCCAAGCTAAGGAAAGGTAGATTATTTTCTGTAATAACTCATCTTTCCGTTTTGAATATTTAAAGACGAGCTTATAAACTTGATGAATTGTGTATATAAAGTTGATCGCTCAACCTTTCAGCAACTTCTTTTATGAACGATGGAAATATATATTGAGATAATCGACATGCCTGATTTTTTATGTTTCTATTTATATATTTTAATACAATTAATAAAAGCGCATTACATATTTAGAGCTGTAAACCTTCATAAAAATGTGCTTTGACAAAAGTTTCCTTTTTACAATATAGATTATATCATTTATGGAGAGTCTGATCTAAACCAGGTGAAAAGTATTGGAAATAAGCGATAGGGTTAAACTAGCAACACAATCTGGGCGCTGGAACTCACTGTTAAAAGTAAAGAAAATTTAAACAGAAATAATAATCACTAACAAATAAATAGACTGATTATTAATTCAAAAACTAAACCTTAATGTAATAAATATAAACAGAAAGCTCTTCGAATTAAAATAATAAAATGTGACAAGGTCTTATCGATCAATAAAATGTCAATAATTATAGATATAATGTGAATTAATATAAGTTTTAGATAGCAGTTTTTTGTAATAAAATTACTTTTGTAGCCATATATATTTTATAAACAATATTCAAGCTGACTTGTGAATGAAGAATATAAAAAAAAATAATAAATAGCTACGACTTACAATTATAATAACTTTAATATCTGACGCGTTTCAATGACAATGTTATCATTTTCAGAGATGCTACACAATCGAAACTTAATTTTAAAAAAACTTAATTAATTTTTTAAAATTAAGTTATAACGTCATTGAAACTCGTCTGATATTAAAGTTTTTATAATTGTGTGTCGTAGCCTATTTATTATTTTGTTTATATACATTTAAGAAATTTATTATTTTTTGTGGCCGTACTTTTGATTTGTAACCTCTTATCCAGCGATAATTAAAAAATTCTTACATGGAAGTGATTCAATACAAAGTGATGTCATTAGTTACGAGTTCTAACGAAAATGCGTAGCAATTTCTCGTATAAATATCTACTTCAATTTTGCTTCTAAGAGAACGCGATGCCGTTTATTCTCTCGGTGACAACTGTTTTCGTCTTCCCTTAGAGGATATCTAGATGCTATGTTTAAACTAGTTTTGAACTTATTGTAGTATTTTCATAAATATAGTATGCCTTATTATATTATGTGATAAGAGGTTGCTATTACTGTAGGTTCTGTTACTCTGTGTGCAGTACATTAGCAGTCAGGTCAGTAACCGTTCTTTCCTCCAAGTCTTGGTCATGAGATACAGTGACGGCTGTATGTTACACATTTTGCTACTGCCGTTGGTAAAACGTAGGTAGTACAAAATAATGTTACCGAGAAATAGTTAGTTATAAGTGTAAGTGAAATTATATGATTTAAACGGAATCAAAATATTTTCTCCTTTCAATACAGGTTTGATTATTAGACGGTTTACACACCCTAGTGTGTTATTAGATGTAACCCTACTAGAGTAGGGCTACATGTTTTAAAAAATTACTAGCTGAACCGGACAACTTCATACCGCTCAGCAGTCGATAAATATCGTGTTAACTTTAGCTAAACATAGTTTAGTATTTATAAACATAAAAATGCCTCGACAGACATGGCCCCGTCTTATCTATAAATATTCAATTCGAACTAGAAAAAAGTAAAATAGAAAAAAATCCAATTTAATGTTTACTGTAATGTACAACAATATTCAACTTATTTTAGATCTTAATTTATAATTATTTATCGAGAAAAGTGGTGACGATTCAAGTTTTCGATTGAATACCATCTATTAATATGCATTTAAAACAGTATATATTTTGTTCTTCCTTCTGGTGCGTACTTTCTTGTTTCTGAAGAGTTAAAAGACTTTTCGATAGTAATAACAAATAATACGATTATTAAAATAATATTAATTAATATGTTTTGAGCGTTGACTAGTAAACAAAATTTGGAATGAATTCAATAAAATGTTATTTATTTTATTGACCAAAATACACAGATCCATTGTTCACGAAGTTCGTTCAGTAAAAGAATTATTATTTGAAAATTGTGAAAACGGAATTTAATTTCGTTTTCGATCAAATCGATTCTTATCCTCTTTTAAGCTCTACAAAGAACTGAATTCAAGAATTCTAACCATGTATAGCCATATTAGGGGGGAGGGGTGTATGAAATCATTCGGCATCATTGATTACCAAATATATTTCAATCTGTATTTCTAGGACTCGGTCATAAAAATAATAACATATTTCGTAGCTTTCTCAAAACAAAACAATATAGTCTAACTATATCTATTACATTAAAATAATACGTTAAAACTCACACTCACACACACACACACACACAGAATTTCATATTCATTATAACGAAATAATGTAGTGAGATTTATTTTATAAATTAATATATTTAATAACTAATAAATTAATGAAATTTTCAATTCAATAGCATTTTAAATTATTACTATACGGTAAACAAAGTGTTGTTACTTATGCGTTAAAAAGCAGACTAATGTAAACACATATAAAATATGTTGTATGAAACTAATTTTCACTTAATTTAAGTGTCAGTTGCGTGATTACAACCATCTATTGATTATTAGTTGTATCGGTTGTAATAACTATTAATTTCGGTTAATGCCTAATTGAATAAATGCTGGGTCATAAAAGTAAACGGTCGTATTTAAAAAAAATATATAAACTCAGGGCCACCAATCGCACTAAAAATATGCCAGTACCTTCCCTGGAGTGTATTCAATAACTTTGCAAAATTTCATCTCGATGGGATGAACGGTTAAGGAAGGAATAAAATACATAGAAACAAATATTAATTTTTATTTGTCTAGAAAATCTACAAGGGTTTTAATTTCTACACGCTTATTTTACAGAAACATTTAAATTTGTAACACTTATTTTAAAAATGTATATTTGATAAATTTTATAAATCTATCTTTCGACCGTTAGCTTTTGGGTTAACCAAAACACCTTCATTTTAGACATATGCATCATATACACCATATAGCAAAGACTCTCTCTCCCGTTCCTTTACGCTTTTGATATCGTCATTTTCGATTATTTCGGCTTGAATGCAGCTGTCTAATCATGGTTTCAGTATCGGACAGACCTTTTCTGCCAGTTGAATTGTAAAACGTTTCAAGCATTATAATCACAAAGAATATAATGGTGAAAGTATAGACATAAGAAACGGTGGTCTAATAAACCAGAAAATGACAGGTCACTTGTGTATAGAGACCGACTTTCTCTAGAAACGTGTCTGCCAGTTGAACTATGAAAACTACAGGCATTATAACCACAAAGACTATAGCCTGCGGTGTAATTATGGACATAAGAACCGGTGGTCTAATAAACCAGAGAATGACAGGTCACGTGTGTATAGAGACGTGTCGCTATAGAAGTGTCTGCCAGTTGAACTGTGAAAATTACAGACATTATACCCATAACAAATAAAACTTGCTGTTATTGTGTGCGGTTATTGTATGGACATAAGACGAGGTGGTCCAGCAAAAGCGGAAACTGACATTTCACGTTCGTATTGAGACAAACCTTCCCTAGAGAAGTGTCTGTCAGTTGTAAATGTGAAAATTACAGGGATTATACCGATAACAAATAAAACTTGCTGTTATTGTGTGGGGTTATTGTATGGACTTAAGAAGAGGTGGTCCAGCAAAAGCAGAAACTGATATTTCACGTTCGTATTGAGACACACCTTCTCTAGGGAAGTGTCTGTCAGTGGTAAATGTGATAATTACAGGGATTATACCGATAACAAATACAACTTGCTGTTATTGTGTGGGGTTATTGTATGTACTTAAGAAGAAATGGTCCAGCAAAGCAGAAACTGACATTTCACGTTCGTATTGAGACAATCCTTCTCTAGAGAAGTGTCTGCCAGTTAAACTGTGAAAACTACAGGCGCTATACCCATAACAAATAAAACTTTCTGTTATTGTGTGCGGTTATTGTATGGACATAAGACAAGGTGATCCAGCAAAAGCAGAAACTGACATTTCACGTTCGTATTGAGACAAACCTTCTCTAGAGAAGTGTCTGTCAGTTGTAAATGTGAAAATTACAGGGATTATACCGATAACAAATAAAACTTGCTGTTATTGTGTGGGGTTATTGTATGGACTTAAGAAGAAGTGGTCCAGCAAAAGCAGAAACTGACATTTCACGTTCGTATTGAGAAAAACCTTCTCTAGAGAAGTGTCTGTCAGTTGTAAATGTGATAATTACAGGGATTATACCGATAACAAATAAAACTTGCTGTTATTGTGTGGGGTTATTGTATGGACTTAAGAAGAGGTGGTCCAGCAAAAGCAGAAACTGACATTTCACGTTCGTATTGAGACAAACCTACTCTAGAGAAGTGTCTGTCAGTTGTAAATGTGATAATTACAGGGATTATACCGATAACAAATAAAACTTGCTGTTATTGTGTGGGGTTATTGTATGGACTTAAGAAGAGGTGGTCCAGCAAAAGCAGAAACTGACATTTCACGTTCGTATTGAGACAAACCTACTCTAGAGAAGTGTCTGTCAGTTGTAAATGTGATAATTACAGGGATTATACCGATAACAAATAAAACTTGCTGTTATTGTGTGCGGTTATTGTATGGACATAAGACAAGGTGATCCAGCAAAAGCAGAAACTGACATTTCACGTTCGTATTGAGACAAACCTTCTCTAGAGAAGTGTCTGTCAGTTGTAAATGTGAAAATTACAGGGATTATACCGATAACAAATAAAACTTGCTGTTATTGTGTGGGGTTATTGTATGGACTTAAGAAGAAGTGGTCCAGCAAAAGCAGAAACTGACATTTCACGTTCGTATTGAGAAAAACCTTCTCTAGAGAAGTGTCTGTCAGTTGTAAATGTGATAATTACAGGGATTATACCGATAACAAATAAAACTTGCTGTTATTGTGTGGGGTTATTGTATGGACTTAAGAAGAGGTGGTCCAGCAAAAGCAGAAACTGACATTTCACGTTCGTATTGAGACAAACCTACTCTAGAGAAGTGTCTGTCAGTTGTAAATGTGATAATTACAGGGATTATACCGATAACAAATAAAACTTGCTGTTATTGTGTGGGGTTATTGTATGGACTTAAGAAGAGGTGGTCCAGCAAAAGCAGAAACTGACACTTCACGTTCGTATTGAGACAAACCTACTCTAGAGAAGTGTCTGTCAGTTGTAAATGTGATAATTACAGGGATTATACCGATAACAAATAAAACTTGCTGTTATTGTGTGGGGTTATTGTATGGACTTAAGAAGAGGTAGTCCAGCAAAAGCAGAAACTGACACTTCACGTTCGTATTGAGACAAACCTACTCTAGAGAAGTGTCTGTCAGTTGTAAATGTGAAAATTACCGGGATTATACTGATAACAAATAAAACTTGCTGTTATTGTGTGCGGTTATTGTATGGACTTAAGAAGAGGTGGTCCAGCAAAAGCAGAAACTGACATTTCACGTTCGTATTGAGACAAACCTTCTCTAGAGAAGTGTCTGTCAGTTGTAAATGTGAAAATTACAGGGATTATGCCCATAACAAATAAAACTTGCCGTTATTGTGTGGGGTTATTGTATGGACTTAAGAAGAGGTAGTCTAGTTAAAACAGAGAATAATAGCTCACGGGTGTATAAAGACAGATCTTCTCTAGAGAAGTGTCTGCCAGTAGAACTGTGAAAACTACAGGCGCTATACCCATAACAAATAAAACTTGCTGTTATTGTGTGCGGTTAGTGCATGGACATAAGACAAGGTGGTCCAGCAAAAGCAGCAACTGACATTTCACGTTCGTATTGAGACACACCTTCTCTAGAGAAGTGTCTGTCAGTTGTAAATGTGAAAATTACAGGGATTATACCCATAACAAATAAAACTTGCTGTTATTGTGTGGAGTTATTGTATGGACTTAAGAAGAGGTGGTCCAGCAAAAGCAGAACCTGACATTTCACGTTCGTATTGAGACAAACCTTCTCTAGAGAAGTGTCTGTCAGTTGTAAATGTGAAAATTACAGGGATTATACCGATAACAAATAAAACTTGCTGTTATTGTGTGGGGTTATTGTATGGACTTAAGAAGAGGTGGCCCAGCAAAAGCAGAAACTGACATTTCACGTTCGTATTGAGACAAACCTTCTCTAGAGAAGTGTCTGTCAGTTGTAAATGTGAAAATTACAGGGATTATACCGATAACAAATAAAACTTGCTGTTATTGTGTGGGGTTATTGTATGGACTTAAGAAGAGGTGGTCCAGCAAAAGCAGAAACTGACATTTCACGTTCGTATTGAGACAAACCTTCTCTAGAGACGTGTCTGCCAGTTGAACTGTGAAAACTACTGGCGCTATACCCATAACAAATAAAACTTGCTGTTATTGTGTGCGGTTATTGTATGGACATAAGACGAGGTGGTCCAGCAAAAGCAGCAACTGACATTTCACGTTCGTATTGAGACAAACCTTCTCTAGAGAAGTGTCTGTCTGTTGTAAATGTGAAAATTACATGGATTATACCCATAACAAATAAAACTTGCTGTTATTGTGTGCGGTTATTGTATGGACATAAAACGAGGTGGTCCAGCAAAAGCAGAAACTGACATTTCACGTTCGTATTGAGACAAACCTTCTCTAGAGAAGTGTCTGTCAGTTGTAAATGTGAAAATTACAGGGATTATACCCATAACAAATAAAACTTGCTGTTATTGTGTGCGGTTATTGTATGGACATAAGACGAGGTGGTCCAGCAAAAGCAGAAACTGACATTTCACGTTCGTATTGAGACAAACCTTCTCTAGAAAAGTGTCTGCCAGTTGAACTGTGAAAACTACAGGTGCTATACCCATAACAAATAAAACTTGCTGTTATTGTGTGGGGTTATTGTATGGACTTAAGAAGAGGTGGTCCAGCAAAAGCAGAAACTGACATTTCACGTTCGTATTGAGACAAACCTTCTCTAGAGAAGTGTCTGTCAGTTGTAAATGTGAAAATTACAGGGATTATACCCATAACAGATAAAACTTGCCGTTATTGTGTGGGGTTATTGTATGGACTTAAGAAGAGGTAGTCTAGTTAAAACAGAGAATAATAGCTCACGTGTGTATAAAGACAGATCTTCTCTGGAGAAGTGTCTGCCAGTTGAACTGTGAAAGCTATAGGATATACCCATAACAAATAAAACTTGTGGTTATTGTGTGTGGCTATTGTTGACTTGAAGAGACGTAATCTATTAAAGTCAGATACTGACATCTCACGTTCGTTTTTAGACAGATCTGCTCTAGAGAAGTGTCTGCCAGTTGAACTGTGAAAATTACGGGCATTATTTTTTTTCGTGTCCATGGTCTTTTAGATAGCATCGTGGGTCTTCAAAACTGCGTCCGCCAGCCTCAAGGCATCCACACTGTAGAGGACCTCTTGGAGTTCCGAAGCCAGTGGCACCATTCCAAGTCGCAAGATATGTGGAACAAGGACTGGGCATTCGAGAATGTGGTCTGGCATGAGATGGGCATCGGAACAGTTCTTGCAGGAGATATATGTTCTGGTCTTGTCTGGAAGAATCTTCATTCCTTTAAAATGGTTTGTCCTAAGTCTTGCAATTGTTGACGTAAGGATTCTGGGACCATCAAAATCGACAGTAAGGGGTTTTCTGAAGGAATGTTGCAGAAGTCTGTACTTTGCAACTGAATTTGCGTCTGCAAGCAGTATAGTAGGGCAATGTGGGTCAGAGTTTCTGCCTTCTTTGGTCAACGAATCCGCACACTCGTTTCCCTCAATATTCACATGTGCAGGTATCCATTGCATCAAGCAGGATTTCCCATTGGAGTGCAAACTTTCCAGTAGGATGTTGATGGCAGAGGTGATGTTGGTTTCTCCAATTTTGATTCATTCTAAGGCAGCTTTTGAGTCAGAAAAGATAACTAATCCTTTCGTCGACAGAAATTCCGGATTGGATAGATACAAGGTAAGTGCCTCCTTAATTGCAAGACGTTCACTGGTAAAGTTTGAAGCGATTGGTTGATTTTATGCATATATTTGTCTCCATTTGGAAGAAGGAAAAGAACACCAGCACCTTTCTTGTTGAGAGATCTGTCAGATGATACGTCCGTATAGTTAATTGCTAAATTTCCCTAAGAGAGCCTCTCAATCGTTTCAAGACCTTCTTGTCTAAGAATCTGTGGGCCTTCCTTCTTCGAGGTTGGGTGTAGGAGATTCAAATTAATTTTCATAGCCTTTGGTGCCCCTCTGGGAAAAAGAGGCTTCTGCAGAAAGTCCAACGTGGAATGCTCCAACTTTATTTGTCTCCTAATAGCTCTATCAAATTGGAGCGTTGATGATCTTTTAAGCATTTCCGTGGTCTTTCCATTCATTAAACACTCTGGTGGAGATATGATCTTCCTTGTGACAGCATAGTTTGTTGGTGAACTATTGATGGCAAGATTGCGCCTGCTTTCTAGAGGAGGAAGACCACATTCCCTTTCAGCTTTTCCGTTGTTGGTTGAGGAGACTGCACCAATAATAATTTTTGATGCTCGATGTTGAATTGAATCCAATTTCAGTTTCGAAGTTGTGGATGCCGGGGTCCAGATTGGGGCAGCATATTCAAGCACTGGTCTAATGACAGAGCAATATACGCTTTTAAGGGTATTGGGTCTTGATCCCCATGTAGTTCCACAGAGTTTTCTAAGTATGTTCAATTTTCTGATTGCTTTGGACGTTTGTTCAATGTGCTTTGGAAAACGATGCTTAGGATCAAGGGTCACGCCCAGATAGGTGGGGAAAAGCACTCTTTTAATATTGGAGTCGTCGATTTTAATATTTTCATCAAAAGTGCATCTTTGCCGTCTGTCTGTAGAGAAGATACAATAGTTTGTCTTATCAGCGTTAATGGTCAAATTGAGATCTTTTGCCCATGCTGCAATGCCCTTCAGTGATTTATTCACAACTTCCTCTGATGCTGAAATGTCTCCATGCGTATGCCATATAGCGATACCGTCTGCATAACATGCGACTTTTGTGTCCTGATGAATATGAGGGTGGATGGTGTTCATATAAGCGAGAAAAAGAAGAGGCCTGAGCACCGAGCCCTGAGGCACTCCAGCCCAGAGCCTGTGCGACTTCGAGAGCACTCCATTATACCTAATAGAAAACCTCCTGCCCCTAAGAAAATCGTTGATCCAAAGCAACGCTCTGCCTTTTATTCCAGAACTGTCAATAATATCTACTAATTTTTGACGCCAAACTCGGGCAAAGGCCGATGATAGGTCTAAGAATACTGCAACAGTCTTTTTATGGGGCTTTTCCTTAAAACCATTGATTATGGTTTGACTCAGGTAGAACAGCTGGCCCACAGTACCATAATTTGCACGATAGGCTGTTTGATAGAAATGTTCCATGGACAAGTGAAATGAACTACGGGCATTATACCCATAACAAATAAAACTTGCTGTTATTGGGTGTGGCTATTGTATGGACATAAGAAGAGATGGTCTAGTAAAGTCAGACACTGAGATCTCACGTTCGTATTGAGATAGATCTTCTCTAGAGAAGTGTCTGCCAGTTGAACTGTGAAAACTACGGGCATTATACCCATAACAAATAAAACTTGTGGTTATTGTGTACGGTTTTTGTATGGACATACGACGAGGTAGTCCAGCAAAAGCAGAAACTGACATCTCACGTTCGTATTGAGAAACACCTTCTCTAGTGAAGTGTCTGCCAGTTGAACTGTGAAAACTACAGGCGCTATACCCATAACAATTAAAACCTCCTGTTATTGTGTGCGGCTATTGTACGGACATAAGAAGAGGTGGTCCAGCAAAAGCAGAAACTGACATCTCACGTTCGTATTGAGACAAACCTTCTCTAGTGAAGTGTCTGCCAGTTGAACTGTGAAAACTACAGGCGCTATACCCATAACAAATAAAACTTGTGGTTATTGTGCGCTGTTATTTTATGGACATAAGATGAGGTGGTCTAACTGAGAATAACAACTAACGAGCGCATAGAGGCGGTTTGTTTCTATAGAAGTGGCTGCCAGTTTAACTTGGGAAAATAAAACCAGCTATACAACTGCAAAAAATTACCATTGCGAATAAGTATGGGAATGAAAAGAAATGATCTCCCAATTGAGGAGAACAACAGCTTGCTCGCGCATTGAGACAGATCAACTGTATGGAGGTATGTGCCAGTATAACTGATTAAATTGAAACCGGACTTAACAACTATTTAACCGTTAACAATAACCTTTTTCATTAATTATGGAAATTACAAGAAGTGGCTTGCAATTCCGTAGAATAACAGCTGGCATGCGCATAAATACAGATCTACGCTTCATAAATGTCTCAGATTAAGGGAGAAAAAACCGGCATAATAAGTGCTAACAAGTACCCTTGTCATTAAATATGGGAATAAGAAGAAGTGGCTCGCAATACCGTAGAATATTAGCTCATGTACGCATAAATACAGATCTACGCTACACTAATAAGAGCAGTTAGCAGTGGGGGGAAACTGCTGTTATAACCACTAACAATTATCCTTGTGACAAAGTATAGGAATAAGAAAAATTTACTCGCAATACTTTAAATCACTTGCTCATAAATACAGATCCACGCTACGCAGATAAGTGCAGTTAATGTGGGGGGAAACTGCTAATATAACCACTAACAAATATCTTTGTGACAAGGTATGGGAATAAGAAGAATTTACTAGCAATACCGTAGAATTATAGCTGGCGTGTGCATGAATACAGATGTAAGCTCTACAAATGTGTGTCAGTTTAAATGGGAAAACCCGGCATAACCGCTAAAAATTACCCTGGCGATTAAGAATGGGAATATGAACTTGCTCGCCGCATACAATTGAATGACAGCTCACGTTCGCATGGAGGCAGATCTGCCAGGAAAGTGTTTACCAGTTTAACTGGGGCGATTTAAATCAGCATTATACCCGTTAAGAAATTAATATGCAGTTGAAGTATGATTATAAAAATTAATTTTCCGACAAAGGTATGCTATTATACATGTGGTCTTGCAATAGTGGAGAATGAGCGATCAAGTGCGCATTGAGACAGGTCAACTCTAGGAAAGTGTCTGGCAATTAACTTAAAGATAATAAAATTCTCATTATAACTGTAAGAACGTTTACCAGTCAATGAGGTATTTTATGCCCGTCAGGATTGCCACTGTTTTCTACCGTCAGATTTCGTTTTTTATACTTTCGGTAGTAAAAGGTTTTTCTTTGGTCGAGAAATTTCCTGTCAATTTTATTTGAAAGTTATAATTTTTTTACTGTGTATGGGTACTCATAACTCCTTTTACGCCTTGAGTAAACTTGGAAAAATAATACATTACATTAGACGTCAGATATCATTACGTTTTAAGGAATTGTCTAGAATATTGCCGAATCTCATACATCTGTTGATGTTAACAGATTTTATAGTATACACTTACATGTCATTTTTAGATTATGTTCAAATCATTTTCGAATGAAATTTCCTAAATATGTCGAATACGAGTATACAATATGATCGAATAAATTGATGTCGGACGTATGATTTATATTCCGGCTGATCGTATTACACCTAGGTTTGGTACTTTCTGTGTTGTATATTAGCAGGAAGTAAAACTATATCTAAGGAAATTTATATGTAATTAGCTTACATATAAGAAGAAGCTACATAACTAACATACAGTGTAGAAGCTAAGTTATTGAAGTTTATATTTTTAACAAATTACGTTCATGTACTGGGGTGTATTTAATAAAATAGAAAAATACTTTTGTTAAATTGTAAAATTAAAGTTTTTTTATAATCTCGAAAAGTCAAAGTTATAGAAATAGACAATATAATGAATCGTTTCATATTTTATTACGAAACGTTTCGTATTGACATATTTCTTGTTGAGTATTAGAATATACAATAAATATCTAAACAATATTGAACAATTTTCTTAAAACATTATGTGACCTTAATATCAACTTTTAATGACATAAATATGTAATTCGGTCTTGCGTGCGAGACAGAGATATTGTTCAGCTAATATAAACTGTAAACCTATTCCTCCTAAGAAATAATTACTACATTGAAGGAGATATGACATCACGTTTTAACCTAAAGTAGGGACCACACAACAAGTGTCTCGACTTTTAACTATGAAGGTTTTTCCAAGTCTTAAAGTTCTCATAAACAGAAAGAAACTTGAAGATGCCAAAGAGTTAAAGAAGTACACAACGGGCTAATACAAATTTTATGACGAACTTCTTCACTGGAAACAGAAGCCGAAAAGAATGAATAAATCGTCAATGAGGATGATTGAACACAGTTATTAATTGGTGCAATAAGATATTTTACTTGTGTTCTTATAAAATAAATGTTTTCAATGATGTATTTAGGTTGTCTCATTAAAATTAAAAAAATAAGACGGTTTTTACGAGCAGAAATCCGATTGTTGAAAAACAATGTTTGGCTCATAGGAAATAATAATGTATGAGTAATTACCCGTAGGTATTTGATACAACATTAGAGTAGGTAAACGAAAAAATTTAATTACACGCTAAGAATAAAAATGGTTTCTTATTGTTTTTCGGAAATGTGAAATTGTGCACACGGCGAGTTTCTGTAATAAGGTATTCAATTACATTTAGGAGTATTGTTTTATAAATTAGTTTTACTATAAGAGTATGTTTTAGTTAGTTTTGAGTAATTGTGTGAATGAGAAAGATTTCCAGATAAAATAAATCTAATTTAGAAAAGACTTAAAAAATGATTAACCATGGATAACTCATGTCTAAGTTTTGTCACACGATTATTTATGTATCGTCAATTTGATTACTCCAATTTTTTTTATTTGCCAAGATAATGTGTTTTAATTAATGTGTTGAACATCGTATTATCCCATACTTCTTTAGCGCTTGGAAAAAACTATTATAGTAGCTGCGAATCCTACTATTAGAAAGAAAAATAATACTTACGATGACTACGTTTTAGTGGAATAGTGAAACACAAATGTTTTCAAAAAAAGTCTGCTTAAAATAATGTTAAACACATTGTATTTACAAAAAACACAGAATATAACAAACGAATAAGTTGTAGAACAAATTTCTAATAAAATTGAAGAATGTTTACAAAAATATGTATAAAGAACGTAATCATAAAAAAAAGTCACACGATAACTTATGTATCGGGAAAATGAGGATGTGAGCTCTGTGAACTTTAGCGGCGAAACTGCGCATCTCACATCGGCTGTTGTAGGTACGAAGGTACGGGAAGATGACCGCGCGAACTGCTATTTGTCAGATACAGAAGTTTTTGAAATGGAGCGTCGTCATTTTGACGACGTATAAGTGATCTAGGGTTAAAGACCGAAAGGCTTTTAGTGTCAATATTGAGGTTTTTTGTTGAGTTCGTATGTTTTGATTGTTATATTTGCAATCCAATATTATTCGTATTAACAGTGTTTGTACGTACTGTACGTATTTCTATTTTTTACATATATTTTTCAAAGGTTTCTTCTATATTTAAAATAATTTTCGGTAATTAAAAGAGCTTGACTTTTATAAAAAAATTTTATAAGCATTCGTCCGTCTAAACTTTGAGAATGTACACTTCGTCCGTATGCACTTGTACACGCTGAGAATGGCAAACACCTGGAAAGCTAGAATATATGTCTTTTTACGTTCTTTAGGTTGAAGGTTTTAGTGCTACAAATACAATATAAATTGAATCAGAGCTACGAAGCTGAGTAGTGAAAGTAATAAAATTGTTTTAGTAAAACTATTTATAATTGCTTCTATGAAAACCCACGATACGAATAATCTACACGTGGTATTAACTAAACACAAGAGCAGCAATTACAATCGACAACTTTAGCGGCTGTATAAAATAAGACCTTTTATTTCAACCGTTTGACACTTATTTCCCGCTTTGTGTTGAAGAGCCCGATCGATCTGAATATTTGGTTGCAAGTTGTACTTAAGGAATCTCTTGTCCCTTTGCTCTCACTTCTAGTGTCGCTTTTAGCTTTGTTGTTCTCAGTAAGTGTTAAAACACAATTTCTTAGGAATG
The DNA here is from genome assembly GCA_036971475.1 of Prosapia bicincta. NCBI lineage: Eukaryota > Metazoa > Arthropoda > Insecta > Hemiptera > Cercopidae > Prosapia > Prosapia bicincta. The sequence goes on along the minus strand of JBAIZL010000009.1, from coordinate 46,086,681 downwards.
GACATTTTAAAAATCATCTACATTCCTCAATATTCAAAGACTGAAAAATAACTTATCTTGGTTGCCTATTTTCTGATCTTGGTTAAAACCTTTCAACCTATCAGCATATTTTACCCTTAATGACTACGTAACAAAGGGACGGAGAAACAAAAAAAATAGGAATGGTCTTTAAACGGAACTGCTTGTCAGTTTCAGTGACTGAGTGTGCGACAAAAATGAAAACTTAAATTAGAAGGGCAAACCCCTTAGGAGGTCACTTTATTTAGAACTGAGATTACATAGAACCTCAGTATCAAGGAAAGATATACAAGAACGTCTCGGCAAGTCGGTGTGTGATAGGGATGTAAATCTAAAGAAAAAGAAGAGTGCACTAACAAAGTAAATCTCCAGCCACCATTAAACTACAACAACTAGGCTAGATATACTAGTATAACTCGGTAACCAAGAGTACGATTGAGATAAAAATATAAAGTGAAAGAAGAGAGCACTAACAAGATAAATCTCCAGCCATCATTAAACTACAGTAACTAGCCTAGATATACGAGTATAACTCGGTAACCAAGAGTACAATTGAGATAAAAATATAAAGTGAAAGAAGAGTGGACTAACAAGATAACTCTCCAGTCACCATTAAACTATAGTAACTAGGCTAGATATATGAGTATAACTCGGTAACCAAGAGTTACATGACCACAAAAACGACTTTTTAAGTTTATTTTCCAAATTGTATTGAATACCTTGTCTATTCCCTAACTTTTTAAAACTTTATTTCTGCAGGAGTTTTAAACGAATTTCTAGGTTTTCCTAAACTAATATAAATGTCATTTGTCTTTTTAAAACATTCTTGAGATTTTATTTGCAATTTACCGTCCTACAGTATTCTTAAAACTTTCTAAATATTTATTTCTTTTTGAAAAAAACTTTTTTTATTGTACTTTCTATATTGTTTGTATGTGTTCCAGATAACGCCTTATATATAAGTGTTATTGCATTGTTTCAGTGGTGATCCAGCGGTACGAACCTAACGTGTACAACACACGGGTTATTTCTGGAAATACAGCTGTACTTATTTGTCATGTACCATCCCACATCAAGGACTATATTACAGTTACTTCCTGGATTCAAGATAACTCTTTCAATATTTACCCTTCGGTACTTGGCGGTAAGTTCACCATTTGTTCTTAGACGTTGTCTCTATGGACCCGACATTCCAACCGGGCACAGAGAGCATAACTTTAGATAATCCATGCAATTCCTTAGTTTTCCGCCTTTCCCAGTATCAGGAAATTATATGCACCACCTAATTCTATCTACATTTCCTTGTCCCTCTTCTTATAAGAAGGTGTAATGGATAAATACCTCTTTATGACCTAGATTGAGAGAAGGTCTAACAAGGTACACAACCCCGTACACTTGATTCTCTATATCCTTACTAAGGGTTGCATGTTCATACCTACTCATACAATTCTCTATTATCCTTCTTTGGCACACATTCAGACAGGCATATAGCATTATAACTATAGACACATACACAGCATTTAGATAGGTGTGTTGTTATTAGACAAAAAAACATCAAGAGCAAGGAATATTTTAAGTAGATAAATCTGGCTCCTTCAATAAACTATTTACTACATAAGGTTTATTAAAGATGTGAATCTTAAAATTTCTTAAAACACTAATCTTGAGAACAGAATAGTATAAAGATTGTGTCCGTGAGTTCATACCTACTCATACAATACTCTATTATCCTTCTTTGGCAAACATTCAGACAGGCAGATAGCATTATAACTATAGACACATACACAGCATTTAGAAAGGTGTGTTGTTATTAGACACAAAAACATCAAGAGCAAGGAATATTTTAAGTAGATAAATCTGGCTCCTTCAATAAACTATTTACTACATAAGGTTTATTAAAGATGTGAATCTTAAAATTTCTTAAAACACTAATCTTGAGAACAGAATAGTATAAAGATTGTGTCCGTGAGTTCATACCTACTCATACAATACTCTATTATCCTTCTTTGGCAAACATTCAGACAGGCAGATAGCATTATAACTATAGACACATACACAGCATTTCGAAAGGTGTGTTGATATTAGACAAAAAAACATCAAAAGCAAGGAATATTTTAAGTAGATAAATCTGGCTCCTTCAATAAACTATTTACTACATAAGGTTTATTAAAGATGTGAATCTTAAAATTTCTTAAAACACTAATCTTGAGAACAGAATAGTATAAAGATTGTGTCCGTGAGTTCATACCTACTCATACAATTCTCTATTATCCTTCTTTGACAAACATTCAGACAGGCAGATAGCATTATAACTATAGACACATACACAGCATTTAGAAAGGTGTGTTGTTATTAGACAAAAAAAAAAAACATCAAGAGCAAGGAATATTTTAAGTAGATAAATCTGGCTCCTTCAATAAACTATTTACTACATGAGGTTTATTAAAGATGTGAATCTTAAAATTTCTTAAAACACTAATCTTGAGAACAGAATAGTATAAAGATTGTGTCCGTGAGTTCATACCTACTCATACAATACTCTATTATCCTTCTTTGGCAAACATTCAGACAGGCAGATAGCATTATAACTATAGACACATACACAGCATTTAGAAAGGTGTGTTGTTATTAGACAAAAAACATCAAGAGCAAGGAATATTTTAAGTAGATAAATCTGGCTCCTTCAATAAACTATTTACTACATGAGGTTTATTAAAGATGTGAATCTTAAAATTTCTTAAAACACTAATCTTGAGAACAGAATAGTATACAGATTGTGTCCGTGTGTATTTGTGTCCGTGTGTGTGTGTGTGTGTGTGTGTGTGTGTGTTCGTGTATTTGTGTGTGTGTGTGTGTGTGTGTGTGTGTGTGTGTCTGTGGGTGTTTGTGTGTGTGTGTGTGTGTGTGTGTGTTTGTGTGTTTGTGTTTGTGTGTGTGTGCGTACGTTTGTGCGTACGCGGGTGTGTGTGTGTGTGTATGCGCACGCGCGTGTGTGTGTGTTTGGTGTGTGTGCGCGTGCGTGTGTGTGTGTGTGTATTTTAGTGTGTGTGAATATTTGTGACCTCTTTTTAAAAATGAAGTAGTGTTGGTTTTGAAAAATTATTGATAATTTGTTTATATGCTTTTAAATGAAAGAAGACTGCTACTCTACTGCTATCGTGATATAGACAAATATAAAAATTAATCAAGTCGTGGCTGAGAAATGGTTTCCTCTGTTCCATTCTATAAAACCCTGAATAAAACGTTCTTAGCTCGTAATATAAAATTAACGTTCTCTGATGAAAGGAATAGTCCTTGGACTAAAAGCTGTGCCTCCAATGGCGGCAGGGAAGTAATCTGAAAATTTCCCAAGGGGAAGAAGAGGAAAAAGGGGATGTGTCGTATAATATGAAATGTATCAAGGACAGTAATAAACCTTTGCTACAATAATTCATCAATTCACTTCTTTATGTCAAACTATAGAGTGTCTAGAATATTCAAGTATTATTCATTTTCCTTTTATCCAGATTAAAAGATAAAGGTCGTCAAAGCCTACTCTATTCATAATTAACGACCCCTAAATGGATGTACAATTCTTTAAAATAGCGTATGTGAATATGTGATCTGAATACATATTTATCGTGCCTGAAGAAAAGAAACAAAAAACCAAATTCTCTTCTACAAATTATAAAATTAGATAAATATCAGGCTTAATTTATTAATACAGAAATACGAATACGAAAATAGATTTTTTTTTTTTTTTTTTTTTAGGAAGTGTGTATAATCTATTATACGTTTTGTTAACGATAAGGAAAGATTTTAAAAGGTTGTAACCATTACAAATACGAGACCTTCAAATATCCGTACAAAAGGTACACCAGATGCATATAAATGCGCAATATCATAATGAGTGACAAATAATAATAACAGAGAGTGCTTGGAGCATCTGCTCTCCATCGAATAACACTGTCCCTACTACAGAAACGAACCACTTTTCACGGAAAAGGATACTGAATTTGAACAAACAAATGACATAATGAATCACACACAAAATTATATATGGCACTAATTGTAGTGCCGACAGAAGTGATAACGTCTTTGCGTGTGATGAAAAAAAGATGAATATTATTCAGTAAGTGAAGCAAAAAAATATTTCAATATATAGTATTACTTAAAATTAATTATTTTAATATAATACCTGGAGAATAACAATATATATATATATATATATATATATATATATATATATATATATTTAATAAATTAAAAATATTTCAAAAACAAGAATACTTTTAATGAATATATTTATTCAAAGCTTTTCGCCGATAAAATAGTATCAGCATCTTCAGGAAACACATTATCTAATAAAATACTTTTACAAAATTCTTTTACAATTTTGTAAAAGTATTTTATTAGATAATTTTTTTCCTGAAGATGCTGATACTATTTTATCGGCGAAAAGCTTTGAATAAATATATTCATTAAAAGTATTATTGTTTTTGAAATATTTTTAATTTATTAACTATATATACAAGAAAACATATCACCATATTTAATATATTATTATATATATATATATATATATATATATATATATATAAATATAAAATACGTTTTCTTGTTTAATAATTTAAAACAACATAGGTTATTCAAATACAAGAATATTTATTAATTTATATCCAAAGCTTTTCGTTGGCAAACAGTACCAACAACATCAGAAAATGATGAAACAACCTATGTTGTTTAAAATATATATATATATATATATATATATATATATATATATATATATATATATATATATATATATATAACGCTTATCCTACAAGAAGGCATATATTAGATATTTTACAAATCAATTATGACATCATTCCTTAAAATACTTTGAACAGAAAAACAAACAATAATGATACATTTCAAAAGTCTAATTAAAATGTTATGCTCAAAATAAAGTTGCATGCTAAGAATGTTAACATTTAAGTTAGGGCTCTCAATAGTATCATTATATTATTACTAACTACAATAAATATTAGTGTTTCCTAATAAATACATTCTTCATGTAAACATGTAAATTTTATTATATTTTTCATTAAATTTCTACGTCTTTTTTTAGAGAATGTATTTAACAAAGACAAATTTTTACTGTTGTAAATAAGAAAGTGATGTGGTTAGAAAAAAAACATTCTAAAAATGTTTTACTTTTAAAAATTTGATAAAAAATACATAACTCATTATTATAATTATATTGAACTATTTGTATTGAGATTTATTAACATTTAAAAAAATAAATATCTTTTTTACCTGATCAAAAGTATTTATTCAATTGTTGGCTTCAGCAAAATACTAAAGTACGATGACTGAGAAGAATCATACAATGGCATAAACTAACAGAGTTGGCTTCAGCAAAAAACTAAAGTGTGATGACTGAGAAGAATCATACAAAGGCATAAACTAACAGAGTTGGCTTCAGCAAAATACTAAAGAACGATGACTGAGAAGAACCATATAAAGGCATAAACTAACAAAGTTGGCTTCAGCAAAATACTAAAGAACGATGACTGAGAAGAACCATACAAAGGCATAAACTAACAAAGTTGGCTTCAGCAAAATACTAAAGAACGATGACTGAGAAGAACCATATAAAGGCATAAACTAACAAAGTTGGCTTCAGCAAAATACTAAAGTACGATGACTGAGAAGAACCATACAAAGGCATAAACTAACAAAGTTGGCTTCAGGAAAATACTAAAGTACGTTGACTGAGAAGAATCATACAATGGCATAAACTAACAAAGTTGGCTTCAGCAAAATACTAAAGTACGATGACTGAGAAGAACCATACAAAGGCATAAACTAACAGAGTTGGCTTCAGCAAAATACTAAAGTACGTTGACTGAGAAGAATCATACAATGGCATAAACTAACAAAGTTGGCTTCAGGAAAATACTAAAGTACGTTGACTGAGAAGAATCATACAATGGCATAAACTAACAAAGTTGGCTTCAGCAAAATACTAAAGTACGATGACTGAGAAGAACCATACAATGGCATAAACTAACAGAGTTGGCTTCAGCAAAATACTAAAGTACGTTGACTGAGAAGAACCATACAAAGGCATAAACTAACAAAGTTGGCTTCAGGAAAATACTAAAGTACGATGACTGAGAAGAATCATACAATGGCATAAACTAACAGAGTTGGCTTCAGCAAAAAACTAAAGTGTGATGACTGAGAAGAATCATACAAAGGCATAAACTAACAGAGTTGGCTTCAGCAAAATACTAAAGAACGATGACTGAGAAGAACCATACAAAGGCATAAACTAACAAAGTTGGCTTCAGGAAAATACTAAAGTACGATGACTGAGAAGAATCATACAATGGCATAAACTAACAGAGTTGGCTTCAGCAAAAAACTAAAGTGTGATGACTGAGAAGAATCATACAAAGGCATAAACTAACAGAGTTGGCTTCAGCAAAATACTAAAGAACGATGACTGAGAAGAACCATATAAAGGCATAAACTAACAAAGTTGGCTTCAGCAAAATACTAAAGAACGATGACTGAGAAGAACCATACAAAGGCATAAACTAACAAAGTTGGCTTCAGCAAAATACTAAAGAACGATGACTGAGAAGAACCATATAAAGGCATAAACTAACAAAGTTGGCTTCAGCAAAATACTAAAGTACGATGACTGAGAAGAACCGTACAAAGGCATAAACTAACAAAGTTGGCTTCAGCAAAATACTAAAGAACGATGACTGAGAAGAACCATATAAAGGCATAAACTAACAAAGTTGGCTTCAGCAAAATACTAAAGTACGATGACTGAGAAGAACCGTACAAAGGCATAAACTAACAAAGTTGGCTTCAGCAAAATACTAAAGAACGATGACTGAGAAGAACCATACAAAGGCATAAACTAACAAAGTTGGCTTCAGCAAAATACTAAAGAACGATGACTGAGAAGAACCATATAAAGGCATAAACTAACAAAGTTGGCTTCAGCAAAATACTAAAGTACGATGACTGAGAAGAACCGTACAAAGGCATAAACTAACAAAGTTGGCTTCAGCAAAATACTAAAGAACGATGACTGAGAAGAACCATACAAAGGCATAAACTAACAAAGTTGGCTTCAGCAAAATACTAAAGAACGATGACTGAGAAGAACCATACAAAGGCATAAACTAACAAAGTTGGCTTCAGCAAAATACTAAAGTACGATGACTGAGAAGAACCATACAAAGGCATAAACTAACAAAGTTGGCTTCAGGAAAATACTAAAGTACGTTGACTGAGAAGAATCATACAATGGCATAAACTAACAGAGTTGGCTTCAGAAAAATACTAAAGTACGGCGACTGAGAAGAATCATATAATGGCATAAACTAACAGAGTTGGCTTCAACAAAATACTAAAGTACGATGACTGAGAAGAATCATACAAAGGCATAAACTAACAGAGTTGGCTCCAGCAAAATACTAAAGTACGATGACTGACAAGAATCATACAAAGGCATAAATAAATTAACAGAGTTGGCTTCAGCAAAAAAACTAAAGTACGATGACTGAGAAGAATCATACAATGGCACAAACTAACAGAGTTGGCTTCAGCAAAATACTAAAGTACAATGACTGAGAAGAGTCATACAAAGGCATAGACTAACAGAGTTAGCTTCAGCAAAAAAACTAAAGTACGATGACTGAGAAGAATCATACAATGGCATAAACTAACAGAGTTGGCTCCAGCAATCATTATATGTAGGCGGCAAGCCAATAAGTAACATGATCAAAGAGTTAATAACAATATATATAATAAAGCAGTTTGCCAGACAATATTATAAAATATTAGTGGTCTGTCAGAACCCATGCTTTACCCATTACCCGTGGGGGACAACCCAAAGACATAACCAGAGGATCATTATGATTAAAGAACTAAAGACACTATATGGGAAAACATTAGTCGTCTGTCAGAACCCATGCTTTTACCATTACCCGTGGGGGACAACCCAAAGACATGACCAGAGGATCATTATGATAAAGAACTAAAGACCCTATACGGGAAAACATTAGTCATCTGTCAGCACTCGTGTTTTCCCATTATATGTTAGCGGCACGTAAACAAGTAACATAAAGAAAGGATGAAATAATATGAATAATATAAAGCAATCTGTAACGCAATATTGAAGAAATTTAATCGTGTGTCAGCACGGATGTTTTACCGATTACCCGCAGGCCCCTAGTCAGAAGGTAATATAACCAAAGAATCAAAACTGACGAATATTATGGAGAAATGTCCAATGCAGTATGGGAAAAATTTAGTCGTCGTTGCAAGTGAAACTGATTAGGAATTAACAAATCAAAATTATTATAGAAAACAAATGTCAGAAGACAAATAATTTATGTTTAAGTAATTCTCAGATTTACAGAGAGTAAATAAATATTGTTCGAAAACAAACCATAGCAAATAAGCATGTTTTAAATATTCATTTATAAACTTAAAAAGGTATGATTTCTATATACATACATACACACACACACACACATATATATATATATATATATATATATATATATATACATAAATATAATACTAATAATGAGTTAATAAATGAACAAGTACAAGTAAAATCTAAATTTGATAATATATTCATTGTTTGTAATGTTAGGGCAGCAAAATAAAAATTTTTAACAACATTGTAATTGATTTCTCATAGCTATTTATTTGATCCAATTTGCACATATGTTAATTTTAATTGTTTAATATTCCTGATGATGTTGGTACTGTTAGCCAACGAAAAGCTTTGAATTGTAAATTCAATTATAATTCTTGTATTTGTATTTTGACTTAGTTCTTTATATATATATATATATATATATATATATATATATATATATATATATATATATATATAATACGGTTTCTTGTTTAATAATTTAAAACAACATAGGTTAATCAAATACAAGAATATTTATTAAATTATATCCAAAGCTTTTCGTTCCATTAATTTTCATTCCTGATGATGTTGGTACTGTTTACCAACGAAAAGCTTTGGATATAAATTAATAACTATTCTTGTATTTGAATAGCCTATGTTGTTTTAATATATATATATATATATATATATATATATATATATATATATATATATATATATAAATGATGATTTTACAAATAGTGCATTAATATTAGGATCTAAAAATAATGTTTGAAATTGGGTTAATGTTTCTGATGACATTAGTTGTCAATTTGAGTTATATTCTAGATAAGATTTGTTGATCAAAATGGGCGGGTCTTGATAAATGATGTGAAATGTTTAATATGTTAATTGGTCTTAATAAGTTTTTATAAGTAATTATGTGGTGTTTTTTTCTCTCATAAATGGTTTTTTATGTATAAATAACGAGGATATATTTTAAATGTTTAATGCTCAATCGGGAAGAAAGTCTTGGCTAAATTGTTTCCTAAATATGTGGATTTGTTTTGAACGATAGGAAATATGCATAGATTTTGTATAAATTATGAATATCAATAAATGAAAAGATGGGGTATAGATTTTTATTTTGAATAGGTGAAACATTCTGGTAAAACGTGATATACTGGCGTATGTGATTTTTCATATGAATTTATAAGCGTTAATATGTTTCTCCTTATAGGGATAATTTGCGTATTTTTCTATAATTTAAATTTAACTATAAAATGTAAGTATTCTGGATATAAATGTATGATAGAATTAAGTACATTTTTCAAAGGGATACATTAGGAACCAAAGGGTTCAAATGGTTAAAAGATAAAAAAAATATTCAAATAACTAAGCGAGGTCAAAATCATTAAGAAATAAATACTAAATTCATCTATACAAGTTTTATTGTGCTTTAGAAATTCTGTAAAACGTATGAAGAAATTTTGTAAAAAGTTAAATTTTATAAAAGTGATAAATCTGTGCTAAAGCGAAAATTGATATAAAATAAAAAATAGTTTTTTTACTAACTTGCAAATTGAGTTGAAATTTATTTAATAAACAATTTTCTAACACACTCCGACACCCTGGTCATTAAGCTAAGATGCCTAAAATTAATTCATTTTCCCGGGAAACAGTACCCAAATTGTTAAATCTCGGCGAGTTAGGTTTTTTAAAATAAAGTCTATTGACTGGTTCTCTAGCAGATTTTGGCAAGCGTTAGCACAGGGCTGATTTCGGTCGGCGATGCTTGTTCAAAATTTTTATTTTTCTGACGGTGGGTAGGGCCGTCGCAGTGTGTATGTGGTGTTCACGGAAGCTCGAAGTTCTTATGTAATGATAACGAACATTAAATGTATCTGAAATAATAGTGTAAATACATTTCTTCACTTGGACTTTGCTTTTCAGATACTAAATATCTAATGCTGTTTACCGGAGAGCTCCATGTTATGAACGTTGGCACAGGTGACGCTCTTGCCTCTTACAGATGCAGGACCATGCATCATCTTACCGGAAAGACGCAAGAAAGTAAGACAGCTGGACGAATAATAATTGATCGTAAGTAGAAGCAAAAATATGTTAATATATTTAAATTTGACCACTTAAATTAATTGTCGACAGTAGATACAAAATCGCCGGTTGTCCCCAGAGGGTAAACGTGTTTTTTGAAATATCGTTAACTTCCATTATAAACCGTTAAGGGAGTTTATGGGGGATGGTTTCGAAAATAATTGTAGCGTGACGTGAATGTTTGGGTGAAGGAGAAACCGTTAAAGAGGCGCGTTTGTGCGTCTGCGTATGTGCGCGCACATGTGTGAATGTGTGCGTGCGTGTGCGTGCTCACGATTGTATGACGTAATTATGTTTATGTCCAAACATGTTGGGGTAAAGGTATAACCGTTTAAAAGGCGCGCGTGTGTCATTATATCCCATACCTGTTCGTCGCTGACCTATATTATAGCGATAAATGTGGCAGTCATTGCTTGAACCGTCTCTTATGTGTTTCTTCTCCAAATCTTGACTGGTTAAAATCTGTAAAAGCATGTTAATTTATTAAGATAGGTTCCGCGCTCGTGAGCGTGTGTGCATATGATTTTTCAAAAAACACGTTTACCCTCTGGGGACAACCGGCGATTTTGGATCTACTGTCGACTTATAAGTGGGAAAAAAACACTAATATAGCTCGAGAATAGAATTACTGTTAGAGATTTTTCGTTTAAATCTCATTGCAGAAACTTACATTATGTATAAACATAACTATTTGCAGAACGTTTAGAATCTTATTCCTTAGTGTGTAATCTCTTACCAAGTCGTTAATATATATGAATAAATAGGAGACAAACATTTTGAGTATATGCAGTTATATAAAAACAATTTAGTGTCAAAAATTTATAGAAACACAAATCTGTTCTAATATTTGTGTACGTGTGTGTGTGTGTGTGTGTGTGTGTGTGTGTGTGTGTGTGTGTGTGTGTGTGTGTGTGTGTGTGTGTGTGTGTGTGTGTGTGTGTGTGTGTGTGTGTGTGTGTGTGTGTGTGTGTGTGTATCTGTCCGTCGCAATAGCCATTGTAAGGGGAAATAGGTTTACATAAAATGATTTATTATATCCAAAGCTGTCAGACAAGCAAAGCTATCTCAAAGGGGTAAGGGAATTAGCGTTAATAATAAACATAATTATTTGGAAAGGGCAAAACGGTCATAGTCAACCTAGAAGTACAGTCAACATTTTAAAAGATGCAGGAGAGTCAAAGAAATCGAAAATCAAGGATAGCAAGAATCCTGAAAACGCACCGGTAAAGAGTTATACAGCCAGAAAGGAAAACAGCTAAAATATCGACCTGTTTATTGATTGATTTTCCCAGGAACCAAAAATACAAAGAGCCATGCGTGCGCATCCAGGAATGCAAAATTACTTCTTATATTGGGCATCTGATTTGTCAAGGGCAACGGAGGAGCAGTGGCCTGGAGGGGATGCTTACTGGGGAAGGAAAGAGGAACGGCGTCACCAGGCAGAGGTTTGTTGGACGGGAAAGCGTGCGTATCACAAAGTAAGCTCCGGTGGAGACAATAAAATTTTCAAGTGCCGATTGTCGAACCGTAAGAATGACGGGCCAGTGTCATAAGTGGCTCGCTGCGATGTAGGGACGTGGTGTTAAAAGGAGCACTTTTGGGTGGAAATCCACACGAAAGTGGCCTCCAAAGCAAGATCAAAATGTGCCGCGTCAGTTGGATGTTTCAAGTGTTTCGAGCAATAAGAAGATTTTAAAACTTACTCCGCGTGGGTAAGCAAAAGTGACAGTGTTTCATGGGGTAAAATTCAAAAAGTAAAATTAGCAAATAACTAAACAAATGTATAGAGTAACAGTGTAAAATTTAAAACAGATATGTAAAAAGATTGCAACTTTCGAACAGTGATTTAAAAAGTTTAAAATAAAAAATATTACCATTTTGCAATAAAAAGTTAAAGGAGTTTAAAATTTAAAATTAGTAAGGGAGATAGGAGTAGTTATAACGAGAACAAGCGGTTAGAGCGGGACCTTCAAACGGGTAAAATGCCGTTTGAAAGGCTTAAAAGCCAAAATTTAATAATATTAATAAAGACAAAAATGTATTTAAAAATATATTAAAATAGAAATGTAACAAAATGAATGAAATAATAATTGTAAGACAAACTGTACAGTAAAGCCAAATCATTCTCAAAGATTTTATAAACTAATTGTAAAAGCGCAAAGTCTAGAAAGATAAAGTGAGGAGTGGGAAAAGAACGTTCTGGATGCGGTTCGATTAAGGGAGTCTGATATGAATTAGGGAGGAGAGAAGTTGGATTAGCGACTGGAGCAGTAGATTCAAGACAGTCGAATTAGGTGTCGTTTTAAAATTTCTTTGACATCATCCTGGCGGGCTAAAGATTAATCCTTAGCCCTGCCAGAGACAAAAACCGTTAGTACGAAAATGTTTAATGTAATATAATCGCAGCAGAGTCAATACGGCAGGAACTATATATAAAGCTTCCAAATTAGAAAATAACCGGTAATTAATAATATATAATTCACGCGTAACTAAGAAGTCCGGGAAGAAGCAGAGGTGGAAGTATGCAGCCAACGCACTGGAGAAGAGGGACTCGCTGCCAGGAAACCGGAGAGGAGAGGAAACCTTCCCAAACCATTCCAGACGGGATCAGCATCCACGTGCTGGCAGAAACCTGAGGCTGAAGATGACGTTTTACTTCAAAGGCAAGTCCAATCCAGTCATGCTTAACTTTGCTACTTAAAATATAAATTCGAATAAATTTGTTTAATTCAAAAAACAGTTTTAGATACTGATTTGGCTTTACTAAAGTTCATTTAAACTTTACTAAAATTCATTTAAACTTTACTAAAAAATTCATTGAAAATTACTTAAATATAAAATTAAAGAAATTCATTATATTTTAAATTATAAAGGTTATGCAAAGAAAAATATTTTACGTAGATTCTTGTAAATTATAATATAAAATAATATAGTATATTTTCATTTCGAAAAATTGATAACTTTTTAACAAATATGTGCATGGGAAAATAGAATTAGTGGATATAATAAAATGGTTATAAATTACAGAAATATAGGATAGGATTGTAGAGAAAATAAGATGTTAATGGGGAATAAATAAGAAGTAAAGAATAAGCGTAATTAAATATTTAATGAGAGGAATTTCAGGTAAATTAAAAGCTAAGTTGTACATATAAAATAATCTCTAGTTTATTATCATAATATAGATATAAAATAATTTTCTACTGGGAAAATATTAAGGCAAAAGTAGGAAGAATGTTAATTTAATTTGTTTATAAGTATAATCAAGCCAAGGAGTGGCAAGAAGTTAATTTAAATTTTATTTTTATACAAGTGGTAAATTTCTTATGTGAACGATATTAATATTATAAACAATTACAACGAATAAATTATTAAAAATTTACTAAAGATAATTAAGGAAAAATATAATTGTTTTGATGATGTTATGTTAGGGGTAAAGAAGCTAAATTAATAAATAGTTAATGCCTGTAAAAGTGTGCATGCTATACCACCTTATAAACAAGAACATGTGAGTTTCCAATTAGCAGTCATTAGTGAAGTTTAGCTAAATGACATGCAGTTTCACAGTTTCTTAATAAAAGGTTCCCAAGTACCAAACACCTCAAATAGAAGACACCCCACCCCAAGTATTAGGCTAGTATAGGGAAATACTCCGCTAATTGGTTTTCATACGAAATCTAGGAATTCGTTCTTAGGAGATCTAGGCGGGGATGTTACATGCTTCGGTTGACTGACCGAAATTTCTCCTAGGTCGTTATACCATTGCAGGGTGACTGGTAAGTATTAGTGAAAACTAGGTATTAGGAAAGGTAGGTCCTAATGCCTACCAGGTAAGCAAGAGTCTCGGAAAATAATAGGTAACTGATTATTGAAAAATGAAGGTTAAATATTGATAGGCCAAATATAAGGGAGTAATAGGTAATAAAGGGGGGAATTTAAGGTTGAAGGTTAATAGGGGAAATAAGAAGGGAGTAATTGAAGTAATGAGGAATATAAATGAATAGTAAGTAAGGAGTAAAGATGTAAAAGGAGTAAAAATAAAGATAGTCGTGTACAGATGACGAGCGAAAAACGCCCGTTGCAACCTGACATGCATAACAAAGGAAAGATGGACTTCAAGATGGTGGTCAAATTAATCCGAAGCTGTATGGACAACGAGGGACGCTTAGGTCGAGGAAGAAGAAGATTCTCCAGGACGGTGCAGCTCACGGAGAGAGGGGAAGAAGCCAGCCAACCTAAAGACAAACCATGTCAAAGGGGAAAATTAACTTTAGATCTTACCGTGTTATCTCTTTGCAAATAAGAAATTTTGATTTGATAAATTTTAAAGGGGAAATTGTAAAACTTTGATGCCAAAATTAAAAACTAAACAGAAAGAACAGGTGGCTTTGTTTGAGAGTGGGGAAGTGGTCACAAGATGGCTGCAGCCTCATATGTAACTCCAATAATTTATATTATATGATAAATAATTGCAACAAAAATTTGAAATTAGGAATTTAGAGAGGATTCAGAGTTTACTGTAAGTAACTCAAAAAAGGATGTTAAAATTGTTTAAGGAGTCAAAATTTGTAGGATGTTGAGATCAAAAGATTAAATAAGTCAGGTAAAATAAAATATGTAATAGCCGATGTAAACAATCAAAATGGGTCCCACATATGTAAATGTTTCATTCACATGACTTGAAAGTCAAACATTATTTGAAAATATATCATAACAACGGTATTGTATATAAATTAAAGAGAATTAATTAAAATAATTTGTTGTTTTGATAAAAAAAGAGTTACATTATCAATTCAATTTAATTGAAATAAATTGTCGTTATGATAAAATAGAGTTACATTATTAATTCAAAGTAATTGAAATAAATTGTCGTTATGATAAAATAGAGTTACATTATTAATTCAAATTAATTGAAATAAATTGTCGTTATAAAAAAGGGTTACATTATGAATTCAAGAAAATTGAAAAATTTTGGTTAGATAGAAAGGGTTGTAAGTTTGATTAACATTAAATTAAAATATGGTAAATGAAAAAGGAAAGGGTTTAAGGATTACAAAAGATGTTTCGAATAAGGTTTTACATAGGGATTAATTTGTAAATTATGAAAAAATGGGTAGGTAAACTAACGTAAATAATAGGGATTTTAAAATATTCAGTGGATCTTGCTAGTAACCTAAGTTAGATAACTTGTTTTCATATTAACTATAAGGATCATTTTTATTACTTCATGAATTATGTGTAGAATAAGGAAATTTCATTGTGTTGTTAGAAATAAGGAAAATTAAATAGAGAAAATTTGCAAGTTTAGGATATAAATAGAACTTTAGGATTTCATACTCGTTGGTAGTAAGATAAAGGTTAGGGATCTATTCGGAATGTATTGAAGAGTAAACATTTGCCATAAGTAAAAAGATTTAGAAAGTAAAATTATAATAATTAGCTAATAATCTGTAAATGAAAATGCTAGTAAGTGTAAAGTAAAATTATAAACTTACCTCTTCAAGGTTAAATAACCAGAGAAATTGAAATAAAAATAAATTAAGTAGTCTGATGTTCTGACACATCCCATAAGGAAAAGAGATGCTTAAATAGATGTAAACAATCAAATAATTGCCCGAAAGGGTTAAAGGTAAACAAACAGTGTAGATGAAATAATTAGGTAAATTTTTACGCTTCTTTATATTCTGTTAGGAGATAATCAAAAGTTGTAAATTTTTATTCAAATGTTGAAATTTCAGGTAAAATTAATAAATATTATGTTTTTTTTTTATAAACTAGGTATCAGAAAACTGTATTTGAAGGTTAAGGAAATGCATACTGTGCTATGCATAACAAAATTTATTTATTTAAACAAGTTTCTTACACCCTTCTACAATGGATATGGTCATTTTGCCGATAAGATGCCTTTCAAAAGAACTATTTCCCCGGGAAGACACACCCGAAAAGGGTAAATCCCCTGCAAGTTAGGTTTTTTATTTCTAAGTCCAGTGACTTGCTCTCTGGCAGATTTTGGCGAGCATTGCACAGCGTTCATAGCTACGGCTAGGAGCGGCTAGTTTCAAATTCTTGCTCTGCAGCGGACGCGAGTGGAGGGTCTGCGCTTAGGTGTCGGTCAACGAAAGGGTTGACGGCTGGGTAAGTGAGCGTTTGATTTGGGTGCGCAGGAGCGTGCCGCGGCCGTTGCAGTGTGTGTGTGTGTGTGTGTGTGTGTGTGTGTGTGTGTGTGTGTGTGTGTGTGTGTGTGTGTGTGTGTGTGTGTGTGTGTGTGTGTGTGTGTGTGTGTGTGTGTGTGTGTGTGTGTGTGTGTGTGTGTGTGTGTGTGTGTGTGTGTGTGTGTGTGTGTGTGTGTGTGTGTGTGTGAAATGAATAAGTGGGAAATGTTTGCCTTTTCTCAATGAAATAAGGTCTTAAGCCTGTGGGTTGAGTGAAGAAGCCTCAATAATTATTTATCAAGATTAAAATATTTTGACATATAGACTATTAATGCAACAGTATATGATATATTCACTCCCTCTCAGAACAAAAATTTTAAAGAAGAACGAAACTACAACGCATAAATTACAACCTCATTGAGAGATATAAAAAAATATCTAAAATACAGGATGGAAGGACGTTCACAACTTGGCAACACCCATGTTCCATTTACATTCCAAACACATTCTCAGCCAAATAGGTCAAGCTTTTCTTACACCTTATAGCACGGCCACTGTAATCTTAGGGTCATTTTCTGATCTGTTCCCGTCACTGACAACAAAATAACTTCTCACCTCCCTCTTACATACTAATCGCACATAAAACGATTTTTGAATAATACTTTATTGTTAAAATTATAAAATTGCATATGTTTACAGCGTCCAAAGCAATGAAAATTTTGCTGTTTCGTTTTTTCGTTTTTTCAGCAAATGATTGGGGTTTTTAAAATTTTTAAATTCTAAATTACCTGTGCTATTAGTATGTATAAGGAAACAACAAAAGAATATTTCTATTTCCTTTTAGTGAGTATCTATTTATTTATTAAGAAGGTCCACTTATTACAGGCATTATTTTTATTTTAAAAACTAAATTAATCTTAATTTATATTATATAATTAGGGAGCAAGAATAATAAAACTATTTTTTAATGTTATTTTTCAGAACCCAATGGGGCCGTACCACCTCGAATGGCCATAGATAAATCAGGTTACACCCCTGGAGTTCTGTTGGTACCGAGCGGAGGGGATCTTTTTATACCGTGTGTAGCTCAAGGATTTCCACCTCCAAATTACTGGTACGTCTGATTGCTAGAAAATATTTTGGGATGTTGTCTCTCTCATGCAGAAATGAGTAGTATAAGTAGGTCATAGATAAATCAAGTTACACGTCTGTTGTACTGTTTGTTCCGATCTGTGCGCATCTTTTATTACCTTGTGCCCCAAAGGATTCCCACATCCCTGTTACTGACATGACTGGCCTTCTTCAACGTATTCTAAAACTATGTGTTTTTTAAAGAAAGCAATGTATCAAAGATAACAACAAAATGATGCGCCTTGTATTTAGTGAGAAATTAACAAGATTCTGGCAATTAGTACAGTCCATCAACGTTTTAGCAATTACATTCTTTTGGTCATTAACAAAACTACAATGGAAATTTCCTATTACAGGTATCCAAGAACAATATATTATTAAAACATCAATATCTATTATATACTGTATTTAAAATAACTGGTTGCCTTTAATCCTTAGTCCAAACTTGCAGCAATTACTGGTAGTTATACTTAAATAATTTGGTATAGCTGTATTTTGCCGGTAATCATCATAACCATTTTTTTTATTAATAGAACATTTTACTAATAAACAGTATATAAAAATGTCCTTAATTATCTTGAGCCTTGTATAGTTTTTACTTAGTTTTAGTTTGTTGTAAGCATTTGGTATGATAAAAGTTATATTTAGGGCTTGAATTACTTATTATTTCTTTAACAAACTTATGAAACGTTTATGTAAGAACTCTTACACTTGACCCCCGAATGCACTTACTAAATATCCTTGTCACTTAATATCAATTCCCTATTTAATCCAGTGCTTGTATACCGTAACTAACTTTTAATGTCTGGAATTGTCTCCTCACCTATAGGAGAATATCACTTCCCCTAAACTTAGCGACTTTACCTTTCTATTTTAATTTAAAGCTAGTTTCCAAAATTTAGGCCTCACTACCTCGAGTCCTAGAATTTGAATAACTCTCGTTTATCTGGGTCGTTTCCTTACAGGTTTCACCTCCTGTTTATTTTCAGTAGTGTACATTAGGGTTCTAATTTTTCTTCTGCCTTATCAGAACGTTTCTTTCCAAGCTTTCTGGTTAGTTTGGATGGCAACTTTCTGGAAATTTCACAAGCTACAGGTGTTCATTGTTTGTACTCTTCCTGCATTTTTAGAAACTTTTCTCTATAAATCTACATAGTTCTCTCGATGTCTAACTAATGCTCCTTTCCAGTGATCGGGTCACGTATTGGTTTACATACAATGTAGCCTTTTGAAGTATTTTCAATTTATGGTAGACCTGTTGGCGTGCAGTATACCTTCTTGCCAAAGGATTTACAATTGTCAGTTTTCTAAGTTCTTATAGAGTTTAACGTTTTACAATATTTTTCCTAACATGAGGAATTACTTTATAATACATACATACAGATACATAGTCTACACATAAGCTATATTCAATAAATATTAAAATTGATGTATGTATATACATATATATATATATATATATATATATATATATATATATATATACACGTATATATATATATATATATATATATATATATATATATATATATATATATATATATATTATAATAAAGATGATTATTTTTTCTTGATTTGTTATAATTATTAAATAACTTCAAAAAGTTCATAATCAAGATATATTTTATTCAACATTTACAATTATGCTGAAGCTTTTCGCCGGTGTATAGTTCCAGCATTCTCAAAGTCTAATCTTCAAAGACTAATAATCAAAGACTAGTCTTTGAGAATGCTGGAACTATACACCGGCGAAAAGCTTCAGCATAATTGTAAATGTTGAATAAAATATATCTTGATTATGAACTTTTTGAAGTTATTTAATAATATATATATATATATATATATATATATGGTTTAAAAAATTAAAAAGCATAAATGCTAAAGGCCATAAATGTCGTCAAAGAGTGCAATAACTTCAAGCAATATATCCAATGTGAGGATTTATCGGGTATCGTGCACAGTTTATTCAGGGTTATAAAATGATCATTTCTTGATTAATTATTCTACAGACTCGGGGAAGTCGTGAGGTGACTGGAAATGAAGCCCCGAGAGCAGACCCTCGTATAAATTGTATGCAGAGTATGCTTCAGCGTCTATCCTGCTACCGTCGACCGTAATCTAATTAAAAATTATTTTTAATTATTACGTAAAATAATTAAAAATTATTCTAAATTGAAGTTTCATTCAATATTTTAAAATTGTGTTTGTTATAAAGTAGGAAATGAATATCTCATGAGGACAGATAATAGTTTGTTTCTTGTTATTACACATTTTTAATTAGAGCTTAGCTTGTGAGACCAATTTACCAAGATTAATACTAAAATATTTGAATTAAACACTGGTTCCTAGTCTATTGGCTATTGAGGAATTTCAGTAACGATCTTTCTATTATGAAGCTAATATAAACACATTTTCATTTCGGCGTAAGTTTAAATCAAAGATTGAGCTTGGTTCGGGGTAAGTTTCATTTAACAAATGGTCGAAATATTCAATAAACTCGACCAAGAGTACAACCTTAAATACTGTATCAAGGGAGGTTCAAAAACTCGTGAATGATGAATACAAACTCGTCAAAAACAAATGAATATCAAGAACGGACGGAAATTTCTTTCTCTTTGTAAGAAGTGGAAAGTATCTGTATGAGTACAGAACTTCAAGGGAGGGGGTATTAGGCACGGATAAACATTGAAGAAAAAATCCCGATGAAAATGTTATCGATAAGAAAATTTAATGCGGTTTTAATGTAGTGGTTGTAAAAAATAGTAAATAGTACAAACAATGAATACTTAAACGCATTTCGTAGAACACAAATATAATTTAGCGACATATTGTATAGATTGAAGTCATGATTATTCTGAATTATCACAAAAGAGTGTATAAAATAAATTAACGATTAAGAATGAATATGAAAGTATGGATATATATTAACATGAAATGAAAGACACAAATACAAGAACAAATTCGAGTTAAATCTAAACAAAACATATTTCGAGTACTGGATGGAGTAGCGAAGGTATAATCGACTTCGTAAATGCTGTAGCATTGGCGATTGAAGTATGTCAATTACATTCAGTTTGTTTTAGCTGTTGACAGTGTACGAAGCTCCTGATTATATAACATATTAATTTGATGAAATGTTTGAAATATATGTATGACTGGTCCTGAAATTTAACATTTAGCCTAACAGTTCCTAGATGAAAGCTTCTATCTAGAATTTATAAGTTAATTTACTTTTTGATGTGCAATATTAAAATAATATATTTCATGTTTATTCCATAAGTTTAATAATGCGGACAATATCAAGATTATCATCACTAATCAACAATTAAAACAAGTCTTTTTTAGATAAAACTAGACTCTGGTAACAACTGCTGACTGATGTCAAATGCAAAAAGACTTTTCAGTCATTATTTATCTAAATATATAACAACTTTCTTATTTATGACTAAAACATTTTACAAATTTGTGTGCGTGTGGGAGTGTGAGCAATCTACGTGCTTGTACGTGTGTATGTTTGAGTATACTGTATGTCATTTGAAATTCTTTGCTAATATTACATATTTTTTTAATGTAGGTGGTTCCGCAAAGAAGTTGATCATCTGGATGCAGTGAAGACTAGTGACAGAAGGTCTCTGATCGGCGGATCTTTGCTTGTTAGCCTTGTTACTCAGCAAGACTCCGGTATGTATGTGTGCACCGCTAACAGTACCGCGGGTACGGTCACCATGAACACGGAAGTACGCGTATTCAATCAGTTGACCGTTTATTTGTCACCACTTTTCCTGAAGGTAGACTCCGGGGCGAGTGCCACATTCACATGTCTTGCGACAGCTAACGAGGTAAGAAAATGCTTTCGTAGTTGCATTGCTAATATTTTTATTCACGTCTCTCCTTACCCATTATCGTTTCTTCTTCTTGATATTCACCAAGATTTTTTCAATAACCTATAATACGATTTTTTTTAAAATTGTCGATCATTTTACATTTTAATGTTGTTTAAGAAATCTTATAAATATCGTAAAAAGTCTATAGTTTTTATTAATTATATTTTTTCCGGATTTCTTTGTATTTATTTCTAAAACCATCACCTTTACCGGTCTCGTAATGATGTTATGTAATGACTCAATTCGGTTTATTTTAGTGTTCCACTTACATTAACAATCGTGTTGTGTCTGCTTTTAAGTTTGAATTTAATTAAAATTGTTATCTCATTTCCCGATTCCTATGTATATCATCTAACTATTAGCACGTGTAAATGTTAGATGTGATGATTTCACTTGTGCTAAATTTTGACGAAGTTATTGTAGTTAGTGCTATTGTAATGATTGTAATTAATGCAAGACGTTTTTAGTAATTATGTCATAATATTCCGCATGTAAGGATAGTCTATTCACCGTGATATATAGTTTTAAAGTTTTAAATCATTTCTTAAATTATGTGTATGTTCCTAAATTTATTTTTGGAATAATCCAATTTTACAAATATGTTAGTTTTTTCATTGTCTATAGCAGGGTTTCCCAAAATTTTAGCAACTGTTTACCACCTGAAGGTTATTAAAGTTTTTTGGCGTACCACCGTCACCAGAGGATCTTGGGGGTGTATATTGCAGAAAGTCCCCCTGGTCCTAATTTTTGTTAGAAATACATTTTCTATCAGAAACATGCCCATTATTTATTATATTTTTATTAAATAAGTACTAAAACGTTATATTAAATTATTCATTTGCTTGTCATTAGTTTTCATTTACAATAAGACAATAAAACAAAAATAAAATAATTATGGACATTACAGTTTAATTTAATACTCATATCTCTACAAAAATGTGACATAACATCGGTACAAACAGCCATAAAACGTACAAAGCAACAAAGGTCAATTTTTATTTTAATTATTGCAATGCATGTTGCTGTTTTCCAGTGTATAAAGAGTCAATTGCAGAGTAATTGAATTGAATTTCATCATTAGTCCTCTTCAACACTTGTTAGTTTGTTTCTATATTTATTTTTTACATACAACACTTCAGAAAACCAATCTCACACATGTAATTAGTGACAAACTCTATCGAAAAAAAACAGCTTTCCGGAAGAGCACAGGATACTCGAATTTACACCCGATCCAGAAATCTGTTATCGATTTTTCTATTAAAATATCTCTCATGGGACTGTCTTTTAGTTAAATCGATACATTTTTCCTGCAGTTCCAAGTTTGCATCAAAGGATTTCTGATCCAGTCAAGTTTGGAATAACCTTCGAAAAAACATTTATTAATTCTTTATTGATGAGTTTTCAAGTGCAGGATTGTGTCAATAAACACATCTGGCTTTGAAGATGTAACATTTTCTTCCTAAAATGATAACATTGTAGGAAATGCTCAGTCATTCTTCTCCTGTATTTACACACATAAAAGGACCAACTCTTGAAAGAGTTTATTTTGTCATGGCTGTGGATGTTATATTTACTCCCTGAGTACCTATGCTCAGCGTGTTGAGCCTATCAAAAATGTCAGCTAGTAATGCCAGTCTTCACAACCATTCTTCATCACAACAAATTTTGATGATACAATGTTTTCAGTTAGAAGCATTAAAACTTCTAACCACAGTTCAAAAAGACGGGTGAAATTTTTCACACGAGATAACCATCTCAGATCTGTATGCATGAAAAAAAATTTGAACTTAGCGCCCCTATCTTCACACATCCAGGAAAATAATCTTGAATTAGGAGCCCTATGCTTTATGAAGTTAATAACTTTCACAGTACCTGATACAACTTATGTCAGATTTTCCGACATGCCTTTATTTAGCATCTAATGCTTTCCGGTGGATTACACACAGCGTAACGGAAGACTTTTAGGGCGGTGTAATAATAATAAGCCCATTCCCCAGGTCAACCGCAGCGTGTTCGCGTAACGGAAGACTTTTAGGGCGGTGTAATAATAATAAGCCCATTCTCCAGGTCAACCGCAGCGTGTTCGCGTAACGGAAGACTTTTAGGGCGGTGTAATAATAATAAGCCCATTCTCCAATTCATCCGCAGCGTATCCACGTAACGGAGGACGATCTGGTTGGTGTAATAATAATAAGTCCATTCTCCAGGTCAACCGCAGCGAGTTCGCGTAACGGAGGACTTTTAGGGCAGTATAATAATATTAAGCCCATTTTCCAGGTCATCCGCAGCGTATCCACGTAACGAAGGACGATCAGGGTGGTGTAATAATAATAAGAAGCCCATTCTCAAGGTCAACCGCAGCGTTTCCACGTAACGAAGAACAATCAGGGCAGTGTGATATTATTAAGCCCATTCTGTAGGTCGACGACCGCGTAACGAAGGACTATTAGGGCAGTGTAATAATAATAAGCCCATTCCCCAGGTCAACCGCAGCGTGTTCGCGTAACGGATGACTTTTAGGGCGGTGTAATAATAATAAGCCCATTCTCCAGGTCAAACGCAGCGTGTTCGCGTAATGGAAGACTTTTAGGGCAGTGTAATAATAATAAGTCCATTCCCCAGGTCAACCACAGCGTGTTCGGGTAACGGAAGACTTTTAGGGCGGTGTAATATTAATAAGCCCATTCCCCAGGTCAACTGCAGCGTGTTCGCGTAACAGAAGACTTTTAGGGCGGTGTAATAATAATAGGCCCATTCCCCAGGACAACCGCAGCGTGTTCGCGTAACGGAAGACTTTTAGGGCGGTGTAATAATAATAAGCCCATTCTCCAGGTCAACCGCAGCGTGTTCGCGTAACGGAAGACTTTTAGGGCGGTGTAATAAAAATAAGCCCATTCTCCAATTCATCCGCAGCGTATCCACGAAACGGAGGACGATCAGGTTGGTGTAATAATAATAAGTCCATTCTCCAGGTCAACCGCAGCGAGTTCGCGTAACGGAGGACTTTTAGGGCAGTATAATAATATTAAGCCTTTTTCCAGGTCATCCGCAGCGTATCCACGTAACGAAGGACGATTAGGGTGGTGTAATAATAATAAGAAGCCCATTCTCAAGGTCAACCGCAGCGTTTCCACGTAACGAAGAACAATCAGGGCGGTGTGATATTATTAAGCCTATTCTGTAGGTCGACGACCGCGTAACGAAGTACTATTAGGGCAGTAAAATAATATTAAGCCCATTTTCCAGTTCAACCACAGCATATCCGCGTAACGAAGGACGATCAGGGTAGTGTAATAATATTAAGCCCATTCTCTAGGTCGACGGCCGGATAACGGAGGACGATCAGGGTGGTGTAATAATATTAAGCTCATTCTGTAGGTCGACGGCTGCGTAACGAAGGACGATCAGGGTGGTGTAATAATATTAAGCCCATTTTCCAGGTGGACGGTCGCGTACCGGAGGACGATCAGGGTAGCGTAATAATATTAAGCCCATTCTGTAGGTCGACGGCCGCGTAACGGAGAACGATCAGGGTGGTGTAATAATATTAAGCCCATTCTCTAGGTCGATGACCGCGTAACGGAGGACGATCAGGGTGGTGTAATAATATTAAGCCCATTCTCTAGGTCGACGGCCGCGTAACGGAGGACGATCAGGGTGGTGTAATAATATTAGGCCCATTCTGTAGGTCGACGGCCGCGTAACGGAGAACGATAAGTGTGGTGTAATAATGTTAAGCCCATTCTCTAGGTCGGCGACCGCGTAACGGAGGACGATCAGGGTGGTGTAATAATATTAAGCCCATTCTCTAGGTCGACGGCCGCGTAACGGAGGTCGATCAGGGTGGTGTAATAATATTAATCCCATTCTCAAGTTCGACGGCCGCGTAACGTAGGACGATCAGGGTGGTGTAATAATATTAAGCCCATTCTCTAGGTCGACGGCCTCGTAACGAAGGATGATCAGGGTGGTGTAATAATATTAAGCTCATTCTGTAGGTTGACGGCCGCGTAACGAAGGACGATCAGGGTGGTGTAATAATATTAAGCCCATTTTGTAGGTGGACGGCCGCGTACCGGAGGACGATCAGGGTGGTGTAATAATATTAAGCCCATTAGTAGATATGACTACACCCTGGCGCGCACTACCACTATCTCGGCCGCTACGTAACCTAGGACTATAGGGGTAGTTTTGGATGATGCTGAAGGTCATCGCGCACCTGATCCCAGCCTTAGGGGTGGTTTCGACCACGTTTAGAGGGGTAGGGGGTAGTTTTTCGAAAAAATTTATTTCTAACCTACTGACCTAGGGCAGCCAAAATGGATCTAACCTAACCTAACCTAAGTGTAGGGGTGACCTCAGCTACGTTCAGGACCTTCCCCGGCGGATGCCCCGGGGGTAGATTGGGGGTGGGGATAGTTTTCGAAAAATTTTTGGAAAAACGTGTCTTGACCGATAGGGTGTGTCCAGAGTCTATTAAGGGCTGCTGAGGGGTAGTTTCACCTAGGGGTAGTTTTTAAATAAAATATGAAAATGCCGAAAATCGATCGGTTGGATCAACAGAGAGAACGGGAAATGTGTAGAGTCCTTTTTGGACCGCTGCGGGGGAGGGTTCACCTAGGGGTAGTTTTTACAAAAAATATGAAATTGCCGAAAATCGATCGGTTGGATCAAATCACCGTATATGGTATGGTTAAAGTCTATTATGGACCGTTGTGTGGGCGGGTTCACCTGTTTTCAGATAGCCAAAAATGATCGGGGTCCTAGGTAAAATCCACCCGGGAACCAGGCATTAGTTAAACCCGCCAAGGTAGAGCCAATATGGAGCACGCTCTCGGTGAAAGCCAATCTGAGCCTAGCCACCCAGCAGCCAGGCCTTAGGTAAAGCTAACACGGAGCACGGTCTCGGTTAAAGCCAAACCGAGCCCAGCCACCCAGCAGCTAGGTAAAGCTAACACGGAGCTAGCCCTCGGGTAAAGACATCTCAAGGCCGACCCTTAGGTAAAGTAACCCTGGAATAGTTCCGGTGGGGGGGGTAACTTTTGGAAAGATTTAACGGTTATCTGATGACGTATCAGCGCTTGAGCGAGTCTAGGCAAGTAGTAGGCATACCCTAACTAGAGTGTTCTACCCTAAATAAATTGGCTGATGCAGGGCAAGGGGCAAACCTGCAGAGTTAACACACTATCTTGGAGGTAGACCCACCCAAACCTCAGGCATAGCATCCCTGCAGCGGGGATTTAGCCAACCCAAGGCAGGCCCTTAAGTAAAGCCCCCTGAAGAAAAGGCTTAAGGTAAAGCTACCTTGGAGCCTGGTCTTAGGTAAAGCCTCTTTGGAGGTAGACTTTAAGTAAAGCTACCCAAGAGTCTGGCCAGGATGGTTGCTATATCAATTACAGCCTATCGACCAAGACAAATACCTCCACCAAGTCCTAGGTAAAGCCATCCAGGTGTCAGACCATAGGTAAAGGCACCCCGAGGTAAAGCCACCCAGGCTTTAGGTAAGGCTAACATTGAGCAAGGCCTCGGGTAAAGGCACCCCTAAGCCAGCCTATAGATAAAGCAACCCTGGAATCAAGCATCAAGTGGGGGTGGTTATCAAATAATATATGAAATTATCAAAAACTGATCGGTTAGATAGTCTGTAAGGCGTGAAGGCCCATATACCGTGTTAAACCAATATATGATAGCCCACATAATGTGTTAAACAAATATGTAAGCCTACATACATACTATGCTAGGCCAACATACATGGACCTACTATGTCTGTAAACCACAGGCCAAAGCACGTATGACCTGAGCTATTTTTACCTCCTCTATCAGGTTGATCCTGGCAACCGTATAATATGGGAGGTACTATAGGGTACATCTACCAATGCATAACCTATCAAGCCCACGTAAAGGTTTAATATATTTGATGACGTATCAGCGCCCGAGTGACTCTAGGCAAGTAGTAGGCTCACCCTAAAATGGATGGTCTACCCCTAAATTATTCGCGTGATGAGGGGCCCGGGGTATATGATTGCCAAACTCAAAATTTGTCTATGCTACAAAATAATAAACAATGCGACAAAGCCCTGTCGTTTCAGGGAATACGCTTGACCGTGTGCTAGACATGTACAGACATGCAGCGATAACGCATTATCTAAAAACCGCAACGGCCGCCGGAGACCGCTATAGCAAGCTTAAAACCCGCACGGCTGTGTCGTTGTGAATCAAGGCGCGTGTTTATGTTTTGATTACTGTATCAATTTACTATGTAATATCGTCATACCAAGGCCTACATATATAATCAGAAATCAGTGTAAATAATCAAATAGCCTCAATGGATATATCCTATAGCTGTAAATGTATCTAGATATAAAGGTATATATGGAGATACACTAATAATGAGGCCTATCACAAAACGAGAATAAATATATGATATAAAACGATCCTAAAACGATGCTAAGCCATCATGCATGCTATCATACATAGGCTTGTTAAGCCAACACACGTGATAGGACACATAATGTGTTAAACAAATATGCGTGTAAACCTGCATACATACTATGCTAGGCCGACTTACATGGGCCTACTATGTCGGTAAACCACTGGCCAAAGCCTATATGACCTGAGCTATTTACACCTCGTCTATCAGGTAGAACTTGGCAACCGTATAATACGGGAAGTACTATATCGTATAGCTAACAATGCATAACCTATCACGCCCATGACGGTCAGAAAATACTACAATATAATTAAAAAAACGTCAGCACCCTATATACATACAATGCTAACCAATATAGGCATATATACTATGTTAAACCGGCATGCAATATACTCTAAATAGCCATATATATACGCTGTTAAACCAATATGCAGGTTAACCTATATACAGCCCGTATTAGGCAAATATCCCCGTTACCCACATAGCCCTATATAATATGTTAAGCCAGGATGAATGATAGCTTATATAGTGTGTTAAACAGATATGCGTGTAAACCCACATAAATACTATGCTAACCAACATGGATGCTATCCTACATAGGCTTATATACTATGTTAGGCCTGCATACGTAATCACCCTATATAGTGTGTTGAATAAATATGCGTGTAAACCAAATAAATACTATGCTAAGCCAGCATGCATGCTATCATAGATAGGCGTATATACTATGTTAGGCCTACATACTGCGTTAAACATATATGTGTGTAAGCCTGCATACATATTATGCTAAGCCGACAAGGGCCTGAACACATTATATCCAATGCATAGTTTAGCTAATGGTTATTACACACACTATCCTACAAGCGGCCCACAAATTACCACATAATACCTGATACATAGCCTGGCTAATCATTAACACATAGTATGCCCCAACACATAATATCCGGTGCATAGCCTCGCTAAATAAGCATAAACTCCCCAAAATTGGCTTATCAATTATGTATGGTCTAGATATAGTCACACATGTCATTTCAAAAGTCAGCTGGAAAGAAACACTAGCCTGGCTAATCATTATCACATAGTAGGCCCCAACACATAATATCCGGTGCATAGCCTCGCTAAATAAGCATAAACTCCCCAAAATTGGCATATCAATTATGTATGGTCTAGATATAGTCACACATGTCATTTCAAAAGTCAGCTGGAAAGAAACACTAGCCTGGCTAATCATTAACACATAGTAGGCCCCAACACATAATCTCCAGTGCATAGCCAGGCTAATGTTCATCATGTATTACCCAAAGCATAGCTTGAGTATGGTTTAACAAACAGTATCCAAAACATAGCTTGACTATGATTATCACATGAGTAGGTTGATTACAAACTAACACATAATAATCATTGCATAGTCTGGCTAATGGTTATTAAATAGTACCTGTTGCATAGCCAGGCTAATGATTAACACATAGTACCCGATGCATAGTCTGACTAGGGTAAACACATAGTATCCGAACCATAGATTGACTAATGGTTAACACATGGTATCCAAAGCATAGCTAGGCTAGTGAATAACTAGTGGTTAGTTTGACTATGGTTAACACACACAGTATCCGATGCGTAGCTTAGCTAATGGATAACACATAGTAACCTATGCCTAGCCTGACTAGGGCTAGCACATAGTATCCGAGGTATAGATTGACTAATGGTTAACACATGGTATCCAAAGCATAGCTAGGCTAGTGAATAACTAGTGGTTAGTTTGACTATGGTTAACACACACAGTATCCGATGCGTAGCTTAGCTAATGGATAACACATAGTAACCTATGCTTAGCCTGACTAGGGCTAACACATAGTATCCGATGAATGGCTCGACTAAGGCTAACACACAGTATCCGATGCACAACTTAGGATCGAATATGACGTCATCAGGGTGAAGAACAAGATGGTGGCTATGTTGATACCGTGATGGCCAGTGTAGGATAGATCAAATAACCAGCGTTTCAACCAAACTACTGTCTTACGCTAAGTTTAACCAACCAACATACGCGAAGTTCAAACGAACAACATTGACACCGGGTCCAAATAGGCTAAGGCCAGATCAACGTTTCAACTAATCAACGTTGAAAAACCTACGCTAATCAACCAACATCTACACCGAGGTCAAATGGGCAATGGTGGGTGAAGGCACAGGCAAAAGCCCCTGGTCTTAGACAGTATAGTCTTAGACGCTTACCAAAATATATCTATGCAGAAACCGTCAAGGCCTTTACACATATTGTCTAGGTATGTTGTATCATTTACAGCATCAAAACTAAGATAAAGCTACCTTGGAGGTAGGCCGTAGGTAAAGCTACCCTGGAGTCAGGTAGTAGGTAAAGACACCCAGGTCTTAGGTAAAGCCACCTTGGAGAAGGGCCTTAGGTAAAACCTTGGACTTAGGTTAAAACCATCCTGAAGTCAGGTCTTAGGTGAAGCCACCAGGGCCTTAGGTAAGGCAAACATTGAGCAAGGTCTCAGGTAAAGCCAACCCGAAGCCTTAGGTAAAACCAGCTTGGAGTCAACCCATAACAATAGTTACTCTAAAGCGGCTATCGATGCTCTCCTTATCATAATAGTTAATTAAGGTGTAAATAAAACTCTGGATATACAGGTAAGACTTTATTAACGAATATTTAAACTATGATATTTTGAACAATTACTCCAGGTTCAGATATAGCCGGTAGCGTCTGTCTACTCGTTTCCTACATATGGGGCACATCTGCACCTTTTCAGCACACTCGTTGCAGTAAACGTGACCGCAGGGTATGATGACGGTGCATGGTGGTCTTCCCAAGCAGACAACGCAGTCCGCTATACGATAGCCGCCTCCTTCAATCTGCTCTCCCGAACTTCTCTGTTTCAACATACGTACAAAGTGGATAATTTATATTATTGTACACGAATAGTATAAATATAGGTATCGCTACAAAATGTAATACTTACGACCGTGTATGGAGGGTCTCGCTCGACCATTACAGCCTTCGCTTCAGCGACAGCCACTCTTCTTCTGCCCTCTTCAACTAGCTTGTCCAGCTCGCCAATCATAATCCTCCATACGCCGACTGCGTAGAAGCTATCCTCACACGTGTCTTTACGCAACGCCGCCTCTAGGTCCGATACAAGCCGTCTTAGCATATGTAGTGCATCAGTCGTTACGCTACGTGCTGCAGCTGCACGTGCATACTCCACAACAGTCTAGAAAAGGATTAAATAGAAATTTAAAAAAATCTTGTATAACCCTTTACTACCACTACTATCTCCGTTCAATAAAACTTACCGCATATTGAGGAGGATATCGTATCCTGCGTCCTAAACAAAGTAAACAGTCAATACGGGCGTGCTCGACCCCTCGTATGTGCTTCAGTTCCTCCTCTAATACGCTTGAATGGAAAATTCGATATCCGACCCTGATTATAGCGTGATTTATTGGTCCAGCCTATGAAATACAATATATTAGTAATGAAAAATACAAAGATAACAGTAATAACGCATTAGGAATACAATAATCAGCAGTGTTGGATGGTTGGTAGACTCGGGTCCTTTGGCTGGAGTGTTTGTCTCCTGAAAGAAGCATATCATTATTAGATATGAAAATGAGCCTCTGATAATAGTCTAAATTGTATATAATTACCTGTGATGTGGTACCAGAGGTACTCGGTTCGGCTTCCATCGAATTGCGGCTATAGTACGGTGTCCTTGGGCTACGTCTGCTATCGTCCCAAATACCCGTTTCATCGTCGTTGTTTGTTGGCTGGAAAAAAAATGGAAAAATTGGAATAACGAAAAATAGAAAGTATTTAGGAAAAGAACACACTATTTCATACTCACCTCTGACTGAATACTTTTATCGGTCATCATTAATCTTGACACATCTAATTGCAAAAACGCTAAAGACTGGTGCTCTCTGTATGAAATTCCCGGCATATATACCTACTTCACCCCTCCCTGCTATGACGTAATTGCTCATCACAAACCGAAAAACGGTATATAATTACCTCTGTGACCGACGGTAATTAAATGTGCTAGATGCCAGGATGATCCTATACTGTACCTTAGAAATGCTAGAGGTTGTGATGATCCTCTTCTTTATCAGCCTTGTAGATGCGCAGATTCGATAATCTTGTTTGGAATGAGAACCACATGAATAAGGTCTGATCATGGTCATAGGCACAGGTATGTAACAGCCCAAAGGCCCTGCCCTGTGATTGACCTGCAGATAGAATAATGTTAAAGTAAGTATGGTGGCAAGCAACAGTTAATCCTATACAGATGACTGTCCAACATATTGTTAGACGCCGTCCTGACCGCCATTGTGTTTGATGTCATTTGCTGCGGTTATGTTGATATGTCCAGAGTGTGCTATCGCGGTCACAACAGCATTAATCTATAGGTTTTAAAGAAGCATTTATTTGTCGAGCTCTGTGTGTGTGTATGATCTACACCTGCAATGAAACGTAATAACACTGTTTATTGACTTGTAGGATAATGTAAGGTAACGTGCATATTGGTTTAATACAGAATGTGTGTAGATTTACAGGTATATCGACCTAACACAGTATGTAGGCCTATGTAGATTAACACCCATATATACCTAATACAGGTTCACGTGCATATTGGCTAAACACAATCTGTAGGCTAATGTAGGGTAACATAGATATTGGATTAATACAGAGAGAATGTAGGTGTCCATGCTTATTGGTTTAACACAGTTTGTGGGGTAACACACATAATGGTTTAATACAGGCTGTATACTATTGTGTTAGGTTATTGATTGGTAGCTGTTTTACCACTCCAGGTCGGCTTCACCTAAGACTTGACTTCAGGATGGTTTTAACCTAAGTCCAAGGTGGCTTTACCTAAGGCCCTTATCCAAGGTGGCTTTACCTAAGACCTGGGTGTCTTTACCTACTACCTGACTCCAGGGTAGCTTTACCTACGGCCTACCTCCAAGGTAGCTTTACCTTAGTTTTGATGCTGTAAATGATACAACATACCTAGACAATATGTGTAAAGGCCTTGACGGTTTCTGCATAGATATATTTTGGTAAGCGTTGGTAGCTATCTATACTGTCTAAGACCTAGGGCTTTTGCCTGTGCCTTCACTAACCATAGGCCCGTTTGACCTCGGTGTAGATGTTGGTTGATTAGCGTAGGTTTTTCAACGTTGATTAGTTGAAACGTTGATCTGGCCTTAGCCTATTTGGACCCAGTGTCAATGTTGTTCGTTTGAACTTCGCGTATGTTGGTTGGTTAAACTTAGCGTAAGACAGTAGTTTGGTTGAAATGCTGGTTATTTGATCTAGCCCACACTGGCCATCACGGTATCAACATAGCCACCATCTTGTTCTTCGCCCTGGATGACGTCATATTCGATCCTAAGTTGTGCATCGGATACTGTGTGTTAGCCTTAGTCGAGCCATTCATCGGATACTATGTGTTAGCCCTAGTCAGGCTAAGCATAGGTTACTATGTGTTATCCATTAGCTAAGCTACGCATCGGATACTGTGTGTGTTAACCATAGTCAAACTAACCACTAGTTATTCACTAGCCTAGCTATGCTTTGGATACCATGTGTTAACCATTAGTCAATCTATACCTCGGATACTATGTGCTAGCCCTAGTCAGGCTAAGCATAGGTTACTATGTGTTATCCATTAGCTAAGCTACGCATCGGATACCGTGTGTGTTAACCATAGTCAAACTAACCACTAGTTATTCACTAGCCTAGCTATGCTTTGGATACCATGTGTTAACCATTAGTCAATCTATACCTCGGATACTATGTGCTAGCCCTAGTCAGGCTATGCATCGGGTACTATGTGTTAATCATTAGCCTAGCTATGCAACAGGTACTATTTAATAACCATTAGCCAGACTATGCAATGATTATTATTATGTGTTAGTTTGTAATCAACCTACTCATGTGATAATCATAGTCAAGCTATGCTTTGGATACTGTTTGTTAAACCATACTCAAGCTATGCGTTGGGTACTACATGATGAACATTAGCCTGGCTATGCACTGGAGATTATGTGTTGGGGCCTACTATGTGTTAATGATTAGCCAGGCTAGTGTTTCTTTCCAGCTGACTTTTGAAATGACATGTGTGACTATATCTAGACCATACATAATTGATATGCCAATTTTGGGGAGTTTATGCTTATTTAGCGAGGCTATGCACCGGATATTATGTGTTGGGGCCTACTATGTGTTAATGATTAGCCAAGCTATGTATCAGGTATTATGTGGTAATTTGTGGGCAGCTTGTAGGATAGTGTGTGTGATAACCATTAGCTAAACTATGCACCGGATATATTGTGTTATACTTTGTAGGCCCATGTCTTCTTAGCATAATATCTATGCAAGCTTACACACATATATGTTTAACACATTATGTAGGCCTAACATAGTATGATAGCATGCATGTTGGCTTAGCATAGTATTTATTTGGTTTACACGCATATTTATTTAACACACTATATAGGGTAATTACGTATGCAGGCCTAACATAGTATATAAGCCTATGTAGGATAGCATCCATGTTGGTTAGCATAGTATTTATGCGGGTTTACACGCATATCTGTTTAGCACAGTATGTAGGCTTAGCATATTATTTATGTAGGTTTACAAGCATATTTGTTTAACACACTATATAAGCTATCATTCATCCTGGCTTAACATATTATATAGGCCTATGTGGGTAACGGGGATATTTGCCTAATACGGGCTGTATATAGGTTAACCTGCATATTGGTTTAACAGCGTATATATATGGCAATTTAGAGTATATTGCATGCTGGTTTAACATAGTATATATGCCTATATTGGTTAGCATTGTATGTATATAGGTTGCGTAACTTTTTTAATTATATTGTAATATTTGTTGACCGTCATGGGCGTGATAGGTTATGCATTGTTAGCTATACCATATAGTACTTCCCGTATTATACGGTTGCCAAGTTCTACCTGATAGACGAGGTGTAAATAGCTCAGGTCATATAGGCTTTGGCCAGTGGTTTACCGACATAGTAGGCCCATGTAAGTCGGCCTAGCATAGTATGTATGCAGGTTTACACGCATATTTGTTTAACACATTATGTGTCCTATCAGGTGTGTTGGCTTAACAAGCCTATGTATGATAGCATGCATGATGGCTTAGCACCGTTTTAGGATCGTTTTATATCATATATTTATTCTCGTTTTGTGATAGGCCTCATTATTAGTGTTTCTTCATATATACCTTTATATCTAGATACATTTACAGCTATAGGATATATCCATTGAGGCTATTTGATTATTTACACTGATTTCTGATTATATATGTAGGCCTTGGTATGCCGATATTACATATTAAATTGATACAGTAATCAAAACATAAACACGCGCCTTGATACACACCGACACAGCCGTGCGGGTTTTAAGCTTGCTATAGCGGTCACCGGCTGCCGTTGCGGTTTTTAGATAATGCGTTATCTCTGCAAGTCTGTACATGTCTAGCACATGGTCAAGCATATTCCCTGAAACGACAGGGCTTTGTTCTTTTGTTTATTATTTTGTAGCATAGACAATTTTGAGTTTGACAATCATATACCCCGGGCCCCTCATCACCCGAATCATTTAGGGGTAGACCATTCATTTTAGGGTGAGCCTACTACTTGCCTAGAGTCACTCGGGCGCTGATACGTCATCAAATATATTAAACCTTTACGTGGGCTTGATAGGTTATGCATTGGTAGATGTACCCTATAGTACCTCCCATATTATACGGTTGCCAGGATCAACCTGATAGAGGAGGTAAAAATAGCTCAGGTCATACGGGCTTTGGCCTGTGGTTTACAGACATAGTAGGTCCATGTATGTTGGCCTAGCATAGTATGTATGTAGGCTTACATATTTGTTTAACACATTATGTGGGCTATCATATATTGGTTTAACACGGTATATGGGCCTTCACGCCTTACAGACTATCTAACCGATCAGTTTTTGATAATTTCATATATTATTTAATAACCACCCCCACTTGATGCTTGATTCCAGGGTTGCTTTATCTAAAGGCTGGCTTAGGGGTGCCTTTACCCGAGGCCTTGCTCAATGTTAGCCTTACCTAAGGCCTGGGTGGCTTTACCTCGGGGTGCTTTTACCTATGGTCTGACACCTGGATGGCTTTACCTAGGACTTGGTGGAAGTATTTGTCTTGGTCGATAGGCTGTAATTGATATAGCAACCATCCTGGCCAGACTCTTGGGTAGCTTTACTTAAATTCTACCTCCAAAGAGGCTTTACCTAAGACCAGGCTCCAAGGTAGCTTTACCTTAAGCCTTTTCTTCAGGGGGCTTTACTTAAGGGCCTGCCTTGGGTTGGCTAAATCCCCGCTGCAGGGATGCTATGCCTGAGGTTTGGGTGGGTCTACCTCCAAGATAGTGTGTTAACTCTGCAGGTTTGCCCCTTGCCCTGCATCAGCCAATTTATTTAGGGTAGAACACTCTAGTTAGGGTATGCCTACTACTTGCCTAGACTCGCTCAAGCGCTGATACGTCATCAGATAACCGTTAAATCTTTCCAAAAGTTACCCCCCCCCACCGGAACTATTCCAGGGTTACTTTACCTAAGGGTCGGCCTTGAGATGTCTTTACCCGAGGGCTAGCTCCGTGTTAGCTTTACCTAGCTGCTGGGTGGCTGGGCTCGGTTTGGCTTTAACCGAGACCGTGCTCCGTGTTAGCTTTACCTAAGGCCTGGCTGCTGGGTGGCTAGGCTCAGATTGGCTTTCACCGAGAGCGTGCTCCATATTGGCTCTACCTTGGCGGGTTTAACTAATGCCTGTTCCCGGGTGGATTTTACCTAGGACCCCGATCATTTTTGGCTATCTGAAAAAAGGTGAACCCGCCCACACAACGGTCCATAATAGACTTTAACCATACCATATACGGTGATTTGATCCAACCGATCGATTTTCGGCAATTTCATATTTTTTGTAAAAACTACCCCTAGGTGAACCCTCCCCCGCAGCGGTCCAAAAAGGACTCTACACATTTCCCGTTCTCTCTGTTGATCCAACCGATCGATTTTCGGCATTTTCATATTTTATTTAAAAACTACCCCTAGGTGAAACTACCCCTCAGCAGCCCTTAATAGACTCTGGACACACCCTATCGGTCAAGACACGTTTTTCCAAAATTTTTTCGAAAACTACCTCCCACCCCCAATCTACCCCCGGGGCATCCGCCGGGGAAGGTCCTGAACGTAGCTGAGGTCACCCCCTACACTTAGGTTAGGTTAGGTTAGATCCATTTTGGCTGGCCTAGGTCAGTAGGTTAGAAATAATTTTTTTCGAAAAACTACCCCCTACCCCTCTAAACGTGGTCGAAACCACCCCTAAGGCTGGGATCAGGTGCGCGATGACCTTCAGCATCATCCAAAACTACCCCTATAGTCCTAGGTTACGTAGCGGCCGAGTTAGGGGTAGTGCGCGCCAGGGTGTAGTCATATCTACTCCCATTCTTTAGGACGACTTCCGCGTAACGAAGGACGATCAGGGTGGTGTAATAATATTAAGCCGATTCAGTAGGTCGACGGCCGCGTAACAAAGGACGATCAGGTTGGTGTAATAATATTAAGCCCATTCTTTAGGTCGACCTACGCGTAACGAAGGACGATCAGGGTGGTGTAATAATATTAAGCCCATTCTTTAGGTCGACCTCCGCGTAACGAAGGACGATCAGGGTGGTGTAATAATATTAAGCCGATTCAGTAGGTCGACGGCCGTGTAACGAAGGACGATCAGGGTGGTGTAATAATATTAAGCTCATTCTGTAGGTCGACGGCCGCGTAACGGAGGACGATCAGGGTGGTGTAATACTATTAAGCCCATTCTCTAGATCGACGGCCGTGTAACGTAGGACGATCAGGGTGGTGTAATAATATTAAGCTCATTCTGTAGGTCGACGGCCGCGTAACGGAGGACGATCATGGTGGTGTAATAATATTAAGCCCATTCTCTAGGTCGATGGCCGTGTAACAAAGGACGATCAGGTTGGTGTAATAATATTAAGCCCATTCTCTAGGTCGACGACCGAGTAACGAAGGACGATCAGAGTGGTGTAATAATATTAAGCCGATTCAGTAGGTCGACGGCCGTGTAACGAAGGACGATCAGGGTGGTGTAATAATATTAAGCTCATTCTGTAGGTCGACGGCCGCGTAACGAAGGACGATCAGGGTGGTGTAATAATATTAAGCCCATTCTCTAGGTCGACGACCGAGTAACGAAGGACGATCAGAGTGGTGTAATAATATTAAGCTCATTCTGTAGGTCGACGGCCGTGTAACGAAGGACGATCAGGTTGGTGTAATAATATTAAGCCCATTCTCTAGGTCGACGGCCGTGTAACGAAGGACGATCAGGGTGGTGTAATAATATTAAGCTCATTCTGTAGGTCGACGGCCGTGTAACGAAGGACGATCAGGTTGGTGTAATAATATTAAGCCCATTCTCTAGGTCGACGACCGAGTAACGAAGGACGATCAGAGTGGTGTAATAATATTAAGCCGATTCAGTAGGTCGACGGCCGCTTAACGAAGGACGATCAGGGTAGTGTAATAATATTAAGCCCATTCCCTAGGTCGACGGCCGTGTAACGAAGGACGATCAGGGTGGTATAATAATTTTAAGCCCATTCTCTAGGTCGACGGCCGCGTAACGGAGGACGATCAGGGTGGCATAATAATTTTAAGCCCATTCTCTAGGTCGACGGCCGTGTAACGAAGGACGGTCAGGGTGGTGTAATAATATTAAGCTCATTCTCTAGGTCGACGGCCGCGTAACGGAGGACGATCAGGGTGGTGTAATAATACTAAGCCCAATCTCTAGGTCGACGGCCGCGAAACGGTGGACGATCAGGCTGGTGTAATAATATTAAGCCCATTCTATAGGTCGACGGCCGCGTAACGAAGGACTATTAGATCGGTATAATAATATTAAGCCCTTTTTCCAGGTCAACCGCAGCGTATCCGCGTAACGGAGGACGATAAGAGTGGTGTAATAGTATTAAGCACATTCTCTAGGTCGGCCATAACGTAAATAGTTTTTCAGAAGTTTTTCTCATAGGATTGTTAAAGACAACTTTCAGGTATTATTCTCTGTTTTAATATCCTGAGGGGCTAATTTTTTTAGCAAAGTGCGATTTAATCTTCTTACTATTAGCTGTGTAATCGTGTGTAAAGAATCTTTAAAAGAGACTGCACTTAACTTTGGGTAGCTTGTATGTTCCTAATCTAGATCTATAGACAAATGCACTCTCGCCTTGTGTTAATTTCCCGCTAACAAACGATATTGCAAAATTTTGATAGCAAAATGACTATTTTAATGATGCTTTAAATCAATGTAAAGCCTAAGATTTGAAAAATGAAGTCTCGAAGTCAGCACTCTAGTTTGTACATAATAAGAACATATTTAGGGGGAAATTATCATGAAATACCAAAATCTCATCTTTTAGAGTAATGTATACACCTTTTTAATATATATATGTATATATATATATATATATACAGACATCTTAACTGAGTGATCTAGAAACTAACCTACACTATAAGCTATAAACTAAACAGGCTTAAAATTTTGTCTCTTTGTTTCATCATGTAAAGATGCGCCAAGAACGATGGGAAAGAAAGCGTGTTACCAGACATTTAAACATAAAATTGTAGTATAAACAAAAATAAAACTTGAGAACCAGTCAATTTCTTTGTTTCATAATTTTAGAACACAAACGTTTTTTTACAAAATTTCCAAATCAAACACGATACCTAAGTTTGTCGTAAAATAAAATGCAAGTCAAAAGACAAGGAAACAAAGTTAAAAAACGGTAAGTGTATGGTTAGCTTTACAGGAAAGTACACCATCTGTTATTGAAATTTTATTCGCATAAAACGTGAAATGTTTACTGCAGTAACAATTAGTTTATTTTATTTGCCTAAATGAAAAAATAAATATACTTTAATTTGGGGAGATATTACTCGATTTTTCCAATTTCAAATTTTAAGGTCAATTATTTAGCAACATCAAATGATAACCAAAAGAAGAATATGTATGTGATTTTTGTCATTATCAAAAAAATAAAGCTTTTTTAAAAAGTGCTGAAACTGGACAACACGATTTTAGACGTAGGAATGGTGATAGGTTACTTTACCTCGTACATTTGAAACACAAGACGTGAAATATAGATCCATTAACACAGTGCTACAATTAAACGAACCCCAGCAATATCCTGTAGACTTGTTGAGTACACCGAATCCTCCAGGAATTCCATCTCAGTGATTTCATCTGAATGATGAGGCTCCAAACAAGTTACTAAGAAATATTTGTCACGCAAATTGTATAATTGTATTCCCCTACGAGTATCTGTTATTATAAATGATCCATTTGAAACACAAGACGTGGAATATAGATACATTAACACAGTGCTACAATTAGACGGACCAGTGCAATATCCTGTAGACGTCTTGAGTACGCCGGATCCTCCAGGAATTCTGTCTCGGTGATTTCACTTCAATGACGAGGCTCCAAACATGTTACTAAGAAATGTTTGTCACGCAAATAATATAATCGTATTCCCCTACGAGTAACTGTACTTATAAATGATCTATTTGAAACAAAAACAAATGGAATATAGATCCAATTATATTTTTATATTATTTTTCAATGACTGGGTAATTACTACATAGTACGCCTTATAATCGGAGAATCCGTGGTTCTCACATGGTAATTGTAAGTGACCAGCTCACGCTTATACGCACCAGACGAGAATCAAAAAACACTTTAATAAGTGAATAGAAATGTATCCTTAATGTAAATTAATCTATTTCCAATTAAAAAATCACAATTTGAAATACATTTTTCCTAATGAGTTTCGTGGAAATTTCTTCCTACTGTTGTACCAAGAACAGGCGACGGGTAGTTTTCTTCGTATTATTACTGTAACTTTGACATTAATAAATTTCTAGTGCTTTCTTTAACATTTTGAATTATATATTAAAGTAAAAATCGTTTTTAGTTCTCAAATTCAACTAGCCTGCTCTAGAGTGACCCTTTTAGTCATTTATTATATCATCTCATTGAACATGAAATATCAAATATAGTTTGTGAAGACGTTCCACAACGTATTAGATGATAATTGAAGAAAGAGAGAGACCAATAGGATGTGGTTTTAAAAAAACAAAAGTAGTATGCTAGTGAAAACATGAAATCAAAAAATTGTCCAGAAATAAATAGTAAGATTTCCTTAGAGTAAATTTTTTAGCCTTTTTTTACATAAGAAAGTACTTATATTTTTACCCATTCTCCAGCTCTCTCTTGCGTAGAGTTGAGCAAATGATAACACAAATTGAAATCTTATAGTAATTTGGATATATTGAATTTTAAGTTTCACGGGAAAATGTTTATTAGGTCAAGAGAAAACTACGAACTATCGTTTTATTCCATCTCTAGAATTTAAATAAAAATTTTCTTTTCTATTTATAAGCGAAGTGTCGTCTGCTTTAATGAAGGTAAATAGTTGGTTTCACATTTCCAATCAAATCGGGTTGTATTTGATGGTATACTCACTCTCCCGGGTCAACCAACCCCTCTTGTTTTTCTAGCAGTGTTACTTTTAAGATATTTCGTATTAATATGTTATATTCTCGCTTCAGTAAACAAACTTTTGAGTGATGAGAATAAATGTCTCATGATATGCGAAAGTTTAAAAAGTCTATAAAAGTATGTTATAATAGTCCCTATGTAATGTTGGACTTAAAATTATGAATTGCAGGAATATCTGTATTTAACGTATTTAACATATTTAACGTGATAATAAATTAACCTTTTGTTACGTTGGAAAAACTTATATTAGTAAACTAATTTTACAAATAGGCATTTTTTTCAAATTTTTTCACAGTATTTGCCGTATATTACTTTTCAATCTCATCACTAGTTTTAAGAAGAGCCTGTCAACGTCATACTTGTATGAA
The DNA here is from genome assembly GCA_036971475.1 of Prosapia bicincta. Taxonomy (NCBI): domain Eukaryota; kingdom Metazoa; phylum Arthropoda; class Insecta; order Hemiptera; family Cercopidae; genus Prosapia; species Prosapia bicincta. The sequence continues at coordinate 46,044,506 of JBAIZL010000009.1, read as the reverse complement.
ATACATTTTAATGCAATATTCACACAATGAAACTGACTACAGACCAAACATGATAAATCAAACTCTCTGTATGTCTGTCTCTCTCTCTCTCTCTCTCTCTCTCTCTCTCTCTCTCTCTCTCTCTCTCTCTCTTTATATATATATATATATATATATATATATATATATATATATATATATATATTGTATTTTTAAGATGAAATTTTTCTTGAAAAAATGTATATGTTTAATAAAACCATTTTCATACAAGAATAAAACCTTTTTTTATTTTATTATAAAGTTTAAGCTTTTCGCCGATTAGCAGTATCGGCATTATCAAAACTAACTTAGCACACTTCTAACTTATTCTGTTCCTACATTAAGACTACTCATATACAAATTGTACTACGTTCAATCAGATAATTTTATTGACTTACTGTGCCTGAACAAATAGATAATATTGATTCTTATTCAATTACTCTTTCATTTCCAGAATATCATTAAATATGCTAAAGATTGTGTTGTGCTTAGATTTTGTTTGTACTTGTTCACGCACGAGTCTATCTGTAATTCCATGTTTGTATATTTCCATATTTTCCAAGATATTCATTTTCAATCCCTTCTCCACGTGTTTAATTAGCGTTATATTCTCTATTTTTGGGAACTCATGATTATTTAGTATACAATGTATCGCAAGATTAGACTTATAAATTTCCGGTTTTTTGAATGCATTCAAATGCTCTTTGTATCGCTCTTTTATTTTCTTTTTAGTTTGACCTACATAATATTTTTGGCAATCATTACATTTTATACTATAAACTCCATTTATATTATAATATTTAGATTCAACATCTGTCTTTAAAAACTTATTTATTTTATTATTTGTATAATAGACCATCTTAATATTAGTATTTTTAAATAACTTAACAATAGGTGTAACTTCAAACCCCGTAAATAAGAATTTGGACCAAATTATTTTTTTATTTTTATATGTCGCATTCTGAATTTTACTAATATTATTTCCCAATTTTTGAAGCACATTATTATTTAGTTTATTAATTGTTTCCCTTCTATATCCATTATTTACTGCAATTTAATATATAATGTTTAATTCCCTAGTTCTATTGTTTTGATTTAATAGAACTTTATTCATTCTATATATTAAGTTAAAAAACCTGCCATTTTTTTATTATACGGATGGTTTGAGTAATTTGATATAATTTTATCAGTTTGTGTGGGTTTTCTATAAATTGAAAATTTTAATTTAATATTCTCTTTGTAAATAGTTATATCTAAAAAATTTATTGCATTGTGCTTTTCTATTTCGTCTGTAAATTGTATTTTATTTATCTCATTAATTATTATATTTAAATTTAAAGCAATATTTGTGGAAACATATAATCCATCATCCACATACCTAAACCAATGTCCTTTATTATCATATATTTTAATAATCTTAACTATTTCTTTATCAATATATTGTAAAAATATTTCTGATATGATGCTTGATAAAGGAGAGCCCATTACTAATCCATCTTCTTGTTTATAAATTTTGTTGTTATATCCAAAGTAATTTTGATTTAATATTGTTTTAATTACATTAATTATTTCAAGAATTTCTTTTTTATCTTGTGTACTTAATAATAATTTATGTTTTATTACGTCACTTGTTTCATTTAAAGGGATATTTGTATACATATCTTTTATATCAAATGATATTAATTTAATGTCTTTGTCTACTTTTATATCTTTTATTTTTTCAATTAGGTCATACGTATTTTTTATAATATTATTATTATCTAATTGCATTTTTTCTTTTAAATGAAAAGCAGTAATTTTCGAAATTTTATATGATGGGGCACTTTTAAAATTAATGAGGGGTCTAATTGGTTTCTCAGTTTTGTGTAGCTTTATAATACCTTGTAAAAAGGGTAATTTAGGGCTATCATTAATAATATTGTTATTGTATTTTTGATTAAACAATTTATAGGAATGTTTTATAACATTTTTCAATTCATTTTGATATTTATCTGTGGGATCTTTTTTTATTTCTATAAATTTGTTATCGGTGATAAAATTTTCATTTGTGTTTATATAATCTTGTTTATTAATTATAACAACTGTATTACTTTTATCCGCTTTTATTAAATATAAGTTATTATTTTGTAGTTTTTGTTTTATGTTATTAACTTGTATGAGTTGATAACTTATATGCTTTGTTAGAATGTTTAACCCATTGATTATATAATATATTATTGATTGAATGTAATAAGAAATAATTGTTTTCAAGGAATATGTATAAGTATGTATAAATATTGTATTTTTAATAAAAAAGACTAATATTCATGTTATAAAAATTCAATAGATAGAAAAAATATACATAATTGCAATTTTAAATAATACTATAGTTAGTAAATATTAGGTGGGTTTAATGTAATAATTGTACTATGATCAAGGAGATACAAAATAATCTATCGTTTACGAAAAAAATAAATTTATTTCAAAAATAGAAAATTCAACTTATGAATAATAACTGTAATATATTCTTCAATAAAAAATGTAAACAGTTGAAAATTATACCAAAATATGCTAGGATTAAAATAAAAAATAATAGCAGAGCTGCAAAAAAAAACTATTTCACAAGCTGAGAAATTATGGATAAAGAATGAAATCAATGAATTATATAAGAAACAACACAAACTAACACATGAAATATATAAATTACATTTAGAATTAGCTAAATATTTACATATACTAAAATGGGAATATATATCTCAAAAAGTTAATAAAAAAATTAAGGTTCTTAAAAAAATTAAAATAAATAACATAAATAAAAAGTTAACTAAATTAAAAAAGATAAAGAAGAAAATAAAATACATGAAACAAGTTTGTCATAACTTTTATCCTAATTTAGTCAACTTAACTAATATAAAATTCACTAATAACGAAGAAAAAATAATGGAAGATATGAATGCAGTCAATATTAAAAAACATATAAATAAAAATATTGAAAATATTGTAATAGATACAGAAATTGCTATAAATAAATTAAATGAAAGTGAACAAGAGAAAGTAAGAATGAATGCAACGTATGAGATAGCTAAATTAATAAGAAAACATAATTATATAATTAAAAATGATCAAAATAAAAATCAACTCATACAATTTAATAACATAAAACAAAAACTACAAAATAATAACTTATGTTTAATAAAAGCGGATAAAAGTAATACAGTTGTTATAATTAATAAACAAGATTATATAAACAAAAATGAAAAGTTTATCACCGATAACAAATTTATTGAAATAAAAAAAGATCCCACAGATAAATATCAAAATGAATTGAAAAATGTTATAAAACATTCCTATAAATTGTTTAATCAAAAATACAATAACAATATTATTAATGATAGCCCTAAATTACAATTTTTACAAGGTATTATAAAGCTACACAAAACTGAGAAACCAATTAGACCCTTCATTAATTTTAAAAGTGCCCCATCATATAAAATTTCGAAAACTACTGCTTTTCATTTAAAAGAAAAAATGCAATTAGATAATAATTATATTATAAAAAATACGTATGACCTAATTGAAAAAATAAAAGATATAAAAGTAGACAAAGACATTAAATTAATATCATTTGATATAAAAGATATGTATACAAATATCCCTTTAAATGAAACAAGTGACGTAATAAAACATAAATTATTATTAAGTACACAAGATAAAAAAGAAATTCTTGAAATAATTAATGTAATTAAAACAATATTAAATCAAAATTACTTTGGATATAACAACAAAATTTATAAACAAGAAGATGGATTAGTAATGGGCTCTCCTTTATCATGCATCATATCAGAAATATTTTTACAATATATTGATAAAGAAATAGTTAAGATTATTAAAATATATGATAATAAAGGACATTGGTTTAGGTATGTGGATGATGGATTATATGTTTCCACAAATATTGCTTTAAATTTAAATATAATAATTAATGAGATAAATAAAATACAATTTACAGACGAAATAGAAAAGCACAATGCAATAAATTTTTTAGATATAACTATTTACAAAGAGAATATTAAATTAAAATTTTCAATTTATAGAAAACCCACACAAACTGATAAAATTATACCAAATTACTCAAACCATCCGTATAATAAAAAAATGGCAGGTTTTTATAACTTAATATATAAAATGAATAAAGTTCCATTAAATCAAAACAATAGAACTAGGGAATTAAACAATATATATTAAATTGCAGTAAATAATGGATATAGAAGGGAAACAATTAATAAACTAAATAATAATGTGCTTCAAAAATTGGGAAATAATATTAGTAAAATTGAGAATGCAACATATAAAAATAAAAAAGTAATTTGGTCCAAATTCTTATTTACGGGGTTTGAAGTTACACCTATTGTTAAGTTATTTAAAAATACTAATATCAAGATGGTTTATAATACAAATAATAAAATAAATAAGTTTTTAAAGACAGATGTTGAATCTAAATATTATAATATAAATGGAGTTTACAGTATAAAATGTAATTATTGACAAAAATATTATGTAGGACAAACTAAAAAGAAAATAAAAGAGCGATACAAAGAGCATTTGAATGCATTCAAAAAACCGGAAATTTATAAGTCTAATCTTGCGATACATTGTATACTAAATAATCATGAGTTCCCAAAAATAGAGAATATAACGCTAATTAAACACGTGGAGAAGGGATTGAAAATGAATATCTTGGAAAATATGGAAATATACAAACATGGAATTACAGATAGACTCGTGCATGAACAAGTACAAACAAAATCTAAGCACAACACAATCTTTAGCATATTTAGTGATATTCTGGAAATGAAAGAGTAATTGAATAAGAATCAATATTATCTATTTGTTCAGGCACAGTAAGTCAATAAAATTATCTGATTGAACGTAGTACAATTTGTATATGAGTAGTCTTAATGTAGGAACAGAATAAGTTAGAAGTGTGCTAAGTTAGTTTTGATAATGCCGATACTGCTAATCGGCGAAAAGCTTCAACTTTATAATAAAATTAAAAAAAAGGTTTTATTCTTGTATGAAAATGGTTTTATTAAACATGTATATATACATAATCTTATTATCATGTCTACTTTCCCTTTAGTACGTATTACTAATTTATTGATCAATTATTAATTTTTGTGTATTTAATAATTATACAATAAACATTTACTATTTATTTCATTCTTAGATTTATAAATACATTTTTCTATCGTGAGATTCTTAAATTGTTTAAATGAAATTTATTTGAATTTTACAAAATTTACACACTTTTTATTATTTTGGAACAAAGTTCAAACTATATAATTAAACCAAGGTCGAAGTGTAAATTAATTTAGTTTGTATGAAACAAGAAAAGAGATATTGTCATCACATATAACGACTTATACAGCGTGACTGTATATTTTAAATCCCTAGTACATGCACGGTAGACGTATTTGGAGGGGGACTGCGACCGCTGACCTTTGCACATGATGCCATTTCATTATTCATGGAGCATTGGACAGTATAACACCATATATTTGCTTACGATGAGTATGTGCAAAATAGTGAGTCTATCACAGCCACGCAGCTGCTTTAAATTTGGACGCCATGATATCGTTCCCAGCCGGAATACGATTCTCAGGTGGGTTAGCAATTTTTAAAAAAGAAGTTTCCTTATCGAAATAAGTCTACTAGGACGCCAAAAAATACTCAAATGGTTAGGCAAGCTTCGATTCGTAGTCCAAGTCGGTCGGCAAGAAAGCATGCATGTGAATGAGGCCTAACTCGTGAATCAGTGCCAAAATTATTCCAAAAATACTTATTATTTCATCTATACAAGATGGGCATAGCTCAGATGTTAAAGGAACGAGATTATATCCTAAAAGCGGATTTTGCTGTACGTTGCAAGTGTTGCTTGAAGAACCAGAGAATGCAATAATCATCATTAGTAATGAGGCTCATTTTCATTTAATTGGTTCCGTTTACTCAAAAATGCAATGTTTATTTCCGCTGCACACACTTCTCGAAATGCAATGGCCGTGGTATATCTCATATTTCCAGGAACGTGAAAATATTTTGCTTTTCAGATTTTAGCTGTTCAGGTTTTTTTTCTTAGGGCCTTAAATGGCTTATGTAGATAAATATTTAAATGTAATATGTTCTAATTGAATACAGAAAAAATTAGTCTGACTTAAATTAGTCCTGATTTTCGTTCATTTTTTATATAAAAGAAACAATTTATTATTGACGGACCTCTGACTCCAATCTTGGACGGTTATATTATATCTTGACGGATGGTTTCAGCAAGATCTTAAAGTTGTCTTGATGTGTTTTAGTGCACTCTTGTAGTTCAATTTGTCCATCTCATAGTATTTTTTAAAAAATTTATAAAATTAAAAGAAAATGTTTAGAAAATTTTATAAATTATACAAAGTTTAATAAATATCTCATATTGTCGATTTATACAATACAATTAAAATAAAACATCTGAAAATGGTGTATTTAAAACCTAAGCATCATCTGGTAAAAGATTTTTCACCAAAAAATAATTACCTAGCGACTAGTTGCATTTAGAACATATTATAAGTTTATTTACAAATTTTGGAAATTAAAATTCTTTATCGGATGAACATCCCTTCTCTAGAGTAGAAAATGTTACAATATAGTATTTGCCTTATTTATTTCTCGTGGCTTTTCTTGCTCGGCAGCATTATCACGGCGGGTTTTGCATTCTGAACAAATTTCGTTTTCTGCTTAATTGTTCGCAGGCGGTGTGTAAATTCAGAATACAATAGTGTACAGAAATATCCACTATACACAGTTTGATGTGTGTTTGTGCATAAAGATTAACTTATTTCTATTCAAATTTCAAATATAATTTCAAAACTTTTGATGGCCATATATATATATATATATATATATATATATATATATATATATATATATATTTAAAACAATATAGGTTATTCAAATACAAGAATATTTATTATTTTATATCCAAAGCTTTTCGTTGGCAAACGGTACCAACATCATCAGGAATGAAAATTATAATAATGTAATTTATTATAAATAAATTATTACATTATTGTAATTTTCATTCCTGATAATGTTGGTACTGTTTGCCAACGAAAAGCTTTGGATATAAAATAATAAATATTCTTGTATTTGAATAACCTATATTGTTTTAAATTATTAAACAAGAAATCGTATTTTATATATATATATATATATATATATATATATATATGTGTGTGTGTGTGTGCGTGTGTGTGTGTGTGTGTGTGTGTGTGTGTGTGTGTGTGTGTGTGTGTGTGTGTGTGTGTGTGTTTGTAGGCCTATACTATTGAAAAATAAAATTTGTTTAAATCAATCTCTGTAAACCATTCCTAGTTCCAAAAGGTTATACAAATGTAACAATAAGTACAAATGTTAATGACATTAACAAATAAATGTAAAAACGGTTCGTTTCTACTAATGAATTTATTAAATTCAACTTAGTATTTTATTTATTTTTAAATAATACATATTTCAGAGAAATTTTAAGTCTATGAAAGCAACTAGTATTACATAATACTTTTTTTAATTTCAGAAAACCCGTGCCCCAATTTACTTGAAGAACAATTTTGTATATTAAGATATAGAACCTTTTATTTAAAAATGCTAAGAGGATATGATGGGCTTTTTTATATTGTTTACCACGTACGTTACAAAGTGATAAACGAGCAGATGTAGGATAGTTGTTTGCTACATCGTTTATTTAAATGTTTGAATCTTTCAACGGGAAGGCTAGGTCTGCTAGAGAATGTCAACCGCGTCTTACAATCTTACCTAGCTATATGAGGTACAATGCAAGATTTTCTATGTTGATTCTCAGTAGCACGTTGTTTGTTAAAATGTAAGATAACTGTCCTCGCCTTCTACTATTTGTTCGCCTTGTACTATTTGGCTTTTATTCTCGTCTTATTCTATCTCATGAGGCTATTGTTTTCTCTCTGGTTTCGAATTGAGCAACATCTTTCCATTATTTTACGAATCCCCAATAATAAAAGAACACCCGGAGACACCCGGGTATATATATATATAGTATATATATACTATATATATATATATATATATATATATATATATATATATATATATATAGTACCGGCAGTACTTCAATGTGGTAAAACGTCTAGCTTGTAGTGCTCCCCAAGGTGGTCAAATCTGAATCTTCTGGCGTATGTTTGAAGCACCTGGCGACCTAAGACCATGACCCGTTCTAATCGAGCTCATGATATTTGGTATTCTACATACAGTAAAACTCCTTATATCCGGATTAATGGGACGAGAGATTATGTAATGAAGTAGGTTTTACTACATAATCACAACCATTGCAATAGGAGTTAGATGAATGATTCTACTAAGTAAATAAATTACACGTAATAAAGACTGTAATTATATTTTAATAGCAATATAGAAATAATATACATTCTTTTGATACAGTTACTGTACATACATATGGGCATTAACTATCATTTTTAATAAAAATGATGTAATGTAGGTTTACTTGTTTCATTGAACACGTTTCTTTGATGGAATATCCCTCCAACGTCGAAAGAGTAAACGATCGACTGCTGTTGCTTCGTCTTGTTGTACGATGAACTTGTTTAGCTCAGCTGTTCAAATGCCTGGAAATTTTCGCTGTATATCCGCCATACTGTATATCGTGGATTGCAAATTCTAGATAAAATAACTAACTAAATTACCTAATTACACAAAATCCTGTAGAATATATGTAAAATGAACGATGCGGACACTCAAACACAAATGGTTAAGGGGGGAAAGAACAAAGAGGCGACTTGTGTCGCCAGAGAACTGGTCCTATGGCAAGGGCTCCTCGCTGATAAAGACGCTTAATTTATTTTCATATTACGTCCAGATGTCGGACATTCCTGGTATGAGAGGACCGGATATGACAGGTTTTACTGTATTTTCAATAGATGTTTTCGGAATTGAAGATGCACCAAAGCATCCATTACCTATGAAAATACTTTTATAAGACATTTCCCCTCGCTGATGGAGCCTTTCCTTTTAAAGCTCTTAACAAAAGGCAATAGATATCGTGGTCAAAAAGTTAATTTTTTATTTTTTTTTTAATTTTGTTCAATGCTTGTTATAAATTTTCCTTTTATAGGACATTAAACATCCAAAATATGATTTTTTTAAAATATTATTTTAAATAAAACAAGCATCTAGAGTTTATATTATGTTAGAGAGTGTCCCCGAAACATTTCAAATGTGAATGAAGTAATAAAGCTAGGAAGAACAAATAAATAAAACCATTCAAATGTTTCTACTAACAGCGAGGGGCCTAAACTTTTTTCACCAGCATAAATTCAAGTTACCCATTGCTTGAAACAATTTTCAAAACTCAAGTCAGAAAAACAATCAAACGAAATTATTTTTGCTTACCAGATAGTGAAACTAATAATTACATAAACTGTAATTATAAAGATGAACAATAGCCTATACGGTAATGGTTTGTTTTATTTGTAGAGCTAACTATTCTTTCGATTAGCAAAAAATCTAAGTATTTGAATGCATCTGACACCAATATACTTTTATCACTCTGCATTTGGATAGTGTTGTACGAATGTGTTTCATTAAAAAAAAGTTTTAAAAACTCTTCATTTTGGAGTAAAATTTTCCCTCGAAAAGCAGCCCTTTCGGTAATATCATCCAGCCGTTCTATATATCTATTGTCTCAAAACAGGAGATTTATTCGTGGCAAAACTTTAACCCACAACGCTACTAATAATTCTTACCTGGAAGTTCCATCGAGTTGGAGAAGCTGTTGGTAACCTTTTGAAAACAAAGGTTTTCTAAACATTTGTAAATAAAGAGTTCTTAGAACGTGTTTTTTCACCACTCAAGCTAATATCTTGGTATGAAATCGAAAGTCTGCTAGGATTTAAGAACGTTTAAAGTATGTACTTTTATGGATAGAGGTTTAAGGGGGAAATACCGAGTGCAATAATAAGTACAAAAATCAGTTACGTGTTTTAAAAAGTTTGTATCAAGTCTGCGTTACACAGCAGTTTGAAATTGAAAAGTTTGAAACTTTAAAAGAAAGTTTGAAATTTTTCGAAATACGCTTTACAAATTTGTTGCAAACTTTGCTAGTATCAAACAAAATCTTCGAGATACAAACAGAAGTTCGTGTTTCCACTAGTTGTCTGTAAAACATTGAAACTTCCTTTGATCTTTGTTTGAAACTCTAATGTGAACCAAAAGTTTCAAACTTTCTCACCTCCTCCCTGCGCCTGCGAGCATAGCGTTCCAGTTGAGCGGCTTCAATGTATAGCTGACGTCTCGCCGAGTCGTCTGAAGTACCAAATGTTCAAGATCGCTGCTTGCCATTCTTAAAAAGATTTTAGTCACTGCCTTCTGTCCTCAATTCTCCCGACAGTGGATCCATATCTTCCCCGCTCAGATCATCTAAAATTGCTCTGCCCCTATACCTGGTTCTGGTTCGTAGCGACGATTTTACCAAGTGACTTCTTGATGATGTACTTAGTGTACCCATATTATAACAAGGACTTTGGGTGAACCTAAGTCCTCCGATCTCCTGACAGTGGATCCGAATCACCCCTGCTCAGATCTGCTAAACATGCTCTGCCACTATACCTGGTTCTGGTTCGTAGCGACGATTTTACCAAGTGACTTCTTGATGATGTACTTAGTGTACCCATATTATAACAAGCACTTTGGGTGAACCTAAGTCCTCCGATCTCCTGACAGTGGATCCGAATCACCCCTGCTCAGATCTGCTAAACATGTTCTGCCCCTATACCTGGTTTTGGTTCGTAGCGACGATTTTACCAAGTGACTTCTTGATGATGTACTTAGTGTACCCATATTATAACAAGCACTTTAGGTGAACCTAAGTCCTCCGATCTCCTGACAGTGGATCCGAATCACACCTGCTCAGATCTGCTAAACATGCTCTGCCCCTATACCTGGTTCTGGTTCGTAGCGACGATTTTACCAAGTGACTTCTTGATGATGTACTTAGTGTACCCATATTATAACAAGCACTTTAGGTGAACCTAAGTCCTCCGATCTCCTGACAGTGGATCCGAATCACCCCTGCTCAGATCTGCTAAACATGCTCTGCCCCTATACCTGGTTTTGGTTCGTAGCGACGATTTTACCAAGTGACTTCTTGATGATGTACTTAGTGTACCCATATTATAACAAGCACTTTAGGTGAACCTAAGTCCTCCGATCTCCTGACAGTGGATCCGAATCACCCCTGCTCAGATCTGCTAAACATGCTCTGCCCCTATACCTGGTTTTGGTTCGTAGCGACGATTTTACCAAGTGACTTCTTGATGTTGTACTTAGTGTACCCATATTATAATAAGCACTTTAGGTGAACCTAAGTCCTCCGATCTCCTGACAGTGGATCCGAATCACCCCTGCTCAGATCTGCTAAACATGCTCTGCCCTTATACCTGGTTTTGGTTCGTAGCGACGATTTTACCAAGTGACTTCTTGATGATGTACTTAGTGTACCCATATTATAACAAGCACTTTAGGTGAACCTAAGTCCTCCGATCTCCTGACAGTGGATCCGAATCACCCCTGCTCAGATCTGCTAAACATGCTCTGCCACTATACCTGGTTTTGGTTCGTAGCGACGATTTTACCAAGTGACTTCTTGATGATGTACTTAGTGTACCCATATTATAACAAGCACTTTAGGTGAACCTAAGTCCTCCGACCTCCTGACAATGGATCCGAATCACCCCTGCTCAGATCTGCTAAACATGCTCTGCCGCTATACCTGGTTTTGGTTCGTAGCGACGATTTTATCAAGTGTCTTCTTGGTAATGTACTTAGTGTACCCATAATACAAACAGCACTTGTAGGTGCGACTAGGTCCTCCGATCTCCTGACAGTGGATCCATATCACCTTTGATCAGACCTGCTAAATATGCTCTGCCACTATATCTGGTTCTGGTTCGTAGCGACGATTTTACCAACTGTCTTCTTGGTGATGTACTTAGTGTACCCATATTATAACAAGCACTTTAGGTGAACCTAAGTCCTCCGATTTTCTGACAGTGGATCCGAATTACCCCTGCTCAGATCTGCTAAACATGCTCTGCCACTATACCTGGTTCTGGTTCGTAGCGACGATTTTATTAAGTGTCTTCTTGGTGATGTAATTAGTGTACCCATAATACAAACAGCACTTGCAGGTGTAACTAAGTCCTCTGATCTCCTGACAGAGGATCCATATCACCATTGCTCGGATCTGCTAAACATGCTCTGCCATTATATCTGGTTATGGTTCGTAGCGACGATCCTACCAAGTTTGTTCTTGGTAATGTACTTAGTGTACCCATATTACAATAAGCACTTGCAGGTGCAACTAAGTCCTCCGATCTCCTGACAGTGAATCATCACCTTCGTTTAGATCTGCTAAACATGCTCTGTCACTATACCTTTTTATTGCTCGTGGCGACGATCTTGCCTAGTGTCTTCTTACGGATGTACTTAGTGTACTCATAATATAACAGGCACTTCGAGGCGCAACTAAATCTTCCGATCTTCTGACAGTGGATCCATAACACCCCTGCTCAGATCTACTAAATGTGCTCTGCCACTATATCTGGTTCTTGGTCTTAGCGACGGCCTTTCCCATGGTTTCCTTGGGGCTCTATCTACTGTAGAGTAGCTGCCTCTCTTGACAGTGGATCCATAACACCCCTGCTCAGGTCTGCTAAACATGCTCTGCCCCTATATCTGGTTCTTGGTCTTAGCGACGGTCTTCTCCAAGGTTTACTTGGGGCTCTACCTAGTGTAGAGCAGCTGTAACTTTGTTCTCTCCTCTTTTGACAGTGGATCCATAACACCCCTGCTCAAATCTGCTAAACATGCTCTGCTCCTATATCTGGTTCTTGGTCTTAGCGACGGTCTTTCCCGTGGTTTCCTTGGGGCTCTATCTAGTGTAGAGCAGCTGTAACTATGTTCTCTCCTCTCTTGACAGTTGGATCCATATCACCTCAGTTCAAATCTGCTAAATCTGCTCTGCCACTATATCTGGTTCTTGCTTGTAGAGATGGTCATGTCCTGTATTTCCACCTATACAGACCTATACAGATCCTATGGGGATCTCTTATACGTAGAGCAGAGGAAATTAGGTCCTCCACTCCATATAACTTGTTTACACTATCCTAAATAAAAAATTGTAGATACTTTAGAACGAAAAAATAGCTAGCTTGCAACTTTTGTTTCGAAGTTTGAAACTAAAATGTTTTTTACCCACCAACCGTTTAAAACTTTTTAGTTTTAAACAGCAGTGTAAACGGGGCTTTAATGATACGTATTGGAAGCTAATATGGATTAATTCCTTCGTTAGCCGATGCAGTGATGGCGTTACTAGGGGGGGGGGCTGCAATATTGACATTAACTTATATACTTGCTTAACTTGATTACAAATCACCAAATATCCGTGATTACACAAGTTGATCGAGTGACCGTAGGGTGTCGTAGAGAAAAGATTCCAACGTAACATAATTTATAAAATGTGCTTAAAATTTGTGATATTGTAGGATTTGTTTACAAATCACGTAATATTCGTGATTTCACAAGGTGATCAGGTGACAGTTAGGTAACGCAGAGATGACGTTACAACGTAATATAATTTATAGACCAGGCTTAAAACTTGCGATTTCACAAGAATTGTTTACAAATCAAGAAATGTCCTTGATTACACAAGTTGATCAGGTGACAGTTAGGTTTTGTAAAGAAAAGGTTGCAACGTAACATAATTATAGTACGTGCTTAAAATGTATGATTTCATACGATTTTATTACAAATCATGGAATATCAGTTATTAGACAATTTGATCGGGTGACAGCTAGGTTTCGTAGAGAAAAGGTTCCGACGAATCATAGTTGATAAAACATAACTAAATTTTGCAATTTCATTAGATTTGTTTACAAATCACTAAATATCTGTGATGACACAAGGGGATTAGGTGACAGGTGTTGTACAGATCATGTGCCAACGTAGCATAATTTATAGAACGTACTTAAATTTTGTGATTTCTCAAGAATTGTTTACAGATCACGGAATACCCTTGATTACACAGGTTTATCAGGCGACACCTAGGTTTCGTAGAGAAAAGCTTCCAACGTAACATAATTTATAGGACTTGCTTAAATTTTACAATTCCACAAGATTGGTCTATAAGTCACGAAATATCCGTGATTACACAAGTTGATCAGGTGACAGCTAGGTTTCGTAGAGGGAAGGTTCCAAAGTTACATAATTTATAGGACTTGCTTAAATTTTACAATTCCACAATATTGGTCTAAGGGTCACGAAATATCCGTGATTACACAAGTTGATCAGGTGACAGCTAGGTTTCGTAGAGGGAAGGTTCCAACGTTACATAATTTACAGGACTTGCTTAAATTTTACAATTCCACACGATTGGTCTATAAGTCACGAAATATCCGTGATTACACAAGTTGATCAGGTGACAGCTAGGTTTCGTAGAGAAAAGGTTCCAACGTAACATAATTTATAGAATGTGCTTAAAATTTGCGATTTCATAAGATTTGTGTACAAATCACGAAATATCCGTGATCACAGAAGTTGATCAGAATACAGTTAGGTGTCGTAGAGATAAGGTTCCAACGTAACATAATTTATAGGATGTGCATACAATTTTCGATTTCATAAGATTTGATTACAAATTTACTGTCTAAGTATTGTTAATTCTTGTTATAGATAAGCATTGGAAAATAATAAAATAAAATTTACAAATTGTTCGTCCTCGAGGACTATTATAAATATATAGGAACGTATTATAAAATAAAACGAGGCTTGTTATCCTAACGCATAAATTTTAGCCTCCTCCTCTCTATGTGTCTTGACACACACACACACACACACACACACACACACACACACACACACACACACACATACACACACACACACACCTCACACACACTCACTGCCACTGTCCACCCATCCTTTTTTACCCCATGTATTTCTTTTCCCTCTGCTTTTTTATATTAATTTATAGGATTGTAAGTTGTTAAAACTTAGAGGTTTATGTACGTTCAGAGGGAAATTGCGATGTTTGCGTCGTATACTGTACACCTAAAAACAACCAGTGGGAAATACATGTCATATCGCGACTCATTGCATCCTGACGATGACCCGCTTAATGTCGAAACGTCCAAATAGACCGGGTCAAAATATGACCTCACCCTACATTACCACCACAGCTACAGACACCTCTGAATTGTCAAGCAGGATATATGCTGTGGAATATACCCCCGACTCGTTTTTAAAAACCAGCTCATTCAATATATACCTAGTTCAAATTATTAATGACGTCCCAGATGTGAATTCTTTAATAATAGTATCCCAATGTAATTAGATTGTATTAAATTTTTATCATACTTCAAGTTGGTAAAATTGCAACAAGTTTTATAGTCTGGTTTCGAAATAATTTCGTGACTAACTAATTGAAACTTTTAACTAATTTGAGTTACATTTTAATAATAAAAGATTAATTCCATGTTACTTTAATATTTGTCACATTAAATTGACAAAAATATACAAATTGAATGGTAACATAATTAAATACAAAAATGTTCATTTAATTATTTAAAACTACTGTATTTAAGAATTCCTTTGACAGTCTTTTCTTAAAATTTGTTGCTAATAAACCTTGTATTTTTTCTCTTGTTTTTTGCTATAGATAGGAATATCTATAAACCTGTTTTTTGTATTATTACATTTTAATACAAATATAATTCATACAAAATATATTGCATTTTTATTTTAGTATCTTTTAACTAAACATGGCATCTAATCGAAATTTTGTGCTATAAATATAAAGATAAAAACATATTTATCCAAATTAATGAATGGCAAAGTAATCATTGAAGTTTGACTTCAGTTTCCATTTAATTATTGAATTTTTTATAAAAGTTATAATCTGTGTAGAGAATACTTTTTTAAAATTGTTCTCATCTAATCTTTAGCCTTAATTACAGCCTTTATTTACTTTTATCTAATATATCTGAAATTTTGGTTACTGACAATGTCTAATTCTGTGGTCGATCCCATCAATTTATATTAAAATTAATTTTCCCCTATTATTCATTATTTTACTTTTATATTCGTTAAGCCACTGAAATTATTTATTTACAGTATTATATTATATATATTCATTTATTAATATTATTTATATCGTACATAATTTTATATCTTCTTGTACAAAATTAAGCCTTTAAAAAGTGTAAGTGAAGTCTTTTTTTTCAGTAAAATTCAAACAACATAACTTTATTACATATTTTTTAGTTTATTTATTTTAGAGTTTATTAAAAAGTACTTGTGTTTAATTTACATGATTGTACGGTACTTACCCATAATGGTTAACTCCGAGCGTCCGGCTTCCTGGATCCGTTCCTTCGTTGACGATTGACAATTTTCTGTCGGCGACTTGTTTGCACTTTTCAAAAAAAAATTATTTTGCGACGGTTTAGGATAAAAAATTAAATTATCTGCGTGAAACTCCTAAATATCGAAAGATATATTTAAAAAATTGAAATCTATTGTAGTTGTTTTCATTCCGGCCGCTTTTTTACGCCACCAGTCACGCATAATTTTACTGTTGACTATTTCAACTTGAAATCTAAAATCCGAGTGCTCTCTTGTCCGATATCCCTTTACAAATGCTTTCTCCTCCCCACTGTTACTAATTTAATTAATTTTTTTTCTATCGGCTGTAAGTTTTGTTTATCTCTGACCTTTTCTCAGGTAGTATATATTGAGCCCTACATATTTGAACGTCGCTCAAGTTCGAAACAAAGTTTTGGGATACTTTGTTTAAAATTATAGTATTAAAAAATTTCAATGAAATTAATAGTTTTATTCAAATTACAAGATAGTGCTTGACCGTCTCAAAACAAACACACAAATCTCTCTCTCTCTCTCTCTCTCTCTCTCTCAAATACACACACACACACACACACACACACACACACACACACACACACACACACACACACACATACACACACACACACACACACAAACACACATCACACACATACACACACATACACATACACACACACACATTCGCAAAAACACACACAAAGGCACACACACAGACACACTCACTATCTCACACACACACTCTCTTTCTCTCTCTCTCTTTCACACACACACACACACACACACACACACACACACACACACACACACACACACACACACACACACACACACACACACACACACACACACACACACACACACACACACACACACACACACACACACACACACACACACACACACATACACACACAAACACACACACACCACACACACACCACACACAAACACACACACACACACACCACTCTCTCTCTCTCTCACACACACACTCTCTCTCTCTTTCTCTCTCTCTTTCACACACTCACACACAAATACACATACACATATATCCAAACACACACAGTTATTAGTGAATATTAGTAAGTGAAACTACTAATGTACTATGCTAACACGTTTCGAAACTTTAGTTTCATGGCAACCTGCTACTAAGGGCTTTCACTCAAGGTTGCAGGCGTACGTTGTATGGATGGGGAAATGTATGGAATAGAGAGGTTGAGTAAAATGTATTTGAAAAGTGTCTGTGTACAAGATTCGGAGTATGTAGTTGTTTAATATTTGTTGTTGGGGTTATGTGGTATTTGTATGTTTCAAATTCGTCTGTAGTGGTTTATTGCTACATGAAGGATTAGTAATTGAGGAGGGTGTTTAGGTTGCGAAGAATGTTAAATTAACCTAGAAGTTTGCGTATGTATTGTTTAACTAAATTTCTGCTTTATGTTTTTGATGTCATTAATGTGTTGCTTGTACCTTGTGTTAAATATAAGGGTTTGGCCAATGTCGAAGCTCGAATAGTCGTTACATGTTATTTTGTACATAACGGATAGATTTTATTTCTATGTTTGTTGTTTAAACTGATATATTTGTTTTATAAGTGTTTTTTTGTGCATGATGTTTGGTAATTGAGTGGTAATTGAGTTTTCTGAAAAGGTAAGAAATTTTGTGTGTAAGTTTGTTGTAGTAGGTGATGGAGATGTATTTCTTGTTTGACTTGAAAATGTTGCTAAATAAATAAATTCCCACCTCACGGGATTTGTACCGAGGTCCACGCATGGCATGAGATTAGGGTGGCAAACATAAGGAACTTGACTAATATGCGAGGTGGATGCCGAAGGCCTTTACCGTGTGATTTAATTTGGTTAATTAATAATTTGGATTGATTTATCACTCTGTAGGATGGAAATTATAGAGTTATTGAACTCAAAGATTTATTGACTTTAAAAATGCCATCCATCGTAAAAACCTAATAACTCAATATTTTATTTATTTTTAAAAAAGACTTCAAATTTTACTTATTTATTTGCTTAGAAATTATGACCCGTTTTGTTAGCATCTTGATTTATTTATTTTACTTCAAAATTGTTCAACTCCGGCTATAGGGTCTAACCATCACAACCTCGTGTAAAATAAATTGTACTATTGGATATATTATTTTAAAAATGTTCCTTTTTCTGTTTCTATATTTTCTGGTTGCAACTAGATTGGGATTTCATCAGACTGTCCCCTTTCCACAAGTTCTGATTAATAAATGTAGCTTATATTAAACCTCATATAAATCAAACAAAACTAAACAATCTTTTTTATTCTCACTCCGAATTCAGGTAAAATTTTAAAAAAATGATACAAATTCCATTATATGTTACAACTAATCTATTTTTTTTCCATAGGTCTCACGTTAGCTTCATAGTTTAGCTTCTCGTTCTAAATTTGCCTCTTTGAAGTATGTGTTTGCGTACGTTTTTACGTTATTACCCTCAACAATCTTCCAAGTCCGAAAGTCAGCTTATCTTATATCAATTAACATATTACATATATTATTCAATTTTATTATTCCAATAGCCAAAAATTAAAATATTGAAGTCTCTCATTATCGGGTCGATGTGGCGACAGCCCGATCAGGATAACGTAAAATTCGGATATGGAAGGGGTGGATGTACGGATAAGGATGTAAATTTGCACTACATAATCACAACGATTCCAATTCGCGTAGATATATGACTAAGCAAAAGTTACACTAGTACGTAAAATAAGTAATTGTTGTGTACATACAATTTACTTACAAGTTTGTATTTAAAGTTCTTTAATACTGTTCTGCACGTAAATATGTATATTAATTTTAAATATTGGTTACCAAGATGTAATAGTGGTTTACTTGTTTCGTTAAACACATTTGTTTGATGAAATATCCCTCCACCTTCGAAAGAGTAGACGATCGTTGCGTTGTCTTGCTGTTCGACATACCTTATCAGCTGGTCAAATGTGTGGAAATCTTCGTTATACGTCATGATTTGTTTTATATCGCCATCTTTGGCAGGTGCTCACTGTGAGTTCACTAAGTCTATAGTGTATTAGTTTGCGGAATAATTACGCTTACTTTAGTTTCATGTTACGTCCGGATATCGGAGGTTCCGGATATGAGAGGGTCTGATATTAGAAGTTTTACTGTATTTCTTACCATCCATTCATAATCTATGTTCAAAATCTCAAGAATCTAAGACATCATGAAATTTAAAATAGATTGGAAACATTTTTACTGTGAAGAAAAACGAGTAAATATTAACAATAAACATATATTATTTTATTGCGTTTAAATCCTTTTCTATGTTCAAAAATTCAAATCTCTAATACGTCAGGAAGTGAGTTTAAATGCGACTGCAAAGTTTGTGTACTGTGGAGGAAAGCGAGTGAATATTAAAACTAAATCAATATTATTTCATTGCTGTCCAATACTAAGCTACGTTTAAAAATTCAAATATCTAATACATCGGAAAATGAGTTTAATCTGATTCCAAAATTTTTGTACTGTGGAGGAAAGCGAGTGAATATTAAAACTAAATCAATATTATTTCATTGCTGTCCAATACTAAGCTACGTTTAAAAATTCAAATATCTAATACATCGGAAAATGAGTTTAATCTGATTCCAAAATTTTTGTACTGTGGAGGAAAGCGAGTGAATATTAAAATCAAATCAATATTATTTCATTGCTGTCCAATACTAAGATATGTTTAAAAATTCAAATATCTAATACATCGGGTAATAAATTTAATTACAATGCAAAATTTTTTCTGTGGATGAGAGAGAATCAATATTAAAACCAAATTAATATTATTTTATTGACGTCAATCATTAGGCTATGTTTAAAATATCAGATCTCTAATACATCAGGAAATTAATTTAATTAGGTTGCAAAAGTTTTTTCTGTGTGGAAAGGGAATGAATATTAAAACCAAATCAACAATATTTCATTGTTTTCAAGGACTAGCCTATGCTTAAAATTTAAAATCTCTAATACATCAGGAAATGAGTTTAATTAGTTTCCAAATTTTTTTTTTCTGTGGAGGAGAGGGATTGAATATTAAAATCAAATCAATATCATTTCATAATAACCATTGTATAAACTATATTCAAGGTGTTGATAATAATTTATAAATTATTCTCTTAGCACGTTTGTAAATGATCTATCTAATTCAAATCGTGATTTATCAAGTACTTGATATATTACTATTAGAGTGAAGGCCTGGAAAACAGTATCCATTAAACGTATATCAACATTACACCATGTAAAGTTATTGGCATCTATCCATCTAGCTGGGATATTAACATTATGAAATGTGTTTGATTCTGAAAATATCAATTTCAGTAATTAAGTAAAGTGCGCAGCAAATGTAGCTTTAATGAAGTTTCAATCAAATAATTGCTTTTTGAAACTCTGCGGAACCATCGATTACAGAATTTTATATTTTAATTATTCGTTACACATTTGTATTTATTTTTTTTTTACCTAAAAACTTTGTATTAAGAAACCAACACACGTTGTACATTATTACTTGAAATAAAACAAGGTGTTTACTTTCATATTTACAAGGATAACACAAATACTCTAGCCTTACAAAGTCATATCTCCATCATGGGTTTATCAATTCCTTCTCAATATAAACAGCAATTAAAGACTATACATGGTTGGTCATTCTCTTGATCTCCACTGAAGACAGTGAACGTTCTAATAGTGCGTTAGACGTATCCAATATTACTCTAATCATACCCCCCTTCTTCAGAAACCGATACACGTCTTACATTAATATGTAAAAAAAACACAACGAGTTTACTACCAAATTTACAAGGATATCTAGAATAATCTAGCCTTACAAAATCATATCTCTGTCATTGATTTATCGCTTCTTTCACACTAGAAACAAAAAAACAAAGTCTATGGTATGTTGGCCATTCCTTTGATCTCCATTGAAGGTAGTCACCAGCGAGTACAGTAGGTTTTTATTTGCGACAGTCCTAATGGTAAGTAATTCGAATTTAACGTTACTCTAAACATCATCCCTACTCTTGAGTAACCAATACATGTCCTACATTATTATCTAAAATCAAACGGGATTACTTCCATGTATACAAGGATACCACAGAAAGCCTTAGAGTTGTATTTAGATATTAACAACTAGCCTTAGAAAGCCGGGAAGCCTTGGAAAACAGATATACATCATGATTTTATCGGTCATGTCTCACTAAAACACCAAAAGTAATACCTGTAACACTGATGCCAATTTCCCTAATTTCTATAGAAAGATATCACAGTGCAAAAAACTCGGCATTTTAAGTGTTTTCTCGCAGTATAAAAAAAAGCACATCGATGCCATTATAAACCCATCACAGTTTGTAGTGAAATTAAAAATGTACAATATAAAACGAATTCACTAATCGGAAAATATCTTACGAAAAGCTGGTATTCTTTTACCACCAGAAGATAACACTAGAATGAATCAGTAAAGAATCTTTCTACACACACACAAACACACACACACACATGACACACACTCACACATACACACATACACACACACACACACACACACACACACACACACACACACACACACACACACACACACACACACACACACACACACACACACACACACACACACACATACACACATACACATACACACACACACACACACACAGTCACATACTTTTACTCGTGGGATTTCTCAGGCGTTCTTTTTATCTTACTCTCTCTCTCTCACACTCTCTTTCGAACCCCCCAAAGCACACACTCTCACATACACGCTCATACACATACACTCATGCGGGTTTTAATTCAGTCTCTCTCTTTCTCTGTGCCTCTCCCCGTTCTCTCTCACACACAAACACACATACACGCTCATACACATACACTCATGCGGGTTTTAATTCAGTCTCTCTCTTTCTCTGTGCCTCTCCCCGTTCTCTCTCACACACAAACACACATACACACACACACACACACACACACACACACACACACACACACACACAATTGCTAATTAAACCCAACAAATTCAGATGTATGTAACTACTACAGTAAGTTTAGCAAAATATTAATATTTGTAGATTTTTACTTTCTCTCAGGAAATAAAGATTTAAACAAACTTTAAAACCTTTAACAATCGATTTCACCTTTAAAGTTCCAATTTTGTGTTTGTATTAGTCGAATAATTAACGCATGGATAAGCGTTGCCCACCAACCTCTAGGGCACCAAGCTGACCGTGAACTAAAAGTAACTTTTTTGGCAATATTTATAATGGAAAACATTTGGTGCTTGAAAAAACAAACCGCTCAAAACGTAATCAAAATTGTCAATATTCTACTTTGAAACCATTAAAAATTACTGTACATCTTATAGTTTTGTCCCAGAGCACCCTAATATGTAATCATGTACACTGGTTGTCTGGTTTCTTAATATAAGAAAATCCCCTTGTATCTAAGTACCTTACAATAGCCAAGTGAACAACTTATATATGTTTTCAGATACATAAGGAAATCTTGAATCGTTGTAGGGATAGCGAAATATGAATTATTTTTTGATTGGTCTTTTCACTAAAATTCAATGTTTTTTGTTATTCGCAATACCTCAGATGCCTAAAAGAAAAAGTTGAAATAGTAAAGAAATAATAACTACTTAATTTTTTAAATTAACAATAACCAAATGTAAAATATAATTATTGAAAAATATTCCCTAAAAAACAATTATTAAATGTATGCGGTATATTAAAATAAAAGTATTGCTTCAATGTTAATTACAGTTTCTTGTTACTAATTGCTCAAATCTATAAATGCTCTATTGGATATATAGGTTGTACGTACTTATTACACCCTAAAGGTCTGTAAGTAATCAGCTCCGCAATTAGCAATCCAATTAAATTGCGAAAATTAAATGAACTGAACGGAAACAATACAAATTCGAGGCGTTAATGAACTGCTGCTCACTCCCCTTGCGCTCAGCAGGGGAACAACGACAGCAAATTGATTTCGTTTTTACGGTTTGGTAGCGAGCCGGCTGTTTTATAACTTTTTAACTTTTCTGCTTGTTCAGTTGTGAGAGATTTTCCAACTATATTCATAGTTCTAAACTCCAATCAAAATAAATCCAGTGTAGCAATAAGGGAGGGGATTAGCCTTAAGCTTATCGGAGGCTTAGGATGACATTCAAGACTTCGAGAGATGGATGCTGCATTAAGCACTGACCGAGGTCGGGCCAAGAGAATCAGAATTTTAGGTTTCCGTGTAGGGATCGTTCCTCTGCGACAACATATCATATACCTCATGTATAAGAAAGGTAATGGGACATTTGAAGGAATAAAAACAAATATTTTTGAATTTTTTGAATCAGGAAAATAATTGACAATTTTTTCCTAGAATATTGGCTTTAATCAGGCGAGAAGTAACTTGGAAAGAATTTTTTGGGAATTCAAAATAAGACTACCTTAAAAATGTTCCAACAGAAAAAATTAGATATTTCTTCCACATTACTGTTAATACCTAATTTGAAACGTGCATTCTTAATCATACATGAAAATCAATACAAATTTTTAGATTAGGTTCAAAAACATGCTCCATACCTCCTCGATATAGTACCCATCGATATATTTGAATCTAATCCAAGCAAAGAGACAGTTCATTCTATATCTCTATTCAAGGTACCTGTCGTTACTTACGCCCTTTATGACACCTACATTGAGAGCCGGTATTCTTAAAGAATGCCTGCAGAGGCGATTTTGACCCTATTCAGGGAATTCAGTTCTTACCTTAGCCGTATCTGGCTCCTATATTGAGAGCTGATTTACTTCATAAATGTACTCCTGAAAAAACGATAATATAATGTATCCTGTCCATGGTAGCTTGTGCCTACTTCAGTTGTATCTAACTCCTAGATTGACAGCTGGTGTACTACATGTATGTAATCCTGCCGATGCGTGGATATAATGTATACTTATCCAGGGTATCTTGTGCTTTCCTCTGTTGTATAGAACTCCTAGATTGAGAATTGATATACTTCAAGTATGTAACCATGCCGATGCAATGTTATAATGTATCCCTGTCCCTGTCCAGGTAAACTTGTGTCTACCTCAGTAGTATCTAACTCCTTGATTGACAGCTGGTGTACTTCATGTATGTATTCCTGCTGATGCGGAGATATAATGTATCCGTATTCAGGGCAAACTTGATCCTCTCTTAGTTGTATATAGCTCCTAGATTGAGATTTGGTGTACTTGAAGCATGTGACCCTGCCGATGCGGTTATAAAATGTATCCGTATTCATGGCATCTTGTTCCTACCTTAGTTGTATCTAGCTCCTAGATTGAGATTTGGTGTACTTGAAGCATGTAACCCTGCCGATGCGGTTATAAAATGTATCCGTATTCATGGCATCTTGTTCCTACCTTAGTTGTATCTAGCTCCTAGATTGAGATTTGGTGTACTTGAAGCATGTAACCCTGCCGATGCGGTTATAAAATGTATCCGTATTCATGGCATCTTGTTCCTACCTTAGTTGTATCTAGCTCCTAGATTGAGATTTGGTGTACTTGAAGCATGTAACCCTGCCGATGCGGTTATAAAATGTATCCGTATTCATGGCATCTTGTTCCTACCTTAGTTGTATCTAGCTCCTAGATTGAGATTTGGTGTACTTGAAGCATGTAACCCTGCCGATGCGGTTATAAAATGTATCCGTATTCATGGCATCTTGTTCCTACCTTAGTTGTATCTAGCTCCTAGATTGAGATTTGGTGTACTTGAAGCATGTAACCCTGCCGATGCGGTTATAAAATGTATCCGTATTCATGGCATCTTGTTCCTACCTTAGTTGTATCTAGCTCCTAGATTGAGATTTGGTGTACTTGAAGCATGTAACCCTGCCGATGCGGTTATAAAATGTATCCGTATTCATGGCATCTTGTTCCTACCTTAGTTGTATCTAGCTCCTAGATTGAGATTTGGTGTACTTGAAGCATGTAACCCTGCCGATGCGGTTATAAAATGTATCCGTATTCATGGCATCTTGTTCCTACCTTAGTTGTATCTAGCTCCTAGATTGAGATTTGGTGTACTTGAAGCATGTAACCCTGCCGATGCGGTTATAAAATGTATCCGTATTCATTGCATCTTGTTCCTACCTTAGTTGTATCTAGCTCCTAGATTGAGATTTGGTGTACTTGAAGCATGTAACCCTGCCGATGCGGTTATAAAATGTATCCGTATTCATTGCATCTTGTTCCTACCTTAGTTGTATCTAGCTCCTAGATTGAGATTCGGTGTACTTGAAGCATGTAACCCTGCCGATGCGGTTATAAAATGTATCCGTATTCATGGCATCTTGTTCCTACCTTAGTTGTATCTAGCTCCTAGATTGAGATTTGGTGTACTTGAAGCATGTAACCCTGCCGATGCGGTTATAAAATGTATCCGTATTCATTGCATCTTGTTCCTACCCTAGTTGTATCTAGCTCCTTGATTGAGATTTGGTGTACTTGAAGCATGTAACCCTGCCGATGCGGTTATAAAATGTATCCGTATTCATGGCATCTTGTTCCTACCTTAGTTGTATATAGCTCCTAGATTGAGATTTGGTGTACTTGAAGCATGTAACCCTGCCGATGCGGTTATAAAATGTATCCGTATTCATTGCATCTTGTTCCTACCTTAGTTGTATCTAGCTCCTAGATTGAGATTTGGTGTACTACAAGCACGAAGCCTGTCGATGCGGTGATATAATGTATCCGTATTCTAGGAATCTTCTTCCTACCTTAGTTGTATCTAGCTCTTAGATTCAGATTTGATGTACTTCAAGCATTAACCCTGCGATGCGGTGATATAATGTATCCGTATTCATGGCATCTTGTTCCGACCTAAGTTGTATCTAACTCCTAGATTGAGATTTGGTGCACTTCAAGCATGTAACCCTGCCGATGCGGTGATATAATGTATCCGTATTCTGGGAATCTTGTTCCGACCTAAGTTGTATCTAACTCCTAGATTGAGATTTGGTGTACTTCAAGCATGTAACCCTGCCGATGCGGTGATATAATGTATCCGTATTCTGGGAATCTTGTTCCGACCTAAGTTGTATCTAACTCCTAGATTGAGATTTGGTGTACTTCAAGCATGTAACCCTGCCGATGCGGTGATATAATGTATCCGTATTCAGGGTATCTTTGTCCTACCTTAGTTGTGTCTAACTCCTAGACGGAGAACTCTTGTACTTATCGTATGTAATGCTGCCGATGCGATAATATAATTTATACCCTTATGGGGCATCTTGTTCCTACCTAACTTGTATCCTACTCCTAGGCGGAGAGCTCTCGTTCTTGCCGTATGTAATGCTGTCGATGCGATAATATAATTTATACCCTTATGGGGTATCTTGCTCCTACCTACGTTGTATCTAACTAATAGACGGAGAACTCATATACTTGCCGTATGTAATGCTGCCGATGCGATAATATAATTTATACCCTTATGGGTCATCTTGTTCCTTATCTTAGTTGTATCTAACTCCTAGACGGAGAACTCTTGTTCTTCGCATATATAATTCGGCCGATGCGATAATATAATTTATACCCTTATGGGGTATCTTGCTCCTACCTACGTTGTATCTAACTAATAGACGGAGAACTCATATACTTGCCGTATGTAATGCTGTCGATGCGATAATATAATTTATACCCTTATGGGTCATCTTGTTCCTTATCTTAGTTGTATCTAACTCCTAGACGGAGAACTCTTGTTCTTCGCATATATAATCCGGCCGATGCGATAATATAATTTATACCCTTATGGGGTATCTTGCTCCTACCTACGTTGTATCTAACTAATAGACGGAGAACTCACATACTTGCCGTATGTAATGCTGCCGATGCGATAATATAATTTATACCCTTATGGGTCATCTTGTTCCTTATCTTAGTTGTATCTAACTCCTAGACGGAGAACTCTTGTTCTTCGCATATATAATCCGGCCGATGCGATAATATAATTTATACCCTTATGGGGTATCTTGCTCCTACCTACGTTGTATCTAACTAATAGACGGAGAACTCATATACTTGCCGTATGTAATGCTGTCGATGCGATAATATAATTTATACCCTTATGGGTCATCTTGTTCCTTATCTTAGTTGTATCTAACTCCTAGACGGAGAACTCTTGTTCTTCGCATATATAATCCGGCCGATGCGATAATATAATTTATACCCTTATGGGGTATCTTGCTCCTACCTACGTTGTATCTAACTAATAGACGGAGAACTCATATACTTGCCGTATGTAATGCTGCCGATGCGATAATATAATTTATACCCTTGTGGGGCATCTTGTTCCTATATTAGTTGTATCTAACTCCTAGTCGGAGAACATTTGTACTTGCCGTATGTAATCCTGCCGACGCAATAATATAATTTATACCCTTGTGGGGCATCTTGTTCCTATCTTAGATTTATCTATTTCCTAGATTAAAATTTGTTGTACTTCAAGCATGTAACCCAGCCGATGCGGTGATATAATGTATCCGTATTCAGGGTATCATGCACCTACCTTAGTTTTATCTACCTCCTAGACGGAGAACTTTTGTACTTGCCGTTTGTAATCTTGCCGATGCGATAAAACAATTTATATCCTTATTTGGCATCTTGTTCCTATCTAAGTTGTTTCTAGCTCCTACATTGACATTTGGTGTACTTCAAGCATTTACCCTTGCCGATGCAATGATATAATGTATCCGTATTCAGGGCATCATGCTCTTACCTTAGTTGTATCTAACTCCTAGGCGGAGAGCTCTCGTTCTTGCCGTATGTAATCCAACCGATGCGATAATATAATTTATACCCTTATGGGGCATCTTGTTTCTTTCTTAGTTGTATCTAGCTCCTAGAATGAGATTTGTTGTACTTCAAGCATGTAACCCTGCCGATGCGGTGATATAATGTATCCGTATTCAGAGCATCTAGCACCTACCTTAGTAGTATTTAACTCCTAGGCGGAGAGCTCTCGTTCATGCCGTATGTAATCCGACCGATGCGATAATATAATTTATACCCTTATGGGGCATCTTGTTTCTATCTTAGTTGTATCTAACTCCTAGGCGGAGAGCTCTCGTTTTTGCCGTATGTAATCCAACCGATGCGTAATATAATTTATACCCTTATGGGGCATCTTGTTTCTATCTTAGTTGTATCTAACTCCTAGGCGGAGAGCTCTCGTTTTTGCCGTATGTAATCCAACCGATGCGTAATATAATTTATACCCTTATGGGGCATCTTGTTTCTATCTTAGTTGTATCTAACACCTAGGCGGAGAGCTCTCGTTTTTGCCGTATGTAATCCAACCGATGCGTAATATAATTTATACCCTTACGAGGAATCTTGTTTCTATATTAGTTGTATCTAACTGCTAGGCGGAGAGCTCTCGTTTTTGCCGTATGTAATCCAACCGATGCGTAATATAATTTATACCCTTATGGGGCATCTTGTTTCTATCTTAGTTGTATCTAACTCCTAGGCGGAGAGCTCTCGTTTTTGCCGTATGTAATCCAACCGATGCGTAATATAATTTATACCCTTACGGGGCATCTTGTTTCTGTCTTAGTTGTATCTAACTCCTAGGCGGAGAGCTCTCGTTTTTGCCGTATGTAATCCAACCGATGCGTAATATAATTTATACCCTTATGGGGCATCTTGTTTCTATCTTAGTTGTATCTAACTCCTAGGCGGAGAGCTCTCGTTTTTGCCGTATGTAATCCAACCGATGCGGTAATATAATTTATACCCTTATGGGGCATCTTGTTTCTATCTTAGTTGTATCTAGCTCCTAGATTGAGATTTGTTGTACTTCAAGCATGTAACCCTGCCGATGCGTTGATATAATGTATCCATATTCAGGGCATCTTGCACCTACCTCAGTTGTTTCTAACTCCTAGGCGGAGATCTCTCGTTCTTGCCGTATGTAATCCGACCGATGCGATAATATAATTTATACCCTTATGGGGCATTTTGTTCCTATCTTAGCTGTATCTATCTCCTAGATTAAAATTTGTTGTACTTCAGGCATGTAACCCAACCGATGCGGTGATATGATGTATCCGTATTCAGGACATCTTGCACTTACCTTAGTTTTATCTAACTCCTAGACGGAGTACTTTTGTACTTGCCGTACATAATCTTGCCGATGCGATATTACATTTTATATCTTTAAGTGGCATCTTAGTTGTTTCTAGCTCCTACATTGACATTTGGTGTACTTCAAGCATTAACCCTTGCCGATGCAATGATATAATGTAGCCGTATTCAGGGCATCATGCCATTACCTTCGTTGTATCTAACTCCTAGACGGAGAGGTCATATTCTTTACACATCTTAGTTGTATCCTATCTAAGTTGTATCCTATCTTGGTTGTATCTAACTCCTAGATTTAGATTTGTTGTACTTCAAGCATGTAACCCTGCCGATGCGGTGGTATAATGTATCCGTGTTCATTGCATCTTGAACCTACCTTAGTTGTATCTAACTCCTAGACGGAGAGGTCATATTCTTTACACATCTTAGTTGTATCCTATCTAAGTTGTATCCTATCTTGGTTGTATCTAACTCCTAGATTTAGATTTGTTGTACTTCAAGCATGTAACCCTGCCGATGCGGTGGTATAATGTATCCGTGTTCATTGCATCTTGAACCTACCTTAGTTGTATCTAACTCCTAGACGGAGAGGTCATATTCTTTACACATCTTAGTTGTATCCTATCTAAGTTGTATCCTATCTTGGTTGTATCTAACTCCTAGATTTAGATTTGTTGTACTTCAAGCATGTAACCCTGCCGATGCGGTGGTATAATGTATCCGTGTTCATTGCATCTTGAACCTACCTTAGTTGTATCTAACTCCTAGACGGAGAGGTCATATTCTTTACACATCTTAGTTGTATCCTATCTAAGTTGTATCCTATCTTGGTTGTATCTAACTCCTCGATTTAGATTTGTTGTACTTCAAGCATGTAACCCTGCCGATGCGGTGGTATAATGTATCCGTGTTCATTGCATCTTGAACCTACCTTAGTTGTATCTAACTCCTAGACGGAGAGGTCATATTCTTTACACATCTTAGTTGTATCCTATCTAAGTTGTATCCTATCTTGGTTGTATCTAACTCCTAGATTTAGATTTGTTGTACTACAAGCATGTAACCCTGCCGATGCGGTGGTATAATGTATCCGTGTTCAGAGCATCTTGAACCTACCTTAGTTGTATCTAACTCCTAGATTGAGATTTGTTGTACTTCAAGCATGTAACCCTGCCGATGCGGTGATATAATGTATCCGTGTTCAGGGCATCATGCTCTTACCATAGTTGTATCTAACTCCTAGACGGAGAACTCTTGTTCTTCACTTATGTAATCCGGCCGATGCGATAATATAATTTATACCCTCATGAGGCATCTTGTTCCTATCTTAGTTGTATCTAACTCCTAGACGGAGAGCTCTTGTACTTGCCGTATGTAATCCTACCGATGCGATAATATAATTTATACCCTTATGGGTCATCTTGTTCCTTATCTTAGTTGTATCTAACTCCTAGACGGAGAGCTCTTGTACTTGCCGTATGTAATCCTACCGATGCGATAATATAATTTATACCCTCATGAGGCATCTTGTTCCTATCTTAGTTGTATCTAACTCCTAGGCGGAGAGCTCTCGTTCTTGCCGTATGTAATCCTACCGATGCGATAATATAATTTATACCCTTATGTGGCATCTTGTTCCTATCTTAGTTGTATCTAACTCCTACTGGGAGAGCACTCGATCTTGCCGTATGTAATCCTACCGATGCGATAATATAATTTATACCCTTATGGGTCATCTTGTTCCTTATCTTAGTTGTATCTAACTCCTAGACGGAGAGCTCTTGTACTTGCCGTATGTAATCCTACCGATGCGATAATATAATTTATACCCTCATGAGGCATCTTGTTCCTATCTTAGTTGTATCTAACTCCTAGGCGGAGAGCTCTCGTTCTTGCCGTATGTAATCCTACCGATGTGATAATATAATTTATACCCTTATGTGGCATCTTGTTCCTATCTTAGTTGTATCTAACTCCTAGACGGAGAGCTCTTGTACTTGCCGTATGTAATCCTACCGATGCGATAATATAATTTATACCCTTATGGGTCATCTTGTTCCTTATCTTAGATGTATCTAACTCCTAGGCGGAGAGCTCTCGTTCTTGCCGTATGTAATCCTACCGATGCGATAATATAATTTATACCCATGTGGCATCTTGTTCCTATCTTAGTTTTATCTAACACCTAGGCGGAGAGCTCTTGTACTTGCCGTATGTAATCCTACCGATGCGATAATATAATTTATACCCTTATGGGTCATCTTGTTCCTTATCTTAGTTGTATCTAACTCCTAGACGGAGAGCTCTTGTACTTGCCGTATGTAATCCTACCGATGCGATAATATAATTTATACCCTTATGTGGCATCTTGTTCCTATCTTAGTTGTATCTAACTCCTAGACGGAGAGCTCTTGTACTTGCCGTATGTAATCCTACCGATGCGATAATATAATTTATACCCTTATGGGTCATCTTGTTCCTTATCTTAGTTGTATCTAACTCCTAGACGGAGAGCTCTTGTACTTGCCGTATGTAATCCTACCGATGCGATAATATAATTTATACCCTTATGTGGCATCTTGTTCCTATCTTAGTTGTATCTAACTCCTAGACGGAGAACTCTTGTTCTTCACTTATGTAATCCGGCCGATGCGATAATATAATTTATACCCTCATGAGGCATCTTGTTCCTATCTTAGTTGTATCTAACTCCTAGACGGAGAGCTCTTGTACTTGCCGTATGTAATCCTACCGATGCGATAATATAATTTATACCCTCATGAGGCATCTTGTTCCTATCTTAGTTGTATCTAACTCCTAGGCGGAGAGCTCTCGTTCTTGCCGTATGTAATCCTACCGATGCGATAATATAATTTATACCCATGTGGCATCTTGTTCCTATCTTAGTTTTATCTAACACCTAGGCGGAGAGCTCTTGTTCTTGCCGTTTGTAATCCTACCGATGCGATAATATAATTTATAGCCTTATGGGGCATCTTGTTCCTATCTTAGTTTTATCTAACACCTAGGCGGAGAGCTCTCGTTCTTGCCGTATGTAATCCTACCGATGCGATAATATAATTTATACCCTTATGTGGCATCTTGTTCCTATCTTAGTTGTATCTAACTCCTAGACGGAGAGCTCTTGTACTTGCCGTATGTAATCCTACCGATGCGATAATATAATTTATACCCTTATGGGTCATCTTGTTCCTTATCTTAGTTGTATCTAACTCCTAGGCGGAGAGCTCTCGTTCTTGCCGTATGTAATCCTACCGATGCGATAATATAATTTATACCCATGTGGCATCTTGTTCCTATCTTAGTTTTATCTAACACCTAGGCGGAGAGCTCTTGTACTTGCCGTATGTAATCCTACCGATGCGATAATATAATTTATACCCTTATGGGTCATCTTGTTCCTTATCTTAGTTGTATCTAACTCCTAGACGGAGAGCTCTTGTACTTGCCGTATGTAATCCTACCGATGCGATAATATAATTTATACCCTCATGAGGCATCTTGTTCCTATCTTAGTTGTATCTAACTCCTAGGCGGAGAGCTCTCGTTCTTGCCGTATGTAATCCTACCGATGCGATAATATAATTTATACCCATGTGGCATCTTGTTCCTATCTTAGTTTTATCTAACACCTAGGCGGAGAGCTCTTGTTCTTGCCGTTTGTAATCCTACCGATGCGATAATATAATTTATAGCCTTATGGGGCATCTTGTTCCTATCTTAGTTTTATCTAACACCTAGGCGGAGAGCTCTCGTTCTTGCCGTATGTAATCCTACCGATGCGATAATATAATTTATACCCATGTGGCATCTTGTTCCTATCTTAGTTTTATCTAACTCCTAGGCGGAGAGCTCTCGTTCTTGCCGTATGTAATCCTACCGATGCGATAATATAATTTATACCCATGTGGCATCTTGTTCCTATCTTAGTTTTATCTAACACCTAGGCGGAGAGCTCTTGTTCTTGCCGTTTGTAATCCTACCGATGCGATAATATAATTTATAACCTTATGGGGCATCTTGTTCCTACCTTAGTTTTATCTAACACCTAGGCGGAGAGCTCTTGTTCTTGCCGTTTGTAATCCTACCGATGCGATAATATAATTTATAGCCTTATGGGGCATCTTGTTCCTACCTTAGTTGTATCTAACTCCTAGACGGAGAGCTCTTGTACTTGCCGTATGTAATCCTACCGATGCGATAATATAATTTATACCCTCATGAGGCATCTTGTTCCTATCTTAGTTGTATCTAACTCCTAGGCGGAGAGCTCTCGTTTTTGCCGTATGTAATCCAACCGATGCGTAATATAATTTATACCCTTATGGGGCATCTTGTTTCTATCTTAGTTGTATCTAACTCCTAGGCGGAGAGCTCTCGTTTTTGCCGTATGTAATCCAACCGATGCGTAATATAATTTATACCCTTACGGGGCATCTTGTTTCTGTCTTAGTTGTATCTAACTCCTAGGCGGAGAGCTCTCGTTTTTGCCGTATGTAATCCAACCGATGCGATAATATAATTTATACCCTTATGGGGCATCTTGTTTCTATCTTAGTTGTATCTAGCTCCTAGATTGAGATTTGTTGTACTTCAAGCATGTAACCCTGCCGATGCGTTGATATAATGTATCCATATTCAGGGCATCTTGCACCTACCTCAGTTGTTTCTAACTCCTAGGCGGAGATCTCTCGTTCTTGCCGTATGTAATCCGACCGATGCGATAATATAATTTATACCCTTATGGGGCATTTTGTTCCTATCTTAGCTGTATCTATTTCCTAGATTAAAATTTGTTGTACTTCAGGCATGTAACCCAACCGATGCGGTGAAATGATGTATCCGTATTCAGGACATCTTGCACTTACCTTAGTTTTATCTAACTCCTAGACGGAGTACTTTTGTACTTGCCGTACATAATCTTGCCGATGCGATAATACATTTTATATCTTTAAGTGGCATCTTAGTTGTTTCTAGCTCCTACATTGACATTTGGTGTACTTCAAGCATTAACCCTTGCCGATGCAATGATATAATGTAGCCGTATTCAGGGCATCATGCCATTACCTTCGTTGTATCTAACTCCTAGACGGAGAGGTCATATTCTTTACACATCTTAGTTGTATCCTATCTAAGTTGTATCCTATCTTGGTTGTATCTAACTCCTAGATTTAGATTTGTTGTACTTCAAGCATGTAACCCTGCCGATGCGGTGGTATAATGTATCCGTGTTCAGAGCATCTTGAACCTACCTTAGTTGTATCTAACTCCTAGATTGAGATTTGTTGTACTTCAAGCATGTAACCCTGCCGATGCGGTGATATAATGTATCCGTGTTCAGGGCATCATGCTCTTACCATAGTTGTATCTAACTCCTAGACGGAGAACTCTTGTTCTTCACTTATGTAATCCGGCCGATGCGATAATATAATTTATACCCTCATGAGGCATCTTGTTCCTATCTTAGTTGTATCTAACTCCTAGACGGAGAGCTCTTGTACTTGCCGTATGTAATCCTACCGATGCGATAATATAATTTATACCCTTATGGGTCATCTTGTTCCTTATCTTAGTTGTATCTAACTCCTAGACGGAGAGCTCTTGTACTTGCCGTATGTAATCCTACCGATGCGATAATATAATTTATACCCTCATGAGGCATCTTGTTCCTATCTTAGTTGTATCTAACTCCTAGGCGGAGAGCTCTCGTTCTTGCCGTATGTAATCCTACCGATGCGATAATATAATTTATACCCTTATGTGGCATCTTGTTCCTATCTTAGTTGTATCTAACTCCTAGACGGAGAGCTCTTGTACTTGCCGTATGTAATCCTACCGATGCGATAATATAATTTATACCCTTATGGGTCATCTTGTTCCTTATCTTAGTTGTATCTAACTCCTAGACGGAGAGCTCTTGTACTTGCCGTATGTAATCCTACCGATGCGATAATATAATTTATACCCTTATGGGTCATCTTGTTCCTTATCTTAGTTGTATCTAACTCCTAGACGGAGAGCTCTTGTACTTGCCGTATGTAATCCTACCGATGCGATAATATAATTTATACCCTCATGAGGCATCTTGTTCCTATCTTAGTTGTATCTAACTCCTAGGCGGAGAGCTCTCGTTCTTGCCGTATGTAATCCAACCGATGCGATAATATAATTTATATCCTTATGCGGCATCTTGTTCCTATCTTAGTTGTATATAACTCCTAGGCGGAGAGCTCTCGTTCTTGCCGTATGTAATCCAACCGATGCGATAATATAATTTATACCCTTATGTGGCATCTTGTTCCTATCTTAGTTGTATCTAACTCCTAGACGGAGAGCTTTCGTTCTTGCCGTATGTAATCCTACCGATGCGATAATATAATTTATACCCATGTGGCATCTTGTTCCTATCTTAGTTTTATCTAACACCTAGGCGGAGAGCTCTTGTTCTTGCCGTTTGTAATCCTACCGATGCGATAATATAATTTATAGCCTTATGGGGCATCTTGTTCCTACCTTAGTTGTATCTAACTCCTAGACGGAGAGCTCTTGTACTTGCCGTATGTAATCCTACCGATGCGATAATATAATTTATACCCTCATGAGGCATCTTGTTCCTATCTTAGTTGTATCTAACTCCTAGGCGGAGAGCTCTCGTTCTTGCCGTATGTAATCCAACCGATGCGATAATATAATTTATACCCTTATGTGGCATCTTGTTCCTATCTTAGTTGTATATAACTCCTAGGCGGAGAGCTCTCGTTCTTGCCGTATGTAATCCAACCGATGCGATAATATAATTTATACCCTTATGTGGCATCTCGTTCCTATCTTAGTTGTATCTAACTCCTAGACGGAGAGCTTTCGTTCTTGCCGTATGTAATCCTACCGATGCGATAATATAATTTATACCCATGTGGCATCTTGTTCCTATCTTAGTTTTATCTAACACCTAGGCGGAGAGCTCTTGTTCTTGCCGTTTGTAATCCTACCGATGCGATAATATAATTTATACCCTTATGGGGCATCTTGTTTCTTTCTTAGTTGTATCTAACTCCTAGGCGGAGAGCTCTCGTTCTTGCCGTATGTGATCCGACCGATGTGATAATATAATTTATAACCTTATGGGGCATGTTGTTCCTATCTTAGTTGTATCTAGCTCCTAGATTGTGATTTGTTGTACTTCAAGCATGTAACCCTGCCGATGCGGTGATATAATCTATCCGAATTCAGGGAATCTTGCACCTACCTTAGTTGTATCTAACGTCTAGGCGGAGAGCTCTCGTTCTTGCCGTATGTAATGCTGTCGATGCGATAATACAATTTATACCCTTATGTGGCATCTTGTTCCTATCTTAGTTGTATCTAACTCCTAGGCGGAGAGCTCTCGTTCTTGCCGTATGTAATCCTACCGATGCGATAATATAATTTATACCCTTATGGGGCATCTTGTTCCTATCTTAGTTGTATCTAACTCCTAGGCGGAGAGCTCTCGTTCTTGCCGTATGTAATCCTACCGATGCGATAATATAATTTATACCCTTATGGGGCATCTTGTTCCTATCTTAGTTGTATCTAACTCCTAGACGGAGAGCATTCGTTCTTGCCGTATGTATTCCAACCGATGCGATAATATAATTTATACCCATGTGGCATCTTGTTCCTATCTTAGTTTTATCTAACACCTAGGCGGAAGGCTCTCGTTCTTGCCGTTTGTAATCCTACCGATGCGATAATAGAATTTATACCCTTATGGGGCATCTTGTTCCTACCTTAGTTGTATATAACTCCTACTGGGAGAGCACTCGATCTTGCCGTATGTAATCCTACCGATGCGATAATATAATTTATACCCTTATGTGGCATCTTGTTCCTATCTTAGTTGTATCTAACTCCTAGGCGGAGAGCTCTTGTTCTTGCCGTATGTAATCCTACCGATGCGATAATAAAATTTATACCCTTATGGGGCATCTTGTTCCTACCTTAGTTGTATCTAACTCCTAGGCGGAGAGCTCTCGTTCTTGCCGTATGTAATCCTACCGATGCGATAATATAATTTATACCCTTATGTGGCATCTTGTTCCTATCTTAGTTGTATCTAACTCCTAGACGGAGAGCTCTTGTACTTGCCGTATGTAATCCTGTCGTAGCGATAATATAATATATACCCTTATGGGGCATCTTGTTCCTACCTTAGTTGTATCTAACTCCTAGACGGAGAGCTCTTGTACTTGCCGTATGTAATCCTGTCGTTGCGATAATATAATATATACCCTTATGGGGCATCTTGTTCCTACCTTAGTTGTATATAACTCCTAGACGGAGAGCTCTTGTACTTGCCGTATGTAATCCTGTCGTAGCGATAATATAATATATACCCTTATGGGGCATCTTGTTCCTACCTTAGTTGTATCTAACTCCTAGACGGAGAGCTCTTGTACTTGCCGTATGTAATCCTGTCGTTGCGATAATATAATTTATACCCTTATGGGGCATCTTGTTCCTACCTTAGTTGTATCTAACTCCTAGACGGAGAGCTCTTGTACTTGCCGTATGTAATCCTGTCGTAGCGATAATATAATTTATACCCTTATGGGGCATCTTGTTCCTACCTTAGTTGTATCTAACTCCTAGACGGAGAGCTCTTGTACTTGCCGTATGTAATGCTGCCGATGCGATAATATAATTTATACCCTTATGAGGCATCTTGTTCCTACCTTAGTTGTATCTAACTCCTAGACGGAGAGCTCTTGTACTTGCCGTATGTAATGCTGCCGATGCGATAATATAATTTATACCCTTATGGGGCATCTTGTTCCTACCTTAGTTGTATCTAACTCCTAGACGGAGAGCTCTTGTACTTCCCGTATGTAATGCTGCCGATGCGATAATATAATTTATACCCTTATGGGGCATCTTGTTCCTACCTTAGTTGTATCTAACTCCTAGACGGAGAGCTCTTGTACTTGCCGTATGTAATGCTGCCGATGCGATAATATAATTTATACCCTTATGGGGCATCTTGTTCCTACCTTAGTTGTATCTAACTCCTACACGGAGAGCTCTTGTTCTTGCCGTATGTAATGCTGCCGATGCGATAATATAATTTATACCCTTATGGGGCATCTTGTTCCTACCTTAGTTGTATCTAACTCCTAGACGGAGAGCTCTTGTACTTGCCGTATGTAATCCTGTCGTTGCGATAATATAATATATACCCTTATGGGGCATCTTGTTCCTATCTTAGTTGTAAGTAAAAGAGCACTAGTAATATCACCACTGCCTGCGATCAATCTTCCATCCGATCGCTTTAACGCAATGGCTGGCAACGGAATGGAAGTACCACAAACTGATCCTAACTTCATCCATTCTGTGTAGGATGGAGTTGTTCGTCTAATTGTACCAATGTACTGTGCACAAAAATTCATCCTACTAAGTCCAAATATCCTCCGTGCTTTCGCACGGAGTAGTTTATATACCTGAAGGTGGTCATTTGTTAGGTTTCGCTTAAATCTCCTTAGAGCTCCTCATCGTAGACGGAGGATTTCTGTGTATTCATCGTGCCACCACGGAACAGGTGGACGGCGTGCGTACACAGATGATTTAGGAATAGTCTTTTCAGCTGCATTCAAAATAGTCTTGGTAAAATTTTCAAAAATTGCATAAATGGGTGTCAGATAATCCATGTCAAGCGATACAAAATATTTCAAAAAGACGTCCCAGTTGGCTTTTCCAAAAATCCAGCGGAGACGTCGAACACAACAGTGAGAGGAGTCACACAAATTGATCCCAATGGGCACATGGTCGCTTCCATATATGTCGTCAAGGACCGACCACGTACAACTGGCAGCCAGAAGAAGGCTGCAGATTAATAGTTCAACAACTCTCCATCCACCAGGAGATGCCGCTAAATGAGTTGGCGAACCGTCACTTAGCAGACACAAGTACAGTTCCGTTTTTACACTATCCTCATGGTAACCTGGAGAGGAAAATCATAATTGTCTGTGGTCAATCTTCATTCGGTTGCTTAGCCGCAACGGCTGGCAATGGAATGGGAGTACCACAAACTGATCTTAATTCCTCCACGCTGTGGACTACAGAGTTGTTCGGCTAATTGTGCTAATGTACTGTTCCCAAGAGTTCATCCTACTCAGCCTAAATATCCTGCGGACAGCGTGGATGCGCAGAGATTTTCGGAATGGTCTCTACAGCGGCATTTGAAATTACCTTTTTATAATTTTCAACTGTTTCATCAGTAGGTGTCATATAATCCATGTCAAGTAACACAAGGTAATTCGAGTAGGCGTCCCATTAGGATTTTCGAGTATAACAAGGTGAGGAATCACATAAATTGATCCTAATTGGCACATGTCGCTTCCATAGAAATCATTGAGTACCGAAAATATGTATCTAGTAGCTAAATGAGGGCTGCAGATGGATATGTCATCAGTCGTCCATCCACCAGTAGATGCTGCTAAATGAGTAGGCGAACCGTCATTTAGCAGATATAAGTCTAATTCCATTCTTACACTCTATAGAAGTTTATCTCGAGAGTTGTTAGTCGAAGATCCCCGAGACAAATAGTAACTGGCATATTAGGTTTACTAAGTCACTGTTTTGGCAGATTTTCTTGTGGTGCCAAGTAGACACACACACAGTAATTTAATGCAGGACAGCTGTTTGTAAAGACATTTGTAAAGACCTTTGTTTATACAGAACGGCTACTGCTTGTAAATGAGTTACTAAGTTTAGAGAAACAGCATCGATACAGTCACTGGCTAGGATAGCTACGCTACCTCTAGTTTGATCTTCTGTAACGAAGTCTGATCTAAAAACTGTATACTCCCTTACTTAAATGAAAATTATGCGATTCGTGGATATGTGTCTCTTGTAGACATACAAGCATTGGATGCACATCTTGCACGAGTTTAAGATCTTCTATGTTACTCGTAACACTGTTGACGTTCCATTGTATCACTGATTTGCAAATTGCAGACATTTATCAGCTTAGCAATGAGTTGATCTGATACCATTGGTGCTCTCCATTGTTTTACTTTGGACGTTGTCAGACGTCCTAGACTTAGATAACTCCAATTCCATATCGACCCGTTCAGGGATGAAATTGGAGGAACTGCTGGATTTAGGAGGGGAGGTTTTAGCATGTCTCCTTTTATAGTATTAGTTTTATTGGCAGCTGTTACTACCGGTGGCTGTTTAGAATGAAATTTAATCCCATTTTTTTCGGCATTATTATATTCGACGCAAAAGGCTTACTGCTAGATGACAATTGCTTCTGCGTCGAACTACCAATGTAGGTCAAAGCCCTACTTTTCCACGAGTAGTGGTCAAAGTTGCAGCATACGATTTTCCGTCAACCTTCTATTGAGCAGATCTATAAATCTTCCTTGCTTCGGAAAACGCTATTTTCTCTTTGGCTATGATGCTCAGGATACCCCTCTATTTCTTAAATCTAGGACAGTTAAAAGATCGCGCTGTGTGATCACCACCACAGTTCGCGCACTTTGGAGAATTACTTAATTCCTTAACACGCTACATTGACCACATACACCCTGCTTTGAACATGAGAACTAATGAGCCCATAGCTCACACTTAACACACATCGTACCGACACTTGACACATCGCCGAGGGTTAGCTACGTATGGCCTCACTGAGAGCCTTTGGTAACCTGCATGAATGTATTCCGGTACCTTCGGTTTACCAAAAGTTAAAATAAAAGAAGCTGTTGCAACTTTATCGCTTTTGTCAGTCTTCATAATGGGTACAACATCCGTTACCAACTGTGACGACAGTTCCGATTTCATTTCATTTATTGACACTTTAATCAGATCTCTACATGTAATTGACCCCCTTTGAAAAATTTAAAGATTTGTGGAGAGCTACAGATACATTGACCACATCAAAAAAGCAGGTCATTTTTTTAAAGAGAACGTGTTTGTTTCTCTGAACTAGTTACAACAAGCAGCGGGACGCTAAGAACAGTAAAAACCCATTCCTTAAATTTTTTTATTGACGCGACATTACCTCCAACACAGGCAGTAATAGCCTTATGAATAACAAAAGGAGACACTTTTGATAGGTCTTTTCCTTCATCTGTGCAATAGAATAATAAAAATGCCGGTGATGGCAATGCCGGTAACGTTGCCACCATCATCTTCTTACTTAAATCAACTTTACTAGGATCGTCAGGAGAACCCTGACGTGTCCTCTTCAAACTCGATTCCGATGACGTATTAAAGTTTCCATAGAATGTTTGTGTCAGCCATCGTGTGGGGCGTTACGGGTGAGACTATAGGAACGGCTACACCCTTGGATCACATTAAAGATCATTTCCAACCCTCAGAACTCTGAGCCCTATAGCTTTTCTCCTTAGCTCGACTGGATGGGCATCAATCGAGAACTCGTAATACTGTGCACAGGCTCCGACATCCGTGCACCGGGGACTCTCCCTGACAAAGAACCGAAGCGGCTGCTAGACCAGATACCGCGTTTACGTATTCG
This sequence comes from Prosapia bicincta, assembly GCA_036971475.1. Lineage (NCBI taxonomy): Eukaryota > Metazoa > Arthropoda > Insecta > Hemiptera > Cercopidae > Prosapia > Prosapia bicincta. Next base: position 46,002,304 of record JBAIZL010000009.1, on the reverse strand, counting down.
GCAGAGCAAGCTCACATTTGCATTCCAGACCAGAGTTTGTCAAACTTTGGACTTTTCAGCACTCACAACGCGCAACGGTTCTGACCAGGCACAAATCCCTAAGAGAAGGTGTAAGTGTTGGAATTTTTAGAGATTATGTTGAATATGTGGTGTCTGTAGAAAGTGTATTAGTGTGTAATAGTGAAGTTAGTGTTGTTAATGGTGTATATGTTTAGCTGGGGTACCGCGAGGGACACCAAACCCCTCTTAGTAGGTGCAGCTAGTCCTTACCTCCCCTGCGTGGTACTTCAATTATGTAACCCTGCCAATGCCACGAAAAGATTTAATTCCTACCAGGGTGTCTTCTTCCTTCCTTAGTTGTATCAAACTCCTAGATTGAGAGCCGGTGTACTTCAAGTATGTAACCCTGCCGATGCAAAAATAAAATTTATCCCTATCCAGGGCATCTTCTTCCTACCTTAGTTCTGTCTAACTCCTAGATTGAGAGCTGATGTACTTTAAGTAGTTAGTCCTTCCGATACGACGATATAATATCTTCCTATCCAGTTTATTGTGTTCCTACCTTAGTTGTATCTAACTCCTTGATTAAAAGCTGGTGTACTTCAAGTAGGCCTATGTAACCCATCCATGTGATGATATAATTATACCTTATCCAGGGTATATTGTTCCTACCTTAGTTGTATCTAACTCATAGATTAAGAGCTGATGTACATTAGGTATGAAACTCTGCCGATGCGATGATATAATTTATCCCTATTATGGGCATCTTTTTTCTACCTTGGTTGTATCTAAGTCCTAGATCCATAGCTAGTGTTCTTCAAGAATGTAACCCTGCTAATGCGATGGGATAATTTATCCCTATTCAGTGGATTCGGTCCCTTACCTTAACACTATCTAAATCCCTGATTGAGCGCTGGTACGTAAGCTAGTAAGTAACCCTGCCGATCTCATAATTAGCCCTTATCAACAGGGTGACCATAGTCCTTTCTGATTCCTAGATTGATAGCTGGTGTAGCCCTTACCCAAGTATTTATCTCTGTTGAGACGATGCTATAAATTGTCCCACTCTAGGGGATCCTGTCCTTAACCTTTTTTTCCTTCCAAATTTTTAAGGACTGCGGCAGACAAATCTCTTAAAACAATACTAATACATTATTGGTGGAAAACGATTTTATTTTCCAGTACACAGAGGTTTTTTTAAAAATGTTTAATTATAATTTTAAAGTTCCACGATTTTATGAGACCTGTTCCTAATAGAATATATAGGCACTTTTCACTAGTAAACGTAAAACGTATTGAATATACTTTAAATAAACCATCAAGATAAATAAAACTTCTTTTCCAAGTGACGGAGATTTATATTTCGCAACAGCTAGGCAAGGTATATCTCGCTATAGCAAGGTAAAAGAGGTGCCCCCACAATCTCGCTTCAATTGCTTCATGCTCACATCAGCCCTCAAAGCAAATTTAATTTTTTTTTCTGAAACGTGAATAAAACATGAGTAATCGACTCATTTGTTACCTTAACATTTACAAGCATTTTTTTAAATTCTGTTGGTTTACATTTAATTTTACACGCTTTCTTAATTTTGTTTCTTCTGGTTCGTTTCTTTGTAGCATCTCATCTCTAAACGTTTGTTTTTCTTTCTCTTAATTGTATTTTCATTTTTATAATATTAGTACCTGTGTATACTAGTGTCTTTCACACACTATCTGAAAAAAATTGTTACCATTTTAATTTTAATAACGATAATAATTTATCAAAACAAATTTCAGACCTATGAGTTTTCTGTAATATTATTTTTCAAAACATATGTTTAAAAAACAATAAAAATCACACAGTATTTCCTCTATAACCCTGACACATTTGTTTGAAAACAGAATTATATTCATTATGAAGTCAAAGTGATGACCAAACGGCGACGCAATAACGCTCGACTTTTCATTAAAATTTCGTTTATTAACGCTACATCGCGTCGACGGCGAGTTTTGCAAACAATATTCAAGCGTAAAGTTCACCAGTATCGCAATTATTTTGTGTTCAGAAAATTGTAGAAAGATAGAGATCGTTTGATGACAATTCCATTTGTATAATATTTTCTACCTCTTCGTTATTTAGTGCATTTAGGAATGTTATACAATACTTTTGTCTAATATAGGTCAGGATACATAAATATATAAAACTTCAAATTGACCTTTAACAGATATTGACAGATACTTGTATATTTTTATGGAAAAAGATATGAACGTATCTACAATGAATTCCATCCACGTACCTAAGAAATATTAGATAACAAGAAGCGCCTATTGTTATTGATATATTTTGACATGTGTGCATATTATAGCATAACACTAGGTAGCCCGTACGTGAAGCCAACTATAACATACAATTGCTTTGTAATCAGAATGTATGGACTCGCCAAAAAACTCACTGATTAATTATTTAATTGAACTTTAATGACATTAAACATTTACTAGTAATTTACATTTTCTATAACAGAAGTTGATGGCCAGCAAGTTAGATTAGTTTCAGCGCTAAACAACAGAAAAAAACATGAATTGTAACAGAAAAAACTCTTTACTATTAAAAATTGTTAAATCTTGAAGTCTAAATTATTTTAACCAACAACATATAAATAATTGAATTGATCTCTAGACTTAAGGTTACTATGGCTTATATTTTATAACTTTAAATATTATGCCCATTTTCTGAATCTATCTTATTTGTTATAACAAGTTAGTTTTACAAGGTTTAATTTTTAATAATTTGTACCTAATTAAAATGGAGAGGTCGATCCTCGGCGTTCATTTTTCTTGGTCAGTCGAATGTCGCTCCTTTAGGACACTGTAGCTCTTGTGTATTCCCGATTCCACAATCCTCTGCACCCGCAACTCCCAGATCCGGAATCACTCCTACATTATACCTTTAGCACCATCATCTTCGCTCCCAGCGCCAGATTCCTTCTCCGGCTCCCAAAACGTGGCTTCTCTCTCTCCTCACCTAGGTGATCTCCCGACACCTTTATACTCATCGTTTCCTTTTCTCCCTGTCTTGTTTAATAATGCACTGCCTTTTCGTATTTCAGCCGATACTTAAGTAGATAAACATGGAAGAAAGTGAAGGAAGAAGTCGTAAGTTCGCAAGGTCAGAATCCGGCAAGCGATGGGCGGAGTAGATATAGAAAGCATCTAATAAATGTAAATAATTAGTGAATTAAAATTCAATACATAAATGGTGGTAAAATGAAAAGGGAATAAATTATTATTAATCATTGAATATATTACGAAGTGGGTAAGGTGAAGTTTTAAAGTCCCCGCATCACAGAAGGATTAGGGAATCCAGACCGACATCAAGAAGCAACTCATAAAGGACAGATCCTTGGTCACGGAACGCTCTAGAAGAGAGGCCTATCTGAGATTTACTATAAAGACATTCAACATTGTGTGGAAGCCATTTATTTACAATTTTTTACCGATCATTAAACTAAATATTTAAATATTCATAATAAAACATGCTGAATAAAACATCGAGAAGTCATTAATGATTTTCGTTTAATAATCCTCATATAGAGCCCGAGACGTAAATTTTATTAAAATCAAGAAAATATATTATATAGAGTGATTTATATAAAACTCATGATTTTCATTAGCCCATTTTTTTAATAGAAATACCCCGAAAGGTTTCATTTACCTATCAAATGACCCAAAAGGCCTTTGAGTTTTTATTCCATATCGTGCATTTGTCAAAAGAAGGCGCTGCATGTCACACCAATCGTCCAGACAGGAACTCAACACTGTAAATGGTACACAGGACATCTTGTGAGTGAAACCGGCAAAAACTGTTCGCCCCTACTTCCAATGGTTGATGTGGATGTTTAAAGGCGACTACAGTAGTCTCCTGATAAGTCTTTAAGGTGTCTGTCACAGGAAAACGGGTACTAACACACGATGTGTCAGAGAGCTGTAAAGAAGGCCGGCTTAAAGCCGTAGGCGTATAGGGTATAATCTGTTTGTGAGCTCTTCAAGCCAGATAAGAAAATAGAATACTGTCTTTGGTTCAAAATAACAATTGTGCAAAACCCTGGTATACTGTCCCTTGCATGGTTCACAGACGAGACAGGGTACGTTATTAGGACATCTCCACTTGCCATAAGTCACGTGAGAATATGACGCGGATCCAAAGTTACTTTGAAGACCTCATAGTTTCCAGGAATTTGTGGCCGCTAAGGTCACCCCTCCAGACTTCTTCCTGTAGGGTTATCTAAGGGGGAGAGTCTAGACTACACGCTGCCCTGATTGACAATATTACACACGAATTTGACAGTTTTGAAAACGTAACGCTTCGGCAAACTGCTATAAACATAGAGCGACGTGTTCTGATGTGCCTACAGACGGACAAAGGTCATTTTCTTTAACGACCAATTCCTCTCCCAAAAATATTCTGTACATGTAAGACACAATTACACGTTATTTTTGTTTCTTTCTTCTTAATATAAACCTATAGTGAAAATCATTAGCTTTATATGAATTGGCCCTATACAACTTTAAATAAAATCCAATATTGAGGTAGTATAAGGGTTCTCAAAGACTCATGATCTACGCCAAACTGTTTATTTAAATTCTTATTATAAAATGATATCACTAATAACATTCTTCCCAAATGTTCATATATTGTGTTTCCTATCAATAATTAGTAAGATACGGATTAATGTTCAATTCCTGAGTTACCTACAATTATTTTGTATCTGGAACCACCTTCGACATAAGTCAGTCAAAGGCTTACTCCTGGTGTAAAGACATCAAGGCACTAAGTGATTAAGAGGATTAGCTTGTTATAACTTTGATGTTATAATTGGAACCAGAGGGCGGGATAGGACAATTCATAAGTCAATATAGTAACAAGTAATTGAAAGGATTTGTCATTATATAACCTAATTAGTTAACTAGAGGGTAGATACGTTTTATTATGAATTATATATATATATATATATATATATATATATATATATATATATATATATATATATGTGTGTGTGTGTGTGTGTGTGTGTGTGTGTGTGTGTGTGTGTGTGTGTGTGTGTGTGTGTGTATGTGTGTGTGTATGTGTGTGTGTGTGTGTGTGTGTGTGTGTGTGTGTGTGTGTGTGTGTGTGTGTGTGTGTGTGTGTGTGTGTGTGTGTGTGTGTGTGTATGTGTGTGTGTGTGTGTGTGTGTGTGTGTGTGTGTGTGTGTGTGTGTGTGTGTGTGTGTGTGTGTGTGGTGTGTGTGTGTGTGTGTGTATGTGTGTGTGTGTGTGTGTGTGTGTGTGTGTGTGTGTGTGTGTGTGTGTGTGTGTGTGTGTGTGTGTGTGTGTGTGTGTGTGTGTGTGTGTGTGTGTGTGTGTGTGTGTGGTGTGTGTGTGTGGTGTGTGTGTGTGTGTATGTGTGCGATAGTTTTAATATTTTGTTTGTTTAAATTGACTTTCTTTCCCGACTCGTGATTTTATTAGTTTTATTATGTTTCCAAATTGGTAATGAAACTGTTATTTTTTATTTTAACATGACATCTAAGCAAAAAAGAGCTAAACGAACGGCGGTGTGACTTCACTGAATCTATGACAGGAAGGAATGCTTTGTATTGTATTCGCCATGGATTATATTCCAGAACAGGCCGAAATATTGGAAGTGACAATGGCAGCAAAAGCTTTTGTTTCGTTTTTGAAGGGAACAGATCGATCGATGAGGAGTGAGGCTGGGCGTGGTAGAATGGAACGTTAGTGCATATAATCATGTCCTTTGTTCTATTCATTATTGCTTTATTCTCCCCATCCACCACCCAGTCTGTCTGCGACGTTTTGTTATTATTTTAGCAATATTGTACTAAACATATAAAAATGATGATAATTAGGGATTTATTTAAGAACACTAAATTATTTGATACTGCGTATTCATAGCGCTCAAATATCTGTTCATCGAATATTATTGCTAAATATTCCTTTCATTGGGTCTCTAGTCACCCCAACCACCATCTAGTCTGACTGGATGTTAATTTGTGTGTCAGTGATATTGTGTTAACAATATTGAAATATTGATAATTACCGTTTGATTATTAAAAAATAGTAAAATAATTGATCGTGCCTATTCATAGCTTTGAAATTAATATTGATCTAATTTTATCAAAACAATGTTTGTATTATTTGCTAATTAATATCCCTCTCTTCCCCTAGACACTATCTGCTATGTTTTCTTATTGTCGTAGCCATATGTATGAAGGATATTGAAATCATGATGACTAACGTAATATTTTAAAATAGTAAATTCATCGATTCTGCCAATTTTAGCTCTCAAAATTATATTCATCTATTTTCATAGCAACAAAGTGCATAGGTTTTATATTTTATTATCCACCTCCCACAACTAGGCTGTCTTCTACGTTTTCCTATTGTCGTAGCCATATGTATGAAGGATATTGAAATCATGATGACTAACGTAATATTTTAAAATAGTAAATTCATCGATTCTGCCAATTTTAGCTCTCAAAATTATATTTATCTAATTTCATAGCAACCAAGTGCGTGAGTTTTATAATTTATAGTCCTCCTCCCACAACTAGACTGCCTCCTACGTTTTCTTATTGTCGTAGCCATATGTATGAAGGGTATTGAAATCATGATGACAAACGTAATATTTTAAATAGTAATTTTATCGATTCTGCATATTTTAGCTCTAAATATTATATTTATCTAATTTCATAGCAACCAAGTGCGTAAGATTTATAATTTAAAGTCCTTCTGCCACAACTAGACTGTCTCCTACGTTTTCTTATTGTCGTAGCCATATGTATGAAGGGTATTGAAATCATGATGACAAACGTAATATTTTAAATAGTAATTTTATCGATTCTGCATATTTCGGCTCTCAATATTATATTTATCTAATTTCATAGCAACCAAGTGCGTAAGACTTATAATTTAAAGTCTTTCTGCCACAACTAGACTGTCTCCTACGTTTTCTTATTGTCGTAGCCATATGTATGAAGGGTATTGAAATCATGATGACAAACGTAATATTTTAAATAGTAATTTTATCGATTCTGCATATTTCGGCTCTCAATATTATATTTATCTAATTTCATAGCAAACAAGTGCGTAAGTTTTATAATTTATTATCCTCCTAACACAAATAGACTGTCTCCTACGTTTTCTTATTGTCGTAGCCATATGTATGAAGGGTAATGAAATCATGATGAGAAACGTAATATTTTAAGATATTAAATTCATCGATTCTGCTAATTTTAGCTCTAAAACTAATATTCACCTAATTTCATCGCAACAAAGTGCATAAATTTTATAATTTGTTGTACTCCTCCCATAACTAGGCTGTCTCCTACGTTTTCTAATTGTCGTAACTATATATATGAATAATATTGAAATCATGATGAATAACGTAATATCTTAAAATAAATTTCATCGACTCTGCCAATTTTAGCTCTCAAAATTATATCCATCTTATTTCATCGCAACAAAGAATGTATGTTTTATAAAGTATTATCCTCCTCCCAGAACTAAGCTGTCTCCTACGTTTTCTTATTGTCGTAGCCATATATGTATGAAGGATATTGAAATCATGATTACTGACGTAATATTTTAAAATAAAATTCATCGATTCTGCCAATTTTAGCTCTCGAAATTATATTCATCTAATTTCATAGCAACAAAGTGCATAAATTTTATAATTTATTGTCGTCCTCCCACAACTAGGCTGTCTTCTACGTTTTCCTATTGTCGTAGCCATATATATGATGGATATTGAAATCATGGTGAATAAGGTAATATTTTAAAATAATAAATTCATCGAACTATTTATAGTTCTTAATTTTGTATTCATCTTTTTATTGAAACAATGTACGTAATATTTTGTTTTTTTTAACCTCCTCTCCCTTCTAGGCTGTTTGCACGTGTTACTACTATCGTAGCCATACATATGAAGCGTATTGAAATGTCTAACGTTTATTTTAAAATATTAAATTTATCGATTCTGCCTATTCAATGTTCTGACTTCTATATTCCTCTAATTTTATTGAATCAATTGTCATAAATCGAATATTTAATGCGACATTTTCATAACACTCAATTTTTGCTTCATCGAATTTTCTTGACGACCAGCTGAACCAGCAAACTTTTTACCGCCTAACAATCAATGAATGCGTGTTATCATTAGCTAAACTGAATTTTATATTTTATTAACCTAATTTAGTAGTCGTTCGAGAAAAGTGTGACAAAAACATTCTTGATCGAATGGTATTTATTGATATGCACTCGCATTTACGAAATTTTGTTGTTTTTTTCGCTGCTATGTACACAAACAAGTCAGAAATATTCCACGTGAGCAGGCCACATACAGCTATTTATGTGAGAAGCACGGATTTTCCAAGTTCGGTCCACACTCTTATAGCGATTCTCCTTGTGTTTTGTTGATCGTCATTGCAAAAGCGAGTCGCACCGGTAACTCTATACGTTTGAATTCGAATGGCACATAGGTTGGAATCATTGGGATGCGAGACAAGAGTACATCTTCCGCTTTAAAATTTAGTTTTGAAATTTTTGCTTCGATATGGAAATATTTTCCCACAAACTGTTCCTTATAGATAGGAACAGAAACTCACGTATTTCAATATATTGTCAATATATATCTAAAAATATTGTTTTCACAAACAGCACTTGTAGGCCTATATAAATAGATAATAGCTTTTTTTTAGTTAGCATATTATTCACACAGACAAGATATAGATAGCATCAGATATTCACAAATATCAGTTTATTGTCTAACAATATTGTTCTTACAAGTAGTTTTTTTTTGAACAATCAGATTCTTACTGATTATATTTCAGTGTCTAGCAATATTTTCGCACAGAGAGGACATAGATATTAGCGGGTACTACCTTATTTTAGTTGTATCTTAAGCGATATAGCGATATTGTTCCAACACACATCTCAGATAGGCGTAGACACTAAAGTAATTCCGTTGAATAACACTATTATTCCTATAGACAGATATAGATAGTATCAGATACTCACGAATTTCAGTTTATTGTTTATTATAATTGATTACATTTTTGACAGTATATATATTGGTGCAGACACTCGCGTATTTCAGTTTATTGTCTAGGAATATTGTTCTATTCTATATTACAAAATATACTCACGAATTTCAATTACCGGCACTTATCTAAGAATTGATAGCACAAAAATTCTTTTCCTTATCCTCCAGACAGCATAAAAATAGGAACAGACACTCGCGTATTTCGGTTTGTATACTTAATAATTTTTCCGCACAGATAGATCTTACGTAGGTAAAAGGTACTATCAGCAGCATTTTTCTAGCGATATTGTTCACTCAGATTGCACATTTATTTGATTTTTGGGTTAGCAATATTCATCTTACAGACAGTGCATGTATATTAGCAGATAGTCAGATCAGTTTATTGTCTAGGAATATAGTTTCAATTGACCCGATAAAGATAATATCAGATTCTCTATTTTATTAGTTTTTTCCAGCAATAATTTTCCTACAGACACTGTATATTGGAATATATTCTCACGTATTTTCATTTATTGTCTGAGAATATCGTTCGCACAAATAACAAAAAGTAGCGCACATGAGTATTTCAGTTTTTTCAGTCAATGTTATTTCCACAACGACAAATAGATATGAACACATAGGCCTAATAGCGTAATTTCGTTAGCCTAGTAATTTTGTTTCCACAGAACACACATAGATTGCAGCAGATACCAGCGTTCTTAGTTTATTGCCTAGCAATATAATTCCTACAAACAGCACATTAAGAGGAGCGAATAGTCAGTATTTCAGTTTTATGCCTAGAAATATTTTTTTCACAAAACACATAGATTACAGCAGATACTCGCGTTTTCAGTTTATTACCTGGCAATATAATTCCCACAGACAGCACATTAAGAGGAGCGAATAGTCAGTATTTCAGTTTAATGCCTAGAAATATTGTTTCCATAGACAATACATAGATTGCAGTAGATACTTGCGTTTCAATTTATTGCCTAGCAATATAATTCCTACAGACAGTTCATTGAGAGGACCGGATAGTCGCATATTTCAGTTTTATGCCTAGAAATATTGTTTCAACAAAATACATAGATTGCAGCGGATACTCGCGTTTTCAGTTTATGGCCTAGCAATATAATTCCTACATACAGTTCATTGAGAGGACCGGATAGTCGCATATTTCAGTTTTATGCTTCGAAATAATGTTTCCACAAAAACATAGATAGCATCAGATACTCGCGTTTTCAGCTTATGGCCTAGAAATATATTTCCTACATACAGTTCATTGAGAGGACCGGATAGTCGCATATTTCAGTTTTATGCCTAAAAGTATTGTTTCAACAAAATACATAGATAGCATCAGATACTCGCGTTTTCAGTTTATGAACTAGCAATATAATTCCTACAGACAGCACAATGAAATAAGTGAATAGTCGCGTATTTCAGTTTTATGCCTAAAAGTATTGTTTCAACAAAATACATAGATAGCATCAGACACTCGCGTTTTCAGTTTATGGCCTAGCAATATAATTCTTACAGACAGCACAATGAAATAAGTGAATAGTCGCGTATTTCAGTTTTATGCCTAAAAGTATTGTTTCAACAAAATACATAGATAGCATCAGACACTCGCATTTTCAGTTTATGGCCTAGCAATATAATTCCTACAGACAGCACAATGAAATAAGTGAATAGTCGCGTATTTCAGTTTTATGCCTAAAAGTATTGTTTCAACAAAATACATAGATAGCATCAGACACTCGCGTTTTCAGTTTATGGCCTAGCAATATAATTCCTACAGACAGCACAATGAAATAAGTGAATAGTCGCGTATTTCAGTTTTATGCCTAAAAGTATTGTTTCAACAAAATACATAGATAGCATCAGACACTCGCGTTTTCAGTTTATGGCCTAGCAATATAATTCCTACAGACAGCACAATGAAATAAGTGAATAGTCGCGTATTTCAGTTTTATGCCTAAAAGTATTGTTTCAACAAAATACATAGATAGCATCAGACACTCGCGTTTTCAGTTTATGGCCTAGCAATATAATTCCTACAGACAGCACAATGAAATAAGTGAATAGTCGCGTATTTCAGTTTTATGCCTAAAAGTATTGTTTCAACAAAATACATAGATAGCATCCGACACTCGCGTTTTCAGTTTATGGCCTAGCAATATAATTCTTACAGACAGCACAATGAAATAAGTGAATAGTCGCGTATTTCAGTTTTATGCCTAAAAGTATTGTTTCAACAAAATACATAGATAGCATCAGACACTCGCGTTTTCAGTTTATGGCCTAGCAATATAATTCCTACAGACAGCACAATGAAATAAGTGAATAGTCGCGTATTTCAGTTTTATGCCTAAAAGTATTGTTTCAACAAAATACATAGATAGCATCAGACACTCGCGTTTTCAGTTTATGGCCTAGCCATATAATTCCTACAGACAGCACAATGAAATAAGTGAATAGTCGCGTATTTCAGTTTTATGCCTAAAAGTATTGTTTCAACAAAATACATAGATAGCATCAGACACTCGCGTTTTCAGTTTATGGCCTAGCAATATAATTCTTACAGACAGCACAATGAAATAAGTGAATAGTCGCGTATTTCAGTTTTATGCCTAAAAGTATTGTTTCAACAAAATACATAGATAGCATCAGACACTCGCGTTTTCAGTTTATGGCCTAGCAATATAATTCTTACAGACAGCACAATGAAATAAGTGAATAGTCGCGTATTTCAGTTTTATGCCTAAAAGTATTGTCTCAACAAAATACATAGATAGCATCAGACACTCGCGTTTTCAGTTTATGGCCTAGCAATATAATTCCTACAGACAGCACAATGAAATAAGTGAATAGTCGCGTATTTCAGTTTTATGCCTAAAAGTATTGTTTCAACAAAATACATAGATAGCATCAGACACTCGCGTTTTCAGTTTATGGCCTAGCAATATAATTCCTACAGACAGCACAATGAAATAAGTGAATAGTCGCGTATTTCAGTTTTATGCCTAAAAGTATTGTTTCAACAAAATACATAGATAGCATCAGACACTCGCGTTTTCAGTTTATGGAATAGCAATATAATTCCTACAGACAGCACAATGAAATAAGTGAATAGTCGCGTATTTCAGTTTTATGCCTAAAAGTATTGTTTCAACAAAATACATAGATAGCATCAGACACTCGCGTTTTCAGTTTATGGCCTAGCAATATAATTCCTACAGACAGCACAATGAAATAAGTGAATAGTCGCGTATTTCAGTTTTATGCCTAAAAGTATTGTTTCAACAAAATACATAGATAGCATCAGACACTCGCGTTTTCAGTTTATGGCCTAGCAATATAATTCCTACAGACAGCACAATGAAATAAGTGAATAGTCGCGTATTTCAGTTTTATGCCTAAAAGTATTGTTTCAACAAAATACATAGATAGCATCCGACACTCGCGTTTTCAGTTTATGGCCTAGCAATATAATTCTTACAGACAGCACAATGAAATAAGTGAATAGTCGCGTATTTCAGTTTTATGCCTAAAAGTATTGTTTCAACAAAATACATAGATAGCATCAGACACTCGCGTTTTCAGTTTATGGCCTAGCAATATAATTCCTACAGACAGCACAATGAAATAAGTGAATAGTCGCGTATTTCAGTTTTATGCCTAAAAGTATTGTTTCAACAAAATACATAGATAGCATCAGACACTCGCGTTTTCAGTTTATGGCCTAGCAATATAATTCCTACAGACAGCACAATGAAATAAGTGAATAGTCGCGTATTTCAGTTTTATGCCTAAAAGTATTGTTTCAACAAAATAAATAGATAGCATCAGACACTCGCGTTTTCAGTTTATGGCCTAGCAATATAATTCTTACAGACAGCACAATGAAATAAGTGAATAGTCGCGTATTTCAGTTTTATGCCTAAAAGTATTGTTTCAACAAAATACATAGATAGCATCAGACACTCGCGTTTTCAGTTTATGGCCTAGCAATATAATTCTTACAGACAGCACAATGAAATAAGTGAATAGTCGCGTATTTCAGTTTTATGCCTAAAAGTATTGTCTCAACAAAATACATAGATAGCATCAGACACTCGCGTTTTCAGTTTATGGCCTAGCAATATAATTCCTACAGACAGCACAATGAAATAAGTGAATAGTCGCGTATTTCAGTTTTATGCCTAAAAGTATTGTTTCAACAAAATACATAGATAGCATCAGACACTCGCGTTTTCAGTTTATGGCCTAGCAATATAATTCCTACAGACAGCACAATGAAATAAGTGAATAGTCGCGTATTTCAGTTTTATGCCTAAAAGTATTGTTTCAACAAAATACATAGATAGCATCAGACACTCGCGTTTTCAGTTTATGGAATAGCAATATAATTCCTACAGACAGCACAATGAAATAAGTGAATAGTCGCGTATTTCAGTTTTATGCCTAAAAGTATTGTTTCAACAAAATACATAGATAGCATCAGACACTCGCGTTTTCAGTTTATGGCCTAGCAATATAATTCCTACAGACAGCACAATGAAATAAGTGAATAGTCGCGTATTTCAGTTTTATGCCTAAAAGTATTGTTTCAACAAAATACATAGATAGCATCAGACACTCGCGTTTTCAGTTTATGGCCTAGCAATATAATTCTTACAGACAGCACAATGAAATAAGTGAATAGTCACGTATTTCAGTTTTATGCCTAAAAGTATTGTTTCAACAAAATACATAGATAGCATCAGACACTCGCGTTTTCAGTTTATGGCCTAGCAATATAATTCCTACAGACAGCACAATGAAATAAGTGAATAGTCGCGTATTTCAGTTTTATGCCTAAAAGTATTGTTTCAACAAAATACATAGATAGCATCAGACACTCGCGTTTTCAGTTTATGGCCTAGCAATATAATTCCTACAGACAGCACAATGAAATAAGTGAATAGTCGCGTATTTCAGTTTTATGCCTAAAAGTATTGTTTCAACAAAATACATAGATAGCATCAGACACTCGCGTTTTCAGATTATGGCCTAGCAATATAATTCCTACAGACAGCACAATGAAATAAGTGAATAGTCGCGTATTTCGGTTTTATGCCTAAAAGTATTGTTTCAACAAAATACATAGATAGCATCAGACACTCGCGTTTTCAGTTTATGGCCTAGCAATATAATTCTTACAGACAGCACAATGAAATAAGTGAATAGTCACGTATTTCAGTTTTATGCCTAAAAGTATTGTTTCAACAAAATACATAGATAGCATCAGACACTCGCGTTTTCAGTTTATGGCCTAGCAATATAATTCCTACAGACAGCACAATGAAATAAGTGAATAGTCGTGTATTTCAGTTTTATGCCTAAAAGTATTGTTTCAACAAAATACATAGATAGCATCAGACACTCGCGTTTTCAGTTTATGGCCTAGCAATATAATTCCTACAGACAGCACAATGAAATAAGTGAATAGTCGCGTATTTCAGTTTTATGCCTAAAAGTATTGTTTCAACAAAATACATAGATAGCATCCGACACTCGCGTTTTCAGTTTATGGCCTAGCAATATAATTCTTACAGACAGCACAATGAAATAAGTGAATAGTCGCGTATTTCAGTTTTATGCCTAAAAGTATTGTTTCAACAAAATACATAGATAGCATCAGACACTCGTGTTTTCAGTTTATGGCCTAGCAATATAATTCCTACAGACAGCACAATGAAATAAGTGAATAGTCGCGTATTTCAGTTTTATGCCTAAAAGTATTGTTTCAACAAAATACATAGATAGCATCAGACACTCGCGTTTTCAGTTTATGGTCTAGCAATATAATTCTTACAGACAGCACAATGAAATAAGTGAATAGTCGCGTATTTCAGTTTTATGCCTAAAAGTATTGTTTCAACAAAATACATAGATAGCATCAGACACTCGCGTTTTCAGTTTATGGCCTAGCAACATAATTCCTACAGACAGCACAATGAAATAAGTGAATAGTCGCGTATTTCAGTTTTATAAGTATTGTAGTTTTTTAGTTATCAATATTGTTTCTATAGGGAGCTCATAGATAGGGACAGATACTTGAGTAGAAATAGAATAGGAACAAATGCCTTTGTATTTAAATTTTTCTACCTACAGCCAGTGCATAAAATACGATAGTTTTTTTGCCATACCAATATTGTTTCTACCCACAGCAAATAGATAGTAGCAGAACTTTGCTCAATTCAGATTTTTACACGGCAATTATTTTTCTTCAAACCGTGGATTAAATGCAACAGATATTGGCGTGTTTTTGTTTTAACAACATCGAATTATGTTTTTTACAGACACCACATTGATAAGCACAGATACTGGCGTATTATGGTATTTTACTAAAACACTATTGTTTCTACAGACAACGTATAGTCAGGGTACAGACACACAAGTATCTAATTTTTTCCTAGCAATATAGTTTATAGAGCCAGTACATAGAATGGAGCAGATATAGCTGATTTCATTGTTTACCACAAACATATTGTCGCTACAGACAGTACATAGATTGGAGCAGATAATAACCCATTTCATTATTTGCCACAAACATATTGTTGCTATAGACAGGACATATATTGGAACAAATAATAGCCATTTTCATTGTTTACCACAAACATATTGTCGCTACAGACATGACATAGATAGGAACAGATAATAGCCAATTTTATTATTTGCCACAAACATATTGTCGCTACAGACACTACATAGATTGGAGCAGATAATAACACATTTCATTATTTGCCACAAACATATTTTCGCTACAGACAGGACATAGATAGGAACAGATAATAGAAAATTCCATTATTTGCCACAAACATATTGTCGCTATAGACGGGGCATATATTGGAACAGATAATAGCCAGTTTCATTATTTGACACAAACATATTGTCGCTACAGACACTACATAGATTGGAGCAGATAATAACCCATTTCATTATTTGCCACAAACATATTTTCGCTACAGACAGTACATAGATAGGAACAGATAATAGCCAGTTTCATTATTTGACACAAACATATTGTCGCTACAGACAGTACATAGATAGGAACAGATAATAGCCAATTTCAATATTTGCCACAAACATATTGTCGCTACAGACAGTATATAGATTGGAGTAGATAATAACCCATTTCATTATTTGCCACAAACATATTTTCGCTACAGACAGGACATATATTGGAACAGATAATAGCCAATTTCATTATTTGCTACAAGCATATTGTCGCTATAGAAAGGACATATATTGGAACACATAATAGCCAATTTCATTATTTGCTACAAGCATATTGTCGCTATAGACAGGACATATATTGGAACAGATAATAGCCAATTTCATTATTTGCCACAAACATATTTTCGCTACAGACAGGACATATATTGGAACAGATAATAGCCAATTTCATTATTTGCCACAAGCATATTGTCGCTATAGACAGGACATATATTGGAACAGATAATAGCCAATTTCATTATTTGCCACAAACATATTGTCGTTATAGACGGGACATATTGGACGGGTAATGAAATCATGATGAGAAACGTAATATTTTAAGATATTAAATTCATCGATTCTGCTAATTTTAGCTCTAAAACTAATATTCACCTAATTTCATCGCAACAAAGTGCATAAATTTTATAATTTGTTGTACTCCTCCCATAACTAGGCTGTCTCCTACGTTTTCTAATTGTCGTAACTATATATATGAATAATATTGAAATCATGATGAATAACGTAATATCTTAAAATAAATTTCATCGACTCTGCCAATTTTAGCTCTCAAAATTATATCCATCTTATTTCATCGCAACAAAGAATGTATGTTTTATAAAGTATTATCCTCCTCCCAGAACTAAGCTGTCTCCTACGTTTTCTTATTGTCGTAGCCATATATGTATGAAGGATATTGAAATCATGATTACTGACGTAATATTTTAAAATAAAATTCATCGATTCTGCCAATTTTAGCTCTCGAAATTATATTCATCTAATTTCATAGCAACAAAGTGCATAAATTTTATAATTTATTGTCGTCCTCCCACAACTAGGCTGTCTTCTACGTTTTCCTATTGTCGTAGCCATATATATGATGGATATTGAAATCATGGTGAATAAGGTAATATTTTAAAATAATAAATTCATCGAACTATTTATAGTTCTTAATTTTGTATTCATCTTTTTATTGAAACAATGTACGTAATATTTTGTTTTTTTTAACCTCCTCTCCCTTCTAGGCTGTTTGCACGTGTTACTACTATCGTAGCCATACATATGAAGCGTATTGAAATGTCTAACGTTTATTTTAAAATATTAAATTTATCGATTCTGCCTATTCAATGTTCTGACTTCTATATTCCTCTAATTTTATTGAATCAATTGTCATAAATCGAATATTTAATGCGACATTTTCATAACACTCAATTTTTGCTTCATCGAATTTTCTTGACGACCAGCTGAACCAGCAAACTTTTTACCGCCTAACAATCAATGAATGCGTGTTATCATTAGCTAAACTGAATTTTATATTTTATTAACCTAATTTAGTAGTCGTTCGAGAAAAGTGTGACAAAAACATTCTTGATCGAATGGTATTTATTGATATGCACTCGCATTTACGAAATTTTGTTGTTTTTTTCGCTGCTATGTACACAAACAAGTCAGAAATATTCCACGTGAGCAGGCCACATACAGCTATTTATGTGAGAAGCACGGATTTTCCAAGTTCGGTCCACACTCTTATAGCGATTCTCCTTGTGTTTTGTTGATCGTCATTGCAAAAGCGAGTCGCACCGGTAACTCTATACGTTTGAATTCGAATGGCACATAGGTTGGAATCATTGGGATGCGAGACAAGAGTACATCTTCCGCTTTAAAATTTAGTTTTGAAATTTTTGCTTCGATATGGAAATATTTTCCCACAAACTGTTCCTTATAGATAGGAACAGAAACTCACGTATTTCAATATATTGTCAATATATATCTAAAAATATTGTTTTCACAAACAGCACTTGTAGGCCTATATAAATAGATAATAGCTTTTTTTTAGTTAGCATATTATTCACACAGACAAGATATAGATAGCATCAGATATTCACAAATATCAGTTTATTGTCTAACAATATTGTTCTTACAAGTAGTTTTTTTTTGAACAATCAGATTCTTACTGATTATATTTCAGTGTCTAGCAATATTTTCGCACAGAGAGGACATAGATATTAGCGGGTACTACCTTATTTTAGTTGTATCTTAAGCGATATAGCGATATTGTTCCAACACACATCTCAGATAGGCGTAGACACTAAAGTAATTCCGTTGAATAACACTATTATTCCTATAGACAGATATAGATAGTATCAGATACTCACGAATTTCAGTTTATTGTTTATTATAATTGATTACATTTTTGACAGTATATATATTGGTGCAGACACTCGCGTATTTCAGTTTATTGTCTAGGAATATTGTTCTATTCTATATTACAAAATATACTCACGAATTTCAATTACCGGCACTTATCTAAGAATTGATAGCACAAAAATTCTTTTCCTTATCCTCCAGACAGCATAAAAATAGGAACAGACACTCGCGTATTTCGGTTTGTATACTTAATAATTTTTCCGCACAGATAGATCTTACGTAGGTAAAAGGTACTATCAGCAGCATTTTTCTAGCGATATTGTTCACTCAGATTGCACATTTATTTGATTTTTGGGTTAGCAATATTCATCTTACAGACAGTGCATGTATATTAGCAGATAGTCAGATCAGTTTATTGTCTAGGAATATAGTTTCAATTGACCCGATAAAGATAATATCAGATTCTCTATTTTATTAGTTTTTTCCAGCAATAATTTTCCTACAGACACTGTATATTGGAATATATTCTCACGTATTTTCATTTATTGTCTGAGAATATCGTTCGCACAAATAACAAAAAGTAGCGCACATGAGTATTTCAGTTTTTTCAGTCAATGTTATTTCCACAACGACAAATAGATATGAACACATAGGCCTAATAGCGTAATTTCGTTAGCCTAGTAATTTTGTTTCCACAGAACACACATAGATTGCAGCAGATACCAGCGTTCTTAGTTTATTGCCTAGCAATATAATTCCTACAAACAGCACATTAAGAGGAGCGAATAGTCAGTATTTCAGTTTTATGCCTAGAAATATTTTTTTCACAAAACACATAGATTACAGCAGATACTCGCGTTTTCAGTTTATTACCTGGCAATATAATTCCCACAGACAGCACATTAAGAGGAGCGAATAGTCAGTATTTCAGTTTAATGCCTAGAAATATTGTTTCCATAGACAATACATAGATTGCAGTAGATACTTGCGTTTCAATTTATTGCCTAGCAATATAATTCCTACAGACAGTTCATTGAGAGGACCGGATAGTCGCATATTTCAGTTTTATGCCTAGAAATATTGTTTCAACAAAATACATAGATTGCAGCGGATACTCGCGTTTTCAGTTTATGGCCTAGCAATATAATTCCTACATACAGTTCATTGAGAGGACCGGATAGTCGCATATTTCAGTTTTATGCTTCGAAATAATGTTTCCACAAAAACATAGATAGCATCAGATACTCGCGTTTTCAGTTTATGGCCTAGAAATATATTTCCTACATACAGTTCATTGAGAGGACCGGATAGTCGCATATTTCAGTTTTATGCCTAAAAGTATTGTTTCAACAAAATACATAGATAGCATCAGATACTCGCGTTTTCAGTTTATGAACTAGCAATATAATTCCTACAGACAGCACAATGAAATAAGTGAATAGTCGCGTATTTCAGTTTTATGCCTAAAAGTATTGTTTCAACAAAATACATAGATAGCATCAGACACTCGCGTTTTCAGTTTATGGCCTAGCAATATAATTCTTACAGACAGCACAATGAAATAAGTGAATAGTCGCGTATTTCAGTTTTATGCCTAAAAGTATTGTTTCAACAAAATACATAGATAGCATCAGACACTCGCATTTTCAGTTTATGGCCTAGCAATATAATTCCTACAGACAGCACAATGAAATAAGTGAATAGTCGCGTATTTCAGTTTTATGCCTAAAAGTATTGTTTCAACAAAATACATAGATAGCATCAGACACTCGCGTTTTCAGTTTATGGCCTAGCAATATAATTCCTACAGACAGCACAATGAAATAAGTGAATAGTCGCGTATTTCAGTTTTATGCCTAAAAGTATTGTTTCAACAAAATACATAGATAGCATCAGACACTCGCGTTTTCAGTTTATGGCCTAGCAATATAATTCCTACAGACAGCACAATGAAATAAGTGAATAGTCGCGTATTTCAGTTTTATGCCTAAAAGTATTGTTTCAACAAAATACATAGATAGCATCAGACACTCGCGTTTTCAGTTTATGGCCTAGCAATATAATTCCTACAGACAGCACAATGAAATAAGTGAATAGTCGCGTATTTCAGTTTTATGCCTAAAAGTATTGTTTCAACAAAATACATAGATAGCATCCGACACTCGCGTTTTCAGTTTATGGCCTAGCAATATAATTCTTACAGACAGCACAATGAAATAAGTGAATAGTCGCGTATTTCAGTTTTATGCCTAAAAGTATTGTTTCAACAAAATACATAGATAGCATCAGACACTCGCGTTTTCAGTTTATGGCCTAGCAATATAATTCCTACAGACAGCACAATGAAATAAGTGAATAGTCGCGTATTTCAGTTTTATGCCTAAAAGTATTGTTTCAACAAAATACATAGATAGCATCAGACACTCGCGTTTTCAGTTTATGGCCTAGCAATATAATTCCTACAGACAGCACAATGAAATAAGTGAATAGTCGCGTATTTCAGTTTTATGCCTAAAAGTATTGTTTCAACAAAATACATAGATAGCATCAGACACTCGCGTTTTCAGTTTATGGCCTAGCAATATAATTCTTACAGACAGCACAATGAAATAAGTGAATAGTCGCGTATTTCAGTTTTATGCCTAAAAGTATTGTTTCAACAAAATACATAGATAGCATCAGACACTCGCGTTTTCAGTTTATGGCCTAGCAATATAATTCTTACAGACAGCACAATGAAATAAGTGAATAGTCGCGTATTTCAGTTTTATGCCTAAAAGTATTGTCTCAACAAAATACATAGATAGCATCAGACACTCGCGTTTTCAGTTTATGGCCTAGCAATATAATTCCTACAGACAGCACAATGAAATAAGTGAATAGTCGCGTATTTCAGTTTTATGCCTAAAAGTATTGTTTCAACAAAATACATAGATAGCATCAGACACTCGCGTTTTCAGTTTATGGCCTAGCAATATAATTCCTACAGACAGCACAATGAAATAAGTGAATAGTCGCGTATTTCAGTTTTATGCCTAAAAGTATTGTTTCAACAAAATACATAGATAGCATCAGACACTCGCGTTTTCAGTTTATGGCCTAGCAATATAATTCCTACAGACAGCACAATGAAATAAGTGAATAGTCGCGTATTTCAGTTTTATGCCTAAAAGTATTGTTTCAACAAAATACATAGATAGCATCAGACACTCGCGTTTTCAGTTTATGGCCTAGCAATATAATTCCTACAGACAGCACAATGAAATAAGTGAATAGTCGCGTATTTCAGTTTTATGCCTAAAAGTATTGTTTCAACAAAATACATAGATAGCATCAGACACTCGCGTTTTCAGTTTATGGCCTAGCAATATAATTCTTACAGACAGCACAATGAAATAAGTGAATAGTCACGTATTTCAGTTTTATGCCTAAAAGTATTGTTTCAACAAAATACATAGATAGCATCAGACACTCGCGTTTTCAGTTTATGGCCTAGCAATATAATTCCTACAGACAGCACAATGAAATAAGTGAATAGTCGCGTATTTCAGTTTTATGCCTAAAAGTATTGTTTCAACAAAATACATAGATAGCATCAGACACTCGCGTTTTCAGTTTATGGCCTAGCAATATAATTCCTACAGACAGCACAATGAAATAAGTGAATAGTCGCGTATTTCAGTTTTATGCCTAAAAGTATTGTTTCAACAAAATACATAGATAGCATCAGACACTCGCGTTTTCAGATTATGGCCTAGCAATATAATTCCTACAGACAGCACAATGAAATAAGTGAATAGTCGCGTATTTCGGTTTTATGCCTAAAAGTATTGTTTCAACAAAATACATAGATAGCATCAGACACTCGCGTTTTCAGTTTATGGCCTAGCAATATAATTCTTACAGACAGCACAATGAAATAAGTGAATAGTCACGTATTTCAGTTTTATGCCTAAAAGTATTGTTTCAACAAAATACATAGATAGCATCAGACACTCGCGTTTTCAGTTTATGGCCTAGCAATATAATTCCTACAGACAGCACAATGAAATAAGTGAATAGTCGTGTATTTCAGTTTTATGCCTAAAAGTATTGTTTCAACAAAATACATAGATAGCATCAGACACTCGCGTTTTCAGTTTATGGCCTAGCAATATAATTCCTACAGACAGCACAATGAAATAAGTGAATAGTCGCGTATTTCAGTTTTATGCCTAAAAGTATTGTTTCAACAAAATACATAGATAGCATCCGACACTCGCGTTTTCAGTTTATGGCCTAGCAATATAATTCTTACAGACAGCACAATGAAATAAGTGAATAGTCGCGTATTTCAGTTTTATGCCTAAAAGTATTGTTTCAACAAAATACATAGATAGCATCAGACACTCGTGTTTTCAGTTTATGGCCTAGCAATATAATTCCTACAGACAGCACAATGAAATAAGTGAATAGTCGCGTATTTCAGTTTTATGCCTAAAAGTATTGTTTCAACAAAATACATAGATAGCATCAGACACTCGCGTTTTCAGTTTATGGTCTAGCAATATAATTCTTACAGACAGCACAATGAAATAAGTGAATAGTCGCGTATTTCAGTTTTATGCCTAAAAGTATTGTTTCAACAAAATACATAGATAGCATCAGACACTCGCGTTTTCAGTTTATGGCCTAGCAACATAATTCCTACAGACAGCACAATGAAATAAGTGAATAGTCGCGTATTTCAGTTTTATAAGTATTGTAGTTTTTTAGTTATCAATATTGTTTCTATAGGGAGCTCATAGATAGGGACAGATACTTGAGTAGAAATAGAATAGGAACAAATGCCTTTGTATTTAAATTTTTCTACCTACAGCCAGTGCATAAAATACGATAGTTTTTTTGCCATACCAATATTGTTTCTACCCACAGCAAATAGATAGTAGCAGAACTTTGCTCAATTCAGATTTTTACACGGCAATTATTTTTCTTCAAACCGTGGATTAAATGCAACAGATATTGGCGTGTTTTTGTTTTAACAACATCGAATTATGTTTTTTACAGACACCACATTGATAAGCACAGATACTGGCGTATTATGGTATTTTACTAAAACACTATTGTTTCTACAGACAACGTATAGTCAGGGTACAGACACACAAGTATCTAATTTTTTCCTAGCAATATAGTTTATAGAGCCAGTACATAGAATGGAGCAGATATAGCTGATTTCATTGTTTACCACAAACATATTGTCGCTACAGACAGTACATAGATTGGAGCAGATAATAACCCATTTCATTATTTGCCACAAACATATTGTTGCTATAGACAGGACATATATTGGAACAAATAATAGCCATTTTCATTGTTTACCACAAACATATTGTCGCTACAGACATGACATAGATAGGAACAGATAATAGCCAATTTTATTATTTGCCACAAACATATTGTCGCTACAGACACTACATAGATTGGAGCAGATAATAACACATTTCATTATTTGCCACAAACATATTTTCGCTACAGACAGGACATAGATAGGAACAGATAATAGAAAATTCCATTATTTGCCACAAACATATTGTCGCTATAGACGGGGCATATATTGGAACAGATAATAGCCAGTTTCATTATTTGACACAAACATATTGTCGCTACAGACACTACATAGATTGGAGCAGATAATAACCCATTTCATTATTTGCCACAAACATATTTTCGCTACAGACAGTACATAGATAGGAACAGATAATAGCCAGTTTCATTATTTGACACAAACATATTGTCGCTACAGACAGTACATAGATAGGAACAGATAATAGCCAATTTCAATATTTGCCACAAACATATTGTCGCTACAGACAGTATATAGATTGGAGTAGATAATAACCCATTTCATTATTTGCCACAAACATATTTTCGCTACAGACAGGACATATATTGGAACAGATAATAGCCAATTTCATTATTTGCTACAAGCATATTGTCGCTATAGACAGGACATATTTTGGAACAGATAATAGCCAATTTCATTATTTGCTACAAGCATATTGTCGCTATAGACAGGACATATATTGGAACAGATAATAGCCAATTTCATTATTTGCCACAAACATTTTGTCGCTACAGACAGGACATAGATAGGAAGGGATAATAGCCAATTCATTATTTGCCACAAACATATTTTTGCTACAGACAGTACATAGATAGGAACAGATAATTGCCAATTTCATTATTTGCCACAAGCATATTGTCGCTATAGACAGGACATATATTCCAACAGATAATAGCCACTTTCATTATTTGCCACAAACATTTTGTCGCTACAGACAAGACATAGATAGGAAGGGATAATAGCCAATTCATTATTTGCCACAAACATATTGTCGCTACAGACAGTATATAGATTGGAGCAGATAATAACCCATTTCATTATTTGCCACAAACATAATTTCGCTACAGACACTACATAGATTGGAACAGATAATAGCTGATTTCATTGTTTGCCACAATCATATTGTCGCTACAGACAGTACATAGATTGGAACAGATAATAGCTGATTTCATTGTTTGCCACAAACATATTGTCGCTACAGACAGTACATAGATTGAAGCAGATAATAACCCATTTCATTATTTGCTACAAACATATTATCGCTACAGACAGGACATATATAGGAACAGATAATAGCCAATTTCATTGTTTGCCACAAACATAATTTCGCTACAGACACTACATAGATTGGAGCAGATAATAACCCATTTTATTGTTTGCCACAAACATATTATCACTAGACACTACATAGATTGGAACAGATAATAGCTGATTTCATTGTTTGCCACAAACATATTGTCGCTACAGACAGTACATAGATTGGAGCAGATAATAACCCATTTCATTATTTGCCACAAACATATTATCACTAGACACTACATAGATTGGAACAGATAATAGCTGATTTCATTGTTTGCCACAAACATATTGTCGCTACAGACAGTACATAGATTGGAGCAGATAATAACCCATTTTATTATTTGCCACAAACATATTATCGCTACAGACAGTACATAGATTGGAGTAGATAATAACCCATTTCATTATTTGCCACAAACATATTATCGCTACAGACAGGACATATATAGGAACAGATAATAGCCAGTTTCATTATTTCACACAAACATATTATCGCTACAGACAGGACGTATATAGGAACAGATAATAGCCAATTTCATTATTTGACACAAACATATTGTCGCTAGACACTACATAGATAGGAACAGATATCCGAGTATTGTTTTTTTGTTTGCCTTGAAATATTGTTCTCACAGTTTGTGGTTGTAATCCATCAGATACTCTTGAATTTTAGATTTCTGCCATAACAATATTGCTCCTGCATACAGCACATATATAATAACAGATTTTTGTTTATTTTTTGAGTCTTTTACATAACAATATTGTTTCTATAGATAGACGATAGATTCAAGCAGATACTCAAGTATTTCAGTTGTATGTTTAGCAACTAGTTCCTACAAATCGCACAAGAAAGGGCCAAATTATCAAGTACTTAGTAATATCCCGTAATCATATTCTTCCTACAGACATCACATAGGTAGGAGCAAATACCCACTTATTTAATTTTTTTGTCATACTAATAGGTAGGAGCAAATACCCACTTATTTAATTTTTTTGTCATACTAATATTGTTCCTTCAGACTGAGTAGATAGGAGAAGATACTCTCGTATTTTAGAATTGTGTCTAGAAATATTTTACGCACAGACAGCACATAGATAGGAGCGTGTTTAGATTTACATCACAATAATAAACCTACTGGCACCACATAGATAGGAACGTTTTTTGCCAGGATTTTGTCGGGGAGAATGGGGTCAGGAATATCGTGATTGGAGTCGATAGCAGTGACCGTGGAGAGTAAACAAGCAACGTAATTAAGGTAAAGGGCAAGATATAAAAACATTGAAGTTTTATTTTATTGTTTCATTTTCCTCTTCAGTCTTCGGTATTCTACTTTAAAATAAAGTGCACTGGATTATTCTGTATGAGTCAGGTACATCGAGCATACTGGTCAATAGATGGGAGTTGTGAACTTGTGTATAAACGTATCGAATTGCTTTACCTAATCAGTTAGTGATAAATCAAAGCCTACTGTTAAAAAGTGGAAAAGACAAGTAGTTGAAGGTCTAGGAAATTAGAAAAAATAGTGCGCGTAGTTAAGGTAATTGTGAAAACTTTGAAGACAAAAATATTAATGTAATGAAAGTGGTAACTCCATGAAAGTGGTAACTCCATTACACAGAATTTAACCTGTAATTATTTCAAAAAAGTTTCAAAAATTGCTAGAGAAAAGCTAGAATACGTGAGCATCAGTTTCTTTCAATTTTCTGTCTGTAGACAGAATTTTTTTATGTCAAAACGCTAAAAGATGCGAGTAACTTATCCATTATACATACTGTCTGTAGGACCAGTATTGTGAAGTAAAAAATTAAATAAACAGGTATTTGCTTCTAACTATGTGCTGTTTTTAGAAACAATATTTTTATGAAAAAAAAACTAAAACACGCAAGTATCTTATGCATTATATCAACTGTCCGGCGAGCAATATTCCTAGGCATAAAACTAGAATACGGGAGTATTTGCTTCTATCTAATGTGCTGTCTGTAGAAACAATAATATTATGGGAAAAACGAAAACACACGTATGTGTGATACATTATATCAACAGACTATAGGAGCAATAATGCGAGACAAAACCCAAAATAAACCAGTATCTCCTTTTATCTATGTGCAGCCTATTTGTGTATCTCTGTAGAAACAATATTTCTAAATAAAAAACTACAATAAGCGAGTATCTTTTCCTCTTGGAATAATATTATTAAGGCAAACATTTAAAATACGCTAGTATCTGATGAATTATATCCATTGTCTGGAGGAACAATATTGTAGGAAAAACCAATAATATCTAATACATTACACCCATTCTTTTTAGGAACAATATTGCTAGGAAAAATAAACATACGTGAGTACCTGATTGTATCAACGCTGTCTATAGATGCAATATTTTTATGACTAAAAGCTAAAACATCTATATACTGTTTGGGGCTTGTACATTCGTAAACAAAAACTTAAATACGCGAGTATCTGCTCCTATCTATGTGCTGTCTGTAGGTTTAATATTGTGATATTGTAAACATAATACTCTCTATCTATGTGCTATCTGTGGGGAAAATACTTTTAGGTAAATATCTAAAATATGAGAGTATCTTCTCCTATCTAATTCTGTATGTAGAGACAATATTGGTATGACAAAAAACATAAACACGCGATTATCTGCTCCTATCTGTGTGCTGTCTGTGAGAAAAATACTTTTAGGTAAATATCTAAAATACGAGAGTATCTTCTCCTATTTAATTTTGTCTGAAGGAACAATATTGTTATGACAAAAAAAATAAACACTCGAGTATCTGCTCCTACCTATATGCTGCCTGTAGGTTTAATATTTGTTGTAAACCTAATACGCTCCTATCTATGTGCTATCTGTGGGGAAAATACTTTTAGGTAAATATCTAAAATATGAGAGTATCTTCTCCTATTTAATTCTGTCTGAAGGAACAATATTGTTATTACAAAAAAAATAAACACTCGAGTGTCTGCTCCTATCTATATGCTGCCTGTAGGTTTAATATTTGTTGTAAACCTAATACGCTCCTATCTATGTGCTATCTGTGGGGAAAATACTTTTAGGTAAATATCTAAAATACGAGAGTATCTTCTCCTATTTAATTCTGTCTGAAGGAACAATATTGTTATGACAAAAAAAATAAACACTCGAGTATCTGCTCCTATCTATATGCTGCCTGTAGGTTTAATATTTGTTGTAAACCTAATATGCTCCTATCTATGTGCTATCTGTGGGGAAAATACTTTTAGGTAAATATCTAAAATACGAGACTATCTTCTCCTATCTAATTTTGTCTGTAGGAACAATATTGGTATGACAAAAAACATAAACACACGAGTATCTACTTCTATCCATGTGATGTCTGTGGGAAAAATACTTTTAGGTAAATATCTAAAATACGAGATTATCTTCTGATATTTAATTCTGTCTGTAGGAACAATATTGGTATGACAAAAAACATAAACACGCGAGTATCTGCTCCTATTTATGTGATGTCTGTAGGTTTAATATTGTGATGTTGTAAACCTAATACGCTCCTATCTATGTGCGGTCTGTGGGAAAAATACTTTTAGGTAAATATCTAAAATACGAGAGTATCTTCTCCTATCTAATTCTGTCTGTAAGAACAGTATTGGTATGAGAAATAAACCCAACTACGCTAGTATCTGCTCCTATCTGTATGCTGTCCGTAGGTTTAATATTGTGATGTAAACATTATACGCTCCTATCTATGTGCGGTCTGTGTGAATAATATTTTAGTTTTTGTTTTTCCTGACATTTGCACCCAGTGACACTTGCTCCCAACGACATTTGCGCTCAGCCACATTTGCGGCTAGCGACACTTGTATGTGACAACAAACAGCCTTCGGAGAATCCTAGAATCAAAAAATTGATTAGTGGTTTCAAGGGTGAAGCGGAAAATGTAGTTTGCGCATTCAATTAAACGTTGGAGTTAATAGGAGAAAATGGAAAAATATGAAACTGGCCGAGTGATTTATTAAAACAATCAAGAAGTACGAAGAATCTTCTGACATAAGGACGTGGCTTTACACTCTGGCCTGCTTACAAACATTAGACTAGGTTCAAACTGGTTAAAGCTACAAATTACGACAATATTTTATATAGTAATAAGTTCATCACAAAACAAATTGATAACATTAAATTACAAAAAAGCAGTAAACATGATATATAATACGGTTTTAAAAGTAAACATTACAAAAATGACGTAGCTCTTTCCTGATTTTAAACACGCCTGAATGGTACAAAACTGGTTTTCTCTCACTTAGCCCGACCAAAGCCTGAGTAAAGTGTGATGGGAATCATAGAGGCTATAATCGTACTTAATAAAGGAAATAATGTGGGGTCTCCCAAATGCAGGTATATTTTGGGTAACTCTGGAGCAACTGTCGCACATTCCACCATGGGCACAAGTTTTACTGGTTGCATCTGTCGCACTTTCCACCATGGGAGTATGTCACTTGGTGCATCTGTCGCACATTTTACCATGGGCGCATATGTCACTGGGTGCATCTGTTGCATATTCCACCATGGATGCATGTGTCACTGGGTGCATCGATCGCATATTCCACCATGGGCGCATGTGTCACCGGGTGCATCTGTCGCACATTCCACCATGGATGCATGTGTCACTGGGTGCATCTATCGCATATTCCACCATGGATGTATGTGTCACTGGGTGCATCGGTCGCATATTCCACCATGGGCGCATGTTTCACTAGGTGCATCTGTCGCACATTCCCCCATTCTTGCATCTATCACTGGGTGCATCTGTCGCACATTCCATCATGGGTGCATGTGTCACTGGGTGCATCTGTAGCATATTCCACCATGGGCGCATGTTTCACTGGGTGCATCTGTCGCACATTCCCCCATTCTTGCACCTGTCACTGGGTGCATCTGCCGAACATTCCATCATGGGTGCATGTGTCACTGGGTGCATCTGTCGCATATTCCACCATGGGCGCATGTGTCACTGGGTGCATCTGTCGCATATTCCACCATGGGAGCATGTTTCACTGGGTGTATCTGTCGCATATTCGCTAAAATGGAGACCACTTGTATAATGAAGTGTACCCTAACAGTACACTTTGTAGCAATATTCTAATATAGTGCTTTTATAAAGTAAGGCGATTTTAAAATGTTTTGTCTGAATCGTAATACAAAGTTAATGTTTTTTTCAATATTTTTAATATTTCGGTCGTCACCACAAGTTTTATTACTTTTCCATGTTCTGGAAGACTTTCTGTACCACCGAATAAGTTTAGAAAGATCAGTATTTATACAAGGTAATTTGAATGCTGTCATATTTACTTTGTTGAACGTTGTCAGAAAAGTATGAAGTATAGGAAGTAATTTCATTATAAATTATTCGCTGATTATTTCAAACCAAAGCACGATTCGACTTTATAAGTTTTAACCATACATTAAGGTGAGCATTAATTGTTGCGCCATAGTACCAAAGTAATTTCTCTAAATTACATTATTTTTCAATAATGTTACAAAATATTATAAATCAACACAAAACCGGTAAATAAGCTCAAAAACGTTTCGTTATCAATAAGTATAAATAAATACAAAAATTCTAAACCATTACTAAAATTACAACAACGTTACATTCTATATTTTTAAAATGCGCGATATAGCCTAATAATTTATGTAGTCGTGATAACTTAGTCGCTGTTAATAACTTTTCCCTTGAAACGCTTATGAGAAAATATTTTTGACTATGAATTTTCTTATTATTTATTTCCTTTGCTCATATCCGTTCATTCAAGTTTAAATACATTTTTTAAACTCATAGTGGATGACACTAAATGTTTATAGAGTTTGTTAAAATAATAATTTAATAATTAAAATTAATCAATTAGTTTTCGTTTTATATGGAATAAAAAGGAACTTTTCACAAAGGGGCAATGTATGCAATATAGCTACAGTATAGTCTCGAAAATCGAAGTCCCGTTAGTTTAAGCTTCCGTTAAATTCAAGGCTATTTCTATTTGAGACTATTTTATCTATTTCAAAGAAAATTATGAGTCGAGCTTCCAATAATTGTTTATAGCTATACGGTATACAAAGGAAATGAGTCGAGGTACCAGGTTATGATTATAGCTATACGGTATGCAAAGGAAATGAGTCGAGGAACCAGGTTATGTTTATAGCTATACGGTATGCAAAGGAAATGAGTCGAGGTACCAAGTTATGTTTATAGCTATACGCTATGCAAAGGAAATGAGTTGAGGTACCAAGTTATGTTTTTATCAATACGGAATGCAAAGGAAATGAGTTGAGCTTCCAGTAATTGTTTATAGCTATACGGAATGCAGAGAAAATGAGTCGGAATTCTGAAAAATATTTATAGTCATACGTGTGCAAAGGAAATGAGTCGGGTTTCAAGGAAATGTGCATATAAAGTACTATAAACTTATTTAGTGCATATCAATTACAGTGTAAGGTTCATTAAAACTCGTATATTTTCTGATTTACAGGAACGTATTTCCGCGTAGTTCGAGTTTTCGGAAATTCGAGGGAATCTCGGTCCCATTTACCTCGAATTATCGAGACTCTACTGTATTTCGTCCCATTAAGCTTAAGATAAGTGAGAACATATTTTATTGTAACATTCCCTTATGTTATAGGTAATGTGATAGAACAGCTGTTTTAACGCTTAGGTTACGTTACTTTATTTTTATTAATTGTAATTATTTAACAAAAAGTAACTAAAATTTAAAAACATTTCTTGACTTATGTAGGAATTGACTTTAAACGTTTTTGTTTATGTTACTTTTTATAGATAATGTGGCTGAAAGATGGGCAGCGTTTGAGGCGTTCGGAAGCTCCATTTAACAGCCCCAAACTGACAATACCTTCTGTGCAAAAGGAAGACCAAGGCATGTACCAGTGCGTAGCAACAGCCGAGGGAAATTCTGCACAAGCTGTGGCAGAACTAAGATTGGGAGGTAAGCTGATAAACCACAATCTCTCGTGAAAGCATAGCGATGTTTGTATTTTTATTTATATTCTCTTTTTGTATAGTAAATTAAATCCGTTATAGTGTCATAGCTTGACCGCAAATTATGTGAAGAGTTTTGTAAAACGCAGATAGGCATTGCCACAGATACGTTTGCAGAGTTACAGTACAGTCGAGTGAATGCTATGCGTCACTATTAGGCAATTTTAAGAGTAAATTAATAACGTAGCTTAATAAACGAGTAATCAGCCAGTGTTACTAGTATTGCCTAGGAATGTTAGTGACTTTTCTTTAAATTCCTTGGAGTTTTTGTTTCTGCATCAGATTTCAGTTTGGTCCCGAAATATAGAAATAAACTATATATACCAAAACATTTCAATAGAAGTGACGTATTTCAATAGAAATAAGCAACATACACGAATATCGTAAAATACCAATGTAGTGTAAGTACAGAACAAAGTCATGCAGTATATCAATATGTACAATCTATTTTGTATTAGAGTACGAAATAATAATTTCAAAAGGGGTTATTATTCAATTTAAAACTTTGGGGATGGTATTTGAATATTTGGGGGGTAAAATTTGTACTTATATAATTTAATCATGGCGCCCTGGTTACGAACAGGGTGACTAGTGTGATTAGGTAGAATCTGACGGCAAAATGAAACCCGTATGCATAAATGGAAGCAGAAAGCCCATATTTACTGTAGCTGGGAGAGTAGAGTTAAAAATATTGATTAATATTACTGAAGTTGCATAATATAAACTCAATATTTATAAAAAAGCATTATAAGAAGTAGAACATGAACGAGGGAAATTATTCTTTTGTTCTGTAAAATATATATTAAGGCGTATAAAGTATATGTACATGGCTTGTGAGTCGTGGTTGTTATAAAAGTAATTAATTGAACACATTGTTACGAATAATTTCAGTTTATTTAGTTTGTATTTAGATTTGTTCACGTGATTAATCTATAAGTTGTAACTACAATTACTGAAGATGGTGGTTTTGTTGTAGAAATGCAATACATATTTCTAATATTTTTTTTTTTAATTTGTGTTCAATTTAGTAGATCATTTAATTAATGAAAATTGATGAATATAAGTCTTATTTTATTTTTATTAGGGGTATGTTAATAAGGTAAAGGTTTTATTAACCTTGAACGTTTTTATAGTAAGAATGTTTACTGGTATGAAAGTAAAATTTGTTTGTAATGTTGAGGCTGCCATGCAGAACGACTACTTTGTCACACAAAACGTTGAATAGAATGGTGTAAATAGGTAGAATTCAGTAGGAACGGAAAACACATTGGTCGAGGATATAGGAACTGTTCTTGGCAACAGGTGTTTCAGAAGTCTACCACTTGACGTCAATGAACGCGCGTTACGTGGGCAGGGTCGCTAACTAACAACCTGTGTTCGATGATACACAGAATAAGACAAGTCTAATTGCCAGAACTAATTTTTTTTATGTTTTGTTGTTTTTCCACATATATTACACACATTATATGATACTGTATCATACAATGAAAATACAAACAAATATTTCAAATATAAATGTAAGAATTTACCGAAATGAATTTTAAATAATAATTATTAATAATTTAAACTTAGGTCTCAACAATCATACTTAAACCTAGAGAACTACACTTTAAATAAACACAAACTTACAAGAAGTGGCAGGAATATAGGAGAATAACTGTAAATGAAATAATTTAAATTCCTTTGTCTACTTATTTTTCTTGAATAGAATAAAGAGCGACTTCAATTTCATTATTTACTTTGAGTTAAAGGAATATGAAGGTATTTCGTAGACCATTGATGAAACGAATGGAGAGACTGGAAACGATGTTGATCGTTCATATTACAGAAAGAATTCCAACAATCCAATAATTGATTTCCACAGCGTCTCTTGTCTGCAATATAGCCTGAAGGTGAGCTGCGACGCAATAGCTGAATAATTCTCCTTTATCTGAGTTTCCCTGGAAGTAAAGTTAATAGCAAACACAAAGGAATACTTTTCTCTCTACAAATTAGCAGAGTGATTATCAATGTGTACTCAGAGGACGGAAAATATAATCTGTGCCTTTTTTCTTGAAAATTACTGTTTTTGTGAACCTACCCACAGGTGCTTTATTCTGACGAAAATTTATTTTTATAATTCTAATAAAATTTCTCAATAAAACATTAGTTTTTGCTGTATTTAGAAGTAAGTATTTAATTTAAAAGATAATGTTGTGACAACATATATATGCTATAAAAACATACACACACACACACACAATCTCTCTCTCTCTCTTTCTCTCTCTCACACACACACACACACACACACACACACACACACGCACACACACACACACAAACACACACACACACACACACACACACACACACACACATACACAGACACGCGCTCACGCACACAAGCACACCCGCACGCACGCACAAATGTACATTTTTTCTTGCTCATTATATGCCGGGATGAAAGTGAGGTTTGCCCTTTTTTATTTTAAAATACAGACAATTTCAAAATAATACAAACATTGCGAAATATATAAACACCGATTTTTTTAAATTTGTCATTAAATATTTTTTAAATCATACTTTGGATGGGAAGTCATATATATTGGAACACATTATTATTGAGTAACCATGCAAGAAATAAAATTTAATTTAATAAAACAACCAACACATTAAAGTAGATCAACCTTTTCGAACAAACAAGAAGGCGTTCAATTAAAAGCGAATCGATATTTGGTCAGCAGGGCAGGCTGACGAGTTATCACAGTTCTGCCCCTTCGTCAGTATGACGCTGCTAAAACTCAAGGTTCAACATAGGTTAATGTTTTTTTAAAACGCGCTCTATCAGAAAGAGATGCGAATTATTCCAACAAAACACTCGTAAGCATAAAAGGAAGACACTCCACATAACATATTAGAATGCAGGAGGTCGTAACGCAGTTATGTGAGTGTCTTGTAAGAAGATGAGGACGTATATTTTCTTGTTGATGATGGTCTAGATTATGAATATACGAAATATTTTTCGATATCGAGTTATACATCCAACTCTATCAATATAGCGTCTGGAATCGTTGTTGGCATTAAATATGCACGTTGGAAGCTATACTAGGCGAAACATCGTACCATGACAATACCATCCAAACACCGTATGATCGGTGAGATTATTAACATACTACACCAACGAGGAGCCACTGTGCTCTCATTCACAGGATAGCTCCGGCGTCTGGTAGGAGACGATATCAGCATACTAGACCTGCGGGGAGTCCACTATCCTATCATTCACTGCACAGTTGCAGCCTCTGATCGGTGGTGATACTACATACTAGAACTGCGGGGAGCCACTATCCTCTCATTCACTGGATAGCTCCGGCGTCTGGTAGGAGACGATATCAACATGCTAGTCCTGCGGGGAGCCACTTTTCACTCATTCACTGGACAGCTACATCACCTGATCGGTGAAAATATTAGCATAGACCATCGTTACACCACTTTTCACTCATTCACTGGTCAGCTTCATTGATCGGTGAGGATATCAGTTTCCTAGACCTGCTTTATGCCACTTTCCTCTTATTTACTGGACAGGTGCACCATCTGATCGGTGAAGATATCAGCATTCTATACCTGCGGGATAGCATATTACACCTGCGGGGAGCCACTATGCGGTTTAAGATCAGTGGGGATACTACATACTACACCATCTGGGAGCCACTTTTCTCTCATTCACTGGACAGTTACAGCGTCAGATTGGAATGGAAATGGGCATACTAGCCCATTGTTGAGCCACTTTCCTCTCATTCACCGGACAGGGATTAAGACTGATATAATATGGGTCCACTCCAAATGTATGGCTAAATATTATTTCGTTTTTAAAAAAGTGCCGAATTACTGTGGTCATAAAATAATGCTCCTAATGAGACAAACCACTATTTTATGTTTATGAATGTTTACTAATAATCAGAAAGTATTAAAAATAAATGTTTACCTAATAATTGGCATAATTACCACCGATTATATCTTACACTGAGTTTAAAATCCTTTTCTTGAACGTTTTAATATCTACTGAAGATGAGTGCTTTGTACTTAAAATCTACATGAAGATTTATATAAGAAGTTGTTTTTTGAGTTGAAAGATTTCATTTATATAACTTAAAAAGTCGTCACAGCCTCACCAAGTTTTCAACAAAGTTCTTTGTTTAACCTTTTATTCCCCAAAATACCAGGTTTTGCTCCAGTTGGTTCAAAGTTTTTGAAGTTGCCTATCATAGTTACATCGTTAGGAAGCTGTTCTACCGTTGTTTGGTAGTTATATTTTTATCTTTTTTTATTATTTCTTCATAACTGAAGAAACGTTCATAATTTTATAAATACTTTGTTCGCAATAACGTTTGGCTCCAATTAAAGGCTTTACTGTAGAGCTTACCAGTTTCTAAATAATACTGTTAATACTATTTGTCATAGTTACTGCTTGGATTTCAACGTTTACCCAATTTTTGTTTTCACTATTTACTTCTTGTGTTTATTATAGCTACTACGTATTTGTGAATAAGGTTGTAATTGCTCGTTTAGTGTTTTATTTGATTTTCAATAACTATAATTTACTATTTCTTTTATTAATTTTTACATCGAGATTTGTATTTCATTTCTATCGATACGTAGCTTCCCCACTTCCACCCCTCTATATTTTTATGCAGCTGATTTCACTTCTTCCCCTCGAGAAAGAAGTTTACGACCGTTCGTAATACCCGTCTTGTGAGCTTTGCACACCCCCCTATCTGCCTATCATTAGAAGTTATCGCTCGGCCAGAAATGAATTTTTGCATCAGTTTTATGTGGCTAGTATTGTGTATAATATGTTATTTTGGCTTAAAATTTATTGCCTTATATTTTTTACATTTTATCAATTCTAAAACTGTTATTCCGTTTTAGTAGATATTTGCTGTGAATTCTCCAAAGTTCCTTGACACTCGCTGTCGGCCTGAGTGGTCTCGCAATGTGTCTGTTCCGAAATTGTTAATTTTTGTAAATTCACTACATATTTTGGTTTATATTTTAGTTTTATTTAGTGCGTTTGTATTTGTATATAAGTCTGGGATAGAGTGGGTGAACGAAAACACTTTATGTGCTATTGAAAACATTTTAATTCCAGATCACTGAAATTTCTTACTGAATTTAAAAATTTTCAGAATTAAAAGACATCTCTGAAAATATAAAGCTATTGACATCTGTTTATCAATGTTTTTCAGTGACAATTTGAGATAATTGAATACATTTATCTTGATTATATTACTTACGATCCCAATACTAATTTCTCACTGTTTGCATTTCATAACTCAAAACTTCAATGAATATGCAATGAATATGAGTACTTAATAAACATTAATCAACAGCGTGTGTTAGTTTCGTACAAAGTAGCGTCAATTTGTGTGCAAATTTTTGATGAATAAACAGGAGAGATTAAGTCAAAAAACCCTGCCGGTTTTAGGGACAAATTTTTTTGAGTCTTTAAAACTGGCAAATTAACCTCTTATACATTAAAATTTAATTAGTAAAATATTACTAAATTAAATGTATAGGCCTACCTACTTTTATAATTTGTACGCTTAGAGGTTTTTACTTGTGTTATTTTTACAAACTTTAAATATGTTATTATTATTGAAGGTCGAAAAACCGAACATTTACCTTGTTCAAACTATTTATTTTCCTAGATTATTTTAAAATTGCCTAATGTTACATAGTTTCACAAATTAAAATTATTAAAATAAGATATTTGAGACAAGGTTTTGCGCAGTCTCGAACTTTGATAAAAAAACACGGTTTTTTAGCTTTTGATTGTAAAACTCATTTCGGCCAGTTTTTTCATTAATAAATTTGTATTACGGTGACAAAACTCCTGTGCGGGTTATATTGATAGGGATTAAATCAGTGCGAACCCACAGCTCCCTTGAGGTAAACATATTTTATAGCAACACCCCTACATAATATTGGGTATTATTTCCCTGGTAATAAAAAAATATGCCATCTTCTACCAATAAATCTGTCCATACTCCTGTACCTATTAGTGTTAACGCACTCACAGTTAGGGCTATAGTTTTATAAAACTTTTTTAAAACTGTAAAAATAGAAATTAGACTTAAAATTTAGGCATGACCTAGAGTATGAAGACAAATTGCCATAAGAGATTTACCTAGTTAAAAATCTATTCACTGGGTAAAATACAGTGATCGGATGCGTCCCAAGTAGCCATAGCGCCCTTACAGTGATCCGTGGTGCCCCAAAAAGCTGCGTTGCTCTTACAGTGATCCGTGATTTCCCAAGTAGAAGCGGTGCCTTGCATTGATCGGTGAAGCTAGAAGTAGCCGCAGAGCTCTTACAGGGATCAGTGGCGCCCCAAGTAGCTGCGTTGCTCCTACAGTGATCCGTGACGCTCCAAGTAGCCGCGCTGCCTTGCATTGATCAGTGACGCCCCAAGTATCCACTGTGCCCTACAGTGATTCGTGGTGCCCCAAGTAGCTACGTTGATCTTACAGCGATCCGTGACTTCCCAAGTAGCCGCGGTGCCTTGCATTAATCATTGACGCTCCAAGTAGCCGCAGCGTTCTTACAGTGATGAGTAGTGCTCCAAGTAGCTGCGTTGCTCCTACAGTGTTCTGTGACTTCCACAGTAGCCGCGCTGCTTTAGATTGATCAGTAGCGCTCCAAATACCTGCAGTGCCCTTACAGTGATGGGTGGCGCTCCAAGTACTGCGTTGCTCTTACAGTGATTCTTGACTTCCCAAACAGCCCCGGTGCCTTGCATTAATCAGTGACGCTCCAAATAGCCGCAGTGCCTATACAGTGATCCGTGGTACCCAAGTAGCTGCGTTGCTCTTACAGTGAACCATGACTTCCTAAGTAGGGGTGGTGCCTTGCATTGATCAGTGACGCTCCAAATAGCCACAGTGCTCTTACAGTGATGAGTGGAGCCCCAAGTAGCTACGTTGATCTTACAGTGGTGCCGGACTTACACAAGTAGCCGCGGTGCCTTGCATTAATCAGTGACGCTCCAAGTAGCCGAGGTGCCTTGCATTGATCAGTGACGCACCAAGTAGCTGTAGTGACCTTACAGTGATCCGTGGTGCAACAAGTAGCTGCGTTGCTCTTACAGTGATCTGTGACTTCCCAAGTAGACGCGGTAACTTGCATTGATCAGTAACGCTTAAAGTAACCGCAGTGACCTTACAGTGATCATTGGCGCCCGAAGTAGCTGCGTTGCTCTTACAGTAATCCGTGACGCCCCAAGTAGCCGCGCTGCCTTGCATTGATCAGTGACGCTCCAAGTATCCACAGTGCCCTACAGTGATTCGTGGTACCCCAAGTAGCTACGTTGATCTTACAGCAATCCGTGACTTCCCAAGTAGCCGCATTGTCATTAGTCAGTCATTAGGAAAAAGGGGGTTTGGTGGCCCCCGTGGGTTTGCAGCATCTGTTGTTTAACACTGGCTGCTGGTATCAATGTGTTTACAGCACTATTTTTTTGCTGACGTTTTGATGAAAGGACGAAGGTTGGTGTTGCTGGTAAGGTGTGCTATTTTTGTTAAGGATAATGATTGACTGACGTTTTTGCTAGATGTTCTTGGTAGGCATTGCATATTTCTGTGTGAAAATCTCAAAAACAAAGATTACATACTTAAATCTAACATGTAACCTTAAAAACTAACATGAACAGTGACTTAAGACTAACAGGGCTTGCTTAGGCTTAAAATTAACATAGAAAGTACTTATTCTAACATAATTCACTTAAACATACATGACAATATTACCTTAAAGACTAACATGGTTTACTTATGCTACGTCTTGAATCACTTATATCTGACATGGTTTCTTAAGAACTACAGGCTATTCACTTGTCCTACGGCAGTGGTAACGTATACTAAACAAGATTTGAAAGAAACATCAACTATGAAATTGTCTGTTGGCGTATCACTTAAAGCTAAAATATCTTTACGCTTAATCTATCAGTATCATTAATTATATGATGCACCGTGGGGGGAGGGGGAGCCGGTTTGGGGGTGCTATGGAGGGTCCAACAGCACTTTAGGACGCGGTTGGAATGTAGGAGGGAGTCCAGGAGTATCACTAAGGTCGCGGATGTGAGAGTAGGCTGAACTCTTGGCTCTGCCGAAGAGCCCTGCTGAGAGGGAACGGACGAAGTCCGCCAGGGATGGGATGCGGAAGGAGTTTCTGATTGTGCTGTTGGAAACAAACCAGGGGCTGCAGGAAATTGAACGTAAGGTACGGGATTGGATGGATTCGAGGTTTTTTCGGTAGGACTTCTTTAGAATTGGCCAGCAAACGGGGGAGGCATAATCAGTGACGTGACGCTCCAAGTAGCCGCAGTGCCCTTACAGTGATCCGTGGTGGAATATTTCTAAAACCTAAGGAAAGGCTAGAGATTAAAGATACATATCCTTAAGAATTAAAGAGACATTACGAACCTCAGCTTTAAAATTAGGTTTCATATCACTTTCAAGGGCAAACTAACAAATAACTTTTTAAACTCAAATTAGTTATATATATATATATATATATATATATGATGTATGTATAAGAGCTGTATCAATAAAGTCTGAGAGTTTTCATAATTATGTAATCTACTCCACCACATTTAAATTTCATTTTGTTTTGTTTATGACGGTTTTAACCAGGTATGTATCGGTAGAAAAAAAAGTAAATTGAATTTGGATTAATACCAAGTAGAAATGTCGAGTAAGTATGCATTAGGTTAGAAATTGCATTTGCATCACTTTCGTATGTATGTAATTCCATTGTTCCTCTTGGTTTCCTCACCAGTTGAACTTATTTTATCACTTATTCCAAACATTTGTATATTTTCTATACTCAGACTTTGCATTTTGGCTTTTTGGATTAGTTTCACATAGTTTTATATTTTCCTTTTTCTATTGCAATACACTAAAAATTCTGTTGTAACTTTCGGTTCGTGGCTTTAGTTTATATTACTAAAAACATCTTTGTTGATTATTTTTAAACATATATAATATATACACTCCAGCACCTTTATAATGAGAGGAGTGGACCATGTATTATTACTGTATATTGATAAACAATTTGTTATGCGTTTTTTGTAATTTCCAATGATAAATTTTTGCCTTTCTTAAGTCTTTTTTATAGGTAAAAAAGAGTAACAATCAATTAAAGATTTCAATATTTAAATGCTACGGTTTCTATTGCGTTGTGTTTTATAAGCACTGGATCCCTTATTTTTGTTGTGACAGATGGTAAGGAAACCGGGATTAATCCTTTAATCCAAATATTATTCAGTTGCTCATTATTTAAATTATAAATAAATGTTAAATTTTAAAATTGGTAATAGGTTTGTACCATTTTTAAAATCTAATAATACTCTTAGAATATTAATAAACTTATCTCTAAACAATGCAGCTCTATAAACCTAATTCTATATATTGCAGCTCTATAATCTTAGATAATGCAGCTCTATATAATACAGCTCTATAAACTTAACTCCATACAATGCAGCTCGATAACCTAACTCTATGTATTGCACCTCTATAGCCTGGGCTTTACAAAATGCAACTCTATAAAATTAGATAAATATAATGCAACCCCATGAACATATCTCTATAAAATGCAGCTCTGTAAACTTAGATGTCTTTAATGCAGCTCTATAAACGTAGCTCTATATAATGCAGGTCTATAAACTTAGTTCTATATGATGCCGCTCTATTTTCTTAGGTCTATATAATGCAGCTCTATAAACCTAACATTATATATCGCAGCTGTATTATCTTAGCTCTATATAACGCAGCTCTATATAATACAGCTCAATAAACCTAGCTCTATACAATGCAGCTCTATAACCTAACTCTATATATTGCAGCTCTACAGCCTTGGCTCTATAAAATGCAACTCTATAAAATTAGATAAATACAATGCAACCCCTTGAATATATTTCTATACAATGCAGCTCTATAAACGTAGATCTATATAATGCAGCTCCATAAACATAGCTCTATATAATGTAGCTCTATAAACCTATCTCTATATAATGCAGCTCTATAAACCTATTTCTATATCACGCAGCTCTATAAACCTGGCTCTATATAACACAGCTCTGTATAGTGTAGCTCTATAAACATAGCTCTATAAAATGCAGCTCTATAAACTTCACTCTATATAATGCAACTCTATAAACTTAGCTGTATATTATACAGCTCTATAAACGTAGCTCTGTATAACGCATCTCTATAGGCTTAGCTCTATATAATGCAGCTCTATAAACTTAGATTTTACAATGCAGCTCTATAATTTTACCTCTATATAATGTAGCTTTATAAACTTAACTCTTTATAATTCACCTTTATAAACTTCGCTCTATATAATGCAGCTCTATAAACGTAGCTGTGTATAATGCAGCTCTATAAACGTAGTTCTATTTAGTGCAGCTCCATAAATATAGCCCTATATAATGCAACTCTATTAACTTATCGCTATATAATGCAGCTCTATAAACATAGCTCTGTATAATGCAGCTCTATAAGCTTTCCTCTATATAATGCAGCTCTATAAACTTAGCTTCTACAATGAAGCTCTATAAACGTAGCTCTATATAATGCAACTTTATAAACATAGCTCTATACAATGAAGCTCTATAAATGTAGCTCTATAGAATGCAGGTCTATAAACTTCAACTCTATACAATGAAACTTTATAAACGCAGTTCTTTATTACGCAGCTTTATACAAATTAGCTCTATATAATGTAGCTATTAAAGATTAGCTCTATATCATGCAGCTCTATAAACTAAGTTCTATATAATGAAGCTCTGCAAACTTAGCTCTATACTTTGCAGTTTTATGAACTTCGCTTTATATAAATCAACTCTATAAGCCTAGCTCTATAGAATAAAGATCTATAAACTTAGCTCTATACAAT
This sequence comes from Prosapia bicincta, assembly GCA_036971475.1. Taxonomy (NCBI): domain Eukaryota; kingdom Metazoa; phylum Arthropoda; class Insecta; order Hemiptera; family Cercopidae; genus Prosapia; species Prosapia bicincta. Next base: position 45,959,199 of record JBAIZL010000009.1, on the reverse strand, counting down.
GCAGCTCTATAAGATTAGCTCTATACAATTCAAAAAACTTAGCGCTATACAATGCAGCTCTATAAACTTAGTTCTATAATAGGTAGCTTTAAAAACTTTGCTCTATATAATGCAACTCTATAATCTTAGCGCTATGAATTGCAGCTCTAAGGGATTACCTCTATAAAATGCAAATAAACTTATTTCTGTATATTTCAGCTCTATACACCTAGGTTTATATAATGCAGCTATATAAATTTAGCTCTTTTTAATGCATCTTCATAAAGTTAGCTCTATATAATGCAGCTTTATAGAATGTAGCTCTATAACCGTAGCTCTATACAATAAACTCTATAAACATAGCTTTATATAATGTAGCTATATAAACTTAGGTCTTTATAATGCAGCTATATAAAATTAACTGCATATAATGCAGCTCTATATAATTTAGCTCTACAAACTTAGTTCTGTATATTTCAGCTCTATAAACCTAGCTCTATATAACGCAGCTCTATAAACGTAGATATTTATAATGCAGCTCTATAAACGTAGCTGTATATAATGTAGCTCTATAAATTAGTCCTGTATATTTCAGCTCTATATAGTGCAGCTTTATAAACTTTGATCTTTATAATGCAGCTCTATAGACATAGCTCTATATAATGTAGCTCTATAAACTTAGTTCTCTATATTTCAATTCTATACACCTAGCTCTATATAATATAGCTCTATAAGCTTAGTTCTGTATATTTCAGCTCAATAAACCTAGCTGTATATAATGCAGCTTTATAAACTTTGATCTTTATAATGCAGCTCTATAATCGTAGCTCCATAAACTTATTTCTGTATATTTCAGTTCTATACACCTAGCTCTATATAATGTAGCTCTATAAACTTAGTTCTGTATATTTCAGCCCTATAAACCTAGCTCTATATAATGCAGCTCTATAAACTTAGATCTTTAAAATGCAGCTCTATTAACGTAGCTCTATAAAATGTAGCTCTGGAAACATAGCTCTGTAAATTTCAGCTCTAACAACCTAGCTCTATATAATGCAGCTCTATAAAATTAGCTGTATATAATGCAACCTTATAAACTTAGCTCCATATAATTTAGCTCTATAAACTTATTTCTGTATATTTCAGATCTAGAAACTTAGCTCTATATAATGCAGCTCTATAAACATAGCTCTATATAATTTTGCTCTATACATTTTTTTTTATATTTCAGTTCTATACACACATATTTATATAATGCAGCTTTATAAACTTATATCTTTATATTGCAGCTCTATAAATCTAGCTCTATATAATTTAGCTCTATAAACTTAGTTCTGTATATTTCAGCTCTATAAACCTAGCTCTATAAATTGCAGCTTTATAAACTTAGATCTTTATATTGCAGCTCTATAAACCTAGGTCCATATAATTTAGGTTCATAAACTTAGTTCTGTATATTTCAGTTCTATAAACTTAGCTCCATATAATCCAGCTTTATAAACTTTGATCTTTATATTGCAGCTCTATAAACCTAGCTCCATATAATTTAGTTCTATAAACTTAGTTCTGCATATTTCAGCTCTATAAACCTAGCTGCATATAATGCAGCTTTATAAACTTAGGTCTTTATATTGCATCTCCATAAACCTAGCTGTATATAATTTAACCCTATAAACTTTGTTTTGTATATTTCAGTTCTATAAACTCAGCTCTTTAAAATGTAGCTCTATAAACTCTACAAACTCGTAGTTTGTTACTACCATCATTTTGATTCAAGTATTCCAAATACATATTGTTATTGCATTTTCCTTAAAATATTACTGAATGTATATTACAACAATCTCTGTTGAAATAATATGATAATGATTATAAGAGATTTTTCGATTACTTTCCAGATCGGAATATGTATAATATCAAATATTCGTTACATACAATTATACAAGCTGATCTGTCCTAGTAATATATACTCGTTTTCCTTATTTGTTTGGGTATGGCTATTGACAGATGATATATTTTAAAATTGTTTTCACCTATCAGTTTTTTTTAATCTATAAATTAGGTCCACGTTTTTTTATCAGAAAACACAGGAAATATTGAGAAAATAATGAAAACAAATCTACTTGTATAAATTTCAAAGAAGTTTAGAAATAAGTGTTGACTAAAGTAAAAATGTAAACAGTAAACGAGTGAGATGAGTCTTCTAAGTAAAAGAAAGTATACGTCAGTATGGAAAAAAGCCAGGTAGGCGGCCAGCAGTAATACACTTCCATCCATAGCAACCTTTTTCTTGTTATTACGCGAACACCCCGGTAAACCAGCAGAAAATAGTTACTAGTTCAATAGTTGCCACGCTGGAGCAATACGCCGCAGTACTCTGTTTATGAACAGGCGATTGCCCCATACCTGATTTTTTTGACCTTTTAAAATAAATCAAGTGAGTTGAATCCAATAAGTAATGTCGTAAAGGTACCAGCAACGAAAAGGATAAAAGCTGGTAACTGCGGTGTATCACTATTATGGTGTGGTAGACGGAAAGATCAAATAAAAATAGCAAACAGCACATTTTTCTTAAAAGCCCAAAAGTCTGAAAGACATTAGTGCAAACTTTTCAAATTGTGATATATTTTACCAGAGCTATTGAGAGTGTATGTTAACATATTTAAAATATAAACTGTGCCTAAAGAGACGAATAGTTAATAGAAAGAATGTACGTTGTAAGGTGTTGCAGGAAGAGAATGCTATATAAGTATTGAAATAGGAAATATAATGTTATTATTTGATAATATTACTTTTACTAACACTCGGAAGGAGCTTATCGGTGTAGAGCACTTAGCTGCAGTCTTTGTACCCTTTTCCCATCCTTACCACAGGACTAGCTTAGTGGATACCAACCTCTTTGCAGAAATCAAGTACCCACCTGATGCTAAATCTTCTGATATCCTCTGGTGTACATACCTGCCAGCCAAACCACTTTCTCCTTGCAGCTACCAGAGCAGGGCATTCACAGAGTACGTGGATTGGGCTTCCTCTTGGACCTCGTCGCTTCTCTTGCACACAGGAGACCTAGATTTTCCAATTTTGTATTGGAACCCCTCAGATTCCCATGGCCTGTGACTAGCTCTACAGTAACTGTCCGAGCAAATCCAGATGGTCTTGCCCTACCTGCCAGACCCTATTATTTCCTCAGCACATAGTTTGATCGCCAGTACCTCCCCCTGGAAGACAGAGTTGTAGTCCTCCAGGCGATGACAAAATCTGTCTTGGTGTTTCGGTCCACTAAATCCTGCTCCCACTCCTTCCCTCATCTTGGACTCATAGGGAACCAGATTTCACCATGTTTGGGTCTACACTTCGCCCATGCCTCCCTTTTAGGAATATGGATTTTGTAGTTTCCTTTTTCCCTTTTAAGAAACAGTATCTTATCCTGAGGTTCTATCCAGAGCTCCTTCAGTGAACCCCCAAATAGCTGTTTATGACGTTTGCTACTTGTCTTCCACTGCCCGGTGCATCTTAGCCGGTATGCAGTTTTCATTGCCTCTATCCTAATTTGAAGCCTCAAGGATGGAAAACCCAACATAACCCTCATGGCCGCACATGGTGTGCTTCACCTTGTAGCTGTTATGCCTCTAAGAAAGAGCCCCTGCGCGCGGTCCAGCATTCCTTTACTTGTTTCTTTCTGTGCCCTGTCCCACCAGACGATTGAGGCAAATACCAACCTCGGCATCACAATGGCGGAATAAATCCAGTTCATCTCACGTGGCCCTAAACCCCATCTCTTGCCTCTTGCTCCTCTGCATTGCCAGAACATAGCTATTCCTTTTTTGCACTTATCCTCCAAGTGCTCAAGCCAGAGTAGCTTCCTATCCAGAATAACTCTCAGATATTTAGCGCTCTCAACTTAGCTTATTCTGGTATTACCAACCTCCATCATCTCCAGCGATTTAGTTTTATATCGCCTAGTGAAGATGAGTGCCACAGATTTCTCTCCTTGAATGCAAGTGCATTCTCCCTGCACCATGCTTCTGTTACCTTAAGTGCCTCTTGAAGCAGATCTTTGTGACCTCTTCAAATGGTCCCCTAACAAGGATGGCTATATCATCCGCATATCCTACTACCTTGACACAAATTCCACAGAGCGTCCTTAGTAGGCCGTCCACGACAAGGCTCCACAGCAGAGGGGATAACACTTCACCCTGCGGGCATCCCTCCGAGACCATCCCATTTATCGTGCACCCCATCCGCAGTACTTATACGGTTTTCCAAGTAACTCATAATCCAATTTATAAATCCATTAGAAATTAATATCGTGATCCATAGTAGCTCTCTTGATGACCAGTCTAGAGGTACTATTAAAAACCCCGTCCACATCAAGAGAAGCCCCAATACATATCCCCTTGTTGTTGATCTGACCCTCAATAAAGTCCACAACCGACAACAGCGCAGTCTCCAGTTCGATAGGCGTGTTGGTCCTGATGAAGCGGATACTGTTTCAGAGGTCCTTCCTTCAAATAGTGGTCCACCAGCCTTTACAGTGTCTTTAACAAGAAAGATATAAGGCTGATATGTCTGAAGTCCTTTACCTCTGTGTAACATTTCCTCCTTGGTTAGGGGATAAAGATAACTTTCGTTATGAGCCGCTGTCCGGTCGTGTAACCCAGGGCAACACAACCCTTGAGTAATCCTGTCAGTGGCCCTATTATTTCCTCCAAGCAATTTTGTAGTAATGCTGGAGTAATATTATCTAATCCAGGCGCTTTAAAACGCTCAAAAGACAGAATCGCCTCTCTCACCTTTTGCTCTGAGATCGCCTGCCCAGCAATATTCCAGTCCGCCCTTAGCCCAGTATGGCGGAGGTTTTGAGCACCGTCCCTTACCGGTCTAATATCGGGAAAACTGTTCCTCATAAGCAGACGCAGAGTCTCCTCCGGGGTGTCAGTACAGCTACCATCAGTCTTCTTGACAAACTTAAGCTCTCCCCTTGGTCCACCTGCTAACACCTTGAACAGTCTAGCAGTGTCACTCAGTGTGCTTGTCTCTGAGCACCACATTTAGTAAGAAGCATGTTTAACCTCTTTTATAAGATTTGTATAGATACCCTGGCTGTCCTTATATGCCTGCCAGGTCTCCTCCGATTTTGTCTTCTTTACTCTATTAAAGAGCCTTCTAGTCTCTTTCCGTCTTGCCTCTAACTCGCTGTTCCACTTAAGCTTACCACGCTCAGTGTTTATCCGCGAGAGAGGGCGATTTTTCTCAAACGACATGGTAATTGGCCACAGTATTTTCCAGTTCGTTTGATGTACCATACATACCACGGAAGTCTGACATCCGCCTCCTCACTGAAGACTTAAAATCTGCCCAGTTTGTCATTCTCGGGTTCCTAAACCACACCACATGAGAGACAACACCCCTTATCATAGCAGTGATGATCCGGTAATCTGACATAGAGGGCTCATTCGAAACCTGCCAGTCATGCACCCACCTTACCATCTGTCTATTACAGAAGGTGATATCTAGTACCTCCATTCTGTTTGAAGTGTTTGTGTCTGTGCTGCCCCACACCTCATTATGAGCATTGGCATCACAGCCCACTAAGATTCCTATATTCCTTTCCCTGAAGTACCGAACTAACTTACGTAATTCTGCAGGGAGCGATTCTCTATTGTGGGCGCGGTAAGTGGAGGCCACGATGAACTCCCTGCTCCCACTTACCTCGCTCTTACCTCGAATTCTAACCACCGCAAGGTCTCTAGTTGAGAATTCTTGAACCAGCGTGGCTTCTAGTCCTCTGACTGTCACACATGCTCTGTGCCCCTCATGTTCCCCACTTGCGTAGGTGCGCCCGGCTACAGTCAGACCCCTTATACGGTTCCTGACCATCCACGGATCTTGCACTAGCACAAGCGCTGGTAATGTGTGTCTCACATTTAAGCAACAGGTTAGGACCACCGAGGCGCTTTTACTGTGGTGCAAGTTAATTTACAGGATCATAGCTTGAGGGTCAGCCATATCCAACTGACCCCTACGCCTTCTCCTGATTGTCTCTCTCGCCCTTCTCTTCTGGGTCCTTGGACGTCCACTTAAAAGTGACCTCTGCAGTCCCCAGGAAGGCCTTCCCATCTCTTACCTTGAGTTGTCTGGCTGATGACTCATCCAATTTTAGGCAGAGGAGGCTTGCAGGTCCCCGCTCAATGCACTGTAGGATCTTCCATTTCGAAGTATCAATTTCTGGGTTTTGCATCCCCATGAGCTTGACCAACTGAGTGGCCTCCCTTTTTGGTGGTGGTACGAGCACCGTCACTTTCACCCTTTTGATCAGTTCATCAGGCAGGACTAGCCTTGCCTGAGTCCCGTCCTCGAGCTTAACTGACGGTATCACTTCTCTCAGCCATTTTGCCGATTCCTCCTCAGCACAAATAAATGCTGCGCCTCCATCCCTTAAGTATGTGTCTCTAAACCGCGGAACAAAACCTCCACTAGGAGTGTCCAGAATCCGATCCATGACGGGCCCTTGAGGTGGTCGAACAACGCCATCTACATCCTCACGCGTACAGTATCCCTAAAGGTTACTAGAACCCTCGGTAGGTTGGCGGAGATCGACGAGAAAGACGGCCCTCCCGACCCAACAGGCCTAGACCCTTGTGTTTTCTTCTTGGCCTCCGACTCTGGAGTAGGATTAGAAGTACTCCTTTCCTTCTTTTCCCTCTCTTTCTCTTGTCGTACTAAGGTCCTATCAGATCTACTGGCTTCCGGGACGACAGGGCGGGTTCTAGTCCCAGCCTCCGTCAAACCATTCCGCTGCCTGGACCGGTGTTTCCTCAAAGGGGGTGGCGGTGGTTCTCTGCCCTCCGCCTTCTTTGCTTCCTCATGGTAGGAAAGCCAGATTGCTTTCCTCCTTTGTGCCCCAGTCATTCTTCCTGTTGCCTTCGCAACTGGTTTTCCATCTGTCTCTATGGGGTCCGAAGCCACATCCATTGGGACAGGTTTGACGGTAGGTTCTAAGCCCTGACCAATTATTTTTTTTTTGTTTCTGCCATGTATGTTCCCACGAGCAGCTAGGGAAATAAAGGTCCGCCGTCGCAGAACCCCGCTTACGGCGGTAAGGCGACTTAAGTACCCAGGCGTGGCGCCAGATGCCTCTGAGGCTCCGTTAAAAACCCTCCTTACCCTGAGGCCCGCGAATCTACATCGGCACGGATCGCATAACACCTTCAGATCGGGGGTGTATGTGCCCATCCAGACCACAAACCTGGATGGGGGGTGCTTCTTGGTGGTGCCCGCAAGGGAAGGGCAGGGTGAGAGCCGGCCAGATAACAACCCTTCAAGTGCTAGGACTGGCCCCTTTCTTTTGAGCCGCCTTCATGCACTCACACATTTGCTTGGACTTCCCGTTATTATTTGATATAGGAAGGATTAAAGTCTTGACTTAGAATGAAAAAAAATATTCGTTTCCGAGTGGCATAAAATGAGATTAAATCAGAGATAAAAGAGTTACATTGATGATAAACCTACTGGAGATGGTAATGATTTTGTCATTGAAATGAGTGATGTTATTAAATTGACTGTGAGTCAGTGTTTATACACCCTGGACTATGTAGGAACTTCATTATTCCGACGAAATACATTTATTGGTTTAATATATTTTAATGAACGAACACTCCTTTCTCCCCCTTTCCTCCGTCCCTTATGAGGAGGCATTAAGAGAAAAGTAAACCCGTTTTGAAAATAAATAAATTATACTTACCTTTTGAATAAACCCTCGTTTATCTAATATGAGTTGCAATTCCCTTCACGAATCGCCTGACTTATATTACTGATTTGGTTTCAGCTTAAACTCAAGATTTTCAAAATAATCGTATTCAGCAAACTTAGGCTTACGGGAATCACGACTTGTGTATTTGAATTTATTTCCGAAATTGTTTGTTATTTGTTGTTGATCTCTTTCAAATAAATGAAATAACTTCAGTTTCTAGTAATTTATGCTAACACATAACGTGGATGTTATCTCTCTTTTTGTATATTAAATATAAAGAGGGCTTTTATTGTGACATAAAAAGGGCTGGTATAAAATTCATTCACTTTAATTTCCACGCTGTACGAGAAATATGACTTGAAAAGATAGTTGTAGAAAATCATATATATTAAAAGTAATTTCTCGCAAAAAGAAATATGATTTTTAATTGTCATTTTGTTTGTATGACAAATGTTTCGAGAAAGGGTTGATCAAGCGTTAATGGAATTATATTTATGCCAAATGAGATGATTTAAGCCTAATCTTGGTTTGGCTCAATATAACAAATCACCGGTGCAAATTTCTTTATATGCATTAAATATAATCAACTTTCAATTAAAAGTTGCCTAACAGTTCAAGTTTTTATACAATTAATACTGAGTGGGACAAACTGAACCTAACTTATATTTATTTCATTAATCTTTAACATTGAAAATTTACGGTAATTTTTATCCTACTCACTATACTATGGAGAGTCTTTAATTATAATTCTTTACAGCAATGCAAATTTGTACAAAAGAGTTGTACATAAATTTTAACATTTGTGTTTACCTTTTCGCAACATTTATTTACTTCGAGCGCTATATACGGTCAGTTGGAAAAATTATCGAAATTTATCATTTATACCATTATATTAAAATTTAAATGATTATTAATTAATTTACAAACATTAAAACAGATAAAAGACGTACACAAAACTCAGAAATCTATCATTAATCAACTCAGATGCTTTTCAATGACAAAGTCATCATCGGTAAGTGTTACTACTTCACACTCTAACTTGAAACTAAGATAAATTTGTAACTAGACCTTAGTTGTAAGTTGGAGTTTGTAGTAGCAACACTCACTGATGATGACTTTGTCATTGAAACGTGTCTAAGTTAATAAATGTTTATTTTTGTGAGTTTTGTGTAGCCTATGCCATTTTGTTGTACTAACATAACTTCACAACCTAAGCTCAGAGAATATTTGTATTTTATAGATATTATATAAAAATATATTATATAAAGAATTCTTACATTGACTTATTGTTCTTATTCCAAGTTCTACAGGCGTATATCAGGGCCTGTGTGGATTCTGGCGTGTTTTTGCGGCCCGCAGACCACACTAAAATGGTGCTCTTGAAATTATAGTTTGATTTAAAACAGAATAGGATTCTACGTAAGGGAAATTGGTTAGCGGGAGTGGGGTATACAGCCATCTGAGCGAATAGGACGTTCAAATCTTACTGCGTGGGTGAGCCTTGTTGACAATTCGACGTTAAACTTCCGTTCGTCGCTCAGTTTCATCGTAGCTGTGATGGAGTAATTTACTGGTTGAGAGTCACAGCGTACGAACTGACAACACCGCATTCCTACCCTGCCACAAACCCATTCCTATTTTACTTTCACCAGTTCATGGGGAATGGCATAAGATAGCACAATATTGCTGTACTAGATATTGAAACTTTTTTGTAACAGAACCTCCAAATTCAAAACCCATTGGACGAAAGTGTTTGCATTTCACTGGGCAACTTGCTATTTTGGTACGAGATACATAGATTTCAACATCACTAGGTTTGGTTCCTATGAAGGTTACAACATATTTTGATATTTACCATGAGACAATGCAGTTTTCGAACTTTCTGAATTGAAAGTAGGCTACATATGGATAAACTGTGTTGTGGCCACTGATGGCGCTCCATCATTGATTGGGAAAACATAGGTTTGGTGTCAAACCTTGATAAAGATTGTAATAGTTGGTAAGGGAAAGAGATTATGATTTTTCACTGTAATCTTCATAGATAAAATGTGTGTACTAAATCATTACAGATGGATCATGTTATCAAAATTGTTACTAAAGTTGTAAATATAATTCGTTGGAAAGGACTTGTCCATTCCGAATTCAAAGAATTTCTTGATGATATCGATAGTGAATTCGAAGATGCAATTTACTACACTCATACTCGGTAGCTGGACGCACGCAAATTTTAAGAAGTGTATTTAAATCTTCGTGAAGATATTGATATTTTTTGTGGTCGTGAAATTCCTGTAAGCGAATTTAAAATTAGAGACTGGTTATGTGATTTAGCATTTTATGTCGATATTAAGCACTGATCACCAAACTTTAGGGCAAAGGCAATTTAATTCACTTCTCAATAATTGAGTTTGGGAAAACGTCGTCAGTGCGGGGCGCCCAAATACGAAAACCGGTTCTGGAGTTCCTTCGCTTATTGAGATGAATTCACCTCATAACACCTTGGACTTCTCGAAATATAGTAATGAAATACAATGTTTGAAGGCAGAATTGAAAATAGATTTCAAAACATTAATAAATTTGAAAAGTATTTCAAATCTTTTAATCGGCTTTCAATGTTGATTGTATGGATGCACCAGGCAATATTCAAATGGACTAATTGATCTGCAGCACATGATTCAGTTGAAGTAAAAATTCTATGAAGTTCCAATATTATATTTCTACAAAAACTATTTACCTCTACAACTGGTTAACCTGCGAGAAATATTTTTTTTTATTTCGTGTTTGATTGTTAGTATTTTTATTTGTGAGCATGCGTTTCGTTAATGAAAATATCAAATCTAAAGCTCTTACGCGTTTATCTGACAGTCTCTAAGAATCAACTTTGAAAATAGCAACCATTAACATTGAAATACTAAACAATTTCCAAAAGAAAAACAGTGTCAAATTTCCCACTAGAATAAACATTTTTCAGACCTCACATATGACATTTTCAAGGTGAAAATTGTTTCATGTTTTCAACCCTGATTAACATTGTATCATTAAAATAATTGAGAATTAGTGACGTCTGAATACATGGCTATATAGGTATGTATGGTATTATATAATATAAAAAGTCTGTATATGTATGGTGTTTACGCATTTTACAATATAAAACCTAGGATATAATATTTGAAAATGTTAGTACAACTAGATAAAGCGTATTCTAATTGTTGAACTCGGTAAATTCAAGTCCTCGAGAAAAATGAGCAATAATTGGCCCACCGTTCCAAAGCGGTTGTGCAGAGTGCACCTCCTGCCCTCCAATCTGGATTATATGAGTAGTTAAGTGCGATACTCTAGGACAAAATGGGACAAGAGTGCTGTCAAACCTAAGTCAGCGAGATGGCAGCTAACCTAACCTACCCCTAAGTGTTTTGTGTGTTAGGGGTGAGTTTTGGGTAGATGAGGGGGTTGTTTCAGGGGTGGGTTTGTGGTGGGTTTTGGAAAACGTTTTCGAAACATGTGTATTGTGTGTATGGGTTTTGTTTAGGGTGGTTGTGGGGTACGTTTTGGGGTCTCTTTGGGTTAGGGGATGATTTTGCAAGATGACGGCCTAACTGTGTCGCTCTAGTGTCCTAACCTAAGAAAAAGTGTTGTATGTGTATTGATCGGTTAGATCAAATGACCAACGTTTCAACTAAACAACATTGAAACACTGTCTTACTGGCCGTTTAACCGACCCACTTACACACTCATTTCAAACGACCAACAATTACGTTGAATTCAAATAAATAACAGTCTGTGTGTGAATCGACCTATCACATTGCAGAGGCTCGGTAGTGCTGCCAAACCCAAGTCACTTAGATGGCATGTAACCTAACCTACCCCTAAGTGTGTTGTGTGTTAGGGGTGAGTTTTGTGGGTCACGGGGGATAGATGTCATCGCCTAGAGTCCTGACCTAACTCACCCTTAAGTGTTTTATGTGTTTGGGGTGGTTGTGGGGGTGGGTTCTATCCGGGGGGTGGGGGTAGTTTATAATAATAATATATGAAAGCATCAAAAAAATTATGAGGTTAGATCAAATGACCAACGTTTCAACCAAGCAACATTGAAACTCTGTCTTACGCTAAGTTTAACCGACCAACAAATTACACCTAGTTAACCAACAGTCTGTGCGGGGGTTGCCTTATCTCAACCGTTCACAGTACATGCGACGCCTGGCCTACCAAGTCCAGATAACCGACAATCTTAGTGGGAATTGCCTTATCGTATCCGTTCACAGTTCGACTGCTAATTTGCTATGACAAAAAAGCTTCATCTTATAAGCTGTGTTTAAATAGAGAAAAATTTATTTTAAATATTAAAAAGACTAAAGGGGATTTAGATAAAGTAAAATTATCCAGCTGAAATTAATAATTAAGGATAAAATTTCTCAGAACCTATAGTATAAAAATAGACAAAGATGTATTGGTTACAAACTGTAGTAAATATATATTAATTTGTTTAACGCGTGATATAGTTTCCTGTACATTTGCACTGTCATTGTTCATATAACAGTAAATACAATATTCCTAAACAAGGGACTAAGGAAGCTAGAAAAATAAAATTTACAATTAGAGTTATCAGCATCATGTTTATTAAACTAATAGTACATGATAATAATAATGTTACAGTGCACTGATATAAAATGATCAAAATTATTCTCTCTCATTATTACATATATAATCTAAAAGAGTTGACGATCCATGCTCTGCAAATCGGACAACGGTTACGAGAGGAAGGTTAGACAAAAAGCATGACCACAAGGTGTAGCAACGGCGTTTCGAGGATTCTCACAGCAAATATTGCACACAGAAAGCAGTGTTTGGTAACAATAGTTTCGGAGGACCAATAATTATTATAATTATATAAATTAATAGTTTGTACTTACGTGCACCGTGGAATACACACTTATGACACTCGCGTATTAAATAAGCGATTTCTGGCCAGAAAACTTGTTCGTATTCCCCGCACTGATCACATTCGGTATAAACATTAATAAAATATTTACATTCCCGTATTCTAGTACCTAAGGTACGGAGATTGGAAAGTATAATAGTATACTAGAAAGTAGGGGTATCTGTCTACACTCCCGAAAGGTCTAACTTGCTCTGACGGTTCAAACGGCAGAACCAACCTTATCACGGGTGATCTTTGTCTGACTTTGGCGGCGGGTTTAAATAAAGGAAATGAGTCTATATTAATTTTAAATACGTAACAAGCAGATTACCCTCAGATGTACGGGGCGTATTCTGTAAGAAACAATAAAGTGAATTAGTATCAATTGTATATGATTTTAAAAATCCTGTAAGAAATATTACGATTAGTAATTCCTTCCAGATATCCTGTAAGAAGCGTAAAAGTCAAATGAAAGAAACAAAATTTGTGAAATAATATGAAAATTTACTTACATTATTGTTCTTATTATTGCGTCGGTGGGCAGCTCGTAAATGGTCTTCTACCATCTCCCCAATATCCTCTAGGAATCTCTTTGCCATGCCCCAAACGTTAAATGAAAACGTTCTGCTCGTTCTGTAGTAATGTCTCGAAGCAAATCCCTAAATACCAATCGGAGTTGCATCAAAGTGTAATTCAACGTCTGTTCGCAGACGTAGGGTAAAGGCAGGTCCCAGGTGAGTGGAAATCCAATAGGAAATCGTGTAGACAAAACGAAAATGTATCATCCCAACTCGATAGAAGCCTACCGGGTCTACGATCATCCTCTTAATAAGGAAATAAAATATTCAGGTTAACAGATGCTAAAAGGAAAATGCACGACGATTAAGACACACTACCTCATGGTTACAAAATTCGACGAATGAGTGAACAAAATGAATAGCTATGTACTAGCGAATGTTGTGATTTTTCACACTATTGTTTTTTATAAATATTTCTTAGACCGTACCCTCCTGCTTGACGGGTAGTATGAATGTGTAGGACGAATGCCCACTGGTGTAGCTCTAACCAGTTCGTAAGGAATATGGATCCCCTGTGAAGAGGCCCTAAAAGGTCCGTAAGGTGAATGTGCTTGTCAAGCAGGACGGTCGGTGATACGGAGGCATCATTTTGGTTTAAGGGCGGATGCCAGGAGGAGAGGCGGGGAGGAGCCTCTCCTTTCCCCTTCAGGGGATATTTGTGTGAACAAAATTTAGATATTCAGGTTCTTGTAAAAAAGCATATGTCAATAACTTAATTTTTATTAATTTCCAGATACACCATGGTATCAGTTGAATGCTTCACCAACCATCTGATTAGTGACAAGATTATAAGCTATTTAGATGATGATTTCATTAGTATTTTTACATATTTAAATATTTTCTATAAATATATTGCTTTATATGTGTATATGAAAACTGTTCAATCTTTCAAGAAATTTGCCAATAATGTAGGAAAAAATATTTTTGGATGTAAACTTTTCGAGTGAGCATATGTTATACACGGAAGGCCATACCTTTTGGTTACCAAAGGATTATGATGATGACATCAGTATGAGTGTGTTTTGCCCTAATCTATTTTTAATAGCTTTTAACGATAGTTTATATCGTTTTAGAAATACGACACTAAAAATGGCAATAGACCAGGGATATGGGTTTACATGCTTTTGTGAATATATATTTTACTTTTATAAATTAAATTTAGCTTATAAACGAAATTACGACAGATATAGGAATTTTTACAGTTTACAGAAAAATGTCTACTATTAAGAGATAGTGTTAAACTTGTGAAATCCACTTTAGAGGATGATACAGAGTTATTATATAATGTGCCCAAATTTCTATTAATTTGTCTCAGGCAAGACAAATTGCGGCCAGTCAAATTTTCGTACAAATGTCGTGGTAATTAATATAAAGTAATAGTAGAGTATTTATAACTAGATTTAAAAAATTTAACATTGAAGAGGAGGAGAAATGAATTTTTAATTATGTTTAATGTTCACATCATATTATTATTGTAAATATACGTCTCTATTATCAAATACTACTATTACCCATTACCTTATGCGTCATCCCAAGTTGTTTAAAATAAAAGAAACACCGCTATCACATCCAACTGTTTGCAATAACTATTTATTTTTAATTTAATAATTGTTATTCGTTTTACATCAATAAGTACTACAACATGTATCCCATAAACATTTTTTTATTGAACAAAGAAATAATATTTACATTGTATTAAGCTTAACTAAATAGTAACACGACGGTAAAGACTACGAAAGATAAACTTTATCGTAGCGGATGTCGGCACTCTACAAACGCTACATTCTTGAATTTTAGAGGCACACCCTTGACAGGCGAACACATGTCTGCATGATAGAAGGGCAACCTGTATTTCATCGATACAACGAATCTTACATAACGTACGTGCATCCTCTAGACTCCAGGGTTACTTTACCTAAGGTCTGACTTCGGGGGTGGCTTTACCTAGGGCCTTGCTCCAGGGTAGCTTTACCTTAGACCTGATTCCAAGGTAGCTTCACCTAAGGCGTGGCTCCTTGGTGCCTTTACTTAAAGCCTGACTCTAGTGTGGCTTTACCTAAGGCCTTTCTCCAGGGTGGCTTTACCTAAGGCCTGACTTCGGGGTGGCTATACCTAAGGCCAGACTCCAAGGTAGCTTTACATAAGGCCGGACTTCGGGGTGGCTTTACCTAAGACCTAGCTTCAGGATGGCTTTACCTAAAGCCTGACTCCTGGATGCATTAACCTAAGGATCGGCTCCTGGGTGGCTTTACCTCAAGCACGACTCCAGGGTGACTTTACCTAAGGTCTGACTCCAAGGTAGCTTTACCTAAGAATTGATGGAGGTATTTACGTAACTAATCTCATAGTCCATGGGTTGATAACAGTTTCTACATAGCTATTGTGGTAGAGTATGCGTTGGTAGCTATCTTTACGGAGATATTGTCTAAGGTCTAAAGCTCAGATCATAAATGCATTGGCCAGTGACATCACCAGCCACAGCTGCCATAGCCCATTTGAACACGGTGTGAATGTTGTTCGTTTAAACTTCGTGTAAGTTGGTTGTTTAAACGGAGCATAAGACAGTTTTTTCAACGTTGTTTAGCTGAAACGTTGGTCATTTGATCTAGCTCTGTTGTCAGTCTATGTATCTGTTGTCAGGCTATGTTTCTGTTGTCAGTCTATGTATCTGTTTTCAGACTATGTATCTGTTGTCAGACTATGTATCTGATGTCAGGCTATGTTTCTGTTTTCAGATATGTATCTGTTGTCTGGCTATGTACTTGTTGTCAGGCTATGTATCTGTTGTCAGGCTATGTATCTGTTGTCAAGCTATGTTTCTGTTGTCAAGCTATGTATTTGTTGTCAGGTTATGTATCTGTTGTCAGGCTATGTATCTGTTGTCAGGGTAGGTATGTGTTGTCCAGCTATGTATCTGGTGTCTGACTATGTATTTTTTGTCAGGCTATGGATCTATTGTCAGGCTATGTATTTGTTGTCAGGCTATGTATCTGTTGTCAAGCTATGTATCTGTTGTCAGGCTATGTATTTGTTGTCAGGCTATGTATCTGTTGTCAGGCTAAGTATCTGTTGTCAGGTTATGTATCTGTTGTCAGGCTATGTTTCTGGTGTCAGTCTATGTATCTGTTGCCAGGCTATGTTTCTGTTGTCCAGCTATGTATCTGTTGTCAGGGTAGGTATGTGTTCTCCATCTATGTATCTGTTGTCGGGCTATGTATTTGTTGTCAGGCTATACATCAATAGTCAGGCTATGTATTTGTTGTCAGGTTATGTATATGTTGTTAGGCTTCGTATCAGATGTCAGGCTATGTATCTGTTGTCAGGCTATAATCTGTTGTCCAGCTATGCATTTGTTGTCAGGTTATGTTTCTGATGTCAGGCTATGTATTTGTTGTCAGGCTACGTTCCTGTTGTCAGATTATGTATTTGTTGTCAAGCTAAGTATTTGTTGTCAGGCTATGTATTTGTAGTCGGGCTATGTATCTGTTCTCGGGCTAGGTATCTGTTGTCGCGGTGTGGGTTACACCTGAGGTTACTCTTGCAATGCCTTAGATCTTTGCCTAGTACCTGATGATTAACATATTTGTTGTGTATTAATTTACAGCGACTATATCTCAGGTTTACGAAGCCCCCTACACTTAAGGTTACTCTTGCAATGCTTTAGAACTCTGCCTAGTACCTGATGATTAACCTATTTGTTGAGTTTTATAGTATTTGCAGGGACTATATCTCAGGTGTAAGAAGCTCCCTACACCTAAGGTTACTCTTGCTTTGCAATAGATATGTGACTAGTACCTGATGATTAACCTGTTTGTTTTGTGTTAATTTACAACGACTATATCTCAGGTTGGGAAGCCCCTTACACGGGAAGTTATTCTTTTTTTTTAACTTGGGAGCGGGTTTTAAACTGCCCGAAGCACTGCTACCTTAAGGTATATTGTACTTACCTCCCTGATCTAGTCAAATAGCCCCTTCCCTCTTACCAGGTTTAAGAGTTTCCTGACTAGTGTTTTACCTTCATCATCCACCAGAGCCGTTCCATCACCAAAGAGGTTGAAGCGCCTCTCGGCAAGTGCTTCACATTTGTAAATAATGTGTGTGGCAGTCTCCAGTTCCTGCCCGCATAATCTGCACACTGGTTCATCTTTGTAGATACCCATTTTATGCAGATGTTTCTTTAGTCCACCGTGTCCCGTGAGTAGACCTGTGGCTATCCTCAATTCCTGCCTAGACAGATAGATGAGACTCTTCTGCAGCCCCAAGGAAAGTTTCCTAAAGGTTAGCTTACTGTGTCTCATCCCTTCAGCCCTGATCCAGTGCTCACAGTGTCTTTCAGCCATCCACCTTCGCACTGCAATCTTGACCATGGATTTGAAAAAACCTACCGCCGGCTCTGGACCAATCAGGAGAGTAGAAGATCACTCTCTGGCCAGCGCATCTGCGGCTTCATTCCAAGTATTCCCCTATGCCCTGGCACCCAACCTATTTTGATTTGATTGTGCCTTGCCAGGGCTTGTAGGTTATTTAGGCACTCCCTGACTATGGTCGAGGTGACCAAATATCCGTTTAGTGCCTTAATTGCTGCCTGACTGTCGGAGAAAATAGCAATCCGGATCCCGTGTGTTCCCCTTCTCGCTATCTCTCCCAGACAGGCATTTATAGCATATATTTCGGCCTGAAAGACAGAGGTATGCCTCCCCAAGGAAAAACTAGTTTTACCCCTGGGTTTTTACAATACACCCCCGCTCCTGTGCCGAAGTCCATCTTGGAGCCATCTGTGTTCCAGATCTGAGCTCCCGATGTTAATGTCCCTGACCATTCCATCATAGTTTGGTGGACCTCGTCAGGTGCAAACGTTCGAGTAATGTGGTCGCTGCCCATTTCGAAGACGGGTTCTTTGACCACGCACTCGATACTCATATGTACCGAAACATCTGGGAGATTAGCCCAGTTGTTCGAGTTGCGCAATCTCCATGCCGCTAGCCTCACCTCTCCCCTAAGAACAAGCTCAAGGGGGGAAGGTTAAGCATTACTTCCATTGCTGCACCAGGTGTAGTTGACATCGCTCCCAGTGTGCACAGGCAAGCCAATCTCTGGATAGAGCTCAGTTGAGCTATTATCTGTGCCTGGTTGACCTTTGTCCACCACACTAGAGCACCATAGGTAATCATAGGTCTTATCACCCTCAGATACATCCAGTGCATCATTGATGGCTTCAGTCCCCATTTCTTACCCACCATTCTTCTCACAGTCATCAGTGCCCTTTTGGCCCTGTTAACTGTCCTCTCAAGATGTGGGTTCCAGGTGAGTTTCCTGTCCAGAGTAACTCCCAGGTACATCATCTTCCCCACAAACGCAAGGTATTCACCAAACAAGCGAGGCATCCCGGTCGTCAGATCTTTTCGCTGTCTGGTGAAGTTAATAAGAGCAGTCTTTTTCCGATTTACCCTAAGGTTTTCCTTATTACACCACTCTTCAATCAGTCGTAGAGGATTTCTAATTACCTCAAGGACTGTATCAGGGAATCTGCCCAGGATCAGAACAACTATGTCGTCCGCATATCCTAGACAGAAGTACCCCTGTTCATTCAGGAGTTCAATAAGGTTGTCAACCACTAGGCACCACAACAGAGGAGAGAGAACCCCCCCCCTGTGCACAGCCCAGACTTGTCTCCGCCCTTCTGACCTCCCCTGCCACCTCTAAAGAAATGCTTCTGTTTCTTAACATGGAACTTATCCAACCACAAGTGGTCGCATCCACTCCATGACGTCTTGCACCATTTACCATCGTCTCCACTGAGGGATTGTTGAAAGCCCCTTCAATGTCGAGGAAAGCACCTATGGCACAACCTTTCTTAGCGATCATTTGCTCAATCCTACCAACCACTTGATGGAGAGCTCCCTCGCAGGATTTCCCCGGTTGATATGCATACTGGTTCCAATGCAGTGGTTTTATGGCCAAAGCACCCCCCTAATATGCCTATCAACCAGTTTTTCAAGTCCCTTAAGAACAAAGGACATAAGTGTAATAGGTCTGTATCCTTTCCCTTCCGATTGGTTACCGGTAGGCTTAGGTATAAAGACCACCTTACTAGATTTCCAGGCTACCGGCACATGCCCTAGAGCAATGCTTAGCCTGTATAATTTAGTAATTACCAGCACCAGCATATCCATTCCCTGCTGCAGCAGCACAGGATAGATCCCATCTGGACCTGGAGATTTGTAGGGTTTAAATGTGCAAATAGCCCATCTTACCCTTTGTGGAGTTACTATCCTCCTTGCCACTTCCCAGTCCCCCCTCTTACCACGTCTTGTGGAGAGTTCGGCAACTGGTTCAGTGTCTGCTCCCCCAAGTTTCCTCAGAGTACTGGAAGGGAAATGTGTTCTGATTAATTCTTCCACAGTTTCCCCTGCAGTTTTTGTTATATTTCCCAGTGGGGTTCTTAGCATCCCCACCGAGTTAACTGGGTCCTTAGAGAGCACTTTATACAGTCGTGCCCCTTCCCGAGTTTTGTCAATCTCTTGACAAAACTCCTTCCAGGACTTCCTGCGTGCTTCTCTAATTGCCCTGTTGTATTCGGTTAGTGTTTTCCTATAGCCTCGCCAACCAATGTGGCAGAGAGTCTTCTAGCTCTCTCCTCCCACCATACTCCAATCCAGCCTCCTCAATCCGAACACCCAGGTCCCTCCTGTAGGAGTCCCAGTCTGTTCTTCTTGGATCCCTGGTTGGCCGAAGCATGGCTGGATTTAGGGAGATATCATACCTAATATGTCTGTGGTCAGAAGAAGATGGTTCATCCGACACATGCCAATTTAATACATACCTAGCCATCTGGTTCGATGCCACCGTAATGTCCAGGACCTCCTGTTTGGCCCTAGTGACAAACGTCGGCTCTTCCCCCTGATTTAAGACTAGTAAATTCTTAGAGCTAAGATAAGCTAAAAGTTCCTCACCTCTAGTGTTGGTACCTGTACTTCCCCACGAAGTGTGATGGGAGTTAGCATCCATCCCCACCAGCAGCTCCTCATCCACAGCCCCGCAGTGCTCGACCAGCCTCCTCAGCTCTTGTGTTGGTAGAGCCCCCGAATAGTCAAAGGGAAAATATGCCGTGGCCAGGTTCAGCCTCTTCATCCTACCCTCCGCCCGCAGCTCCACCATCACTGCTATCAAGTCCCTGCAGCAGAAGTCCGTTAGTACAAAAGCACTCAACCCCCTCCTAACCAGGATACACGTCCTGGGAACACCGGAGTCCTTATCATACAACAACTTACCTCCAGATGTTGCCAGCCCGCATATTCGTCCTCCAGAAATCCATGGCTCCTGGATGAGAACCAAGTCCACCTCTCTCCTGTCCAGCATCCTACACACGACAGCACTAGCCGCCCTGCTATGCTGTAAGTTCACTTGGAGGATCTTGATCATAGTTCTGCTTACTTCGCAGTTGCCTGGGTCCGCAGAGCAGCCCCAGGACTAGAGAGCACCTTGAATGTGGCCTGTCTCAGCCCTCGGGTTGTTGTTCCGCAGTGTCCTGAGGGAGCCCTCTCCTATATACAGGATCAGGGTAAGACCTGCATCCTCCCTTTTCCTAACAATCACCTTCCAAGTATCCTGAACTATCCCAGGGTTCTAGGTTATGACCACCTTTAGAATCTCTTCCGACTCCTTGTCATTGTAAGGTTTGGGCACCCACATTGAAACCTTTGCAATGCAAAAGATCTCCTTGGGTGGCCCTGCCCTCAACTTTACCCCCTCACTCAGGGTGAAGCTTGGCAGGACCCGAAGGACCCACTCCAGGCTCTCCCGTGAGGAGCATACGACATTTAGAGCCCCCCTCTCTACGTATGCTATCCTGAACTCTCTATCCTCACTCTCTGTCTCAGCGGACAGCAGTTCCGAGAAGAACAGCTCCTCCAGCTCCAACGCCATCTCTTCCGAGAGTTGTCTCTCTGGGTAACTAACTGGGACAATTGCTAGCTTTTGCCGAAGGGTATTGCCGTATGTGCCCGAAGACACTGCAGCATCCCCCCTTGTCCCAGCTTCACTTTCTTCTTTCCTCCCTCCACTGGAGAGGGATTGGACGTCGCACTCCTAGGCCTTTTGGACGTGCTGGGGTTTGGTGCTCTTGGTTGATTGCTTCCCTGTTGCACCTCACCCCTCACAACATCCAAGCCCTGGACTTTGACAGGCTCGGCTCGGTTTTGGCCTCCCCTTCGTTTTTTCAGGATTATTGGCCCTTCCGCTGCTCTCGCCTGTTCTCTTCGGAGCCGCCTTCTGGCCGCTCCACTCATACGCTTTCTCCGTAAAGACAGCGTGCTCAACTCTACAGCCACTTCACCGGTTTCTGCAGTCGGCAGCTTGACAGCCGCCCCCGCACCCCCAGTGATGGTTGCCGTTGACACATCTGCTACAGACTCACGGTTTGCCGTTTCATTGGCTCCCGCTGTCTGTGCAGTCTCAAAATCAATTGTTTTACTTTTTTGGTCTATTAACGTCCCACGAGTATGGGGGAAATAACGGTTGACCAGAGCAGAGCCCCCACTGCCCTGGCAAGACAACATACAATGAGGTTTTGTCTGGTTCCTAAAGGGGATCGTGTGCGACCGCATTTTATACCCTGCAGCCATTCATCCTTCGGCACGATGCCTTCCCCCTTAGATTGGGTATTCAGTCACTGACCTTGAAGTACACCCTAAGTTCAGGACATTATTAACTGTTGCTCATGAAGCGAACAGCGTGCTTTACTCTCTTTTTTACAACTGTGTCGTTAGGGTAGTTTCCCGCCCATACTTCACTGTCGCATTGCCCTTGGTTCACCTGGGAGGTGAGAGTAGCATTGTGAGGACTTACTTCCCAACTAGCCCAGTCTTCCCAGTCAAAGCAGTTATTTCTACCACACCCAACCGGTTGACTGACGAGGAGGGATAATTCCTAACCTTTGAACCATTGCCTTGGTCCAGGCCTGCTTATTCAGAAACCTTCCGGAATCCTTATTCACAGGTAACCTACATATCTGTAGGTCGTCCCACTATACGCCACCAGTGGACCCGCCCGGTTGCTCAGGCCAGCTAGCCTGGACGTTACTCTTGCTATGTCATAGATCTATGACTAGTACCTGATGATTAACCTATTTGTTGAGTTTTATAGTATTTACAGCGACTATACCTCAGGTTTGGGATGCCACCTACAGTTTAGGTTACTCTTGCTATGCCATAGATCTATGCCTAGTACCAGAAGAAAGCTATGTATTGGATATTATGTGGTAACTTGTAGGCAAGCTACTCATCGGATACTATGTGTTAATCATTAACCTAGCTATGCATCAGATACTATGTGTTAATGATTAGCCAAGCTATGCTTTGGATACTATGTGTTAACCATTAGCCTAGCTATGCATCAGATACTATGTGTTAACCATTAGCCTAGCTATGCATCAGATATTATGTGTTAACCATTAGCCAAGCTATGCTTTGGATACTATGTGTTAATCATTAACCTAGCTATGCATCAGATACTATGTGTTAATGATTAGCCAAGCTATGCTTTGGATACTATGTGTTAACCATTAGCCTAGCTATGCATCAGATACTATGTGTTAACCATTAGCCAAGCTATGCTTTGGATACTATGTGTTAACCATTAGCCTAGCTATGCATCAGATACTATGTGTTAACCATTAGCCTAGCTATGCATCAGATATTATGTGTTAACCATTAGCCAAGCTATGCTTTGGATACTATGTGTTAATCATTAACCTAGCTATGCATCAGATACTATGTGTTAATGATTAGCCAAGCTATGCTTTGGATACTATGTGTTAACCATTAGCCTAGCTATGCATCAGATACTATGTGTTAACCATTAGCCAAGCTATGCTTTGGATACTATGTGTTAACCATTAACCTAGCTATGCATCAGATACTATGTGTTAACCCATTAACCTATCTATGCATCACATACCATGTGTTAACCATTAGCCAAGATATGCTTTGGATACTATGTTTTAACCATTAGCCAAGCTATGCATAGCATACTATGTGTTACCGTATATCACGCTACTCATCAGATACTATGTGTTAACTTGTATTCAAGCTTCTCATCGGATACTATGTGATAACCCATAATCAAGCTACTCATCGGATACTATGTGTTAACCTTTAGCCAAGCTATGCATTGAATATTATGTGTAGTAATTATAATTTGTAGGCCCATGTAGGGAATCATGTATGTCGGCTTAGCATAGTATGTATGTATGTAGGCTTACATGTATATTGGTTAAACACGGTATATATGCTATCATGCGTGTTAACTTAACATAATTTGTAGGTCCGTGTAGGGATGTCGGCTTAGCATAGTATGTATGTATATAGGTTAATATGCATGTTGGCATAACGTAGTATGTGAGGTTACGTGACTTTTTAAAGGATAGCATGCGTGTTGGCTTAGCATAGTATGTATACAGGTTTACAAGCAATTTCGTTTAACACACTACATAGGGCTATTATGCATGCTGGCTTAACATAGTATATAAACCTACACGCCTTACTGCGACCGCATGCGAGGCGTCCGTGTGTTGCGTAAGCCTACCGAGCCCCAGCAATGTGATAGGTCGACTCCCGCACAGCTTGTTGTTTATTTCAGTTCAACGTAATTGTTGGTCGATTGAAATCAGTGTAAGTTGCTCGGTTAAGCGGCATGTAAGACAGTGTTTCAATGTTGTTTAGTTGAACGTTGGACATTTGAACCATCCGATTATATTTTGGCGATTTCATATATTATTAAAATCAAATCCCACCCCCTGATCGAACCCGCACCGCATATACCCAACGGCCATCCCATACATATACAACACTTTTTCTTGGGTTAGGACACTAGCGCGATACAGTTAGGCCATCATCTTGCAAAATCATCCCTCGCCCCCAGGGCCCCGAACCCAAAACGTACCTCACACACAACACACATTTTTCGAAACCTTTTTCCAAAAACTAGCTGACTTAGGTTTGACAGCACTCTTGTCCCGTTTTGTCCTAGAGTATCGCACATAACTACTTATATGGTTTTGGCTAATAACCAGCAGTTTTCTTCACGAACCCTAAACTCCGACCTCCTCGTTCACTCTCCATGACCTTGTTCATCTTTACTAATTTTTAGACTCCTTATTTTATGTTTTTCTAGCATCAGATTATGCGTCCTATTTCCTTTCTCTCGAAAATTTCCCCTACAACCGTCTAATTCCTAAAATATCCATTACAAAACATCTATTTTCACAGTACAGAATATTTAACACTTTCAGCATTTACACTGTGTCAGGTCGGAATGCTAAAACATTTACAAATTTATAGCATTTATAAAAACTTTCATCTTCTTTTCTCAATGTATCTTTTATACTTTGGTTTTGGTTTAGAATACAGAACTTGGTTTATCTGAATACAGAATATAGTTTCATTATATATACATATACCTATATATTGTAACATAAAATTATTTCTTAGTTAGAGAATATAAAACTCAAGCCTTCAATCGTAAAATGCCGACAAAGGGCGGAACAGTACAAAGGTATTTCTAAACATACAATAATAAATCTAAGGCTTTTGACTTTTCAAAGCTATAGAATTACAAAAATATTTTTTGTTTTGTGTTGTTTAAAGAAACAAGGCCCTATAGGGTCGTAAAATACCATTAGAGAAGATAACAATGACTTATAAATTAGGAAAAAAAGTTAAGTTTGAAGTTACATTGCAGTAAATTTTTGTACGTTTATCGAAAATGAAAGGTAAACTGAACTTAAGCATAAGTAAGTAAATAGTTATTGTAAACAAAAAGTAAAAATTAAAAATAATTACCATTATATATATATATATATATATATATATATATATATATATATTTATTTATTTATTTATTTGTATATTTATATATATAAGTTAAGTGTTTTATTAGGCACCAAAGTTTTTATAAATTATTTTTTACAAACCTTTTTATTTTATTTAAAATAACTTGAAGTTGAAATTATTACAAAATTAGTCTTAACAAATAACAACTGATATACTTTCAGTTGTAGTGGAGACAACTGTACGCTTCTAAAGTTCGCTAGGTTATATTTTACGTTAGGTGCCAAATATGAATTTACGAAGTTAACTATGTACTTATTTAGATTATTTTCTGGTATTTCAACTATTAAACGCATTTTTTTAAATCCAAATACTTTTATTATTTTCCCTTTTTTATACTTTACTAGCGATGAAAATATTTTATTTTTGCCAAAGTTTACAGGCTCGTCGGAAATTGGTATTTCTATCTGAGTGTTTCCTTCAGAATTGGAGTGTCTGGTCAATTTCTTCATTGTTATCTTTCTTATTGTCGGGGTCATCTTTCTCCATATCAATGTTGACTATCATAGTCGGGTTATCCTCCAATTCCGGGAAGTAACGTGGAACTAAGTCAGCCAAAGGCATTTGCAAATCTTCACCTACAGTATGTTGAGAGTTAGTTGACATTTTATCGGTGACATTCAATTTTATTCTCGATAGAGCATCCGCGTTTTGCTTTAATTTACCTTTTTTATATTTAATTTCGTAATCATATTCTTCTAGTTTTAATCTCCATCTTAAAAGTTTGGAATTTGGTTCTTTAACAAAAAATAACCATTGTAAAAGCTTATGATCCGAATAAATTTTTAATTTCCTCCCAATTAAATAAGGCCTGAAATGTTTTGTTGCCCATACAGTTGCTAATAGTTTTTTCTCAATTGCAGAATAATTAATTTCACTGTCATTCATATTTCTGCTGGCATAAGCTATGGGAAGGTCCTTTCCGTTTTTATCTTGCCTTAAAATTGCTCCTGTCGCATAATTGCTTGCGTCTGTTGTTAGAATGAATTCTTCTTCGAAGTCCGGGTATTTCAAAAGTGGTTTGTTAGTAAAAATATTTTTCCATGTTTCGAAACAGTCGAGGTTATTAATATCAATTTTTGCTTTTTTTTCAAACAGTGAGTAAAAGGTATAAGGTCTTTAATGAATTTTCGATAATATCCTAATAGTCCTAAAAATCCTTTAATTTGTTTAGTAGTCTTTGGCATTGGATAGTTCTTGATTGCTCTTATTTTTTCGGGATTGGGTTTTACTCCGTTCGGCGTAACTATGTGTCCTAAATAAGCAATTTCCTTTCTCAAACATTCCGTTTTGTCCAATTGTAGCTTAAAGTTAGCTTTTCTTAGTCTATTAAAAACTTCTTTTAATCTTAGCAGGTGCTCTTGCAAACTGGTGGAAAATATGATGATGTCATCAAGATTAACTAAACACGTTTCATTCCGTATCCCTGTAATTACATTATTCATTATCCTTGGAATTTAAGTGCGCTGTTCTTTAGTCCAAACGGCATTCTCTGAAACTCGTAGTGTCCAGTTTCTGTTGAAAAGGCTATCTTATCTATACGGTCCGGGCGTATCTCCACCTGGTGAAAGCCTGAAGAAAGATCAAGTGTACTAAAATATTGGGATCTTCCTAATTTGTTCAATATGTCGGTTATGTTTGGAAGTGGAAATTTATCCTCGATAGTTTTCGAATTTAATCCTCTAAAGTCAAACACTAATCTAAATTTTTGTTTATTTGAAGCATCTGCTTTTTTGGAACAATCCATACAGTTAAATTCCAAGGTGGGAAAGAGGGTTGAATAATTTTTTGAGCAAGCATTTCTTGAATCTGTTTATCTACTTCCTTTCAATAAATTTCTGGGTATTTATAGTTTCTGGTATAAACAGGGATTTCGTCAGTTGTCCTATTTACGTGTTAAACTTGATTAGTAAATGTCAAACAATTATTTTCTTGGTGGAATAAATCAGAATATTCGTAGATTAATTTTAATATTTCTCGTTTCTCCTCATCATTCATATGATCTGTTCTAATCTTTGTAAATTCCAATTTATTATATTTGTGATTTAACATGATAAAATTTGTAGTAGTTACTTGATTACTGTTTAGATTAGAAATTTTAAACTCACTTAGCGGTTCTACGTTCATTGGTTTGATCTCTAAATGTTTATCAGCCGTTGTGTTATTGACTACTGGGCAATAACTTACTCCATTTTTTACTTTTACTATACATTGCTATATTTCTATTCCGTCTTGTATTTTATAGGGTAATATTCCTTCTACATTCCCCATATTAAGAATGTGTACCTTAATGGTTTGTTTAGTACGGGCTTTAATTAAAAGGCATGTAGTTTTATTTTCACAGCAGTTATATTATTATTTGGTTCTTCTGTATTAAAATAATATATCCTTTTTGTCACAAAACATTAATTTAACATTTACAAAATCCAAATTATTTCTCAATTCGCTTATATTATCGAGTCCAAGTAACATGTTAAAGTCTTTATGGAAATCGAATAAATAACATTCTACGATTTTCTTTCCTAAAATTGGTAATTTGCAGCTAAAATTTTCTATTGACACTCCATGGGCTGTACTTATTACGAATGGTTCTTGCTTTAATGTATTTTCTAAAATCTTGAATCCAATCGATTTTTTAATAAATGATCTAGTGCTTCCTGTGTCAATCAAACTTCTTACGTTAGTTCTTGGGTCGTAAATATAAGGTAAATCATTTGTGTCATTTTCTATATGCATTATGAAAAAAAAATTTTTAGTATCGAAAATCCTAAAAAATGATGTGCGTGTTCGATTTCCTTCGAAAATCCGCATGCATTGTCTGCTTCGAAAAAGTTATTACAAGAATCGTATTTGTCTTGGGTTTCTTAGCAGTCTTCTTTGAAGCTACAAATATTTCCCATCTGTTCCGTTATCGATATATTTGACATTTGTTCTTCGATCCGATGCATCGAATAGCTCTCGTTTTCTCTTTTGATCGACTTTCCTATAAATTGATGCAATTTATTTTGCGTGATCGGGTTTCCGGTTTGACGAGTTGATATGATCATTGATGTAGGTTAAAAATTTGGTCTAGGTTGATAATTTTGATTCGATTTAGGTGCTGTGGCGTTATGTAAATAGTTCTGTCTTATAAATCGACTGGCGTTGTTTTTATGTGGTTGTTTAAACTGATTGGGGTTATTTTGGGGCGTTTGTTTGTAATAATGCTGAAATGGTTGTTTGGACGAGTCGTTGAATGTTGAAGTTTAGGTGGTGTGTTTTGCCGATAATTTTGAAATAGTTTATTATTTTTGAATTGAAAATCGTTGGTTAACATATTAAGAGCTTCACTGAGCGTGCTGGGATTTTTTGTCCGCATCAATGATCCTAACGGTTCCTGGAGTCCTCTCAAAAGAACTCTTAGTGCTAGTTTTTGGGTATAAGTACACAGAATATCATTAGCAGCTGGTTCCTTATTAGTAAAAAATGCTGAATGAATGAAGTTTGTGAATTCTTTCATAGAAGTTAAAGGGTGTTTCATTATGTTCTTGTCTTAATTCGACCATTTCCAAATTTAAAGTAAAACAATGTCTCCTATCTGAATAGCTAGTTATAAGAGTGTTTTTGATATCTTCCCAGGCATAGGTATTTGAGCTTACTACAATTTCTAAAGCCTGCCCTTTTAATTTTGAAAGGATGGATGAAAAGAGGAATTCATTTTTGAAATCATCCGGATTTGTAACTACAAAGAATTTCTTCACTATCTTATTTCAAATTATAATAAATCTACTGAGCATAGAAGCCTCACCGCTATATTCTGGAAACATGTCCAAGTATTCTTTCAGGGGTAGTTATTGTAACTATAGATGTATTTTAAATATTCAAAATAAAATTAACAATCCATTACTATAGTAAAATATAGATTCTACAATTATATTGTTAATAACTTTGTTATTATATAATATAATAGTTTTCAAAACAATGAAATATTACTTTTTATCTTAATACTAAATAAGAACAATATATACTTAATACTATTACAGATTTACTTACTGTACAATCCAAAATACTTTGCTCATTTGTTACAGTGGTAACACAACGCGTATTTTCCACTGAACAAATAGCGCTTTCACTTTTCACTTTGAGTGATGCCTTCTTCTTCATTCTTCTTTCTAGATATTCCCTCTACGGGTTTTTCCTGATATACACTCTACAATGTTGCTATATCTGAGTTAGCAATTATTATCGAAAAAAAATTATATTCATTGATTTTCCCGGAATGTCCTACCGACTGCGCCAGTTACGTGTTTTATTAGACACCAAAGGTTTTTAAAAATGATTTTATTTTTACAAACCTGTTTATTTAATTTAGAATGACTAGAAGTTGAAATAATTACAAAATTAGGATTAACAAATAACAACTGATATACATTCAGTTGGAGTGGAAACAGCTGTACTCTTCTAAAGTTCGCTACACACTGACGACTATTGTCCTCAGGTGCACAATTCAGATAACCTGATTCAGCAAAATTACTGATGCTACTAGGTAATCTTAATAGTAGCTAAATCCACAATACTTAGTTATATAACTTATATGTATATATATAAGTCAAGAACTAAGTCAAAATACAAATACAAGAATTATAATTGAATTTACAATTCAAAGCTTTTCGTTGGCTAACAGTACCAACATCATCTGGAATATTAAACCATTAAAATTAACATATGTGCAAATTAGATCAAATAAATAGCTATGCCAAATCAATTACAATGTTTTATTTACAATTTTATTTTGCTGCCCTAATATTACAAACACTGAATATATTATCAAATTTAGATTTTACTTGTATTTAAGGAGAACCCATTTCATATAATATCTGAAATATTTTTACAATATATAGATGATAAAATAAATAAAATTATGCAGCCATTTGATAAAAACTGTTATTGATTTAGATATGTAGATGATGGTGTGTATGTATCTAATAATAATGGTATAAACTTAATAACTATTTTAGATAAAATAAATGTGATAAATAAAAATATTAATTTTACTTATAAAATGGAGAAAAATAATAATATCAACTTTCTAGATATAACAATTATAAAACATAATAATGAATTTGAATTTAACATATATCCTAAACCGACACAAACTAACCAAATTATACCTAATAATTCTAACCATCCGTATAATCAAAAAATGGCTGCATTATACAATTTATTATATAGATTACATAAAATACCTATGAATAATGAAAACAAAATAAGAGAGAAAAACATTATCTATCAAATTGCAATTGAGAATGGCTATAAAAAGAAAACTGTTGATTAACTTAATTATAATACTTTAAAGAAACAAAATAATATTCTAATTTACAAAAATAATGATGAAAATGTCATATGGACTTAATTTACATTTTTTTGTAATGAAGTAAAAAATATCACAAAATTGTTTAAAGGTAGCAACATAAAATTCGCATATAATACTAATAATAAATTATAAATATAATGAATAATAATAATATTATTAATATGCATGAAATAAACGGTGTATATAAATTAGAATGTGATTATTGTAATAAAGTTTATATAGGACAAACTAAGAAAAAACTTAGAGATAGGTATAAAGAGCATTTTAATGCCTTTAAAAAGCCAGAAATTTGTAAATCCAATTTTGCTAGTCATTGTATTAATAATATCACATATTTCCTTATATAGATAATATGATACTTGTAAAAGAAATTAACAAAGGCCTGAGAATGAATATTTATGAAGCTTTAGAAATACATAAATATAATACTAATGAGTTGATAAATGAACAAATACAAGTAAAATCTAAATTTGATAATATATTCAGTGTTTGTAATATTAGGGCAGCAAAATAAAATTGTAAATAAAACATTGTAATTGATTTGGCATAGCTATTTATTTGATCTAATTTGCACAAATGTTAATTTTAATTGTTTAATATTCCTGATGATGTTGGTACTGTTAGCCAACGAAAAGCTTTGAATTGTAAATTCAATTATAATTCTTGTATTTGTATTTTGATTTAGTTCTTTATTAATACACAAGAATACATATTGTGATATATATATATATATATATATATATATATATATATATTGGTGGGATAAAGGGAATGTTGTTATTTAGTGAGATGTATTATTGGGATTCGCACATTTTTTTCTTATTTACTTATGTTGGTAAACAAGTCTTGGTCTTCGGTTCACTGGTAAACGAATAGCCTCGTTTCAGTTGTGAAAATGGTTGGGGCTACAAAAATAAGGGCGATATTTTTATTTGTTGGGAAAATGGATAAGCTAATTTTAATTTCATTTTTCTAAATAACGAAGTAAAATGTAATAAATTTTCATTATATATAATGACTAAAATTTTATTCTCTAAATAAACAGTTTCAAATGCTTTTGAGAAATAATCAACTTTGAGTCCTTATAACTTATAATGAATTTAATTTATTTAAAATACTTTATAAACATATTTTTATCGCGTTTTAATTTTTTTATTTCAAATTAAATCCAAACCAAACTCTTAAATCAAAATACCTCGTTTGTGTTATACTTGTCAACATTTCAACATCGGTGAATAAAACATTAAAAACATTTTTTTAAATTTAACTGACCTTTTCTTTCAATTTCGGTTCAGACTATTATATTTTTTTCATTTTTTTAAATTTCAGTGTCCACTGTAATCAACGTAAATATTAATAGCTTTTATTACTCATTTTAATTTTACATAAATATTTATTATTGGCGATATAAAAACATCTTATTTCATAATTCCTCCCCATAATTTGTAAGGTTTTCTCTTGATACCTGTATTCACAATCATTATCAAGCCTTTTTAGTTTATAATAGACAACGTGACTGAGTCACACATTAAAATAACAATATTTTGGAAAATATTTTACGTGACCTCAAAGATGTAGGTTGTGTCAATATATTTAGATTTCTATATTCACTTAAATAATTTCAAAGATTAAAAGTTGTGTATTTGTCATTCGACATTAACTTCATCCAGCAACAATCACAATGTACTGCCCTTATTTCTTTAATTACCCTCATTAATGTTTTATTCCAGAGCTATATTAAGCAAAAATGTGAAAGGGGGCAAAGGTTCAGGTTTAACGAAAACGTAGAGAGTGAAATGAGAAAAAATGTTGTTACTGTAAATTTATTTAAAAATAAACCGGTCCTAAATTTTTAAAATAACGATATTCAATTTATTAATCCTATTCATGTAAATAAAGAGTTGATATATAATAATACTGGGCAAATAATGTTGTATCTATATGTTGTCTAAGGTAATACAACTTCAGATTAAAAGTACGAAACGTAAAGCTTTTGCTTAGAAAATAGAAGAATTTGACGAGACGGAACAGGGATTCTATTACTTTATTTTTAATATAAGGATAACAAAGATTTGTTAGCCCGGGACTGGTCTCCAAGTATATTAAGATGTTACAAATTACATTTTTCTAATGTAATATTTATTTCCTTTAAGGACGTAAGGACTAAACATTTTAATCCTGGTCTCTTTTTTAGTCAAAAGTCTAGAAACAATATTTAAAGTCATTATTTTTATTAGATAATGAAAAATCTATCCTATTAATTATAATTGTAACTGCTAATATTATTTATAATAATTTATTCATTATTAAGAAATACACTGATATAGATACTAAGGCTATTAAGATTTAAACACCATTGAAAAGGACTACAGTCAGCTCTGTGTTGTATCACTGACAGTAAAAACTCGTTCATATTATTATATTAAAAAATTAGAAGACAAAGTCGCTTAAGCGTTTAATGCTCCTGAAAATATAAAACACATATTTCAACTTTAATTGAAATTTCTGAAAGGTTTCGAGGATTTACGTGTTTTAATATAAGACAAAAGCAAAATTCTTGAGTAATCTTCATTATCGCATTCTCTCAATATACTTGCCCCCCTCAACCCCTCACCCATTCACAAAAATAGACTGTCGTGGTATATAATCAACAAATATTATTATTGTTAAACTAATTAGAGATTTTCAGAGTTCATAAATTGAGTGTAACTTCTTGTTGTTTTTTCAACAACATCATTCAAAACAAAGAAGGGTCTGAGACTGCGGATTGTCACCAAGCTTATGAAATCCAGGATCCCTAAAGGAGTGGGAAAGCCGTAATATGGAAATAAGGTTGGGAGAAGATAAGCTGTCTACACTATTCTTCGCGGATGATCAGACCGTGATAGTGGAAGACTGCTACGTACCACGCCCTTAACCACCGCCCTTACTCCTCTAGCACCTAACGTACGAAAATGACCTGTTTTATTTTTCAAAAC
Source organism: Prosapia bicincta (assembly GCA_036971475.1). NCBI lineage: Eukaryota > Metazoa > Arthropoda > Insecta > Hemiptera > Cercopidae > Prosapia > Prosapia bicincta. The sequence continues at coordinate 45,925,758 of JBAIZL010000009.1, read as the reverse complement.
CCTCCTACTGTTAACATGGTGTTGTCAGATCTTTGTAGTCACACATGTCAGTAAATTGTCTGAAGAAAACATACATAATAACATGAACAATATAACATATATGCGATCTTACCATGTGCCGTTTTCCTGATGCGATCCTAGTTGGGTCATGCCAAATATGATCCTGCTTAAATTACCCTTTTGCAGGCTCGAGTGTTACTTTTAAACACTACCTGCCACTGGAACTCGTCCCTGGACTTTATACAACAACCAACTTCTTTTGAACTAGCTCAATATTTTTAATTTATTTACTCTCAGGAGGGAGCTCTCCTGGTGTAGCATAAGCCTTTTATTTTATTGCATTTAATACTTTATGCATTTAGATACAAGACCTAGTTGGAGTGAACTTTAGTTCACTAGTTGGAAAAAACTTTACGTTTTTGTTTATTTATTAACACAGGATATTTTAGAAATAAACTAAAAAGGTTTTGCACAGTAGTTTTAATACTTTGAAGCATTAAAATTTACTAATAAAATAAAACGTAACAAATTTAGATACATTTTGCTTCGTTTAACTTGCATTTCATAATTTGCAGAAAAAATTTAAACAGAAGGTATTTAATTGGTATACTTAGTTTTAAACTATATTTAATCTACGTGTGGCTCTAAATATTGTTTATGTAATGTAAAATGAAAACATTCATCTCTTGAACTTTCTCATAACATTTCATATTATAAAAAAATTATTTCTTTAATAATAACTGCTTTTGTTCTAGCTCTTTAAATCAAATCTAATCTCTAATCCTTAAATTATTCCCTTCTAAATCTATACCTTTAAAAATTTGACATTCAGTTATACTAATAGTTGTTTAACAAGTTTCAAACTATTGATTAACATTGCATAAAATTGTCACATTTATTATTTTTCACTATTTAAATTTTTACAAAACCATTCTCATTATTTTTTTGAAGATGATTTAGTTTTTGGTCGAAACCATTTTACTGATTTTATTAAAATTTTCTTTTGCTGGTTTCTTTGTAGTTCACTCACTAATTTTTCTATATACTTTAAAATACGTTTTGAATAATTGATAATGGAAAAATTTGCCTTTCTATAAAACTAACTTATTTCCTAACAATAAAACTATTTTGAACATTTCAATTGTACATATTAATTTTTTGGTTACTAACTAACAGATTGTATTACAAGTGAAGTCACTGCTTATCTTTTTTGCAATTATAAAATATATTTTTCTGATAAAGGTTTACTAGATTTTAACTAATAAATTTGACTGAAAAATGTCTTGCACGGTTCTCACTGCCTTCATCTTCCGTTCCCGCCCCATAGGTTTCGCGTAGTCTGGATTCCTTCTTCTTTTTGGTTCCTCTGGGTGTCAGATTGCGAAACCGCGGTAAGTCGTAAACGAAATTAATTACAGTGTTCAAAATTGAAGCACCGAGTGCCGATTAACGATTAATAACTTTCGTTATAAATAATCTTGTAGAGCCCCATCTGGCTTCTGGACCGAACTGCCTAGCCACATACCAAAATACGAGATGAGCCTCCGCACACGGGTCGCCGCTCGAAGTGGTCTCTCCACTCAACTTCCTACGTCGTTGCATTGGGGTCCGCAGATGGGGCGTTTTATGCTCGTCAAAAATCGAGTAGTTCCTCGTCCTCTGCGTTCCTCGTCTCGTGTGATCTATAGTGCACGGGATTTATCGAGAGAATCGCGCGATTATACGTCATGGAGGTAATTATAATTTCATTTTCTTTTTTCTTTTTTTGTACTTTATAATTTTTACAGATTATTTTAACGATCGGTGAATGTAGTACTCGTAATTTAAATTATAGTAGTTTAATTTTTAATTAGTTGTAATAATTATTTATAATATAAATTTCTAAAAACATTGAACTTCTGGTTCTATGTTTTAATTGTAAAATTCGTTGGGGAAATCGAAAAACACCCTGAACTTTATAATTATACGCTTCAAGGTGTATTACAATTACGTTCAATATAAGGATGCTCCCATAATCTACGTTTATTTCTTTTCAATCGCCGATACCACAAAAGCATCACAAAGTTTTCCTCATCACTCATTGCTCATTTATTTACATTCTGGGTTTAAAAATGTGGAGGAGGTCGCGAGATGTAAACATACTGAAGTCGATCAATGTGCGGATGGCAGACACCCGAGCCGCAGATATCGCACAAGACGAGAGTGACGCGCGAACCTCTCGACGAGTCAAAAATCGACTCGTGTGCGGAGGGACTAACGGTTGGCAACTCTAAAATTATTATTTTTTGGTACTCTCTAAAACACTACCGCGTTTCCGAATATATGGATTCGCCGTGATTTCCACCTCTCTTCTCCTTCGTCTAATGTTTATCGTAACTCATTGACCTGTCGTAGCTGAGTTTTTCTGTGAGTTAAACGTCTTGCATATAGGCCTTTTATCGCATTATTAATTATTAAACTGTCTATTTTTATTTTATTAATTTCCTTGTATTTTCTACTTAATTAAATTTTTTATTCTATTTCACACTATGGATTTTCTCTCACTTTCCTCGTTTATTAGATCTGTCAATGGTGGTTGTAGGTGGCTTTGTTCACTATTTAGTGTAGTATTACCAAAGCTAATAATAAAAAACTAATGACAATAGAAATGGAGTCTTTACGACGAATTTGTTTTGAATTGAGTCTTGAAAGGGCCAGAAATGAACAAATACGTAACAAAACGAAAATGGATATAAATATAGGGATGAGATAGAAAGAAGACAATTACAATGGTTTGAACACGTAAAAAGGATGACAGAAGACAATTGGCCCTGGAAGGTAAGTGGGTTCCCCTTAGAAAAAATGAGAGGACGGTGACGAAAAAGTTGGTGTGGTGACATCGATGACGTAATAACTGCAAAACACGTAGAATAGGTATTAACGTATGACAAAAGAAATTGGAGACGGAGAGGCGCTGACAGGTGAAACAGGTCTGTTATATATTGCATATAACATATATAAAATATATATATATATATATATATATATATATATATATATATATATATATATATATATATATATATAGTGGAACAACTCAAATCCGAACTAATTGGGGCTATAAAATGTTCGGATTTGGAAAAGTTCTGATTCGACGAAAAAGTTCGGATCTCGCATTTTCTGTATAATTTTCATTTGACAGAAATGCGTTTTTTTTATTAACGATCAATTTTAGAGCATTCATTACATATTTCTGCATCAATACAGTACTGTAGTTTTTTTCTGGGTTTGTTTTCCAAATTTTAGGTGTTATTGCGACTAGACAAAGAGTAAAGTTTAACAAAGTTGGTTGTTGAATTTAGTGTTGGTAAGGCTACGATAAGTTAGTGGAAAAAATCGTGCAAAAATTGAACAGTTTTGCAGTGCTGCAAGTCTTTGGAACAACGTCATCACGCGAAAGGTTTTGTGAATGAAAAAATTGACGAAGCTGCATTTTTACGGTTCACACAAGAGATGCAGAAAGGAGTTCCTATTAGTGGCCCAATACAGGAAAAGGCATTACAGTAAAACAAATTATTGAACGGTGGAATTAACTGCTAGGAATGGATGGTTGGATAGATGGAAGAGAAGGCATGGAATTAGACGGTAAGCCGGGAGAAGGTATCAGCTGATAATCTTGCTGCAAAAGAATATTTAGACGAATTCACAGATTTGATTTCGTCTGAAAATTACTCACCCCAGCAAGTGTATAATGCGAACGAGACTGGATTGAATTTTAAGGCCCTTCCTAATAAAAGTCTTGCTTCTAAACAGGAATCTGCTGCTCTAGGCTTTAAAACGAGCAAAGAGCATCTCACAGTTTTGCAGTATGCCGCAGGAACAAATAAGCTACCATTAATGGTGATTGGAAAATCCGCCAAGCCACGATACATTAAAAATATGAACTTGAATGCTCTCCCAGTTCATTACAGAAGTCAGTGTAAGGCGTGGATGACGGGTAATATTTTCAAGAGTGGTTAAAAAATGAATTTGTTCCTTCAGTACCAAATTTAATGAAACAAATGGGCTGCCACCAAAAGCTTTACTATTGATAGACAATGCTCTTTCTCACCCTTGAGTGAAAGAATATACCGGCATGGTGTCTATGGTCCAGCATCAATACGATGGCAGTGTATCAGATAGCGATAGAGAGGAAAAAGATGCCTCTACGAATGCTGTTACTCGTGCCGACGCTGCCACCACTCTCGACGTTGCTTTACGCTACGTAGAAAAACATGCAGCTGGAATACCCAATGATGTTATGCTACAACATCGCACCATCGGGAAGGTTTACGTCTCTTCGCCAGATTTAGATTACTGTTTTTAAGTGAAAAATATAGTTAAGTATTTGTGTCTTCTTTTTAAGTGAAACATATAGTATAGTGTTTGTTTTTTTTATTTTTATTTTACTGTCAATAAATTTTATGTTAATGAAGTGATACAGTATTACAGTATAGGCCTTCGTATTATATCATGTTTTTACAGTGTCAATTCCAATATATTACACATCTCAGTCCGGTTTTTTACATAAGTAGCATAGCAATCTTTCAGTTCATACTTCATTAAATTTTAGATACTCTTTTAAAATTTGGTTTTCATGAGATCATGTTCGGATTTCTCGAGGTTTCGGATTTGAGGGGTTCTACTGTATATATGTATATATATATATATATATATATATATATATATATATATATATATATATATTTAATTATTTATTTATTTAATTACAACACATATGTATGGTTATACACAAACCTATAGTTATAACACAAGTTATATATATACTTGCTACGTAAATAATTTTAAAGAAAACGTTTTTCTAAAGCACAGAACGACTTTAATTAGTTTAAAAAACTAGTAGGACCTTTAAAGCTTCTTCGATAATAAAAGAAAGCGAAAAAACAAATTTATTTTCCATCATCATTATTCAAGCCAAACCCATGTAGGGGTTGCAGTACCTAAAAAAAAAAATAAAATATTTGCTATAAAAATTAATTATTATAAAAAAAATTCCTGTCGGAGATATTATTTAATTAGTTATGGTATGTCGTAACATGAGCGTACAGCTTTTATACAAAGCTATTCTGTGTGCAAACAATGTGATTCGCGAAAATTGAATGAAACACTACAAGGCAATTATAAAATATTATTATATTTGATTCGCTTGCTAACACGTAATTGTTTTTTAATTGGATTTTATATATGTTTTAAAATGTGACGTATTATTTTAATTGAAGAGAGTTTTATTGCATGGCCCACGGGGGTTTGAAACTCCCGACACTAGAACGGAAGTGAATTTTAATGCAGCCTTTTTTAGTTTCTAAATAAGAGTGTTTAAATGAATGCAAACATACCCTTCCTTCAACATAATGACTTGTATGTCCATCCAGAATTTTCAAAAACTATATTATTTCACTGTTATAATTTAAGCTAATCTTTTGAGATCAAAGTACTGTGGAAACAATTATATTGCAAACATATATTTTTCGGGAATTATTTTTGTAATCATCAGTGATATAGGGTACTAACTACTATTTACTAATTTCTTAGTGTATATTTATCACTGATGGTAGCAATTAGTTACTCAAACATGTTTTAATGAAATAGGCTTAACTAATGGATTTTGACAACTTACTACTAACATATTTTGAATATATTTTCAAGAGGAAGGGATTTTCTCTTTTGCTTGTTGTAACTCATTGCTACCTATGCATGTAACAACCGTTTATCTCATCCTCTAGAGTTACGCCTTGAATAAAAAATCAAATCTCTAGGGACATAAAGAGAAGTTAACTGGAATTTGAATATTTCAAATGTGTTACTTTCGATATATACGAACAAGCTACACCATATAGGAGTTTCAAGAGAACGGTGTTGTTTAGGCTGTGAGATTCATCGGCTTATAAAGAGGATTGGGATTAAGGGAAGTGTAACACTTCGGTCTACTACTAACGGTACTCCAACGGTCCATCTACACCATAAAGTCGTATCATGTAAAGTGTGATATTTAGGCTACGAAATTGTTACGGCCTATAGAGAGGATTGGGATTAAAGGAAGTGTAACACTTCGAACTACTTCCAACGGTACTCTAACGGTCCATCTACACCATAAAGGCGTATTATGGTAAGTGTGATCTTTAGGCTGTGAGATTATGACGGCCTATAAAGAAGATTGGGATTAAAGGAAGTGTAACACTTCGGTCTACTCCAACCATCCATCTACACCATAAGGCGTATCATTCAAAGTGTGATCCTTAGACTGTGAGATTCTTACGACCTATAGAGAGGATTGGGATTAAAGGAAATGTAACACTTCGGTCTACTCCAACCATCCATCTACACCATAAGGCGTATCATTCAAAGTGTGATCCTTAGACTGTAGGATTCTTACGACCTATAGAGAGGATTGGGATTAAAGGAAGTGTAACACTTCGGTCTACTCCAACCATCCATCTACACCATAAGGCGTATCATTCAAAGCGTGATCCTTAGACTGTGAGATTCTTACGACCTATAGAGAGGATTGGGATTAAAGGAAGTGTAACACTTCGGTCTACTCCAACCATCCATCTACACCATAAGGCGTATCATTCAAAGCGTGATCCTTAGACTGTAGGATTCTTACGACCTATAGAGAAGATTGGGATTAAAGGAAGTGTAACACTTCGGTCTACTCCAACCATCCATCTAAACCATAAGGCGTATCATTCAAAGCGTGATCCTTAGACTGTGAGATTCTTACGACCTATAGAGAGGATTGGGATTAAAGGAAGTGTAACACTTCGGTCTACTCCAACCATCCATCTACACCATAAGGCGTATCATTCAAAGTGTGATCCTTAGACTGTGAGATTCTTACGACCTATAGAGAGGATTGGGATTAAAGGAAGTGTAACACTTCGGTCTACTCCAACCATCCATCTACGCCATAAGGCGTATCATTCAAAGCCTGATCCTTAGACTGTGAGATTCTTACGACCTATAGAGAGGATTGGGATTAAAGGAAGTGTAACACTTCGGTCTACTCCAACCATCCATCTACGCCATAAGGCGTATCATTCAAAGGCTGATCCTTAGACTGTGAGATTCTTACGACCTATAGAGAGGATTGGGATTAAAGGAAGTGTAACACTTCGGTCTACTCCAACCATCCATCTACGCCATAAGGCGTATCATTCAAAGCGTGATCCTTAGACTGTGAGATTCTTACGACCTATAGAGAGGATTGGGATTAAAGGAAGTGTAACACTTCGGTCTACTCCAACCATCCATCTACGCCATAAGGCGTATCATTCAAAGCCTGATCCTTAGACTGTGAGATTCTTACGACCTATAGAGAGGATTGGGATTAAAAGAAGTGTAACACTTCGGTCTACTCCAACCATCCATCTACGCCATAAGGCGTATCATTCAAAGCGTGATCCTTAGACTGTGAGATTCTTACGACCTATAGAGAGGATTGGGATTAAAGGAAGTGTAACACTTCGGATTACTAACAACGGTACTCCAACGATTCATCTACACCATAAGGCGTATCATTCAAAGCGTGATCCTTAGACTGTGAGATTCTTACGACCTATAGAGAGGATTGGGATTAAAGGAAGTGTAACACTTCGGATTACTAACAACGGTACTCCAACGGTTCATCTACACCATAAGGCGTATCATTCAAAGCGTGATCCTTAGACTGTGAGATTCTTACGACCTATTGAGAGGATTGGGATTAAAGGAAGTGTAACACTTCGGTCTACTCCAACCATCCATCTACACCATAAGGCGTATCATTCAAAGCGTGATCCTTAGACTGTGAGATTCTTACGACCTATAGAGAGGATTGGGATTAAAGGAAGTGTAACACTTCGGTCTACTCCAACCATCCATCTACGCCATAAGGCGTATCATTCAAAGCCTGATCCTTAGACTGTGAGATTCTTACGACCTATAGAGAGGATTGAGATTAAAGGAAGTGTAACACTTCGGTCTACTCCAACCATCCATCTACGCCATAAGGCGTATCATTCAAAGCGTGATCCTTAGACTGTGAGATTCTTACGACCTATAGAGAGGATTGGGATTAAAGGAAGTGTAACACTTCGGATTACTAACAACGGTACTCCAACGGTTCATCTACACCATAAGGCGTATAATTCAAAGCGTGATCCTTAGACTGTGAGATTCTTACGACCTATAGAGAGGATTGGGATTAAAGGAAGTGTAACACTTCGGATTACTAACAACGGTACTCCAACGGTTCATCTACACCATAAGGCGTATCACTCAAAGCGTGATCCTTAGACTGTGAGATTCTTACGACCTATAGAGAGGATTGGGATTAAAGGAAGTGTAACACTTCGGATTAATCCAACCATCCATCTACGCCATAAGGCGTATCATTCAAAGCGTGATCCTTAGACTGTGAGATTCTTACGACCTATAGAGAGGATTGGGATTAAAGGAAGTGTAACACTTCGGTCTACTCCAACCATCCATCTACGCCATAAGGCGTATCATTCAAAGCGTGATCCTTAGACTGTGAGATTCTTACGACCTATAGAGAGGATTGGGATTAAAGGAAGTGTAACACTTCGGATTACTAACAACGGTACTCCAACGGTTCATCTACACCATAAAGTCGTATTATGGTAAGTGTGATATTTAGGCTACGAAATTGTTACGGCTTATAGAGAGGATTGGGATTAAAGGAAGTGTAACACTTCGAACTACTTCCAACGGTACTCTAACGGTCCATCTACACCATAAAGGCGTATTATGGTAAGTGTGATATTTAGGCTACGAAATTGTTACGGCCTATAGAGAGGATTGGGATTAAAGGAAGTGTAACACTTCGAACTACTTCCAACGGTACTCTAACGGTCCATCTACACCATAAAGGCGTATTATGGTAAGTGTGATCTTTAGGCTGTGAGATTATGACGGCCTATAAAGAAGATTGGGATTAAAGGAAGTGTAACACTTCGGTCTACTCCAAATATCCATCTACACCATAAGGCGTATCATTCAAAGTGTGATCCTTAGACTTTGAGATTCTTACGACCTATAGAGAGGATTGGGATTAAAGGAAATGTAACACTTCGGTCTACTCCAACCATCCATCTACACCATAAGGCGTATCATTCAAAGTGTGATCCTTAGACTGTAGGATTCTTACGACCTATAGAGAGGATTGGGATTAAAGGAAGTGTAACACTTCGTTCTACTCCAACCATCCATCTACACCATAAGGCGTATCATTCAAAGTGTGATCCTTAGACTGTGAGATTCTTACGACCTATAGAGAGGATTGGGATTAAAGGAAGTGTAACACTTCGGTCTACTCCAAATATCCATCTACACTATAAGGCGTATCATTCAAAGCGTGATCCTTAGACTGTAGGATTCTTACGACCTATAGAGAAGATTGGGATTAAAGGAAGTGTAACACTTCGGTCTACTCCAACCATCCATCTACACCATAAGGCGTATCATTCAAAGCGTGATCCTTAGACTGTGAGATTCTTACGACCTATAGAGAGGATTGGGATTAAAGGAAGTGTAACACTTCGGTCTACTCCAACCATCCATCTAAACCATAAGGCGTATCATTCAAAGCGTGATCCTTAGACTGTGAGATTCTTACGACCTATTGAGAGGATTGGGATTAAAGGAAGTGTAACACTTCGGTCTACTCCAACCATCCATCTACACCATAAGGCGTATCATTCAAAGCGTGATCCTTAGACTGTAGGATTCTTACGACCTATAGAGAAGATTGGGATTAAAGGAAGTGTAACACTTCGGTCTACTCCAACCATCCATCTACACCATAAGGCGTATCATTCAAAGCGTGATCCTTAGACTGTGAGATTCTTACGACCTATAGAGAGGATTGGGATTAAAGGAAGTGTAACACTTCAGTCTACTCCAACCATCCATCTACACCATAAGGCGTATCATTCAAAGTGTGATCCTTAGACTGTGAGATTCTTACGACCTATAGAGAGGATTGGGATTAAAGGAAGTGTAACACTTCGGTCTACTCCAACCATCCATCTACGCCATAAGGCGTATCATTCAAAGCCTGATCCTTAGACTGTGAGATTTTTACGACCTATAGAGAGGATTGGGATTAAAGGAAGTGTAACACTTCGGTCTACTCCAACCATCCATCTACGCCATAAGGCGTATCATTCAAAGCGTGATCCTTAGACTGTGAGATTCTTACGACCTATAGAGAGGATTGGGATTAAAGGAAGTGTAACACTTCGGATTACTAACAACGGTACTCCAACGGTTCATCTACACCATAAGGCGTATCATTCAAAGCGTGATCCTTAGACTGTGAGATTCTTACGACCTATAGAGAGGATTGGGATTAAAGGAAGTGTAACACTTCGGATTACTAACAACGGTACTCCAACGGTTCATCTACACCATGAAAGCTTATCATGGAAAGTGTGATCTCTAGACTATAAAATATTTACGGTTTATAAAGAGGATTAGGATTAAAGTAAGTGTTACATTTCAGATTATCACTCACAGTACTGCAACGTTCAAGCTACGGCTAAACGGGATATCATGTAAACTGTGTTATTTTTAAGTTATGAATTTTTTACGTCCTATATAGAGGGTTAGGATTAATGTAAGTGTAATATATGAGATTAACACACACAGTATGCAACGTTCAAGCTACACCATAACGGGGTGTCATATAAAATGTGATCTTTAGGCTAGGAAATTTTACAGCCTATAAAGAGGATTAGGAATAATGTTATTGTAATACATCAGATTACCACTTACACTACTGCATTGTTCTAGCAACACCTTAGGGGTGTTGATATTAAACTGTGATATTTAGCTGTGAAATATTTACGGCCTATAAAGAGGATTAGGAATAATGTTATTGTAATACATCAGATTACCACTTACACTACTGCATTGTTCTAGCAACACCTTAGGGGTGTTGGTATTAAACTGTGATATTTAGGCTGTGAAATATTTACGGCCTATAAATAGGATTAGGAATAATGTTATTGTAATACATCAGATTACCACTTACACTACTGCATTGTTCTAGCAACACCTTAGGGGTGTTGATATTAAACTGTGGTATTTAGGCTGTGAAATATTTACGGCCTATAAATAGGATTAGGAATAATGTTATTGTAATACATCAGATTACCACTTACACTACTGCATTGTTCTAGCAACACCTTAGGGGTGTTGATATTAAACTGTGGTATTTAGGCTGTGAAATATTTACGGCTTATAAATAGGATTAGGAATAATGTTATTGTAATACATCAGATTACCACTTACACTACTGCATTGTTCTAGCAACACCTTAGGGGTGTTGATATTAAACTGTGGTATTTAGGCTGTGAAATATTTACGGCCTATAAATAGGATTAGGAATAATGTTATTGTAATACATCAGATTACCACTTACACTACTGCATTGTTCTAGCAACACCTTAGGGGTGTTGATATTAAACTGTGGTATTTAGGCTGTGAAATATTTACGGCCTATAAATAGGATTAGGAATAATGTTATTGTAATACATCAGATTACCACTTACACTATTGCATTGTTCTAGCAACACCTTAGGGGTGTTGATATTAAACTGTGATATTTAGGCTGTGAAATATTTACGGCCTATAAATAGGATTAGGAATAATGTTATTGTAATACATCAGATTACCACTTACACTAGTGCATTGTTCTAGCAACACCTTAGGGGTGTTGATATTAAACTGTGATATTTAGGCTGTGAAATATTTACGGCCTATAAATAGGATTAGGAATAATGTTATTGTAATACATCAGATTACCACTTACACTACTGCATTGTTCTAGCAACACCTTAGGGGTGTTGATATTAAACTGTGATATTTAGGCTGTGAAATATTTACGGCCTATAAATAGGATTAGGAATAATGTTATTGTAATACATCAGATTACCACTTACACTACTGCATTGTTCTAGCAACACCTTAGGGGTGTTGATATTAAACTGTGATATTTAGGCTGTGAAATATTTACGGCCTATAAATAGGATTAGGAATAATGTTATTGTAATACATCAGATTACCACTTACACTACTGCATTGTTCTAGCAACACCTTAGGGGTGTTGATATTAAACTGTGATATTTAGGCTGTGAAATATTTACGGCCTATAAATAGGATTAGGAATAATGTTATTGTAATACATCAGATTACCACTTACACTACTGCATTGTTCTAGCAACACCTTAGGGGTGTTGATATTAAACTGTGATATTTAGGCTGTGAAATATTTACGGCCTATAAATAGGATTAGGAATAATGTTATTGTAATACATCAGATTACCACTTACACTACTGCATTGTTCTAGCAACACCTTAGGGGTGTTGATATTAAACTGTGATATTTAGGCTGTGAAATATTTACGGCCTATAAATAGGATTAGGAATAATGTTATTGTAATACATCAGATTACCACTTACACTACTGCATTGTTCTAGCAACACCTTAGGGGTGTTGATATTAAACTGTGATATTTAGGCTGTGAAATATTTACGGCCTATAAATAGGATTAGGAATAATGTTATTGTAATACATCAGATTACCACTTACACTATTGCATTGTTCTAGCAACACCTTAGGGGTGTTGATATTAAACTGTGATATTTAGGCTGTGAAATATTTACGGCCTATAAATAGGATTAGGAATAATGTTATTGTAATACATCAGATTACCACTCACACTATTGCATTGTTCTAGCAACACCTTAGGGGTGTTGATATTAAACTGTGATATTTAGGCTGTGAAATATTTACGGACTATAAATAGGATTAGAATAATGTTATTGTAATACATCACATTACCACTTACACTACTGCATTGTTCTAGCAACACCTTAGGGGTTTTGATATAAAACTGTCTCTACAATATTAATTGATTACAGCCAATAAAGAGGCTTGGGATTACAATAAATGTAATACATCGGATTACTGCCCACTGTACTGCGACTTACAAGCTACATCAATAAGAAATATCATGTCAAAAGTGATCTCTACGATATTAATTGATTACAGCCAATAAAGAGGCTTGGGATTACAATAAATGTAATACATCGGATTACTGCCCACTGTACTGCGACTTACAAGCTACATCAATAAGAAATATCATGTCAAAAGTGATCTCTACGATATTAATTGATTACAGCCAATAGAGAGGCTTGGGATTACAATAAATGTAATACATCGGATTACTGCCCACTGTACTGCGACTTACAAGCTACATCAATAAGAAATATCATGTCAAAAGTGATCTCTACGATATTAATTGATTACAGCCAATAGAGAGGCTTGGGATTACAATAAATGTAATACATCGGATTACTGTCCACTGTACTGCGACTTTCAAGCTACATCAATAAGAAATATCATGTCAAAAGTGATCTCTACGATATTAATTGATTACAGCCAATAAAGAGGCTTGGGATTACAATAAATGTAATACATCGGATAACTGCCCACTGTACTGCGACTTGCAAGCTACATCAATAAGAAATATCATGTCAAAAGTGATCTCTACGATATTAATTGATTACAGCCAATAGAGAGGCTTGGGATTACAATAAATGTAATACATCGGATTACTTCCCACTGTACTGCGACTTACAAGCTACATCAATAAGAAATATCATGTCAAAAGTGATCTCTACGATATTAATTGATTACAGCCAATAGAGAGGCTTGGGATTACAATAAATGTAATACATCGGATTACTGCCAACTGTACTGCGACTTTCAAGCTACATCAATAAGAAATATCATGTCAAAAGTAATCTCTACGATATTAATTGATTACAGCCAATAAAGAGGCTTGGGATTACAATAAATGTAATACATCGGATTACTGCCCACTGTACTGCAACTTTCAAGCTACACCATAGAGAAAATCATGTTAAAGGTGATCTCTAGGCTATGAATTGGTTATGGCCTATAGAGAGGCTTGCGATTACACTAAGTGTAACACATAGGATTACTGCCCACTGTACTGCGACTTTCAAGCTACATCAATAGGAAATATCATGTCAAAAGTGATCTCTACGATAATAATTGATTACAGCCAATAGAGAGGCTTGGGATTACAATAAATGTAATACATCGGATTACTGCCCACGGTACTGCAACTTTCATACTACACCATAAAGTAATATCATGTAAAAGTGATCTGTACGCTATTAATTGTTTACGGCCTATAGAGAATTATGGTATTACGATAAGTGTACCACATCGGATTACTGCCACGGTTCTACAACTTCCAAGCTACACCATAAAGAAATATCATGTAAAAAGTGATCTCTTGGCTATGAATTGGTTATGTCCTATATAGAGGATTGTGGTTGCAATAAGTGTAGCACATCGGATTACTGCCGACTGTACTGCAACTTTTAAACTACACCATAAAGTAATTTCATGTAAAAGTGATCTGTACGCTATTAATTGTTTACGGCCTATAGAGAATTATGGTATTACGATAAGTGTACCACATCGGATTACTGCCTGCAGTACTGCGACTTGCAAGCTACACCATTCATAAATATCATGTAAAAAGTGATCTCTTCGTTCAGTACTACAAATTTCAAGCAACACCATAAAGGAATATCATGTAAACGATATCTGTACGCTATAATGTGGTTACGGCCCTTAGAGAGGATTGCGATTACAATAAGTGCAACACATCGGATTACTGCCTACGGTACTGCAACTTTCAAGCTACACCATAAAAGAATATCATGTAAAACGTGATCCCTAGGCTAAGAATTGGTTACGGCCATTAGATATAATTGGGATTACAATAAATGTAACACATCGGATTACTGCCCACGGTAATGACACTTTCAGGCTACACCATAAAGGAATATAATGTAAAAAGTGATCACTAGGCTATGAATTGCTTACTGCCATTAGATAGGATTGCGATTACAATAAGTTAAACCCATCGGATTACTGACCTCGGAACAGCATTTTTAAGGTACCCCATAAAGGAATATCATGTAAAAGTGATCTGTAAGCAAATAATTGGTTATGGCCTATAGAGAGGCTTGCGATTACACTAAGTGTAACACATAGGATTACTGCCCACTGTACTGCGACTTTCAAGCTACATCAATAAGAAATATCATGTCAAAAGTGATCTCTACGATATTAATTGATTACAGCCAATAGAGAGGCTTGGGATTACAATAAATGTAATACATCGAATTACTGCCCACTGTACTGCGACTTTCAAGCTACATCAATAAGAAATATCATGTCAAAAGTGATCTCTACGATATTAATTGATTACAGCCAATAGAGAGGCTTGGGATTACAATAAATGTAATACATCGGATTACTGCCCACTGTACTGCGACTTGCAAGCTACATCAATAAGAAATATCATGTCAAAAGTGATCTCTACGATATTAATTGATTACAGCCAATAGAGAGGCTTGGGATTACAATAAATGTAATACATCGGATTACTGCCAGCGGTACCGCAACTTTCAAGCTACACCATAGAGGAATATCATGTTAAAGGTGATCTCTAGGCTATGGTTTGGTTATATCCTATAGACAGGACTCAGATTACAATAAGTTTATTACATCGGATTACTGCCCTCGGTACACCAACTTTCAAGCTACACCATAGAGGAATATCATATAAGAGGTGATCTCTAGGCTTTGAACTGGTTATGGCCCATATAGAGGTTTGTGATTACTATAAGTATAACACATCGGATTACTGCCCAATTTACTTCAACTTTCAAGCTACACCATAAAGGAATATCATAAAAAAGTTATTTCTACGCTATTAATTGATTACAACCTATAGAGAGGCTTGGGATTACAATAAGTGTAACACATTCGATTACTACCTGCGGTACTGCGCCTTTCAAACTACACCATTAAGAAATATCATGTAAAATGTTATCTCTACGCTATTAATTGGATACGGCCTACAGAGGTGCTTGGGATTACAATAAGTCTAATCCATCGGATTACTGCCCAAAGTACTGCAACTTTAAAGAGGAATATCATGTTAAAGGTGATTTCAAGGCTATGAATTGGTTATGGCCTATAGAGAGGATAGTGAAAACAATAAGTGTAAAACATCGGATTACCGCCCACATTACTGCAACTTTCAAGCTTCACCATAAAGGAAAATCATGTAAAAACTGAACTCCAAGCTATGAATTGATTACGGCCATTAGATAGGATTGCGTATACAATAAGTTTAACCCATCGGATTACTGCCCACGGTACTGCGACTTTCAAGCAACATCTTTAAGAAATATCATGTAAAAAGTGATCTCTACAATAATAATTGGTTACGGCCTATAGAGGGGCTATTGATTACAATAAGTGTGATACATCGGATTATTACAACTTTACAGCTACAACAGAAAGTAATATCATTTAAAAAGTGATCTGTAAGCTATTACTTGGTTACGGCCTATAGAGAGGCTTGCCTATAGAGGATTACAATAGGTGTTACCCATCAGACTACTGCCCATGGTACTACAACTATCAAAGTACACAATAAAGGAATATCATGTGAAAGGTGATCTCTAGTCTATAAATAGGTTATGGCCTATATAAAGGATTTGGATTACAATAAGTATAACACATCGGATTACCGCCCACGGTACTGCAAATTTCAAGCTACACCATAGAGGAATATCATGTTAATACTGATCTCTAGGCTATGGTTTGGTTATGGCCTATAGAGAGGATTGGGATTAAAATAGGTATAACACATCGTATTACTGCCCACGGTACTGCAACTTTCAAACTACACCATAGAGAATATCATGTTAAAGGTGATCTCTAGGCTATGAATTGGTTATGTCCTATATAGAGGCTTGTGGTTGCAATAAGTGTAGCACATCGGATTACTGCCACGGTACTACAACTTCCAAGCTACACCATAAATAAATATCATGTAAAAATTGATCTCTTTTCTATGAGTTGGTTATGGCCTATAGAGAGGTTTAGGATTAAAATAAGTTTAACCCATCGGATTACTGCCCTCGGTACTGCATTTTCAAGCTACACAATAAAGAAATATCATGTAAAAGGTGATCTCTAAACTATGAATTTATAATGGCCTATATAAAGAATTGGGATTACAATAAGTGTAACACATTGATTACTGCCGACTGTACTGCAACTTTCAATCTACACCATAAAGGAATATCATGTAAATGTGATCTGTACGCTAATAATTGGTTACGGCCTATAGAGGTGCTTGGGGTTTCAATAAGTGTAGCACATCGGATTACTGCCCTCGGTACTGCATTTTCAAGCTACACAATAAAGAAATATCATGTAAAAGGTGATCTCTAAACTATGAATTTATAATGACCTATATAAATAATTGGGAATACAATAAGTGTAACACATCGATTACTGCCGACTGTACTGCAACTTTCAATCTACACCATAAAGGAATATCATGTAAATGTGATCTGTACGCTAATAATTGGTTACGGCCTATAGAGGTGCTTGGGGTTACAATAAGTGTAATACATAGGATTACTGCCCACGGTACTGCAACTTTCAAGCTACACCATAGAGGCATATCATGTTAAAGGTGATCTCTAGGCTATGAATTGGTCATGGCCTATAGCCAGGATTGGGATTACAATAAGTTTAACCCATCGGATTCCTGCCTTTGGTACTGCATTTTCAGGCTACACCATAAAGGAATATCATGTAAAAGGTGATCTCTAGGCTATGAATTGGTTATGCCCTATAGCCAGGATTGGGATTACAATAAGTTTAACCCATCGGATTCCTGCCTTTGGTACTGCATTTTCAGGCTACACCATAAAGGAATATCATGTAAAAGGTGATCTCTAGGCTATGAATTGGTTATGCCCTATAGCCAGGATTGGGATTACAATAAGTATAACCCATCGGATTCCTGCCTTTGGTACTGCATTTTCAGGCTACACCATAAAGGAATATCATGTAAAAGGTGATCTCTAGGCTATGAATTGGTCATGGCCTATAGCCAGGATTGGGATTACAATAAGTTTAACCCATCGGATTCCTGCCTTTGGTACTGCATTTTCAGGCTACACCATAAAGGAATATCATGTAAAAGGTGATCTCTAGGCTATGAATTGGTCATGGCCTATAGCCAGGATTGGGATTACAATAAGTTTAACCCATCGGATTCCTGCCTTTGGTACTGCATTTTCAGGCTACACCATAAAGGAATATCATGTAAAAGGTGATCTCTAGGCTATGAATTGGTTATGCCCTATAGCCAGGATTGGGATTACAATAAGTTTAACCCATCGGATTCCTGCCTTTGGTACTGCATTTTCA
The DNA here is from genome assembly GCA_036971475.1 of Prosapia bicincta. Taxonomy (NCBI): domain Eukaryota; kingdom Metazoa; phylum Arthropoda; class Insecta; order Hemiptera; family Cercopidae; genus Prosapia; species Prosapia bicincta. The sequence goes on along the minus strand of JBAIZL010000009.1, from coordinate 45,907,364 downwards.
GGCTACACCATAAAGGAATATCAGGTAAAAGGTGATCTCTAGGCTATGAATTGGTTATGGCCTATAGCCAGGATTGGGATTACAATAAGTTTAACCCATCGGATTCCTGCCTTTGGTACTGCATTTTCAGGCTACACCATAAAGGAATATCATGTAAAAGGTGATCTCTAGGCTATGAATTGGTTATGCCCTATAGCCAGGATTGGGATTACAATAAGTTTAACCCATCGGATTCCTGCCTTTGGTACTGCATTTTCAGGCTACACCATAAAGGAATATCATGTAAAAGGTGATCTCTAGGCTATGAATTGGTTATGCCCTATAGCCAGGATTGGGATTACAATAAGTTTAACCCATCGGATTCCTGCCTTTGGTACTGCATTTTCAGGCTACACCATAAAGGAATATCGTGTAAAAGGTGATCTCTAGGCTATGAATTGTTTACGGCAATTAGAAAAGTTTGGGATTTTATTAAGTGAAACACATAGGAATACTGCCCACGGTACTGCAACTTTCAAGCTACACCACAAAGGAATATCCTGTGAAACGTGATATCTAAGCTATGAATTGTTTACGGCCTGCTTTCTTTTCATTCCATCGCTTCCAATAGAGTTGTAAAAACAAACGTCTGTATCTTTTTCAAACTATCCAGAACACCCTGATCCATCAGATGTATTAGGCTAGAACCATCTGCGTGAAGAAATGAATCACGGATATAACCGGCTCACAGTTGATCTTCTTCAGGAAGCGACGATGCATTGTCTAATAGTAATTAATTTGAACTTCCTTTAGGTAAAATCGTCTGAAATATATATATATATATATATATATATATATATATATATATATAGGCTTGAATTTAACATACGCTCGAAATGTAGGACTCGGATTTTTGAGACTCTACTATATATATATATATATATATATATATATATATATATATATATATATATATATATATATATATATATATATATATATAGTCCCGATTTGGCTCCGTTAAATTCGAGCCTATCTCTAATCGAGTCTATTCCATTGAGTCTATCAACGAAATGAAATCTAAAAAAGATTCCAAGAAATGTTTATAGCTACACGGTTTACAATGGAAAAGAGTCGGTCTTCCAAGAAATGTTTATATATGCGAAAGGTAATGGAGCCGGGCCTCAAAAAATGTTTATACCAATATGCTATGTGAAGGAAATGAGTCGGGCTTTCAAAAAATGTTTATATCAATACGGTATGGGAAGGAAATAAGTCGTCCTTCAAAAAATGCTTATATCAATTTGCTATTTCAAGGAAATAAGTCAGGCTTCCAAGATATGTTTATATCAATACGCTATGCGAAGGAAATGAGTCGGGCTTCCAAGAAATCTTTATAGCCATACGGTATACAAAGGAAATGAGTCGGGCTTTCAAGAAATGTTCATATAACGTTCTATAAACTTATTTAGAGCATTTATAATTATAGTATTAGGGTTTATTAAAACTCCTGTTTTATCTAATGTACAGGAAAGTACATCCGTGTAATCCAAGTTTTCGGTAATTCTCGGTTCTTACCTCGAACTGTCGAGACTCTACTGTATATATATATATATATATATAACAATTCGTATTCGAGGCCTTAAAGTGAAAGTGCATACTGGCTATGTATGCCAATTGTGTCCAGGTTAAAGTATTAGTTATAACAAACGTTCAAGTTTCATTTATATTTTGTCATCCGATTCTTATTAAAAATGAAACTTAATGAAACTCCTACTCCGTAACTCGAGTATTAAGCTTCCACTAATATTGTTTCCTGTTATAGAAGACTAGACCTATTGTTCTAGCCCGCATCCTTCCCCCTACGTTATTGGCAAATCAGTAGAGTACACTGAACCTTGAATAGCCTTCTTTTCGACGAAACAAAGCTTTTATAAACACTTACAACGAATCAACATCTTTCTTTATGCTAGTCACAGAGACAGAATTATGAGTCCTTCTCTTTGATTTCAGATAGGCAATATTTTATTTACTAGATGTTTTCATTGTTTTTATTTTATTTTTCCTGCTATAGAAGTGATTAGAAGGCAAGCCTCTAAGCTTATCACAATAAGTGTGTTTAATTGTTTGTTTCACTATGTCGTTGTTAAATAAACACACACAAAATTAATCAATAACCACAAAATAATTTATTTACTATAGCAATTTATGTACATTTCAGTTACAATTTGATCATCTTCAGAAGTACTTGTTAAAGCTAATTTACAAAATTTCTTACATGATTCCCCACCCCCATTTCGTCTACTAACATTTTTGACCAATCACGTTTCAACGTGATACTTAAATCGACCTCTAAACGGACGTGACAACAAAACAATTTTCACAAAATTCAACATGCATTTTCAAATACTATACATATACCTCATCATTGTTTAATTATAGAATACAAAGATGAAATAGTAATAAGTCCTTTAACAGCATAGTTTACATGTGCAGGGTGGAACCATTGAAGTGTCTAATTTTAGAAAATCATATAGAAGGGTAGGAATGAGCACGTGGTGGTGGGAGTAATGTTTGCGTAAGTAGGGTTCCTTTCCTAAAATTAACATTTTAATATAACTCCAATGTAGTAACGTGGTAAATATTTAAACAAGGCGTACATAAACAAGGCGTACATAAATCTGTTTTTTGTTAGAAATATGAACCCTTTATTGATATAAAATTCTATGCATCTATTAATTAACAAAAGCATCTATTAATTAGATGCATAATTAATTGTATGCATCTATATAACTACAAAAGCGACAGAGATATTATAAGAAAGTGCTGGCTTACTTATAACTTGGCCAGTGCCAGATACATTCAGGTCTAATACCCATAATTCGTGTTCTGCTTCACTTGAATTGAGGTAAACTATTTTAGTATAGCATTCACCCTCAAATACTGTGGACAGTAACAATAATAATAACAAAAATGTAAGGAAAGGGGTTGGTCGTTTAAAAAAATCAAAACTAAATTAGTGTTGTTTTAATGAAGTTAACGAGAAAATAACGTTTAAAATTAGTTTTCTTATAATTGTATAACTACTGTGTTCATTTTTCTGTAGATGGATAGCAGTTACTCGTGACCTTGAAATAGGGTCTCAATAAAGGAAGGATGCGTCCCAACATTTTGGGCTGGTTTACGTTTCTGACTTAATGCTAAATGTCTAGTATTATTTTACACACCCACACACACACACACACACACACACTGCCGCGGCCCTTTGCGTGGAGAAATTTCCTTTCTCCCGAAAGATGCGTTCTTCGGCGGGAGCCGTCTCGCTCCAGTCCGACCGCTGTCAAAATATGATCTCACACAACTTACCATTTCCTGGTACCTGTAGTGTGTCGAGCTCGATCTGCCAGTGGATAAATCCCTGGACTTTGTTTTGAAAAACCAACCACAAGGGTTTTACCTTACTTAAGAGTTAATTTATGTCTTATACCTTGGTTAAAATTATTTCTAACGAAATTTTTTCTTAATTCTATGGGATTTATTTAATCTCTACTCTTTTTATTGATTGGAAAAATTCTATGAATTTTATTTAATTACTTTCACCACAGGATGGTTTTAATAAATTCATTCAATGTTTGTTATAATTGTTTAATTCTTTAAATTTAAAATATTATTTAAAATCGATTCTATTATATGATGTTTACTTCTTCTGTAAATTTAACTCATTTTACATTTCTCTTCTAATAAGCAATTATTTTTACATTAAATACTTTTAATTGATTTTTTGAATTTATTTCTACATTTTTTTAAAATTTGTCAACATTTTGCTTATATTATTGTTCACGTTCTTTAACATTCATAGTCTATCCTTGAACAGGTCGTATCTTTAAAGTTCAAATTATACCCTTAAATTTACTCACATATTCAATTAGACAAGAAAATAGTTTATATTAATTTGTTTTATTGCATGTCCATATAACCCTTTCATGAAAGCAACAGGTGAAATTACTTCTTAGTAATACTGTGTTTTAATTATTTCTGTGCTCCCACACATAATTCTGCTGGACTTTAGTAAGTATTTCCCTTAATTTATTTTTAATCAATTATCTAATCCTGTTTTCTTCATATCGGATATATGGACATAGAACATTTTAAACTGTGATTATAAAGTAAATCACTTCATATTCTTTTGTTTCAAGATTCTCTTATTACTTATGGCATTCACATTTAAATACCTTACTTTATTTCTTATTTTGAATGTTAAGTGGATAGACTAATTTATTCGTTAAATAAATATAACTTTAATCATTTGCTTTCCATATTTGATATTAATTAGTGGAACAATATTTTATTTTATAACCACCTTTTATGAAGCTTTTTGAAAATAAGTCAATTGCTTATATATTCTCTCAATTTTAATTTATTTTTTTATTAATTGATGATTTTTCTGTTAATTCAAAATCTAGTAATTATTCTTTAAAAAATTTATCAATTTTTAAAAGTTGGTTTATAATATTAAAATTTATACTTGCCCCAAAACTTTCACTATGATTGTTCCTCTTGTCCCTCGGATGTGGTTCTGGAGTCCTTGAGTCCGGCAGCAATCGCACTAGATCGGTTTAAGGGCCGTCTTTAATAACTTTCTACTTTAATTTACATTTTACAAAAATAATAAAAAGTTCGTTCTCGCGAAAGCTCGCAAAACAGACCACCTTCACGTTTATCTAGGTCTAGTTGTTGTCTTTAGCCACGGAACATCATCCTGGAAACGCCTCTGGATGTCTCGCTAAAATACGTCCGTTCTCTTTTAAATATTCTATGCGTCTCCCCGACTCGCTTTCTCGTCGGGCGGTCCCTCCTTCGAAAAGCGGTTATTATTTACTTTAGACAAGCCAGTCCATACCTGCAAAGGTGGTTGTCTATTAAACTTTCTCTCTTTTTGTTTTGGTCCGATTTTAGCTATGCCTCGTAAGTGTTTCATGCTGTGCAAATTTAGATAATTCCTTATACCATGGTCCATTATCATGATTTGAGATACTGCTACAAACTTGATTAAGATTTCTAACCCTTTCCGTTCGTGAGTTGCGCTACTTTTGACATATTTCTCCTTCCCTCGAGAGTTTATCGTTTTTGAGGCATTTACATAACCATTCCTTCTTTTACTCCATTAGTACATAATTTCAATTATATACTTTTCATTAAATTTGCTTTTAACATAATTATCTTTTATCTTATTTTATATTTAGCTTCGGTGGTTCATTTTCTAAAATTTTATACTTAAATTTTCTACGTTTGTTAATTAATCTGATTAACAATTTATTACTTTTTTCATTAATCTATTTGACAGGAAAACATTACATATATGCTAGCATTCTGTTATGTGAACAAAGTCGACCCTATGAACCGGCCTTGTTCACATAATCAGGTAGTGCCGCTCCTTCCCGGCCTTGTGCGTAGCATTTGTTTTAATTTCTACGGCTTTTTCTTAACAATGTTTGAAAAGATTTTGGGCTAGCCTCAATCTTTTCTCTTGAGACGGTTTTGGCCCTCTCAACATACACATGAATTGCTCTCTACTCGAATCAAACAAAATTCCAATGATCTACTTCACACACACACAAGCGCGCGCGCGCACGCACGCACAAATCACACACATTCGCGCGATAATGCATAAAAAACCATTAGAATGGATACTTTAATATACCTGTAGGGAAAGAAGAGAACCGAAAGAGAGAGAGAAAGAAATGTAGATAAAGACATTAATTAGGAGAGAAAAGAGGGGATAGAGAGAGATATGGGGGGAACGGAGGGAAAGAGACGTGTCTGTGCTTCACGTTGAATTATAACTTTCTATGAATTATCCTATGGTAATTATGAATTGAATTTTAAAAAATTATGTAACATATGTATATTTATTCATTATTCCTTTCCTATTGTGTGCAATAATTACAAATTTGTTTACGAAACATAGGGAGGAACGTTTATTTAAGTACAATTACGGGTTAATGTACTAATACACATTTTGTTGATGATGCTTTCATGCACGTTTCTCTGCACATTTTTTTAAACTTGCATTAACAAAGTGGATCACGGCTTAAACACTGCAAATATTTCTTCCTTTATCGATATGGTCAAATAAAACAAGAACTACTACGTTTTAATGGGAAACATGTCTAGTTAATTTCCGGAGTACATCCATTCATTTTGTAGTAAATAAAAACAAGGTTCAAACGTTTAACCGGAATCTCATGTAGCCTAAAATTGACGTGCTGAAATTATGATTGACTCGAGTTTGAAATGGTGTTCAATATGTCAAAGTTACATCGGATTCCGACAAAAAGGTCGAAAGTGAGTTTTTATGCAATACAAAATAAACGGATTTACTCGGGATATTAGGGTATTCAGATCGAGCATTAAATAGTGGTCAACTCGTTAGATGAGATTCCAGTGAAACGTTAAAATTGTATTTTTATGCCTAAAAGCTAACGAATGTACTCCGGATATTAGGTATTCAGCACGCGTTTTATATAATACTCATCACATGAATGTTATATGGTATTCAGGCAAAACGGCAAAACTACATTCTTATGCCTACAAAAATGACCGGATGTACTCCGGATCTTAGGTATTCATCCCAGGCTTTAAATGGTGTTCATAACGACAATGTTAGATAATGTTCAAACAAAACCTTAAGTTATATTTTTATGTAAAAAGAAATCAACGGATATTCTTCGGATATTCGGTATTCAGATCGAGCTTCAAATGGTGGTCACCACGTCAATGGTTGATAAAATTCCGACGTAACGACGAAGTTGTAATTGTATGCTTTAAAAATAAATGAATGTGCTTCCGAAATTAGGTATTCAGCTTGCGCTTTAAATAGTGTTTACCAGGATTTAAATAGTGTTTACCACGTCAATGTTAGATGAGATTTCAGCGACAAGTCGAAATTGTATCTGTATTCCAAAAAACAATAACGGATGTACTCCGGATATAGGTATTCATCCCAGGCTTGAAATGGTGATCATAAGGTTAGATAAGGTTCCGCCAAAACGTTGAGTTATATTTTTATGTAAAAAAAATAAACTTATATACTCCGGATATTCGGTATTCAGGTCGCGCTTCAAATGGTGGTCACCACGTCAATGTAAGACGAGATTCCGACGAAACGTCAAAATTGATTTTTGTATGCAAAAAGAAATAAACGGATGTACTCCGGATATTAGGCATTTATACCAGGCTTCGAATATTGTTTATAATGTCAACATTAAATGAGATCCCGACGAAACGTCAAAAGTTTTTTTATGCAAAATGAACGGATGTCCTCCGGTAATTAGGTATTCATCCCTTCAAATGGTGTTTATAACGTCATCATTAAATGAGATTCTGACGAAACGTCGAAGTTATAGTTTTATGTCATAAAAAATGAACGGATATACTCCGGATATTAGGTTTTCAGTTCACGCGGCAAATGGTGGTCACCACGTCAATGTTAGACAAGATTCCGTCGATTCGTCGAAATTATTTTTATACCAAAAAAATAAACGGATATACTCCTGATATTAGGTATTCAACTGGCGTTTTATATGTTGCTCCCCATGTCAGTATTACTTGGTATTCAGACGAAACGTCATCACTACATGTATTCTAGAAATTAGGTATTCAGCTCGCGTTTTATATGTTGATCACCACATTCATTTTATATGGTATTCAGGCGAAATTCGAAACTATTTAATGAATTTATACTATACTATACATACAGTATACACAATAATTATATATATATATATATATATATATATATATATATAACACCTTGTATTAGTTTTTCTTGTATTCGTTTTTCACCTATACTGTGATGTACTTGCGAGTCGACTTTTGAGGATTTTAATTTCGTGTCCTCATTTTGAGAATCATGTAAAATTCTTGTTCAAGTACGTTATAGTGTAAATTATTTATTTATATATATATATATATATATATATATATATATATATGTGTGTGTATATATATATATATATATGGCCATATGGGTGCGTGTGTGTGTGTGTGTGTGTGTGTGTGTGTGTGTGTGTGTGTGTGTGTGTGTGTGTGTGTGTGTGTGTGTGTGTGTGTGTGTGTGTGTGTGTGTGTGTGTGTGTGTGTGTGTGTGTGTGTGTGTGTGTGTGTGTATGTGTGGGTGTGTGTGTGTGTGTGTACAAACCCACACACACATACACATATAGACTACACATGATAAAGTATATCACTGCATTTAAGATGTAGTTGTGTTTTATATTCATTACACCGACACTATCGAAGGAAATGTGTTGTTGGAAAATATTGTAAAAGAAAGATTTTAAATCGGCTCTTTTACAAGTTTTTGTCCTTTGTTTTTATTCTGTTCAAACCTTTACGCGATTAGGCCTTGAGTTAATAAGCTGATTTAGATATTATTAGGCCTACTTTTATTTACTTTGTCATCTCTCTGAAGCGTTTAGGGACGGTTTTGAGACTTTTAAAGAATTTTTTTTCATTTAAGGAAATGAAGTATTTTTAGAAAACACAATTATTTCACTAAACTATGTAACAAGTTAAAAATTGAATAATAATCTTACATGAAAATAATATTCTATCAATATTTCTATCAAGGAGACTGTTAGAAAGGAGTATCATTTCTTGAAATATTATGTGTGATAATATTAAGCCCATTCTCCAGGTCAACCGCAGCGTATCCGCGTATCGGAGGACGATCAGGGCGGTGTAATAATATTAAGCCCATTCTCCAGCTCAACCACAGCGTATCCGCGTATCGGATAACGATCAGGGCGGTGTAATAATATTAAGCCCATTCTCCAGCTCAACCACAGCGTATCCGCGTATCGGAGGACGATCAGGGCGGTGTAATAATATTAAACCCATTCTCCAGGTCAACCGCAGCGTATCCGCGTAATGGAGGACAATCAGGGCGATGAAATAATATTAAGCCCATTCTTTAGGTCAAACGCAGCCTATCTGCGTAACGGACAACGATCAGGGTGGTGTGATATTATAAAGCCCATTCTCCAAGTCAACCGCAGCGTATCCGCGTATCGGAGGACGATCAGGGCGGTGTAATACTATTAAGCCCATTCTCCAGGTCAACCACAGCGTATCCGCGTAACGGAGGACGATCAAAGCGGTATAATAATATTAAGCCCATTATCTATGTTGGCATAAGCTCCCCCCGATGGTCCCCGCTTGACACACAAGATCCTGCAGCCGAGTGAAAAAAGGTTAACCAATATTCTAATGAATGCAAGTAAAATGGTGTTCATACTTTTTGTTTTTTTTTTCAATGCAAAAATGCATATCATCACATTTTTATTAAAGCGTACTTTGCTAGGGGTAATTCGACCTAAGTAAATAAATGTCGTCGGAAGGTCTCAGAAGTGAAGCCTGTTCAACAAAGCTCCAGAAAACTGAATTTCTAAGCTACACTTTTAACCTAATTTCAGTATTTTCATTTTATTGAACTTATCAAAAGACTTGGATCGAAATAGTAAATTAACTTATTTACAGAGCTTCTAAAATATACGTAAACATGAGAAAGAAGGCATGGTTATTCTTTAACTGTATTATTGTTTAATATATTGTTGACGTATTAATTTATATTATTTGATTTTATCTTTATTTCAGCTACTAGTTTTTAACTAAAAGCACTTGTACATATGTTAATAAGTTATACTTTCCTGTAGTAGCATTTACTGTTTTTATTGAGGACAGTCGTTTCGGGGGATGTAGCTCATTTTCAACTCAGACCGTACCTGACCTCTTGGATGTTTTAGGCCAGGGGTATGCTAGGGTAGGGATAGGTGTACTTTTTAAAAGTATTGGGGTTACAATGTCAAAATGTCGTTGTAAGTTTTATTGTAATTGGGGGTTGAGTATGTGTTTTGGGTGTAGTTTGAAATGTGTTGTTATATTTCATACTGTTCGGTTGTGTATCATTAGTTATTTATTTATTTATTTTTTCTGTGAATATGAGATGTTCAGCAAAGTGTGTTTGACTGTCTTTGTTTGTGAGTGATTTATAAGTGTTCTTGGTAGCGTGTGTAAAATTACTTTTCTGTTTAGCCAATTAAAAACCTAGTTGACAGTGGAACACATCTCCTAAACCGCTGTCCTCAAAAATCAAAAAAGTTAGTGCTACTATAGGTAAAAGTAACATAGTAATACATGTACAAGTATTTTTAATTATTATTTTATATAATAGTTATAATATTCTGTTTTCTTTATAAAAATGTTTACAATGTAAAATGTTACTGAAAGTGCTGTCAAACTAAACTTTGACAATCTTTTAATAAATCGATAGAGTAACGAAATACTTTATACATACATACATACATACATACATACATACATACATACATATATATATATATATATATATATATATATATATATATATATATATATATATTAAAAAATGTCAAGAAAATTATGAAAATTTGAATACGATCATAACTGTCATAACTGGAATCTATTATAAACACTCATCTATGGTAAAACTCTTGGTATGTCAATTCCAAGCGAAGGACGTTATGAAGTTAAAAATCTTTACCCAATTTCAAATTATTTACTACTATTTTTCACTGGGAGACCGCCACTGCTTATCTAAATGATAGATTAAGAGGCTCCATGAGTGTTTTACACCGCTATGCATTGACGATGTAATTTTCCAAAATGTGGACGTAAATCGCCAATGTTGGCATGAAATTATCAATTTTTTTTATCTAATACTATGTATATAAAATTAAGTGAAAAGTTTTTTAAAAATGTCTTTCTTTTATAAAAAGTAGTGTTGTCAATTACATTGCATTGATGCAACGTATGTTAATAAATAATATTTGTTTCCTCTTTATATCATTTGAAACCGTGTAAGATTAAATTACTGTAGGAGATAATTGATTTGCATATTGATTGACAAACAAACGATATTAAAAATAAAACGTCTTTTACGTCCTATGTATTCGCTTCGATGGCAAATGCACAGTTTTGTTATCATTGCATTGAGATTATTGGGTTCTATTTGATTTAACTTCCTTATCAAAGTTCCACAAATGTTGTGAAATATGATTTCAGCAGGGCTTTTCTTGTCGAGTTCCCAGCGTTCATATTGAAAATCAATGGACCCGGGAACAGAGGTAGTTAGGGGAGTCGGGGCGAGGGGTAAATGGGGAGGGAAACGGAAAGGGGTAGGATAAAAAGATTGAGATAGACTCAGGCACCATACTTCAGTAAGGATATTCAATAAGAACTCTCTCTCTCTCTCTCTCTCTCTCTCTCTCTCTCCCTCCCTCCCTCTCTCTGTCTTTTTCGCACGTCATTCTCGTTTTTTATTTCTTACACATTTTCTGACATTTTCTTTCTTTCTCCTTTTATTAATTTTTAATTTTAACTACTTCTTCCTCATCCATTGTATACCACTACTAATTACGTTCTGAAGTGGTGTAATGCCAATAAAGCTCTATAAATAAAGCTGTACGAGTGTGCTTAGGCGCCAGGTTGGGGTGTATACTGAATTACGCACGTGGCTGGTAGGGAGAGGCTGTATTCTCTTCAACTAAAATTTTATTTAAACATAACGCTCAACTCTTGTCCTAGCTGGCATTAATTCATCAAAATAAACAATAGAGAAAAATTATAAGAAAACTATCTTTATAAAAAAAAATATTCTGAAAATATAAAAACAAAATTTACTATCAGCTACCTGTGCTTTAAATAAGACTTCTAAGACGTGTATGTTTGTGTGTGTATTTGTGTGTGTGTGTGTGTGTGTGTGTGTGTGTGTGTGTGTGTGTGTGTGTGTGTGTGTGTGTGTGTGTGTGGTGTGTGTGTGTGTGTGTGTGTGTGTGTGTTTGTGTGTGTGTGTGTATGTGTGTGTGTGTGTGTGTGTGTGTGTGTGTGTGTGTGTGTGGAAGCGGGGGGGGGGGTTGTGTGTGTGTGTGTGTGTGTGTGTGTGTGTGTGTGTGAAAAACAAGAGAAATATTAATACAAGAATAATTTATTGAATTATACAATATGTAGATGACGGTTTATATAATCTAAGAATAACAGTATAAACTTAGTAACTATTTTGGATAAAATAAATTAAATAAATAAAAATATTAATTTTATTCCTGAAATAGAAAAAATTCATAAAACCAATTTTTCTAGATATAACGATAACAAGAGATCATGACGAATTATAGTATAGTATATATAGTAAACCGACATTAACAAACCAAATAATACCTAATAATTCTAATCATGTGTATAATCAAAAAAAACGGCTGCATTATACAATTTATTATACGGACTGCATAAAAATCCTATAAATAATGAAATAAAAATTATAGAGAAAAACATTATTTATCAATTAGCAATAGAGATTGCGTATGAAAACAAAACTGTAGATAAACTTATTCATAATTTTTTTTAAAAACAACATAATAATGTAAATTTCAAAAATAATGATAATAAAACAATATGGACATCATTTACTTTTACATTTACTGATAATGGTTATTTCAGAATAGTTATTTCAAAAGTGTTATCACGACATTTTTTTGGGGTACAAACGTTAAATTTGCTTATTAAACTCATAATATTCAATAAATATAATGAATAATAATAAGAATAATAAGATTATTAATACGCATGAAAAACACGGTGTATATAAATTAGAATTTTATTACTGTTATAAAGGTAATAATGGGGGAACTAAGAAAAACCTTAATGATAGATATAAAGAGCATTTGTAAAAAGCTTATAAATCGAATTTTGCTAATCATTGTATCAATAATAATCATATATTTCCTAATATAGATAATATGATACTTAAGAAAGAAATTAACAAATGCCTAAGAATGAATATTTATGAAGCTTTAGAAATATATAAATATAATATTAATAACAAATAGATAAATGAACAGATACAAATAAAATCAAAATTTGACACTATATTCAATGTATGTAATGTTAAAGCAATATATTATATAGCTATTTATATAAGCTATATAACATAAATTTGACAATATAGTAATAGATTTGGCAACACTGTTTATTGGATCTAACTAACACTTGTATGCTTGATATTCTTTATTATTCCTGATGATGTTGGTATTGTTTGCCAAAAAAAAACTAAGAAATGTATAATTCAATAAATTATTCTTGTATTTGAATTTCTCTTGTTTTTTCATTGATACACAACAGTAGAAATTTTATTATATATATATATATATATATATATATCATAAGTATTAGATCTATTATAAATCGGTAGACTAGGGGCTTTAGGTTTAAAAAAATTAAAATATTCAACTTGATAAAAACATTTATACTGACAATCGGACAGACAGGTCTACTGGCGAGAAGCAAAACCATTAGATACCAATGTAAAATTGTTTTTAGCAAAAACCGTATTCCCAAAATAAGGCGTGTGCAAAGAAGGACAAAAAAACTTTGAACGAACGAGAGTCAAAATGAGAGACGGGCCAGACTTTGCTGAATTAGGACATAGGAAGACCATTAGTAAAGGCACAAGAAAAAGGAGGAACGATCAAGTGGTCAATGAAGATGGTCTTGTAGTTTTTTGGAGCCGGTGGAAGAGGAGGTTCGGGGAGTCAGTGAGAGCACAGGACCTAGCAGCCGAAGAAAAAGAGAAGCCTAGCTCTGGAAGATGGAGGTAGAGGAGTTAAACCCTGGATGTCGAAAATGGAAGGATATTGCACACGTTCCATCGCCATCTTGTACACAAAGTAGACCATTAGGCGACGAACGGGAACGCTGAGGAAAGGATATTGCAGACGTTATATCGTCATCTTGTACACAACGACCATTACGCAACGCACGGGAACGCTGAGGAAAGGATATTGCAGACGTTCCATCGTCATCTTGGACACAAAGTAGACCATTACGCAACGCACGGGAACGCTGAGGAAAGGATATTGCAGACGTTATATCGTCATCTTATACACAACGACCATTACGCAACGCACGGGAACGCTGAGGAAAGGATATTGCAGACGTTGCATCGTCATCTTGGACACAAAGTAGACCATTACGCAACCCATTGGGACGCAGAGGAAAAAATATTGCAGACATTCCATCATCATCTTGGACACAAAGTAGACCATTACGCAACGCACGGGAACGCTGAGGGAAGGACATTGCAAAGGTTCCATCATCATCTTGGACACAAAGTAGACCATTACGCAACGCATTGGGACGCTGAGGAAAGGATATTGCAGACGTTCCATCGTCATCATGGACACAAAGTAGACCATTACGCAACCCATTGGGACGCTGAGGAAAGGATATTGCAAACGTTCCATCGTCATCTTGGACACAAAATAGACCATTACGCAACGCATTGGGACGCTGAGGAAAGGATATTGCAAACGTTCCATCGTCATCTTGGACACAAAGTAGACCATTACGCAACCCATTGGGACGCAGAGGAAAGGATATTGCAGACGTTCCATCGTCATCTTGGACACAAAGTAGACCATTACGCAACGCACGGGAACGCTGAGGAAAGGATATTGCAGACGTTCCATCATCATCTTGGACACAAAGTAGACCATTACGCAACGCATTGGGACGCTGAGGAAAAAATATTGCAGACGTTCCATCATCATCTTGGACACAAAGTAAACCATTACGCAACGCATTGGGACGCTGAGGAAAGGATATTGCAAACGTTCCATCGTCATCTTGGACACAAAGTAGACCATTACGCAACACATTGGGACGCTGAGGAAAAAATATTGCAGACGTTCCATCATCATCTTGGACACAAAGTAGACCATTACGCAACGCATTGGGACGCTGAGGAAAAAATATTGCAGACGTTCCATCATCATCTTGGACACAAAGTAGACCATTACGCAACGCATTGGGACGCTGAGGAAAGGATATTGCAAACGTTCCATCGTCATCTTGGACACAAAGTAGACCATTACGCAACGCATTGGGACGCTGAGGAAAGGATATTGCAAACGTTCCATCGTCATCTTGGACACAAAGTAGACCATTACGCAACGCATTGGGACGCTGAGGAAAAAATATTGCAGACGTTCCATCATCATCTTGGACACAAAGTAGACCATTACGCAACGCATTGGGACGCTGAGGAAAGGATATTGCAAACGTTTCATCGTCATCTTGGACACAAAGTAGACCATTACGCAACGCATTGGGACGCTGAGGAAAGGATATTGCAAACGTTCCATCGTCATCTTGGACACAAAGTAGACCATTACGCAACGCATTGGGACGCTGAGGAAAGGATATTGCAAACGTTCCATCGTCATCTTGGACACAAAGTAGACCATTACGCAACGCATTGGGACGCTGAGGAAAGGATATTGCAAACGTTCCATCGTCATCTTGGACACAAAGTAGACCATTACGCAACGCATTGGGACGCTGAGGAAAGGATATTGCAAACGTTCCATCGTCATCTTGGACACAAAGTAGACCATTACGCAACGCATTGGGACGCTGAGGAAAAAATATTGCAGACGTTCCATCATCATCTTGGACACAAAGTAGACCATTACGCAACGCATTGGGACGCTGAGGAAAGGATATTGCAAACGTTCCATCATCATCTTGGACACAAAGTAGACCATTACACAACGCATTGGGACGCTGAGGAAAAAATATTGCAGACGTTCCATCATCATCTTGGACACAAAGTAGACCATTACGCAACGCATTGGGACGCTGAGGAAAGGATATTGGAAACGTTCCATCGTCATCTTGGACACAAAGTAGACCATTACGCAACGCATTGGGACGCTGAGGAAAGGATATTGCAAACGTTCCATCGTCATCTTGGACACAAAGTAGACCATTACGCAACGCACGGGAACGCTGAGAAACGACTAAGCTACTTCAATTCGACTTAAATAACAATTATTTACTTATATAAAATATTATTTTGTAAATATAAAGCCAACAAAATTAATTGATAAAACGGAAATAATTGATAAATTTATAAAATACAAGTCATAACACAGTAACCTCACGCCTAGCGACAAGTTCAAATTTAACATAAGTAGTAGAATAGTATTACATTTAAGACTAACAACTGTTATTTGTAAAAATATCGTTTGTTTTTCTTTTCCATTAAACTAGCTGTCCATTCATAAAGTGCCATTATATAAATAAAAATGAGTAGTTAATAAACTAATTAGACTTATCAAGTAATTAAACTTGATTTTTTTTGTAAACTCAAGTTTAATAAGAAATCAGTAGGTTTGTTTGTTTATCTTTCATTTCGCCAAGATTAAATGCAAATCCTTCACTATTATAATCTGTTAAAAATACAGAATTTGCGCCAAACAATATATTTGTTTTAAAATAATTAGGGGTAAAAATGTATTTATTAGGAGTCAAATAATTTATTCCGTAATTTCAAAAATGCAATGGTATATTACAGTTTATTCAATATGTGACCTAAGTGTTATATTACAGTTAGTGTCTAACGAGAACCGTTATGTCGTAGTACACACACACACACACACACACACACAAACACACACACACACACACACACACACACACACCACACACACACACACACACACACACACACACACACACACACACACACACACACACACACACACACACACACACACACACACACACACACACACACACACACACACACACACACACACACACACACACACACACACACACACACACACATACACACACACACATACACACACACACACACACACACACACACACACACACTGCGACGTTTAATTAGAATTAAACGTCTCCCGCCGCAAGGTAAAATTTTGATCAAACGTATCCGACTGGTAACCGAGCCCTGTGCTACCGCTTGCCAAAATCTGCCAAAGAGCAAGTTACTGGATTTTATTTAAAAACCCTAACTCGCAGAGATTTAACCCTTTGTACTTTCGTTCCCGGAAAATAAGTTCCTTAAAAGGTTGTTTGTTTTAGTGACTAAATGATAGGACTGTTTAAGAAATTTGTTTAAATAAATAGAATTATTATTCAAATAACAAGTTAGTAAAAAACGTCGTTTTTTTCTAATAAATCAATTCATCATAATAGCTCAGTTAATGGAATGTAAATTTTAGGCTATTAATATTATTTTATAAGCTGTTTACTCTTTCTATTTTTTTTCAAAACTAGCTTTTTTAAAAAAATGTATTCACTATTTTTAAAAGTTGACTATCTCAATATTGTTTAAATTTTAACCCGAATTCGAACAAAAAAAAATTACTACCAAATTTATTCTGTAAAAAAATTTTCGTAATTTATTTTATAATATTAAATTTTAATATAAATTCAACTCCTTTTTGTCATCCTGAAAACACGAAATTTCTCTTTAAAGGCAGACATATCTTAAGTTCAAAATTAACACAATATTTACCCAGATTTGCCCACAAAATATAGTTATGAAAACAAAAATTATTAAAATTAAATTTTTTAATTTAAAAACTACCTTTAGAAATTCAAAGTTTTGTCACAAAATCACCAAGATTTAAAAATGATTATAAATATTATTTTATAAATATATTTAATAAATAACAAAAGTTATTTCAAAAACAAGCATTCTTATTATTTATATCATATTCACAATCCTACACAATGCAAATTCCAAAACTAAACGTGAAAACAAAAATAGTTAAAATCATTTAAATGATAAAAGACATACTTATTTCAAAGAATCAAAATCAATTTAAAACGGTTCCTATTACTTATTAAAACAAATCAGAAAACCCGCATATTTAAGAACCTAAACAAAATCTTAAAATCTATCCATTTAACAAAACCAACATTAATGCATAAAAAAACACATACAAAAGAAATCAAAACGGTTCCTATTACTTATTAAAACAAATCAGAAAACCCGCATATTTAAGAACCTAAACAAAATCTTAAAATCTATCCATTTTACAAAACCAACATTAATGCATAAAAAAACACATACAAAAGAAATCAAAACGGTTCCTATTACTTATTAAAACAAATCAGAAAACCCGCATATTTAAGAACCTAAACAAAATCTTAAAATCTATCCATTTTACAAAACCAACATTAATGCATAAAAAAACACATACAAAAGAAATCAAAACGGTTCAAAAGCAAAATTAATTTAAAATTATAACATTTTTTGTTTCAAATTTCTTGCATTTTTTAACTGAAATGTAATATAATTTTGAAAACATATTTAGTTACTCATATTACTATCTCTTTATTTTTTTACACAAAATATATTCTTTGAAATAATACATAAATTTTGGTACCTGTTCGTATTTATTGTTTTACAATTTTTTGTCCACCATTTTGATTCTGTCACGAAATAAATAGAGGCCATATAAGCAGCAGAACCCTGTAATAGATTATAATATCCAAATAAAAACTACGATCATCGCAAGTCTGGGCAGCATAGTTATTCCAGGTAAGCGATCCTGAACAAATAGATAATTATAGACAAATTCACAACGTCAGATTGTTATATTCCTTCCTTTGCCCTGCACAACTCCATCTACCTATCAGTTCCCATTTTTATACTCTCATGTAATACTCTCATGTAATACTCTCATGTAATACTCTCATGCAATACTCTCATGTAATACTCTCATGTAATACTCTCATGTAATACTCTCATGTAATACTCATGTATACAAGGGAAGAACACTCTTTTTCACTTTGACCGAAAATAGGTCTACTTCAGCAACGCCACCAGGCACACCTAATGCTATAATAATATCGCTATATCCTGTTCCTTTCTTAGTCTTAGTACATTCCACCTACCTATCATAAAATCTTTTTCAAATAGGTAGAAAATAGGTACCTGCTAAATAGGTAGAGACCTATTTCTAACTCCGTAAATATTCTAACTCCGAAGATAATGTTTACTTCAGGAACGCTACCGTCACACGTAATAAAAAATATTTTCAAAATAATTTGAATCTGGTACATCATTAATCCTACTCAAATCCATCTACCAATCTATACCTGTTCTATACTAACTACCAACTTAATATAGTAATAGTCAGTTCCAGCTGACAGTTCCTTACCATTGCGTATAATTTGTGTACTGAGAGTAAATCTTCGTTAAGACGTGACGAGACAGTATCGTAAACCTAACTACCAACTTATTGTAGTCATAGTCAGTTATGGCTGACAATTCCTTCCCATTGCTTAATGTGTTTGTACCGAGTGTAATTCTTCGTTAGGCGTGACGTGGCAGTATCGTAAACCTAACTGCTAACTCATTGTAGTCATACTCAACTCCAGCTGACAGTTCCTTCCCATTTCTTAATATTTGGTACTGAGAGTAAATCTTCGTTAAGACGTGACGTGACAGTATCGTAAACCTAACTACCAACTTATTGTAGTCATAGTCAGTTATGTCTACAATTCTTTCCCATTGCTTAATGTGTGTGTACCGAGTTTATTTCTTCATTAAGACGTAGAGTTACAGTATCATGGGCCTAACTAAAAGCTTATTGTAGTAATAGTCAGTTCCAGCTGACAAATACTTCCCATTACGTAACATTTGTGAACTGAGAGTAAATCCTCGTTAAGACGTGACGAGACAGTATCGTAAACCTAACTGCTAATTTATTGTAGTCATAGTAAATTCCAGCTGACAGTCCATCCCATTGCTTAATATTTGTGTACTAAGAGTAAATCTTCGTTAAGACGTGACGTGACAGTATCGTAAACCTCACTACCAACTTAATGTAGTCATACAACAGCTGACAGCTGACAGTTCCATCCTATTGCGTAATATTTGTATATTGAGAGTAAAACTTCGGCACAACGTTACGTGACAGTATCGTGGGCCTAAAAGCTAACATATTGTAGTCATAGTCAGTTACAGCTGACAGTTCCTTCCCATTGCGTAATGGTTGTTTATTGAGAGTAATTCTTCGGTATTACGTAACGTGACAGTATCGTGGGCCTAACGGCAAACTTATTGTAATCATAGTCAGTTACAGCTGACAGTTCCTTCCCATTGCGTAATGGTTGTTTATTGAGAGTAATTCTTCGGTATTACGTAACGTGACAGTATCGTGGGCCTAACGGCAAACTTATTGTAATCATAGTCAGTTACAGCTGACAGTTCCTTCCCATTGCGTAATGTTTGTTTATTGAGAGTAATTCTTCGGTATTACGTAACGTGACAGTATCGTGGGCCTAAAAGCTAACATATTGTAGTCATAGTCAGTTACAGCTCACAGTTCCTTCCCATTGCGTAATGGTTGTTTATTGAGAGTAATTCTTCGGTATTACGTAACGTGACAGTATCGTGGGCCTAACGGCAAACTTATTGTAATCATAGTCAGTTACAGCTGACAGTTCCTTCCCATTGCGTAATGTTTGTTTATTGAGAGTAATTCTTCGGTATTACGTAACGTGACAGTATCGTGGGCCTAAAAGCTAACATATTGTAGTCATAGTCAGTTACAGCTCACAGTTCCTTCCCATTGCGTAATGGTTGTTTATTGAGAGTAATTCTTCGGTATTACGTAACGTGACAGTTTCGTGGGCCTAACGGCAAACTTATTGTAATCATAGTCAGTTACAGCTGACAGTTCCTTCCCATTGCGTAATGGTTGTTTATTGAGAGTAATTCTTCGGTATTACGTAACGTGACAGTATCGTGGGCCTAACGGCAAACTTATTGTAATCATAGTCAGTTACAGCTGACAGATCCTTCCCCTTGCGTAATATTTGTGTACTAGAGTAGATTTTCGTTATGACGTAACGTTACAGTGTCGTGGGCCTAGCTGCCAACATATTGTAGTCATAGTCAATTACAGCTGACAATACCTTCCCGTTGCGTAATATTTGTGTACTGATAATAAATCTTCGTTAAAATGTGACGTGACAGTATCGTGACCCTAGCTGCCAACGTGTTGTAGTCAAAGTCAGTTACAGTTGACAGTTCCTTCTCATTGCGTAATGTTTGTGTATTAAGAGTAAATATTCGGCATAACGTAACGTGACAGTATCGTGGGCCTAACTGCCAACTTATTGTAGTCATAGTCAATTACAGCTGACAATTCCATCATATTGCGTAATATTTGTGTATTGAAAGTAAATCTTCGTTAAGACGTAACATACAGTATCGTGGGCCTAACTGCCAATTTATTGTAGTCATAGTCAATTCCAGCTGACAGTTCCTTCCCATTACGTAATATTTGTGTACTGAGATTAAATCTTCATTAAGACGTGACGTGACAGTATCGTGAGCCTAGCTGCCAACGTGTTGTAGTCATAGTCAGCTACAGCTGACAGTTCCTTCTCATTGCGTAACGTTTGTGTATTAGGAGTAAATCTTCGTTATAACGTAACGTGACAGTATCGTGGGCCTAACTGCCAACTTATTGTAGCCATAGTCAATTACAGCTGACAATTCCTTCCCATTGCGTATAATTTGTGTACTGAGAGTAAATCATTGTTAAGACGTGACGTGACAGTATCGTAAACCTAACTGCCAATTTATTGTAGTCATAGTCAATTCCAGCTGACAGTTCCTTCCCATTACGTAATATTTGTGTACTGAGATTATATCTTCGTTATGACGAAACGTGACTACCGTGACCCTAGCTGCCAACTTATTAGAGTCATATTTAGTTCCAGCAGACAATTCCTTCCCATTCCGTAATGATTAGGAATTGAGAGTTAATCTTCTTTAAGACGTGACGTGACTGTATCGTAGTTTTAGCTGCCTAGATATTGTTGATATGGCCAATTACTCTTGACAGTTCCGTCCTCTGTCGCTATGTGTGTGTATTGTCTGTAAATCTTAGTAAGGCCTTCATATATATGTATCGTTTGCTTAGCTGCCTAGATATTGTTGGCTAATCCAATTACGCTTGACAGCTCCTTCCTCTGGAGCTATGTTGGTGTATTGTGTGTAAGTCTTAGTAAGGCCTTCACGAATAGGTATCATTTGCTTAGCTGCCTAGATATTGTTGGCGTATCCAATTACGCTTGACAGCTCCTTCCTCTGGAGCTATGTTGGTGTATTGTGTGTAAGTCTTAGTAAGGCCTTCATATATAGGTATCGTTTGCTTAGCTGCCTAGATATTGTTGGCATATCCAATTACGCTTGACAGCTCCTTCCTCTGGAGCTATGTTGGTGTATTGTATGTAAGTCTTAGTAAGGCCTTCATATATAGGTATCATTTGCTTAGTTACCTAGATATTGTTGGCATAGCCAATTACGCTTGACAGCTCCTTCCTCTGGCGCTATGTTTGTGTATTGTGTGTAAGACTTAGTAAGGCCTTCACGTATAGGTATCGTTTGCTTAGCTGCATAGATATTGTTGGCATAGCCAAATACTGGTGACAGTTCCTTCCTCTGGAGCTATGTTGGTGTATTGTGTGTAAGTCTTAGTAAGGCCTTCACGAATAGGTATCATTTGCTTAGCTGCCTAGATATTGTTGGCATATCCAATTACGCTTGACAGCTCCTTCCTCTGGAGCTATGTTGGTGTATTGTGTGTAAGTCTTAGTAAGGCCTTCACGAATAGGTATCGTTTGCTTAGCTGCCTAGATATTGTTGGCATATCCAATTACGCTTGACAGCTCCTTCCTCTGGAGCTATGTTGGTGTATTGTATGTAAGTCTTAGTAAGGCCTTCATATATAGGTATCGTTTGCTTAGCTGCCTAGATATTGTTGGCATATCCAATTACGCTTGACAGCTCCTTCCTCTGGAGCTATGTTGGTGTATTGTGTGTAAGTCTTAGTAAGGCCTTCATATATAGGTATCGTTTGCTTAGCTGCCTAGATATTGTTGGCATATCCAATTACGCTTGACAGCTCCTTCCTCTGGAGCTATGTTGGTGTATTGTATGTAAGTCTTAGTAAGGCATTCATATATAGGTATCGTTTGCTTAGTTACCTAGATAGTGTTGGCATAGCCAATTACGCTTGACAGTTCCTTCCTCTGGCGCTATGTTTGTGTATTGTGTGTAAGTCTTAGTAAGGCCTTCACGTATAGTTATCGTTTGCTTAGCTGCCTAGATATTGTTGGCATATCCAATTACGCTTGACAGCTCCTTCCTCTGGAGCTATGTTGGTGTATTGTGTGTAAGTCTTAGTAAGGCCTTCATATATAGGTATCGTTTGCTTAGCTGCCTAGAAATTGTTGGCATATCCAATTACGCTTGACAGCTCCTTCCTTTGGAGCTATGTTGGTGTATTGTATGTAAGTCTTAGTAAGGCATTCATATATAGGTATCGTTTGCTTAGTTACCTAGATAGTGTTGGCATAGCCAATTACGCTTGACAGTTCCTTCCTCTGGCGCTATGTTTGTGTATTGTGTGTAAGTCTTAGTAAAGTCTTCACGTATAGGTATCGTTTGCTTAGCTGCATAGATATTGTTGGCATAGCCAAATACTGGTGACAGTTCCTTCCTCTGGAGCTATGTTTGTGTATTGTGTGTGTCTTAGTAAGGCCTTCACGAATAGGTATCATTTGCTTAGCTGCATAGATATTGTTGGCATAGCCAAATACTGGTGACAGTTCCTTCCTCTGGAGCTATGTTGGTGTATTGTGTGTAAGTCTTAGTAAGGCCTTCATATATAGGTATCGTTTGCTTAGCTGCCTAGATATTGTTGGCATATCCAATTACGCTTGACAGCTCCTTCCTCTGGAGCTATGTTGGTGTATTGTGTGTAAGTCTTAGTAAGGCCTTCACGTATAGGTATCGTTTGCTTAGCTGCCTAGATATTGTTGGCATATCCAATTACGCTTGACAGCTCCTTCCTCTGGAGCTATGTTGGTGTATTGTGTGTAAGTCTTAGTAAGGCCTTCATATATAGGTATCGTTTGCTTAGCTGCCTAGATATTGTTGGCATATCCAATTACGCTTGACAGCTCCTTCCTCTGGAGCTATGTTGGTGTATTGTGTGTAAGTCTTAGTAAGGCCTTCATATATAGGTATCGTTTGCTTAGCTGCCTAGATATTGTTGGCATATCCAATTACGCTTGACAGCTCCTTCCTCTGGAGCTATGTTGTTGTATTGTGTGTAAGTCTTAGTAAGGCCTTCATATATAGGTATCGTTTGCTTAGCTGCCTAGATATTGTTGGCATATCCAATTACGCTTGACAGCTCCTTCCTCTGGAGCTATGTTGGTGTATTGTGTGTAAGTCTTAGTAAGGCCTTCATATATAGGTATCGTTTGCTTAGCTGCCTAGATATTGTTGGCATATCCAATTACGCTTGACAGCTCCTTCCTCTGGAGCTATGTTGGTGTATTGTGTGTAAGTCTTAGTAAGGCATTCATATATAGGTATCGTTTGCTTAGTTACCTAGATAGTGTTGGAATAGCCAATTACGCTTGACAGTTCCTTCCTCTGGCGCTATGTTTGTGTATTGTGTGTAAGTCTTAGTAAGGCCTTCACGTATAGGTATCGTTTGCTTAGCTGCCTAGATATTGTTGGCATATCCAATTACGCTTGACAGCTCCTTCCTCTGGAGCTATGTTGTTGTATTGTGTGTAAGTCTTAGTAAGGCCTTCATATATAGGTATCGTTTGCTTAGCTGCCTAGATATTGTTGGCATATCCAATTACGCTTGACAGCTCCTTCCTCTGGAGCTATGTTGGTGTATTGTGTGTAAGTCTTAGTAAGGCCTTCATATATAGGTATCGTTTGCTTAGCTGCCTAGATATTGTTGGCATATCCAATTACGCTTGACAGCTCCTTCCTCTGGAGCTATGTTGGTGTATTGTGTGTAAGTCTTAGTAAGGCCTTCACGTATAGGTATTGTTTGCTTAGCTGCCTAGATATTGTAGTCATACCCAATCACTGATCGCAGCTCTTTCTCCTAGCGTTATGTTTATGTAATTTTGCAAAACCTCCTGACCGAGTAGCGGGTCGGCTTCGTTAATGATATTATTGATTCGAATCGCCTCAGCAAGTAAGTTTAAAAGTATTCACTCAATTACGCAGAAATTATTCTATGCTATCTATTTACTAGTTTCAGTTCCTTTACACATAGTTTCTGTAAAGATTTTCTGGACCTAACAAATAACAAAAACCTACTAAGTTACTTATTAAATTGAAATTGGATTTACTAGAAAACATATACTACTAATTTACAATTTTATCCCAAAGTTTTTTTTTTTTGACCAGTTGGTTTCCTTGGTAAAACAAACTCAAAGTGTCTTTTGTTACAAATTAACCATTATATTATTCTAATATCATTCTACTTATACCTTATAATATTTATATTTATCTCTAGACGTGAGGTTACTGTGTTATGGGCCCAGCTAAAACTGACTTATTATGCCCGTTTCAAAATTAATTTCTTGCCTTTTAATTTAATTTTACAAAAATTGATTTAAATAGCTAATTAAATGCTGCCTAATCTCGAATTGAGTAACTTCGACACTCCTCAGAGTTCTCGTGCGTTGACATCGTGATCCACTTTGTGCCCAAGGATGCGTTCTCTTTTCTTATCATATCCTGCGCCAATGGGTTGACTCCTTCCCCAGCTCCTTGAACTGCTGCTCACTCCGGCTCCCAATACTTGACTACCCTCTTTGTTTCCCCGGACCCCTGTCCTCTCCGGCTTCCCGTTTTCCTTAATGTCTTTATCGCTCTTAGCATGCACCATATTTTTGGAAATTACAGATTTCGCCACAAAGAATCCATTTTGAAAAGTAGGGGTGAATGGATTTGCTTCTTTGTCAGTTCATTGCTCTAGTTCACCGTTTCGAAATTTCTATACTTTATGGAATGCCCTTTATCTTCCAAACCTAACAGATTCTTTTTTAAATACACTAATCTTAGAGTTTATAGATTCACAATAGATCTAAAACAATGCTCCTTTCCTTTACCATCTACATTTGAACGTACCTTAGTACTGTATATATATATATATATATATATATATATATATATATATATATATATATATATAATATATATATATATATATATATATATATATATATATATATAATATATATATATATATATATATATATATATATATATATATATATATATATATATATTAAATATGGTGATATAATTTTCTTATAATATAATTATTGAATAAATATATTTCAAGTAGAAGAATAAATTTAAATTATATATTATTCAAAGCTTTTCGCCAAATAAAATAAGTATTAGCATCTTCAGGGACAACAAACGAAATTGCAGTAAAAACCTGCAGTACATATAACAAATATACCCTTGCGGTAAAAACAATAAGGTCGCCTGCAGCAAATATAACAAATATACCCTT